>OX461811.1:1644772-2250647 GCA_949802685.1 Dicyrtomina minuta | reverse complement strand
AATGTTCCATATGAGAAAGTTTTTTTAAAGGGCAAAATATTTTTTGTTTGTTCTTAAACAAACTAATATTTTCTATTTGCATAATTTTTCAAAGTGTAAAACGTTTAATTTGCATGTTTTCAAAAAGTGCAAAACATTCTACTTACTTACCGCGTAAGTTCTAAAGCTACGCGGGTCAGTATTAGAACGTTGGGGGGCAAGCGTCTGGTGCCTAATACAACGCGAGATATTTGCTAAAATATGCTTTAACATTACGCGCTATTGTAAGTTAAATAATAACGCAAAAAACTAAAAAATTTAATTTTTAAATTTTAAATTGCGAGCCAATTTCAGAATTAATTTTATAAGTGTTAATTTTGTATTTATTAAATTAAGGTGATTTGATCTTCGCCGGCTTAACATCAGTTTTATCAAACAGAGTACAGAATTATACAACATAATTTTACACATTGTATAGGACTAGGAAAGTAAGTTATACCACAAAATAGTTAGTTATTAGTAACCCGTATTTACAATGTAATTATAATACATATTAATACTAATGTAGTAAGTACTATGCGTTCAAGAAAAGAAACATTCATTGATCTGAAACTAATCGCATGATTTTAAACTATAAGCGCTATTTAAGTAAAGCACAGTATTATTTTCACATTCGAAATTGAAAAATTTGCATTGGTTTGGTAGCTGCTTTAGTACAGAAAAGCAGGGCACTATACGCACCAACACTGTGAATCTTAACTAAGCAAGGGATCGTCCACAAATGACGTCATCAAAAATTCTAAGTTTTATGACCCCTGTCATCAGCTTAAGAATTGAGTACATTAGGTAACTTGAACATGTATGATGTCACCAATATTTGGGTAGACCCATAATATGGACACCAGCGATGAGGTCATTTATGTACGACCCCTGGCTAGCTAAAACTAATTTACAAAGCATGACGCTGCTTTTAACACAAAAGTAAAAGTAAATATGTTAAAAAGCCATTTTAGCCTCTACTGCTGATAATTAGGCAGTACCTAATAAGCATAAGCGAATCAACTGTAATAGTTAGTCGGTATCGGTATCGGTACCGGTAAATCGGTAAAACTAAAGTCTCTCGATTGTATTCGTAAGAAGTTGCTAAATAGTAATTCGCAACTTTGATTGTAAATAAAATGCAACTCGTTCTAACTACAGTGGTTAACGTGAACGTCAACTTTATTGTGACGGCTGAGATGCTTCCGTTTCTATTTTTCTAAATTGTCTTCTGTGGCTCATGATCAGGTACAAGGCGTCTGGAAATTGCTGCTGCTCTCGCTGTCGTCGAATGAATTCATATCTCCAGTATCTCCTGCTGCTGGTCCAAAGTATTCCGCCTTGAATAGAAAGTTCAAATATGTTGAGTAATGCACACAGAATTAAATCACTAAAGTCCCATAGTGCCCCACAACCGTGGCGTGTAGTACAAATATTCAGAAATATTAATCCATTAATAATATATGATCTCTACATAATATTAATACTGTGAGCGAAGGTGAAGAATCAAAATCCGCCATATCCAATTTAACCTAAAATCACATAATGAGCTATGTCAAAAAAACACTAAATAATTACTCTAGCTGGGTACATGTTTTTGAAAAGTGCAAAATGTTTCATTTGCAAGTTTTGAAAATGGACAAAATACTGTATTTATGTTTTTAAAAGTGGAAAATGTTCAATTTCCATGTATTTTGAAAAGTGTAAAATGTTCTATTTACATGTATTTTGAAAATTGTAAAATGTTCTATTTACATGATTTTTGAAAAGCGTCAAATGTACTATTTACATGTTTTCAAAATGTGCAAAATGTTCCATTTACATGTTTTTGAAAAGTGTCAAATGTTTTAGTTTTACATATTTTTGAAATGTGCAAAATTTTCTATTTCTACATGATTGTACAATCGTAAAATTTCTCTTTTTTATAGACAGTGGATTTTGTTTTTAGCAAAAAATGGAAATAGGTTATTTTGAGTCTTCACTAACAGTAATTTAATTTATCTAAAATAAATGGAAAAAATAAAGTTGAATAATAATTTTCTCATATCATATCAATTTTATCACAGTTATATCAAAGAAATACAAACTTTTTTGCAACGTAAAAGTAAAAAGTATTTAGACTTGTGCTTAGTTACCCGAACATCCGCAATATCTTCCCCATCCTCAACTTCCGACTCAAAATATGGATCTTTAGGAACGTACAAATCTTTGGAATCCCACATTCTATTATTTCCATTCGCAGTGGACCTAATTCCGACATTTAAACTAGTTGGACGAACGGGGAACTGCAGGCTGAAGTAAGAGTCTTTCGACGTTTGAAAATAGTCGTTGCTTTGCGTTTGCACTTGAGCATCCGTCCCAGTTCCAGTCCCAGTCCCAACTGGAGTCAGGTTCCTTGAAGACACAATCAAAGCGGAGGATTCTTCAGACTGTTTTAGTTTTTCTCGAGCTGACTGAATCATCGTGTACACTCCGTAGGTACTCACCGCCACCCCAAGAACCACTCCACCCGTTGTAACTGTACAAGAAAAAAAACCAGAAAATATGATAAATTAACATGTTATTAAAATTCTAGATTAAAAAGTGCCCATAAATAAGTCTGGATTAATTTTTTGAAAACTATCTGCCATATCGCGTGTGAAAAAGCCAAATGATCCAAATCAATTTCAGCTAGGATAAAAATGAGCTATGTCATCAAAACAAAATGAGAAACATGCGTAAAAGGTTAAATAGGAGTGTTTGAAAAACGCAAAATGTTCTATTTTCATGCTTCTGAAAAGTGTAAAATGTTCTATTTACATGTTTTTGAAAAAGATGCAAAATGTTCTAATTTTATGTTTTTGAAACGTGCAAACTGTTCTAATTCCGTTTTTGAAAAGGTGCAAAATTTTATTTCATGTTTTTGAAAAGTGCAAAATGTTCTATTTTCATGTTTCTGAAAAGTGTAAAATGTTCTATTTACATATTTTTGAAAAAGGTTCAAAAGGTTCTAATTTCATGTTTTTGAAAAACGTGCAAACTGTTCTCATTCCATGTTTTTGAAAAGGTGCAAAATTTTCCAATTCCATGTTTTTGAAACGTGCAAACTGTTCTCATTCCATGTTTCCGAAAAGGTGCAAAATGCTCTAAATCCATGTTTTTCAAAAGGGTCGAAATGTTCCAATTCCATATGTTTGAAAAGTGCAAAATTTTCTATTTAAATACTTTCAAAAGACATATTTGATTATTTTTGTAGATAGCTGATATTGTTTTTAGCAAAACTGGATATGGGTCATTTTGGTTCTTCAGAGACGATATCCATATTGAAATTGTTCAGATTCAAATTAAGTTTTTTAAATTAACATACAAAACAATTGGAGAGCGGAGAAAATAGAGTCCCCACTTGCGATTTTCGAATGGACAGCAATATAAAACGGGGCTGTTGGCAGTAGCCGAGGCGCTTCAGGTGCTTTATCCGACGTCCGAAATAACCCCCATAAACATGACAAAATCTGGAAAATCAAATTACAGAATCATAAGAATTTCCAAAGTCAGTAATCAGCACATGAAAAGTTAATTAGGAGAGGAGAGCGTTAATTTTTTTTTAATACTACCATGTAACATCGTCCACCATATAGCTCTTTATCCGTACATACAATAGATCGATCAATATTTGAATAAAAAATAGAAGCATGTACCAATACAACATATCAGCTACTTACTGACTGACTGAAAACTGACAATGCATCAATGCATGAATGAATATTAAATATACATATATAAATATTGGTCACATACAAAACAATTCCCTTCTAAAAAAACGAAATGAATACTCTCGAGCAATAAAACTTACTTCAGGGTCAAATCCAAAAGAAAATATTTCCGGAGTGAATTTGTCCAGAATGGACCAAGAGGATGTTGATGTTGATTCGGGCTCCATTCTTTTTCTTCAAGACCAAAGACAGATTCTCACAGTGATTATTAGCAGCCGTCAGTCGTGAGTAAAATTCATGTTTAACAAACACGTTCAGTGCCAGTCACCAGAACTGCCAGTGCTTATTGTTCAAATGCAGTCAGGCCACAATTAAATCACTTTCAACTTTTATTTTTAATTAAATCATAATAGCTACCTCATCTCTTTCTAAATTAAGGTGGAGATTTACTCCTCCTCTACTCAAGAATCGAGATACGAGATTTTTTTGCCTTTCTAAGAATTTAAAAATTCGCGCTCCTGAATTCGCAGGTTTTAAAGCTTTTAGCGGGAAATCTACAAAAATCAAATATTTAAGCACTAATACCATTAATACCATAGCCTTTTAATAGTAGATCGTTGATAGATCGTTTAATAGATTGATTGTAGGATATCTAATATAGCTATGGAACTAAAAGCAGTTGGCAGTAGTACTTTAACCAACTAGTGACTTGGAATAAAACAAAGTTACTTAAGCGTAATTCATTTTAACATTAATTACGTCAAATTGCTTTCAGTACTTTCACCGCTTCGTCAATTGTGAATTGCAATTAAAATATCAGGCGGTAACTTAAACTTAAACTTAAGTCAGTACTGGTTGGTGACTGGTGATAAACAGTGACAGTTGACAGTGATAAATCTAATACATAAATGTCATCTCCTACAATCAACTGCCCAAAGTACAATAATTCACTCAAACACCTGGGTTAATTATTATGGAGAACCTTTACAATGAGTTTTATACTGCCAGTGAAAACTTAAATAATACAGCTCCAGTTTCCATGTCACTAGTCAATAATGTTAGCGAGAAAAGCAAGAGCGATGCCGAAGCTTTGGATTTCAAAGAATGTCTTTTATGCGGCTCTCGACATTCTCCATTATTTCAAGTCTCACCTCAGAAACTAACTGAATGGTCAAAATATTTTCAAATACTAACTACAGTCAATCTCAACCTCAACAACAATAATAATTGTCATCACAGTCACAACAAACCTAATGATGAAATCCATCATAACGAAAGTATTCTCATCGAAGACATTATAAGGAACTCTCTCTTCTGTATCGACTGCCACACAGAAATTCAATCCATTTTTAATATTTACTCGACTGTCCATGAGCTGAATGTGAAACTAAGCGAAATTAAAAGTCATTGTGAAATTAAACTGAAGGAATTAATTAGTTTACAGTCACTTCCTGTAAATTGCTCGCCATCGTCTATGTCATCCGCTGAGGCAGAATTGGCATCCGTTAGCGAAGAAGTAAATGAGAAACTCAGATTTCGTAGTGTGCTGTATAAATGTAAGTTTGGATTGACAATTGAAGCCAATATTGACTATAATTAATGAATGAATTAAACCAAACATAATTGTGAATTTTTTTCAGTTAATGTTTTTATTACCATTCGTGATTTCAGTTATGCTGCTTAATGATCGAGACGATGCTTCAAATCAAAATGAAACACAATGCATTAATACAGAAGATGCTTTCAAGACTTTCAACCTTAATGAAAACGGGATAAATTTTAATTCCGAAGACATAATGTTAGTAGCTGAGCCAAATCAAAATCTTGCTTCCAAGCGTAAACTTGAAATTTCCGAATATTCTATCCAGACCGGTAACGATAACGATCCCAATCCTACCAACGGCATCGATGATGTTAATGAAGATCTCCAAGAGTTCCGCGATGTGAATCTAAGTCATCACGAAGAATCTGTTAAATCTCCAAAATTAGAAATCCGGTCTTCCAAAATCCCACATCAATCCAATCCCACAAAAACGTCTGCTCTATCCATGTCTCTTCGAAGTTGTAAACGAAGTCAACGTGATACTAAACCCGTGCAAATTACAAACCCAGTTAATAATTCGTGTAGTGCTAGTCAACGAAATACCAAGAAATTCAAATTTAACCACATAGTGGAAAAAGAAATTGAATCAGAACCGGAACCGGAACCGGAAATAAGGAGCCGATTAAACTCCATCAAAACCCGAAAAAAGGGCGAAACTCGCCATAAGTTAGACATAGTTTGTGAGTACCCAAATTGCAAAAAGAAATTTCTCCTAGACGAACATCGAGATGCGCACATAAAGCGCTATCACGAGGGTAAAAAGAATCCGTACATCTGCCCCAGTCCCGCCTGCTCCTATGCCTGCCACAGTCTCGAGCTCCTCCGTCAACATTCCAACATTCACAGCGGACTCCTCCCCTACCCCTGCCCCGAAAAGTCCTGCCTCCAAAAATTCCCTACGAATCAGCGACTTCAAGATCACCGCCGTCGTCAGCACCGACCAAAAAAATTCAAATGCTCCCTTGACGCCTCCTGCAGAAAAGTATTTTTAACGGAAAATCGGCTCAATGACCATCTCCGAAGCCATACGAAAGAACGGCCCTTCGACTGCGAAATCTGCGGGAAGTCCTTTGGACACAAAATCGGTCTTCAGAATCATCGCTACATTCACCCGGAATTGGAGCTGGACAGGGTTAAATGCTCCTTTTGTGGGAAGCTCATTCCGAAAATCACCTTTAAAATCCACGAGCAGACTCACACGGGGAATTCCAGGTACAGCTGTGGGCTTGAGAATTGCGGGTTTGTGGGCTCGAATAAACATAGCCTCACCCGGCACATGATGGACCATTCGGGAGAACGGCCTTTTGGGTGCGGGATCTGCGGGCATTCGTACAAAACTATCTACGATCTGAATCGACACAAGAAACTTGTTCATCCAGCCACCAAAGATTTCATGTGCAGTGAGTGTGGGAAGTGCTTCAGCAATAAAAGATATTTACGGGAACATGAGGACATTCACAAGGAGATTAAATCATTTCTATGCTCAGTTTGTGGGAAATACTTTACGCAGCAGAGTAGCTTAAAGTCACATGTCAAGTCCATTCATGGGAAAGTCGAAGATGGGGATGCGGATGGAGATGCGGTTGGGGATGCGGATCTGGATGCGGATGGGACCGCAGGAAAAAGTGAGACTGTTGAAGGCACCATAGAAATGGAGATTTGCAGCAGTGACAATAATAATGAGATTATCCAGGTTGAGCCGATTGAAGTAGAGGATCTGTATCAACAGTTGTAGTTCTTTTTCAAATTTTGTTAAACTGTTGGTTTAATTTTAATTTTAGTAACTTAATTACCTATATAGCATGTACCTATAAGTAGTTGTTGTTATTAATTTAATACATTTAATGCTACGTTGTCCAATATCAGTCAGTTCTTCAGAAGTTTTAAGCGGAATTCGTATTCATATAAAAGTATGTAATTGAACTTCATTTGCAAATTTGCATTTGATTAAATAATCGATGAATGTCAACTTCAAGATTTTTGATAATAAAGCAAATCTGAATAAAATATCTGTGAGGTATCAAAATGACTTTTAAGTTTTAAGTTTAAGGTAAAAACAAAATGCGCAATCTACATACAAAAAATTGAAACAACATAATTCTGACAGCACGTAAATAGTGTTTTTTAGACTTTAAAAACCAGGTAAATAAAACATTTCGCATTTTTAAAAAATCGTGTGAATGGAACATTTTGCACTTTGAAAAATCCATGTAAATGGAACAATTAGCGCTTTGAAAAAACCAGGTAATTGGAACATTTTGCACTTTTCAAAAACATGTAACATAAAATGTTTTACACTTTTCAGAAACCTTTAAAAAAATAATTTGCACCTTTTAAAACTTATGTATGTTTTAAAAACATTTTGACATTTTGTTCTTTGACGTTTTCACAGACAATTTATTTGGATATAAAATCACACAGTCACATTTAATTCAATTTTGGAAAATTAGTAAATAATTAGATTACGCATAAAAAAATTGGTTTACAAATAATATCATGACATCATCACTTCACCATCTTTTAAAAAGACTACAAACTTATTTTTTTACCATCTTACGGTGTAATCCTAATTCACAAAGAATCACAATTCCACAAAATCCTACCGTCGGTTACTAAAAAAATTGGTATTATTGAAATATAAAATATGTTTTCACAATAACAAATTTGTTTTTAGTAATCTAAATTCGGTACGGTACAATTACACAAGCAATTTAAGACTTATTTTTATAGAAAATGTAACCATATTTTCGAAAAATCCTTTGGAGGCCTTAATTCTTCTAAAACATAAGTTATAAAAATATAGGTGTATATTATTCAAATCCTACCGTATAAATTAGTATCGTGAAAAATCATACTGGGAATTAGTGTAATACTATGTAATATGAAGTATTATGAAGAGATTATTTTCTTCCAAAATTTTCAAATCAAAAAGATCGGTGTTGTCGACGTCAGTCTGGGAATTTGTTTTGTTGAAGCTACCTATCGCGGGTTTTAGAAATGTATATTGGCACCTTTCTGCCCCTGGCAACGGCACGTTCAGCAAGTTCAAACTTTTTCCGATCTCCGGCTGAACACTCATACGCTGTGTACATTCTGGGGTAGACTTTCTTTCGGAAGTGCTCCTTCATTGACTGCTCCGTGTGGTCGGTGACCTACGTGTAAAAGTACAACAAATTAAAACTATTAATTCCAAAATAAAGTTCAAATCGCTACCGTTATTAAAAATCATTCATTGGGTAGTGCTATGTTTTTTATCCATTTCCATTTTACATAGAAATTTCTGCTTTCTATTTTAATTCAAGGTAATTGTAAAAGTCATAAAACGTTTTCCTGTAAGCATATGAGTGATAATAGTTAAATAAATATCGTCTGTACAGAACCAAAATTACCCATATCCAATTCAAGCTAGAATCAAAATGAGCGATGTCACAAAAAAAAATGAGAAGCATGCATAAAATTTTAATTAGGAGTTTTTAAAAAATGTTAAATTTTATATTTAAATGTTTTTTGAAAATTGCAAAATGTTTCATTAACATGTTTTTTGAAAATCGTAAAATGTTCTATTCACATGTTTTTGAAAAGGTGAAAAATGTTATAATTCCATGTTTTTGAAAACGTGCAAAATGTTCCAATTTCATGCGTTTAAAAAGCGTAAAATGTTGTATTAACACATTTTTAAAAAGTGTTTAATGTTATATTTACATGCTCTTAAGACATATTTGAATATTTGTGTAGATAGTGGATATTGTTTTTTGCTTAAAATGGATATGGGTCATTTCGGTTCTTCAGAGACGATATACCTTATCCAGATACATCTCCGTCCAAATTTGGTTGCCCCTTGTGTAGGGATGCATGTTATTTTGACATATGTAGTCCAGCATTTTTTGACCATCATCATGTGTGTATTCGATGCGTGCTATCTTTCGGAAGCCCTGTCCGTTGCTGGAGCTGGACACAGTACGACTGAATTACAAATTATTAAAAAATGAATAAAATTTCAGTAGTAGTGACCGTAAGATGACATAATCCGAAATGAAATCAAAAGGTACCTACCTGGACACAGATACAGGGAGTGAACGCTTCCGTCCTGCTGAATCTCTTGGTGGGGGCGAAGGCGAAGGCGATGACGGGAATGTGAATGGTGACACTTCTCGTTCATCGGTCTCGGTTGAAGTTGCAGTCACTGCCACTGCCCGTGGAGAAGATCCACCCCGAACTTGATTTTGCCCAGTGGGTACTGTCGCTGAGGATGACGATCTTGAAGGAACAGGGGCCACGGTAGAAATTCTGGTGGTCCTATTTTGAAATTGATTCGAGGCTTTTTTGGGCGGACTAGGGGCAGATCCAGGTGATGCATGAATTTCATTTTGAGATACAGGTTCAACTTTTATTACTGCTCCTGGGATTGGCAATGCGACCGGGACCGGGACTGGGACCGGGATCGGTCGTGACTTCAAGAGCTGCTTCCAGGAAAGTTCCCGCTTCAGAATCCGATTCGCATCATAGTTCACATAGCTGGACTTTCCAACACTGCATGGGAAAATGAGAAAAAAAGGTATTGTAATAAAGCAACAGTGAAAATTGTCCTTACAAATATGTTAACTTAATGTTCGTACACAGATCACAATAAATTGTTATTGCAACATCTACAAAAGAACTCACCGATATTTATTTAAATCCAGATCTTGAAAGCTCCCCTTAATGTAAGCGTCATAGATAAAAGACGAACTAAAAAGGTCATTCGGGAGCTCATCGTCACTTGGAATAGGACAGTTTTTCTGGTCTACGTACCAGTGAAAATCCACGATTGTGATAGCGAAGGGATCTTCATCTTTTGAGTTTAGCAAGACACCACCAGAAAGCTGAAATCACACATAAAAAAACAATCAAATTACAATTTAGCTGAACAAGACTAGAATACTGACAACTGATGATTGAGCGATGCGGCACAGACTACCAACTACCAACTACGAGTGGCGAGTACAGAACAATAATAAAATAAAGTGCATTAAGATCATATTTATGATTATGCTGCATTTGATATTTGATTTTAAAAGTATGTATTTATTTTTGATTGTTGTTAAAATAATAAACTTACCGAAATCCAACGTGGTAACTTGGAAATGGCAACATTTTGATTTGAAGGAGCTTTTGCATGTGGATGAGGGGGATGAGCAGCCTCATCCGGGAAAATTTTGAAGACTGCACAACTACTGTCATTCGCATCTAGCTCAAAAACATTTTTTTGTAATGCGTTGATCCTCATTTTAATGAAATGGAGAATGAGAAAACTCAAATACAGTTTCTTGTTTCTGTTGTCTGTATTTTTGAAATAAGAAGAACGGCGAACATAGATTAGAAAGTTAGTAACTATTATTAATTAAATACGGACTAAGATCAAAGAAAACACAGTATTTGCCGGTCGCTCGCCAAATTCGAAATCGACAAACAACCAAAACCAAAGTTGGAATTGTTGGAAACAGGTATTTGTAAATTGTTGCAATTTTTGCAATCTGCAAGAGCCAGAGTCAGAGCCAGAAACTGAAACTGAAAATCCAAAATATTTTCCGTTCCCGCCAGAAAATAATTTAAAATAATTCCGCCTATACCTAAACACGCCCTTTGATTTTTTTTACTTGAATACTTCAATTTTTATTTTTTATTTTTTAATATTTTAAAGAAAGAGGTACGAAATAGGGGCATTGTGGAAACACTCCGAAATTCTTTTTTCTAAAGCAAAGCTAAAACTCTTGAACAATCAGGGCCGGTTAATGCATCGAGCCAAGGCAGCCCCCACTCCTTGAATTTTCTCAAAACATATGAATGGAATATTTTGCACTTTTTAAAAATATATAAACAGAATATTTAGACTTTTCAAAAAACATGGAAATAATTTTTTTAAATACATTTCAAAAACATGGAAATATAACATTTTCCACTTTTCTCAAAAACATGTAAAACGAACATTTTGTATTCTTCTGAATCATGTAAAAAGAGCATTTTGAACTTTTCTGAAACATCTAAATACAACATTAAGCTTTACCAAAGAAAACCATCAATAAAATCAAAATGTGGGATTTTGTATGGAAACAAATTGCTGCCTAAAAGCAATTCCTTCGTCCGACCCTGTTAATAATGAATAAAGTTTTTCTTCACGACATATCTCTTTTTAATGTAGTTAAATTGGAAATGGGTCATTGTGATTCTTCACTCACGATAATTATATGTATTAAAATTACATGCCCTATTTACTATTTAGTTATGATTTTATGATACTAATTATATTTTAAAATTAAGCTTACACATAATTACCGCAGAAACACATCATATAAGTAGTCCACACTGACTTTATTTTTGTATAGTGTAATTTAATTTGTTAAATATTTATTAATAATTAAAAATTTAAATCTTGCTTGATTTACATGATGAATACATTAGATTTCTATAAAAGACAACAAATTAGATGGCACTTTGACTGTTTTTGCAACCAGACCCGCTAATTATTATCTCGCTCTTTATATTTGCGATCCCGACGGGATTCCCTCTCTTCACTGCGTCGCTTTTCCCGTCTTTTGTCAACCCTTTCTCGCTCCTTCTCACTGGCTCTTTTTAGATTACGATCCTTTTCCTTGTCGGGGCCGGAACTGGAACCGGAACCGGAACTGTGGGAAGCACGATGATGCCCTTTTTCTCTGTGTCGATCGTGACGATCTTCTTTTTTAACTCGTTCATCTCTGTCCCTGTCCTTGCTTTTATCCTTCTTCCCTTTATCCTTTGTTCTTTTACTTTTGTGTTTTTTATCCCGGCTTTCCTTCTGTTCCATTTTTTCCAGTCGTCTGCAACCAAAATAAAATAATTTTTAAAAATGTAATTCAATAATACGCCCGACTTTAGGCCTACTCAGACAATTTTAAATTATTTCGTATGGCATACTACGTTGCGGGTGAAGTCTCAAAATGACATATATCCATATTAGTAAATAGATACGAGCTAAACAGCTACATAAATATTAAATGCACGACAGCGAAAACAAACTAACTATTACGATTCTAAATACATGTAAGAAAATGTAACATTTTGGAGTGTTTAAAAACAGGCAAATTAAAAATTTTGCTCTTTTCAAAACTATGTAAATAAAACATTTTGAACCTTTTGAAAACGTGTAAATAAAACATTTTTAACTTTTAAAAACATGTAAATAGATTATTTTGTCACTTTTTAAAAACATGTAAATAGAACATTTTCCAGATTTCTCAAAACATGTAAATAGAAGAGTTTGCACTTTTCAAAAGCATGCAAATAGAAAATTTTGCACTTGTTTAAAACAGATAATCATCATTTTACGCATCTAGTGTCACTTTAAAATACTAAAATCTTAATTCTAGCTTAAATTGGATCTGGGCCGCTTTGAGTCTTCACTGAGTAACACGTATTACCGTTACCGTACAGTATATTTCCTATAATGGGCGACGGGTATGTAATAGTAGACGCGGTCCTGGGAGGTCGAACTTTGACTTGCTATTATTGGAAATAATTACGGCAAAAGTGTAATGCAATTTGAAAATCTTACTTGAGAAGTTTCTTCTTCTGTTTAGTTGTCATCTCCTTAAGGAAACTGAGATCGTCTGTGGCGCTTTTGGAGGATGAACTTGGTCCAGGTTCTTGTTCCCCTGAACTATTCCCACTGTCTTCATCCAGCAATTCCTAGGCAAATTTAACAAATACAAACGATACATTAGCTTTGAGATGAGTACACTACTTGAATTATTTTAACTGCTTTGCAGCTGATTACTTTATTTTGGAATGCTACATTGAGCCATATTAATTTTTAACTTAAAAACAAAATGCGTTTTTTAAAAAAACATATCGCATTTGTAGAAGCACTGTCTCTAGTACTATTAATACTACGGGGTTTTAACAGTACAGTACGCGGGAGGTAGACGTCTCAGATTGAATAGTACGCGAGGTGTACTATTAGAGAAAATACGGCTAGTGAATAGAACAATTTGGGCATTTCAAAACCATGGAAATAGAATATTTTGCACTTTTTCAACACATGCACATAAATAAAGCATTTTGCACGTTTTAAAAACGTTCTTAAGTAGAAAATTTTTGAGTTTTGAAAAACTGCAAATTAAACATTTTGTAATTTTTAAAAACATGTAAATAGAATATTTTGCCTTTTTTCAAAACTTTTAAATAAAACACTTTACACTCTTTTCTTTAAATACTCGTCAATAGAATGTTGTACTTTTAAAAAAATGCAAGTAAGACACTTTAAACTTTAAAGAAAATTGTACATCAAATATTTTGCTTGAAATTAAAGATTTACGCATGTATCTCACGCAATGTGTTTTACAGCTCATTTTACTTATATTTGTAAGTGGCATCAATTAAATTGGATATGGGCCGTTTTGGTTCTTTATTTTGGGTATTATTAGAATGTAAGGCAATTAAGTTTATAGGTATATTGTACTAGGGATTGAAAATCTCACTTGATTTGCTCCAGGAGCATTTTGTCGCACACCCAAGACGCTCTGCTTAAGTGCTAAACCCTCCTCCCGCATCTTGTGCATGAGGAGTAAGGGATCCATCTCGACATTATTTAGGTCTCCGGACTGCCCGTGAAGAGAACATTCCCGATCCGTATTAATGTGTCCCCATTTGTGGCACTTGATGCAGCGAACGTTCCTCACTTGAATCCCAAAGGGCTGGTCCCGAATCTCTTCATCCCCTTTGCAGTAGTCCTCCCGGGGAGCATTGAATTTTCGTTGCCACTCAAATTTGAACTCGGGATCTCCAACGTCCTTCTCACGCTCCCGCTTCATGCCCGGTGGGGGTTCGTACAGAAAGTTCACACTCAGCTTCTCCTTACTTTCTTTACTGATCAGGGCTCTGCAAATAATCACCAAAACAATACAACGGGTATCAGACAACGAAATAATTTATTAAATTAATAAAAGATTAATTATCTTATAAAGCTGACTTGCTAGAAGCAGCAATTATCTTTTTCATGCATACTTCGATGCAGGTGAATTAGAGCATTTTGCACATTACATTATGAAAAGAATATATTAGAACATTTTGCTCATTTCAAAAACATGTAAGCAGAACAGTTTGATCATTATGAAAACGCGTTAATTACAAGATTTTAGAAAAATTTGAAAAGATGTTTATTAGTGGATTATTTTGCACGTTTCAAAAACATGCACCCAAAATAATTTGATCATGATCGAAAACTCGCAAATTACAAGATTTTGGAAATTTTGAAAAGATGTTAATACAACATTTTGTACCTAGGTAACCTACATTTCAAAAACATGCAAACAGAATAATTTGCTCATTTCGAAAACGCGTTAATTACAAGATTTTGGAAATTTTGAAAAGACGTTAATTACAGCATTATGCACATTTCAAAAAGTGATTCATAGAACAGGCAAGCATAATCTACAATTTATATAACTCTTCCATTCTTAGTCAGTCATACCTATGTCCCCCTGCCCTAAATCTGTGTTAATGCTACGATATCTTATTGTATTAGCTCCACTATTGCTAATAATAATTTTATATTATCTTTGTCTACCTCTATTAAGATGCTTATTTCTGGTTTGGGAATAACCCCTTACTATTTGTTACATTAGCACTATTAATTGTGGTTGCGTATATCTCTACTTTTTGTTTGTTATAAGTTACTCTGGACCCATTGTGTGTCTGTCTATAAGAAAATAAATAAATAAATAAATAATAATTTGCTAATTTTTAAAACCCGTAAGGCGCTGCCTGTATCTTGTGTACAAAATTTTTAAGTAAGTGTGAACGTTGACCAATTTTCATCAATAACGTTCAAAATTTGAAATTTACGATGCGGAGTTCCTAACAGAATTTCAAAATTTTGAAAGTTTTCGATGAAAATTTTTAACATTTACACTTGGGAATTTTGTTTACACATAGGCGGTGCTCCATAAATAGAATATTTAGCAATTTTCAAAAATTCGTAGTTAACATTTTACACGTCCATCTCGAACTCATTCAGCGTCTTTATTTTACAAATAATTAGCTCATTTGAATTCTAGCTTAAACTGGATATAGGTCAGTTTGATTCTTTTCTGATTACATGCAAATTGGACATGTGTGACGTGACGTGACGTTTGACGTGACAGATATGATACTTACTTATTGTTGTACAGATCTTGCTCCTTTTCATACTGAACCCTTAATTCATCTTGCTTCTTTTTGTACGCTTCCGCTTTCTGCTCCGCCATCCACACTCGTTTTAAATTATCCCGAGATGCAGGATGAAAGAACTTTTTGCACATGAAATTGTTGAATCCCTTTCCCATTTTGACGCTGTCACCTCGTCTGTCACCTGTCAATATAAATTTAAAATTCAGTACAATATTAAATATGACCTCCAAAACCTGAACACACTAGAGCACGCTATTCAATATTGGACAAAAAATTCCACTTTCGGGTCTGGCCGTTCATCGTTAGTTAAAAATAAATGCACTGCCAACTGCTATATACAACATACAACATATGACATACACACAGAAGACAACATTTGATTTTAGATTACTTTTCTTTATCTAATAATAAACTACAAGTACTTACCACGTAAGAAAGTTTACTTCCACTTAAAGCTTCTAATTCAAAAGTCCAGCAGAGTTGATAGCAAACACAGAAATATGAAGTTACTTACACACAGCGATTTTCTATTTTAGCAACACTTTTTTTAAATTGTTTGTAAGAACCTGAAACCAATTAATTAAAGTAATATTGAATGTTGAATACTAAACAGAAGCCCTGATAAAAATGTAAATTATGAAGGAACGCAATGGAAATACAGACACACTGACAGTCGACTGTAAATAAACTGATTAACTTTGAACTTGTTTATAATGAATTAATTATTATCATTTTACTAGCACTGCTACTGATCCACTGACGACTCGGAACTCGGAACTGAATTTCAACTGAATGATTTTGATTTTGATCATCTCCAAAATTTTTGGTTTGATTTTGAAAGATCCCTCGCTTAAGAGATCGTTTGGCAATGACGTCTGGAGAAAAGACAAATCTTTTACCCCCTCGCTCCCCTAGTTTACTATCACTATCGGTCTTCGCCCCTCGGCATAATAACAACGTCATTGGGGGACGCCTCCAGTTAGCCTCAATGCCAGTGAGGCAAAGTTTTCCATTGCGTCATTGAGGCTGCCTCAGTTCCTCACTAAACAAATAGAGCTCGCTTCACACAAAGCAACTTGCCTTGTATTTTGTATTAGGGGTCGTCCTTGAATGACGTCATCGGTAGGGTGAGTGGGCCTAGTTGTGTGTTGCTGGGTGGGTTCTAAAAGAATGATATTGTGAATAACATCATTTACCATCTCTTATCGAATATGCATTTCATTTGTCGCCTCGCAACTCGCAATCCGCCCGGCCTTCAATTTTCAATATCAGAATATCAGTCGGATTTTACTCCAACTACTAGCAACTCCATTACTTCAATACTTCAATTCTCTGCTGCACAAAAATTCATAAAAAACAACAAATAATATAAAATTCACAAACTAGAATTTATTCTAAAAAAATTAATTGCGAATATTTTTCTGTATGTATCTCTCGACGAAGTAATATTGATTTTTCGGAATGTTGAGACTGACTGATTACGCTGACTGTTGGCTGGCTGACGTGGCTGTGTGAATACTAATAAAGTAACTGCTCAAGGTAAATGTAAAGGGCGTCTGCTAACACAGCTGTTGTGATGTAATTTACATTGTTCATTAATTTATTCTAGTTAGGTATGGTCTGGCTGGATATTTGGTTCGATTTTGGATTTGATTATTTCAAAATTTGATTGTACTCATTGCAGGTTTCAAGTTTGAATCTTGAACTAACCTTTTTCAAGTGTTGACATTTTGTTGAAAAACTGAATTTGAAGTTTTGACTGTTGTCTGTCTGCCTGAGTCTGTGACTTTGATCTGACTAGTGAGCTGATTGAGCCTGACTGACTGGTCCGCTGGTTGTTGGTTCTGGCATCTGGTTGGGATTAAATTACTCGTCACTCGTCTGTCTGACCTGATCGTTTTCCTGCTTGACCTTTGGCGTCATCGTCCGTAAAAATCTGTCTAGGTTCGCTGATTCCTTTTTAAAAACCTTTTTTAAGTATACTCGGTTCTTACTAATAATAAATATATATACCTATATGAATATATATCTCGTGTGGCGAGTACTGGCGAGGCATTTTTACACAAGTTCACAAGTTCATGCGAAAACAAAAATGCACTATTCAATGCTACCCCCTACGACATGGAAAATGATGAAAATGATAAATCGTGCTCATAATGTTAATTTCAAAATATCATATTTTTACACTTAACTCTTACTCTGAGATTAGTGTGTTTATACTGCCATATCTATACCATCAATTAGTAAAATGCACTATTTTTTTTACCTTATTTCTAGGGTAAAAAGTCGTAACGTCAAGTTTTGCTTTTGGTTTTTAATGTTTTGTATCTTTGAAGTTGCAAAATTCAGGTATACTTGATTAGTCATATTGTCGTACATATACCTAAATAAGCACGCTATTATAGGCTAGTGCAAAATATTTTAGCTACATTAGTTATAGTACATTCAAATGAAAGTTGAGTAGCTTGAAATATAAAATAGATATGACAGAAACTGGAAGAATTAAAAATAGCATTAATTATTTACTGCTAAACTAGCATACCTATATATGTGTTGATACCGGTTGCTAGGCATTTTTCCCCCGGACACTACTATTACTCCCTTGGAAATTTCCCCCCACGCAATAACCCCGCTTTTCGCGAAGTGATATCATATCAATGCCATTGACATGTCACGCCTAAGCACAAGAATGTTTATGAAAAATAAAAAAATGGAATTTAGCGTTGACATGAAGTACGGATGAAGACGATTTATGACTTTATGCACTTCCAATAATTATTTCAGATCATCGTTAAGGAAAACGAACTTAGAATCTGAATCAAAATGGGATCCGATTATTTGCAAGTAGCGGAGGCTGTTGACGCGGAGTCCATTGAACTGCCCACGGAAACTGATGGCACTTTGCTCTTAACAACACTGGCTGCTCAGTACCCGGGCGTTACTGGTCTCAAGTTCCGAAATGAAAAATCGGGTGGAATGAGAGGAGTTCGTCTCGCGGACGGTCGTTTTCATGCCCCCGATGAAGATGGTTGGGGGGATCACATCTACTACTGTGTAATAAACAAAGGTTGGTCAATTTAGCCGCAGAACCATTACAAGATTATTTCATTGCGTTTTTAAGTGGGTGTAATATAATAGAAATTTTTGTCTTCGTTTATATTTGAAGACATGAAAAGAAAATCGGACAGTGAGGACGAGAGGGGCTCTGCAAAAAATAAAAGAGTTGAAAATAATCTCAACCAGAAATGCTCGGACTTAGTTGTGTTGGACTTACCATGGAAAGCAACTGAGGAGGAGATGAAGGAATATTTTGAGGGGTTCGGTGACTTGGTTCTTGCTCAGGTCAAAAAGGACCTCAAAACCGGGCAGTCCAAAGGGTATGGATTTATCCGGTTTTCGACTTATGATTCACAAGTTCGGGCCTTGGGTCAACGGCACTTCATTCAGGGGAGGTGGTGCGATGTCAAAATTCCAAAGTCAAATAAGGTTTGTTTTTATTTTCTTTGAACACTGGGGTTAGGAAATATCCTTACTAGTTGGTTGGGTTATATTGTGTGGTATTTGCAAATTAGCATATTAATGGAAAGTGACATACCCAGTATTAATATGTAAATCAATACTCTCTAATTAATTAATAACCCTATTTTTGTCGTTTGTACAGGAACCCCAACAGTCGAGCGCATCCCCAAAAATCTACGTGGGTAGATTGACAGAGGATATCACAGAAAATGACCTTCGGGAATATTTTTCGTCTTTCGGGGAAGTGACGCACGTCTTTCTTCCAAGTAAACCCTTCAGAGGATTCGCATTTGTAACTTTTTTGCATGCAAATGTGGCTCAGTCGCTCTTTGGAGAAGATCACGTTATCAAAAATACTTCTGTCGTCGTTTCCGATGCGAATCCCAGGTCTGACTCTAAGAAGGACTCATCCAGACAAGACGATTATGATGACGATGGTTAGTATCCGTCTGTTTTGCCTTTGGTCTTAGTTTAGTTGTAGTTTGTAGTTTCCTCAAGTATCTTTAAACACAAGGCCTAAGTATTTATTGAAAGGTATTAATTAATGATTAATTTATATGTATTCTTTTTCATTTAGAACCCTATTCCCGAGAACAAAGCTCATATGGATCAAGTGGTGGTCAAGGACGGGGTGGTGGTGGCGGTCGGTTCAACGATTATGGGCAGGTCGGGGGTTATGGGTCTGGAAACGGTCAAGGGATGGTGGATATTCCCCCACAGCTCAACCAGGCCATCGTCTCAGCTGTTTTAAGTCAGGTAAATTTGTAATCGAAATAGTGTTAACTATCTAGACCCATGTCTTTACAAAACAATCATCTATTTGTGGCAATGTTGTGCGCATTTAATGTTTAAACCGAATTTGATCTTCAGCTCACTGGAGGGATGCAAGTGGTGCAGGGTCAGGGTCAGGGTCAAATGATGCAACAGCAGCAGCAACAACAACAACAACAATATGGTGGAAACCGAAATTCAAGTCCTCAAAATATTTGGAAAACTTCGCCCCCTGAAGTCGGTCGTCGACCAATAAAACGGGATTCTTATGGAAGAAATCGTGGAGATTATTAGAATTCGAAGAATGAAGAATTATCAACATTTTATTAATAGAATTAAATTCATGAGCATTAATTTTGTTTGGTGACTGAAATGATCTCCATATCATGTTGGTCTATCATCACGCATACAATAACAATTCTCAATAATTTTTTTAGACTTTAGGGCTAGATTTTAGTTTTTATTAATACTATCCTCTACTTCGTCATTCGTAGTCAGAGAGTTGAATTTTATAGTTCGTTACCGTTTTGTTAATGCAGGGAAATACAACATTTCTGTAATTAAAATAAAGTTGACCTTTCTTTTCTATGTTACTTTTTATACTCTATACCTACTTTATATAGTTTCTCAATGCTAAACAGTGTGTGTGTATGTCTAAACTGAATGAATAAATTAGTAAATATGATTATATAGGCTACTACTTAGTGAGTGTAATCCTTATAATATTGTAATTTTGTATTACCTATGTAAGTAGTATTTTGAGCTATACGAGTAATAAATGTGAAGTGAAACTGCAAGAATTAAGTTTAAACGACGGCTTCGACTTACAATTAAGTAGTTTTTTTAACCCTCCAGTGCTATATCATATCGGAGGCTCTAAAGCAGAAACATTTTGGAAACAATTTTCGGAAACATTCCCAAACATTAGATTAAATGCCATCCAAATTAAATTGAGACTATTGACAGGGACTGCAATGCAGTCACTGCATGGTGAGATAATAAATCTAAAAGTATTTTTTTTTTACAAGTGTAAATTACAGTTCTACAATCTCTAAAAATTCTAGCTTTGGCTTTGCATTTGTTAAATTTACTAGTTTTGGTTATTCCTTCTTTTCCCCGCACTTCGGCGTCACGGCGGGGTACATGTCGGCGTTTGGGCGGCGCCGTGTCGTGTATTGTAGTGGAGTGACAGCAGCCCAACTTTTATTTTTAGCTCTTTCCCATCGCCCTTGCCAACACCGCACCGCATCTCTCACTTTTCTTTTAGCCTCACTACTGCGGACTGCAGCTGCCTTAACTCTTTAGGGATCGTCCATAAATGCTGTCATACGTAAGATCATTGGGGCTAGTCGGCTATTAATGCGAAAGATAGCCGTTTACGTAATGTTAAAGTGAAGACATGAGGACAGGTGGTTGATTCCTAAAAGAGCCACAATTTAGATAACATTATTTATGGACCATTTCTTAGTAAAGATATACAAAACTCGCTTCGCTATGTCGAGCCCATGTATCGATTTTCCACGTTGAGGAAACATTTAAATCGAAATCGACTACCGAATCTTTTCATTCTCCTCCTGCTTCAATTCATGTCAACATCAAATCGCATCTACATACCACACACATTTATTTTATTAAAAGTCTGGAAGAAACTAGAATTGATTTTAATAAACACATTTAATTCTGAATGGATTGTACGGATTATTGATTGATCGACTGACTGATTACACTGACTCGTGGCTGTTGTGGATTTGGGAATATTAATTAGCTGCTGAAGGTAAACGACGTCTGCTGTGTTTGTTGTCGGATTTGTCATCTAATTCTAATTTACAGTTTGTATTTATTTTAATAAAATTATTATGAAGCGTCAGCGTCTGGCTCGAAGTTTGGTTCCATTTTGGATTCGATTTCAACATATTTGATTGTGCTCTTTTGTAGGTTTCAAGTTTGAGCGTTGAGCTAATTTTTCAAGTGTTGAAATTCAAAATTGTTAAAAAGCTTAAGCTGAAGTTATTACTGTTGTCTGTTCGCCTGGATCTGTGATCTGAAAATCTGAACTGCGATTGAGCCTGACCGACACCGACTGGTACTGGTTGCTGTTGGGATTAAATTACTCGTCTGTCTGATCTGCTGAGCGTTTTCCTTCTTGACCTTTGACGTCGTCATCGTGAAAATCTGCGTAGGTTCACTCTTTCCCTTCTATCTACCTTTTGAAACATAATTTAATGTTATTCTCACTAATACAGAATATGAGTATGGATATATCTCGGGTGACGAAGCAATTACATAAGTTCATTCAACGACAACAAAAATGCACTACAATGCTACTACCAACATGTATGTATGCAATGTTATTTCCTACAATTTTAAAATCTTGGCTAAACTTTATTTTAACTGCATAATATGAAGTCCGATTTGACCGAAAATTAGGCAAAATGATGTAAACGCGAATACCTACTTGCTAATTATTATCATTTTATCTATTAAAAATGACATATTTACACTTCGCTTTTACTCTGAGTGAGTGTTTAAACTGTCCTATCTACTTACTCCATAAATCAGCCAGATACACTTATTTTGTTTCGTAAAAAGTTGTAACCTCACGTTAGATTTTGGTATTAAATATTTTGTTATTCCAGATTTTGAGTTGCAAAAATCAGCTATGCTATACTTGATTTTAACTAAAAGTTATATATATTCGTAGGCATATAAGTAGATACACTATTTTGCGGGTGGAAAATATTTTTTCTGCATCGTATCATTAGTTTTGGTGCACTCAGAGGAAAGTTAATTAGCTCGAAACAAAAAATATATATGAAGTTGTTGATATTGGTTGTCAGGCATTTTCCCCTACGGACGTTTTCTCCCCGGTCATTTTCCCTCTCGGGCATTTTACCCCACGCAATTAAGTACCGCCCACTTCTCATGATATTATAAACAGCGAAAATAAGGACATCTTTAATTGCGTAATTATAAAATAATATTATGTGACTAACCCAATTCGAATTGTGTATGCTTATGCTTTATTAGAACTCAAGTCTGGTATCTTAAACATTGCATATGTATTAACAACGAGCTTAAACTTGCACAAATATTTACAGACTAAATCAAAATAGTATTCTTAAGCTTAACAATAATGTTTACAGAAAACATTCACGCAAGCAAAAATATTTACGCTAACTTTTATTTCTTTTGTACGGCTAAAATTCGTTAAGTTTACTTGATGTTATCCTATTCACTATTAATGATTAATCAGTTAATTATAATGCGAGTGTTCACAAAAGATATTATCATACTTAGGTACTTGGGTGGTGGGCCTGGAAATTGACGATTTGCCCTATGCTCAACGTTGGTACCGAGGAATATGTTGGTCAAAAAATTGACTAAACGTGATGATATTATTTGTGAACTATCTATTTTAAGGTGATACTAAAAAGAATAAAATAAAACTTCTTTTTAGTAAACCTTATAATGGCATTACATTACCTGGGGAGAAGGGGAGATACGATAAATACGAGATTAGAACTAGTAGAAGGCGCTACTGATTATAGGAAAATCTCCAGGGGAAAATGTCCGTGTATACCGGTGGTGATACCGTCTTGTGCGTGCACTGTAACGATGTGGATATCGCAAGTTTAACTGTAATTTTGTAGATATCGCAGTTTGCACTTGACTAGTGCAGTCTGCAGGTATTAAATTTTGACTGGACTGTAGTGGTGTAGGTGGTGTAGATAATACATTTTGCACATTAAAAGTGTGGATAACACATTTTTTTGTATTATTTTACAAAATATACAAAATGAAGAACTATGTTATATTTAATTAACATGTGCAACGAGATTTATGAAAAATAAAGATGGAAATTACCAATAAAATTAAGTACGGTTCGAGTTTATGATTTTATGCCTCCTGTCATTTCAGAAACTCGTTAAGAAAGACCAACTTCGAATCTGAATAAAAATGGGATCGGATTACTTGCAAGTGGCGGAAGCTGTTGACGGGGAGTCGATTGAACTGCCCACTGAAACTGATGGTACTTTGCTCTTTACAACACTGGCAGCTCAGTTCCCGGGCGTCATCGGTCTCAAGTTCCGAAATGAAAAAACGGGTGGAATGAGAGGAATTCGTCTCGCGGACGATCGTTTTCATGCCCCCGACAAAGATGGTTGGGGAGATCACATTTACTACTGTGTAATACACAAAGGTTCGTCAGTTTAAATGGAGAACTATATAGCAAGAATTTTATTTTACTGTCAGTTGATTGAGTAGAAAATGTGATTACTGAAATTTGTTTTCTCGGTTTATAGTTGAGGACACGAAAAGAAAATCGGAGAGTGGAGACGAAGGGAGCTCTGCAAAAAATAAAAAAGTTGAAAATAAACTTGACCAGAAATGCTCGGATTTGATTGTGTTGGACTTACCCTGGAAAACCACTGAGGAGGAGATGCGGGAATATTTTGAAGGCTTCGGAGACGTGGTACTTGCTCAGGTCAAGAAGGACCTTAAAACCGGGGAGTCCAAAGGTTATGGATTCATCCGATTTTCAAATTATGATTCTCAAGTTCGGGCTTTGGATCAAAGACATTTCCTTCAGGGGAGGTGGTGCGATGTCAAAATTCCAAAGTCAAAGGTTTGTTTCTTTTTCTTGTATCTCTAAAAATGCAGTTTACTTTGTTTTGCCCCAGTTTTTTTCAACTAATTAGTTGTGCGCTATTTTAAAATAAAATTTAAATTTTTTTGGAAATTTATTTTTAAAAAGCACATTCATACGAGCTTAAATATCTAATATTAATATACCTGCATTAAAGTATTATCTAATAAATTAAGAACCGTTTGTTTGTTGTTTGTACAGGAACCCCAACAACACCAACAACAACAACAACAACAACAGTCGAACGCGTCGACGAAAGTGCACGTGGGAAGATTGACTGAGGAGGTCACGGAGCATGACCTTCGTAAATATTTTTCGTCATTCGGAGAAGTGACCCACGTGTTTCGTCCAAGTAAACCCTTTAGAGGATGCGCATTTGTATCTTTTTTGCGTGCAGATGTGGCTCATTCTGTCTGTGGAGATCACGTTATCAGAAATGCGTCTGTCATCGTTTCCGATGCAAATCCCATGCCTAAATCTCGGAAGAAATCTTCCAGACGGGACGATTATGATGAGGACGATGGTTAGTTTCCACCTTTTTTGGCTTTGGGTTTAGTTTAGTTGTAGTTTCCCTAATTATTGTAAACACCAGGAGGCCTATTTATTGAGTAATCATTATTTATGATTTAAAAATGTTTTTTATTTTTTATATAGACTACTATTCACGTGATCAAAATTCATTTCGGTCTGGAGACGGTCGAGGGATGGTGAATATTCCACCACAAGTGAACCAGGCCATCGTCTCAGCTGTTATCAATCAGGTAAATTTGTTATCGAAATAGTGCTATCTACTAGACCCATGTCTTTACAAAACAATCATCTATTTATGGTAATGTTATATGCATTTAATGTTGAAACCGAATTTAATCCTCAGCTCACTGGAGGATTGTCAGGAATGGAAGGTCAGGGTCAAATGCAACAACAGCAACAAGAACAATATAATGATTATGGTGATGATGATGATGATTATGATGATGGTCGATATTCAAGTCCTCAAAATAATTGGAGACCATCTTCCCCCGAATTCAGTCGTCGACCTGTAAAACGGGATTCTCAAGGAAGAATGCGTGGAGATTATTATTAGAATTTGAAGAATGAAGAATTATCATAACATTTTAATTATAGAACTAATTAAGTATTAATTTTATTAGTGCATGAATTTCTTATTCTGGTAATGTATCATCATCTATATTTATAATAAAATTAGTGTTATGAATATTTTGTATGACTCTACAATTAGTTAAGATTTTGGTATAGTACTTGTTTTCTCTTCCTGGTCATTTGTCTCCTAAGCTTGGAATTTTATGGTTCATTTTCGTTTTGTTATTGGTGTAAAAGCACATATTCGGGAATAAAATTATAGTGGCTCTTTCCTCTCTATGTTACATTTTATACTGTAGATATTTTAGTACCTCAAAATGCAGAAAATTGAAAAAAACACTATTTGCGGTGGACAAGCAGAATAATAAATTGTAGTTTGACAAAATTCTAATTTGTTATTTTCTTTGTAGATATACAGATATTTGTGAAATTGACTAGTGTTATAGAGAAAGTTAATTAGTTGTGCGTGGTAAAACTGTGTCTTGTTTCAAACTGAATAAATAACTAACTACATAATTTGATTACAGGCTAAAGTGTGCACAATCGTAAACCTTGCAATTTCATTTTCGTGTTATGTACCACAGTATCTTGAACTATACTAATAAATGTGCAAAGAAAATTCAAGCATTGCATAAAGTAAATGATGTCTTCGATTTGCAATTTCTCACTAGTCCTTATATTTTTATTTGGGAGGCCCTAAAGTCGAAGTATTTTGCGAAAAATTCATGGAAATATTTTCAAAGATTAGAATTAATCATTTCTTGTACCAGCACTGCTCGTACCTGTGGCACTGTTACATGGGTCCACACCATTTAGCAAAATTCGTACTAACATCACTTCTACCGGCGCTAATTTTATAGAGATCAATCATACTGGAATCGACCTTACTGATCCCACTTGATACGAAGCCACTTTCACCCAGTCAACTTGTTCCTGTGATATTGTTACCGAGCCCATTTGTACCAGCACCACTCGTACCCCGCCCAATCGTAGCAGCACTATTTTAACTAATCCCACTCGACTCGTTAGCACTTGTACTCTTCCCACTGGTGCCAGCAATGCGCGTGCCTTTGCCACTCGTACTGGCGCTATTCATCCTAAGCATACTCGTATCACTCGTACCCTTCCCACTGGTACCAGCACCAATCGTACTGGTGCTCTTTTATACAAACCCATTTGACACGACAGCATTTATGCCCTTCCCACTGGTACCAGTAAAATTCGTACTTTGCCCGTTCGTACAGGCGCTTTTTCTTCCAAGCTTACTCGTATTACTCGTACCCTTCCCGCTGGTGCCAGCACCACTTGTACCCAGCCCACTCGTACTGGAGCTATTTTAACGAAGTATACCCGTACCAGCACCACTAGTAGTTACTTCTCCCACTTCTACTGGCGCTATTCCTACCAAGACGACTCGCATCACTCATATCTTCCCACGTATACGACAAAAACTCGTACCTAGCCTGCTTTTCTCGGCGCTAACAGCGAGGGTTTTTGTTAGCTGTACTACAAATCTACAAATACGTTGTATTCTAATTTTGCATTGATCAAACCTACTGGCTGTAACTTCAGCATCGACTTCGGACCCAAGGTGGAGAAATCCCGCTCGAAGCGCTGAATTTTGTTTCTACAGCTCCACAGACTCCAAAAACTTTAGCTTGTTTTTGTCTAATTTTTGGTTTTCTTCTTTTGGGCCTCCACGTCGTGTCGGGACTCGGGACGGGAGTGGAATTTCTATTTTTAGCTCGTCTTCTTTCCCCTTATGACCTTCGCACCGCATCTCTCTTGGTTTTAGTTTCACTATTGCAGCTGCCTTCACCTCTCAGGACCTAGGAATCGTCCATACATAATGTCATACGTAGGATCATTAGGTCAGGTCTGGATGACATGCCATATGTGAAAGATAACCGCTCAAGTAATAAATCTTAAAGTGGTGACAAGATCGAGTGTGAGTGCGTGCTGAAAGAGTAAGAATTTGCACGACATCATTTATGGACCATTCCTTGCTAGATACATGCAATATTACAAAGTCTCACTCTCACTAGTCAGTGTCTCTGGCGAAGACGAATGTATCGATTTTCTACTTTGAGGAAACAAAATCAGACCGACTACCGAGCTACCGACTCTCCCCATTCATCTCCTGCTTCAATTCCATTCAACACCCCATCCACACTTCTCACACAACTATTTTACAAAAAGGAATTTCTGGACGAAACTAGAATTTAATTTAAATACATTTTAATTCTGAATGGACTGTTGGGATTGTTGATTGATTGACTGACTGATTACACTGACTGGTGGCTGCTGCGATTGTGTGCTAACTACTGAAGGTAAAGGGCTAAATGACGTCTGCTGTTGTTGTTGAATTTGTCATGTAATTTTCATTTTGAATTTATTCTAATTATTGTGGTCTGGCTTGAAGTTTGGTCTGGTTCGATTTCAACATATTTAATTGTACTCTTTTGTAGGTTTCAAGTTTGCGTGTTAAACTAAACTTTCAAGTGTTCAAATTGGTGAATAACTGAATTTGAAATTTCGACTGTTGTCTGTCTGCCTGAGTCTGTGTCTGTGTCTGTGATCTGAACTGCGATTGAACCTGACTGACTGGTTGCTGTTGCTGGTTGCGACTGCGATTAAATCAATCGTCTGTCTGATCTGAGCGTTTCCCGTCTTGACCTTTGACGTCCTCATCCGTGAAAATCTGTGTAGGTTCAAACTATCCTTTCCCTTCTATGTACCTTTTGAATTGAAGCATAATCTTTTCTCGGTCACTAATACCGAATATGACTATGTATGACTATCTCGGGTCTCGGGTGGGGAAGCACTTTTTACATACAAAAAAAAATCATGCAAAAACAAAAATGCACTATACAAATCTACTGCTGACATGGATGCAATTTTTGCAGGGCAAAAAGAATTTGATTTGTAGAGCAAATTAATGGTCGTAACGTCACCTTTTATAGATGGTTTTTCATATTTCGATTTTTAAACACATGCAAAATAAAGATGGAATTTAGCAGTCACATTGAGTTTATCAAGATTGTGTGATCGAATTTATGACTTTATGCCTCCTGTTATTTCAGAAATCCGTTAAGAAATACTAAAGTAGAATCTAAATAATAAAAATGGGATCGGATTACTTGCAAGTGGCGAAAGCTGTAGACGGGGAGTCCATTGAACTGCCCACTGAAACTGATGGCACTTTGCTTTTAACGACACTGGCTGCTCAGTACCCGGGCGTTACTGGTCTCAAGTTCCGAAATGAAAAATCGGGTGGAATGAGAGGAGTTCGTCTCGCGGACGGTCGATTTTATGCCCCCGACAAAGATGGTTGGGGGGATCACATTTACTACTGTGTATTGAACACAGGTTCGTCATTTTATTTAGCCAGAGAACTAAATTTTATTTAATTGCTTAGTTAAGTATGAGTGTGTGTTATTATTGAAATTATTTATCTCCGTTTATAGCTGAGGTTACAAAAAGAAAATCTGACAGTGGGGATGAAGAAGTCTCTGCGAAAAATAAAAGATTTGAAAATAAACTGAACCAGAGATGTACGGATTTAGTTGTACTGGACTTACCCTGGAAAACAACTGTGGAGGAGATGCGGGAATATTTTGAAGGGTTCGGTGATGTGGTCCTTGCTCAGGTCAAGAAAGACCTCAAAACCGGGGAGTCCAAAGGTTATGGATTTATCCGGTTTTCCACTTTTGATTCTCAAGTTCGGGCCTTGGGTCAAAGGCACTTTATTCAGGGGAGGTGGTGCGACGTCAAAATTCCAAAGTCAAAGGTTTGTTTTATTTTCGTTGAACACTGCACTGGAAGTAATTTACTTTTTTTCACAAAATTTTAATTTTGTCCAAAAAATCTAGGAAGCCCATATTTTTCAGGCTCGGTTTTTCAAACTAATTTTTCCAAAAAAAATAAAATTTTTGAATTTTCAAAAATCCTGAGATAGCATTTTAGATCAGTAGCCTTAGAATCATAAAAATTGAAATTTTATCAAAATCGGTTAAGAACTCTAGAAGCTACACAGAAGCAAAGTTTAAAAAAATTTTTAAACTTTGCCGCGCCATTCTGGGCAAACGACACAGAATAGACTCGAGTTACTTATTGGATCTGTACTATTTAAAAGTAACCTGATTTTTTAAAATAAGTCTTTCGAAATTATGTGATGGTCATGTCGCGTCTGTCCCTTCTGAGTAATTACATTAATTAATAGTCTCTGTTAAATTAAAAACCCTATTTGTTTTTTGTGCAGGAATCCCAACAACAACAACAACAACAGTCTAACGCGTCCCCAAAAATCTACGTGGGAAGATTGACGGAGGATGTCACCGAGAATGACCTTCGTGACTATTTTTCTTCCTTCGGGGAAGTGACCCACGTGTTTATTCCAAATAGACCCTTTCGCGGATTTGCATTTGTAACATTTTTGCATGGAGATGTGGCTCAGTCCCTCTTTGGGGAGGATCACGTTGTCAAAAATACATCTGTCATTGTTGCGGATGCGAATCCCAAGTCCGAGTCTCGAAAGGATTCATCGAGACAGGAGGATTCCGAGGACGAAGGTTAGTTTTTCCGTCTGCGTATTATTATTTTGGCATTAGTTTGGTTTTATCTAAGTTTCGGCAACTATTTCACAGTGACATTTGAAGGCATATTTTTAATAATTGTTAGTAATTTGTTATTTAACTACCCGTTTTCATTCAGAATCTTTTTCACAAGAACAAAAACCATTTGGATCGAATCGTGGTCTAGGAGGTGGTGTTAGAGTCATCGGTTTGGCGCAGTCCGGTTCCGGTTCCGGTTCCGGTTTCGGTACCGGTGGAGTTGCTTTTGGAAAAGGTCAGGGGATGATGGATGCTACGCTTGGAAATATGAATCTTTCGCCACAACTGAGTGAAGCCCTCGTCTCAGCTGTTTTAAGTCAGGTGATTGTAATTAACATATGGTGCTTAACTATGACGCAGAACAATTTGCATGGATGTACGTGCATAAGATAGTGTTATATGCATTTAATGTTGAAACTGAATTTGATCCTTAGCTCACTGGAGTAATGCAAGGTCAAGGTCAGGATCAAAAGCAACAAAAGCAACAAGGTGGAGGTCGAAGCTTAAGTACACAAAATTATGGGAAAAAATCTTTTCAAACTGGAAAGCGTGGTTCTGAGGGAAGACTGCGTGGAAATTTTTAGAATGTGAAGAATAAACAACTATTTACTATTTATACATTTGATTATGTAATTAATTAATATTACTTTTATAAGTGGATAATATCATCTCCATGTTATGTTGGTCTTACTGACGTGACCTATAAAATAATTAAATTGTAATTAATTTCCGTATGACCCTTCAATTATTTAAGACTGTATAGTGTAGTTTTTTTTTGTAATACTTTCCTCCCCCTCGTCATTATTGTAGACGGAGAGTTGAATTGTACAGTTCGTTTTCGTTTTTGTAATTTCAATAAGAGCTAAGTGCAAATTCACGAATGAAAATAAAGTGGACATTTCTTTTAAGTAATTAAATAACGCCTTGAACTTGCATTTTTTTCTTACTTTTAGCCCTCTTTTAAATCGTAAGGCGTAGGAGTAGGAGCAAAAGCCTTTTTGGAAACATTGCCGGAAACATTCCCAGTCATTGGAATTGAATAGTAAACACTTTAAATTGACTGGCAGTGACTGGCACTTGCGATGTAGTGAGAAATCTGAATTTATTTTCTTTGTTCTACAACTCTACAGTCTCCGTCTCCAGTCTCTAAAGAAATTCTAGCTGCATTTTGTAATAAAGTAGTTTTTACTGGTTTTCATCTTTGGACCTTTTCCGTCTTCCGTCGTGTCGTGTCGTGCTAGGAGCCGAAGTTCTATTTTTAGCTCGTCTTCTTTCCCCTCGCCCTCGTCACATCCGCACCGCATCTCTCACTTTCCTTTTACCCTCACTACTGCGGCTGCCTTAACCCCTCTGGGATCGTCCGTAAATGATGTCATAGGTAGGTTCATTGGGTCTCGTCGGGCATTGACAATATGCTATGCTATTAACGATAGCCGTTCAAGTAACGTCAAACGTGAAAGTGAAGACATGAGGTTGGGTGGGTGGATCAAAAAGAGTCAGAATTTGAATGCCATCATTTACGGACCACCACCACCCCTCTGTGAAAATATACAAAACTCGCGTCTCTCTGCCGAGCCCATGTACATCGATTTTCTAGGAAAGAAGAAAGAACGAGACCGACTGCCGACGCTCCCAATTCCCCATTCATCTCCTGCTGTAATCCCATTCAACACCACATCCATATTTCTCGCACATTCGATTTGGAAAAAGAATTTTTGGACGAAAATAAAATTCATTTTGAATATACTTTAATTCGTATTTCTCACTTTATATCCTTCCTTCCTATGACATCTCCTTCTTGAATTCTGATTGTGATTGCGTTGACTAAATTCAGTGGGTTGTTGATTGTTTCATTGTTTGGATTGTTGGCTGACTGACTGACTGACTGGTGGCTGTTGTGGATTTGGGAATATTAACTAACTACTGAAGGTAAAGGGCGTCTGCTGTTGTTGTTGGATTTGATATTTAATTTACAGTTTGTTTGTACTCTAATAATTGCGGTCTGGCTGGAAGTTTGGTCTGGTTTGATTTTGAATTTGATTATTTCAATAATGAATTGTACTCTGTTGTAGGTTTCAAGTTTGAATATTGAATTTAAATTACATTCAATTATTGAAATCAATTGTTGCAAAGCTGAATCTGAAATTTCGACTGTTGTCTGTCTGCCAGTCTGCCTGAGTCTGTGATCTGAAAATCTGAACTGAGATTGAGCCTGACTGACTGGTTGGTTGCTGTTGGGATTAAATCACTCGTCTGTCTGATCTGCTGAGCGTTTTTCTTCTTGACCTTTGACGTCCTCATCGGAGAAAAACTATGTAGGTTCACTCTTTTCCTTTTCTCAACCTTTGTATTGCCCATATGTTCTCCTTGAAATTTAATGAAAATACATATTGTCCGTGACGTTTCATTTTTCCTGCTACATGACATGTATTATTACTAACTTGCAAAATTTTAAATCAACATAGTAGGGTTTGCCCTGATGGTGATCACGTCCGTATTCGTGATCAGGAGCTGCTGTTTAAATGCTAATGCTTTTAAAAATCTGTCTGGCTGATATTTTTATATGATTTGCACTTTATTGACATAGATATACCATAGTTTGCACTTGAATGGTGTTGAAATTGCACTTTGTACTCTAGTGGACACACATCTCGTGTGTGAAGAATCAAAATGACCCATATCCAATTTAAGCTAGAATCAAAATGAGCCAAGTCATAAACAGAAAATGAGAAACATAAGTAAAATGTTAGTAATGAGTTTTTGAAAAGTATAAAATGTTCTATTTACATGTTTTAAAAAAATGTAAAATGTTTTATTTACATGTTTTTGAAAAGTGTAAAATGTTCTATTTGTATGTTTTTGAAAAGTGCAAAATGTTCTATTTACATGTTTTTGAAAAGTGTAAAATGTTCGATTTGCTGGTTTTTCAAAAGTGTAAAAAGTTCTATTTTCGCGTTTTTGAAAGTTGCATAATGTTCTATTTAAATGCTTATTACAAGACATATTTCAGTATTTTTGTAGATAATGGATTTTACTTTTAGCTAAAAATGGATATGGGTAATTTTGGTTCTTCACCGACGATATATTATGAGGTTTTGGAGTTTAGACTTGTAGATATCACAGTTAACACTATGAAATTGCATATACCGAATTTTGAATAATACAGTTTTATCAATATGTATTAACTGTTACTGCATACATAATACATTTTCAACTTCATTCTGCGCTTTAAAGGTGCAGATATTTTATTTTTCACATTACAGGTTTAGCTATTATATTTTTCTGTTTAATAATGTACATATGAAATTTTGCCTATTGAAGGAACCGATAATACATTTTGCGGTTTACTGTTGCATATAGCATATATAATAATAATAATTTATTCATTGAGTCGATTTGGCGTTAGCCCATACAACATAGGTTATTTACAATATGCTTTACAAGAATAATTAATAAATAAATTGATCCTTGGTTAAATATGTTTGTCATTGTATATATGTATATAAATGCTTCTCTTGGTTGATCGGCCTGTAAAGTGAGCACAGTAAAATCATTGTACTAAATACGTTGCATAATTTACATTTCGTTAAGTTAGGCATACATGGTATATAGCATATATCATATCTTGCACTTAAAAGGTTTATATATAGTACATTTTACACTTTAATGGTGTACAAAAATCATTTTGTTCAGTGAAGGTACCTTACATGTATATCCTAGACAACATTTTTTCAATTTAATGGTTTATTAGATATAATATACTTTCCTAATTAAAAGTGTATTAAAAAACGTTTAAATACGTCCATATTTAAGGTACGGATAATAAAATTTGCGCTTTCATAATGCATATCGTCTGTGAAGAACCAAAATGACCCATATCCAGTTTTAGCTAAAAACAATATCCACTATCTACAAAAATATTGAAACATGTCTTGAAAGCATTTAAATAGAATATTTTGCACTTTTATAAAAAGCGTGTGAATAGAATATTCACTTTTAAAAAAACATCGAATTGGAAAATGCACCTTTTCGAAAACATGGAATTAGAACATTTTGCACCTTTTCAAAAACAGGAAATTAGAACACTTTGCACCTTTTCAAAAACATTTAAATAGAACATTTGACACTTTTTAAAAAAATGTAAATAGAACATTTTATACTTTCAAAAAATATGTAAGTAGAACATTTTGCACCTTTTTAAAAATATGTAAATACAACATTTCACACTTTCAAAAAATATGTAAGTAGAACATTTTGCACCTTTTCAAAAATATGTAAATACAGCATTTTACACCTTTTCAAAAACATGTAAATAGAACATTTCACTCTTTCCAAATACTCCTGAATAACATTATACGCATTTTTATAATTTTGTTAATATGACATAGCTCATTTTGATTGTAGCTTAAATTGGATATGGGTCATTTTGGTTCTTCAGAGACGATATATCGTATATGCAGTTCACGCATGTCACGCCCGAGTGCAAGAAGGTTTATGAAACGTAAACATGAAATTTAGCCTTGATATTGAGTACGGATTGAATTTAATGATTTATAACTTTGCATGTCCTCGCAATTATTTCAGATCATCGTTAAGGAATACAAACTTTGAATCTGAAAAAAACATGGGATCGGATTATTTGCAAGTTGCAAAAGCTGTGGACGCGGAGTCCATGGAACTGCCCACGGAAACTGATGGCACTTTGCTCTTAACGACACTGGCTGCTCAGTACCCGGGCGTTACTGGTCTCAAGTTCTTAAACGAAAAATCGGGTGGGATGAGAGGCGTTCGTCTAGCAGACGGTCGATTTCATGCGCCCGAAAAAAGCGGTTGGGGAGGCAACATTTACTACTGTGTGTTGCCCGAAGGTAGGTCATTTTAGCCGCAGATCTGTTTAGGCATTTGGGAAGCGTGCGTTACCGTATATCACTAAATAATTTAATTTTATCTGATACAGTTGAGGACAAGAAAAGCAAAATGGACGACGGGGATGAAGAAGGCTCTGGAAAAAATAAAAAAAATGAAAGTAAACTGAACCAGAGATGCTCGGATTTAATTGTGCTGGACTTGCCATGGAAAACAACTGAGGAGGAGATGCGGGAATATTTTGAAACCTTCGGTGACCTAACTCTTGCGCAGGTCAAGAAGGACCTCAAAACCGGGCAGTCCAAAGGTTATGGCTTTATCCGATTTTCAACTTTTGATTCCCAAGTTAAGGCCTTGGGTCAAAGGCACTTCATTCAGGGGAGGTGGTGTGACGTCAAATTTCCCAACTCAAAGGTATGTTTCTTTTGAAGCGTTTTTTTGCCATTTTTAACTGCTTTTTAAATACAAAGCAAATTCTTAAAGTTTAACGTAGGAATTTTAATACTTGGATAGTTTTTTCAAAAAATTCAAAATTGTGTTCGTATTTTCGTCTTTTCCAGAATCTTACAGAATCATTGCTCAGTTGTATATTGTAATTAAATTTAAATTTTATTCAAAAATGTAATTAAGTATTTCTTGTAAATTCCAAAGTTGTCAGGTAAATTAACAAAAAACCCTCGCTGTGTTTCGTTTGTACAGGAACCCCAACAACAACAACAGTCTAACGCGTCCCCAAAAATCTACGTGGGAAGATTGACGGAGGAGATCACCGAGAAAGATCTGCGTGACTATTTTTCATCCTTTGGGGAAGTGACCCACGTGTTTATTCCAAATAAACCATTTCGAGGATTTGCATTTGTCACGTTTTTACTTGGGGAAGTTGCTCAGTCGCTCTGTGGACAGGATCACGTCATCAAAAATACTTCTGTCATCATCTCCGATGCGAATCCCAAGTCGGACTCTCGAGGAGATTCTTCCAGGCAGGAGGAAGATGACGATGACGATGGTCAGTTTTCGTCTATTTTGGCTTTTGTTTAAGTTTAGTAGCAGTTTCCTCAAGTATTTGAAACACTTGGAGGCTAATTTACTTCATGACTTTTAAATGATCATTTATAGGGATGGATGATGCATCTGGAAATTTGAATATGCCGCCACAACTAAATCAAGCCCTCGTCTCAGCTGTTTTGAGTCAGGTACACGTCATAGCGCTTATACTATCTACAAGTACCATTTATGCAATTTGCATGACGCACGTGCATAACATTATGAACTTAACGTTGTACCTTAATGTGATCGTAGGTTGTCTCCGGCCTTGCTGGAGTTGGAGGGTTGCAAGGTCAAGGTCAGGGGCAACAACAGAAACAAGGTGGAGGTCGAAGTTCAAGTCCACAAAATAATGGAAAATCATCTTCCCCTGGACTCGGTCGTCGCGCTTCAAAGCGTGATTCTCAGGGGAGACTGCGTGGAAATTAGAAAAATGTATCTACATTTGATTATAGAATTAAATGAGTAATTCTTTCTGAATGATAGAATGCCCATATCTTGGAGAATCCACTCCCATTAAATAATAATGTTTTTTATGACTGTATTTAAATGCAAACAAATAGTAGATTTTTCTGTAGCAGCCCTGATTGCTATTAATGAGTCTTAGCTTGTGTGTAGTGGTATGTACGAGTGGATGTTACAGTACAGTGTTTATCTCTACAATGTAATACCCACGTGTGTGAGTTAACCGTAATTGTTGTCTGGTAATAATTATTTTACTATTGTAAGTTATGGATTGTATAATGTGTTTCAAGACCGGGTACTCACTACATTTGGGGTTTTAGAATTTACGCAGTGAAATTCTGTTAAAATGTTTATTTTTATTAAGTAACTATTTGGAAAAGCGTAAGAAGTGTTGGAGTATTTGTAATTTCAATTTCGTAAGTTGTTACGTGTTTTCTAGGAGCAGGTGTGACTAATAAATTTCAAAGTTTTCTTGTACTGAAAAATGGCCTTCTTTCTTTGTTTAGTTCGCAATGACATTTTTAATGGAATTAATTCTTGTACTTAAGCAAAGCACCCAACGTCCTGATACGAAAACTTTTGATTTCCACCCCACTGCATTATACACTCCGATTCTAAAACTCCTATCTAACTCCTCTAGTCCCTTAAAAAATGAATTTAGTATTTATTACACACACATGCTAGTTAAAAATTCAACATCAAAAAATTGTTGTTATCATTAAATATTCAAAAATTTCAAACTTTAAAGCATTTAGCATCGATTTAAGTTAATAGTCTTGTTGCCCTTGCACTAATCCGTGGGTGACGCGGTATAATTCAAAATTAACAACGACAGTGGAATTTCAATTTCTGCAGTTCCGCCAACCAAGGCTGACCAAGAAAATGCACATCGACTACGTGACTAGTGACTTGCCTTGACTTTTGGGCTACTTTTGGGAGTCTGGCTCGACTTGACTTGGCTGAAGGAAGTTTTTTGGCAAATGACTTGACTTGACTGTGATTTAATTTTAAAACCAGTGATTTTGATTTTACTCTTTATCAACCAAAATACTCAGACAATATTTGCACTGCACAGAAAGTTAAGTCACCATTTCTTTAAAGACAGGGCAGTGAAATTTAATTGTCTTCACTATGTGACTATCTTAACTTGACGCGGCGATTGACTTGATTTTGACTTGAAAAGCGCAAGCTTTATAGGAAAATGACTTGACTTAACTGCGGAATAATTTCTAATCTCGTGACTTGACTTGACTTAACTATGGTCACCCGACGGGGAGCCCTGCCTGCAACAGGCACGCCAACTTTAGCTCCACGCTCCAACTCATAAATCGTGAATCGTAACTGGATCGTAGTAGTTTAACGTGTCTGACTGAGGTGTGAAATTTTTGTCTGACCATGAGCCCACTATTCAGTTGTCAGTGACTGAAGGACTGAACCCAATACAAATGAATTTTTTTTCAGTCAGAATTTTGAATTGAAGCCAAATTGCATTTTGAATTATTAAGGAAGGCAGTTTTTAGATGCTGAGCAAGCATCTATTGGTCTGGTGTCTGGTGTCTGTCTGTCTGTCTGTCTGTCACAATGTCAGTTGGTCGCACGCTACAGGTCGCATTTTTGAAGATTTTAAATTGAAACCTTTTTTAATCGCCCAGAAAAGCGAGGGAGAAGTGCTGTATAGTTTTTGGTTATTGTTAAAGATATAGTTTCTTCGCAATTAGCAGTTAAACCGACCAAGAATTAAATCCATGTTTCAAGATAAAAAAAAAGGGCGAAAAATACATGGAAGGTACATGTGGAGCTGAGAGCTTGTCAAGTTTCGCCGTTAGAAATACACATGGAAAATTTTTACCAATATCCATTACAAGTAAATATACTGCTGACATATGTACGTTCACAAGGCAGACTGGTATAGTGGTCGTTGGTTTGACACTGCAATGTAAAATTGGAAAATATGCGTTCTCATGACAGGGGTCCACTCTTCGAATACCAGCTCAGGCATTCGAAATTCTCCTTCCTCACCATTTTACGGATTCCTATTCAATACTACAGATCAAGGATATGCTTAAGTAAATGGGCTATAGATGGTGACGGATCGTCCGTAAATAACGTCCTTCACAGTTTACAGTTTTAGGTACTCCCATTGCCAACTTTTAAATTATTTCACACCAATTTTAACTGCATGTCGCCATTATATCTATATAGTTAATAGGTATTCAGGGGTCGTCCGTAATGACGTCCCACAAACATCATAGTTTTAGGTACCCCCTTGCCAACTTTTAAATTATTTGCAAACTATTACAGCTACATGTCACAAATAAATCTATAATATGGTTAATAGGTGTTCAGGGATCGTCCATAATGACGTCATACAAATATCATAGTTTTTTGCCAACTTTTACATTTTTTCCAGCCTATTGTAGCTACATGTCACAAATATATCAATATGATTTATAGGTGTTCAGGGATCGCCTATAATGACGTCCCACAAATTTCATAGTTTTTTGCCAACTTTTACATTTTTTCCAGCCTATTGTAACTACATGTCACAAATATATCAATATGATTTATAGGTGTTCAGGGATCGCCTATAATGACGTCCCACAAATTTCATAGTTTTTTGCCAACTTTTACATTTTTTCCAGCCTATTGTAACTACATGTCACAAATATATCAATATGATTTATAGGTGTTCAGGGATCGCCCATAATGACGTCCCACAAATATCATAGTTTTTTGCCAACTTTTACATTTTCTCCAGCCTATTGTAGCTACATGTCACAAATATATAAATATGATTTATAGGTGTTCAGGGTAAAACGAGAATGGTATACTCCCCCGGTTTGGTGAGCGGATGGGAGGCCATTCCCGAGTTTACCTTACCTCCTCACGTTAGCGCTTGGGGATTTATTTCCCCTTTTATTTATAAAATTATTTATTATTATACTTACACCCATATTTTTATTTTTAATTATTAATTAGATTAGTTAGTTAATGTCAGATGGTAGAGATTTAGTTTATAAAGGGGGGTCCACCACTCCGATGAAGGTCGGAGACCTATGAAAGGGGGAGAAGCTCGGCTGCCGCGGTCAGCCAAGAATGTCACATATAGTTACGAAGGTAAGTTTTAATTATCCTATTTATATTTATTTTTATTTATTATTTAGGCTTAGTTAATTTTTCCTCAATATTTTAAGTATTAATCTTATACGTAGGATCCCTATTATTTTATAAACGGGGCTGAGTCCCTATTATTACGTATGGGGAGTCCCCAAGAACTACACTCAACGTCTAATTTATGCCAATCATTTTTACGTTAATTTCATTTTATATTAATTTCTTTTTCATCTATTTTGGGATGCAAGGAGATGAGAATCAATAATAGTTTGGCCGATTGAATGAGAACACAAACGATCAAAGAAGAGAGGTAATTTTAAGGATAATTTTATATTAAATCAAAAGCAAATGAAAATATAATTCAAAATGAAATGGTACGAATTTCTCCTTTCGGCATAAGACCGGGAGCAAAAAGATTAATGATCCAAAATTCTTACATTAATTATTTTTCTTTTTCTTTTTCTTTAGGCTTTCGTCCACACATCAATAATGATTACAATATTTTATAATTATTTCTTACGAGCACTGCCGGGGCAGTGCTTACAGTTTCCGGATCCAGGTTCAATGGTTATACAGGTAATTCACAAATATTAAATTTTCTTTTTGATTTTTCTTTTACATTTTTAGCTTCTGGTTTATCGACCTCAAATAATTAATATGATAAACTTAACGTGAACTGACGGAGGAAAGCGGCAAATATGGAAACCACGTGGCATGGGAAAATTATTATATGTAGCTTTTCACCACGGTAACTTTGCTATTTTCTTTGATTTTACGATTATATGAACAGACGTGGTAGGAACAATCCCCTTTTAAACATTTTCTGCCTTTTGGGGTTTCCATGTTAGCCCTTTCCTTCCGAAGAGTATGCTCTATTTCAAAAACTAAATATGATATTAGGAAAAGAAAAATTAATCAAGATAAATCTGAATTCCTCTCTTCTCGAGGAGTCGTTCGTGGAGTTGGGCTAGAAGAGCAAAATCGAACTTCAGTCCTGGCCGAAGTCTCAGTTCCAACTGCCTTAGCATGCTTGAGCTCTCTTTCTTCCTCGCTTTTTTTTATCTCCAGATGCATCTTTGGCCGCATGGCATAGACCTGCTTTTGGTTCATCTTTTGGTTGATAGGCGTAGGATTGAAGGATCGCAAATCGTATCTTCTTTTTGATTATCTGTTTCTATTGGTCATCCTCCTTTCCTGTCAGATGGCCGATGCTGTCTGGAAGAACTGGGGAGAACCTGTGGGAGCGAGTGTCGTGGAATCTATTCCCTTCTTAAGGGATCGCCCATAATGACGTCCCACAAATATCATAGTTTTTTGCCAACTTTTACATTTTTTCCAGCCTATTGTAGCTACATGTCACAAATATATCAATATGATTTATAGGTGTTCAGAGATCGCCCATAATAACGTCCCACAAATATAGTTTTAGGTACCCCCAATGCCAGCTTTAAATTTTGTTCCAAACTATTGTAACCGTATGTCACAAATACATCTATATAGTTTAAAGGTATTCAGGGATCGTCCATCATGACATCCCACAAATATCATAGTTTAAGGCACCTGAAAATATGCGTTCTCATGACGGGGGTCCACACTTCGAAAACTAGCTCAAGCATTCGGAATTCATCTTCCTCACCATTTTTCGAATTCTTATTAGTTACTGCAGATGGCGGACATGCGTTAGTAAATGGGCTACAGATAGTGACGGCTCGTCCATAATGACGCCTTTCACATTTTATAGTTTAAAGTACCAGTTATAGTAAAAAGTAAGGAATGCAAGGGTTATAATGCGCCTGCTTTTCTATATTAACTTCTTCTGCTTGACAAAATGACTACTCCATAACGTATTGTGGGATCCAGAATATACGCTGGCAATAGATCTTTTCGCCAGCAGATGATGTCAACTCTTTTTGAAGCACCATCAGTCACTTCTTCATGCACAATCCAATCAACAATTTACATTTGAATATGGCTTATTCATGCTAGGGGAGCTTCCATAAATCTTATATCGTCGTTTAGCGCTACATGAATTATCTTGAACCTTTGTTGAAGCTCAGCATCTACTTCAGGTAGATGCTTCGGTACTTCCCGGTCGACAAATCCGGCGCGAAGCGCCGGATTTTTAGAATTTGGACGTTGGACGTGGATTCCATCTCCATGGCTAATCAAACTGTGAGTTTTTTTTAAATCATCATGTAATTCCTAAGTTTATCATGTCTACGCTGTCCCTTAATTTTAGTACCTAAATTAATTTTCGAATAATGATCATTACAAAAGCTCTCATTCAGCTATCAATCGCTAAAACTTGTCAATATGTGTCTTCGTTTTTGACAGTTGGGTTATGTATGTATATTATTTAACTTTGTGTGTTATTTAACAAAATAGTGGATATGTAGATGCTTAATTTTGCTATTCACTGAGGTAGAAGTGTAGTAGTACTCTCACATTTGACATTTTTATTTCGTTATTGTTTAGATTTTTCAGGCTGCTAAAAGGACAAAGTTGGAGTCAGCTCCGGATCCGGACGCAAGTGAAGACGTTGATAATGTTTCAGTGCAAAGTGAAACTCACGAACAAGAGAACAATTCAGAATCTGATTGTGATAGCAGTAGTTTTGGTAGTAAAGTTACCGCACAAGAATTCGCGCTTTCAATTGATGACGTAAAAGATGTATTTTGTTTTTAGTTTTCATGATTCTATTAATTATTAATTCATTGTGTACAATAGGCAACGTTTGACATTTAACGTGTGGGTAGAAGAAATAGTAACTGCTCTTTTTAAATTGCTAATTTAATAATATAGTGAAACAATGCCATTAATGAAATGATTATTTCTGTATTCTTTAATAATTCTAGGTTTTCGAACAAGTGTTGAGCTCACTTGACCACACTTCCCTGTTGACCTGTCGTCTGGTCTCTCGCAGGTGGAGACTCTCATCAACCCGTGTGATTCTGGAACGTGGCGATGTCACCATAACTTTTAAGTACAGCACAACAGATCAAGCCTATGTGAAACAAAGAACTGATGCGGATGCAGATGCTGGACCCAAGGCAACGTTAGAGAGTCTAAATCGCTTTTTGAAGGGAGCATACAGTTCAACAGGATCTTTCAAGATAGGTGAATTTCCGTGCAGAGATTTCGATTTCTTGGATGGTTCTCTGAGTGACCCACAACTACAAAGGTTTCTGACAACGTTCGGAGAATACTTATTCATGCTACTTCTCGACTTCTCGGATTCTCCTGAAGGCGAAAGCAAAGTCACTTTAATCGAACGGATTGGACATCTTCTCACTACGCAAGCTACTTACCTAAGGGAACTGTATTTATATCCCAGTTCAAAATTAGTGGTAGCAAAAGCAGACGATAGGTCAAATGGAGTGCTCAATCTAACTGACAGTAGTCTGTCTTCCTCAATTCAAAATAATCAAGAATCCAAGAAAACGTGGTGGAAACGTCATGAAAAAAATAGCTTGTTTTGGCTTCATTTTCATACTTGTCCAAGAAAAATCCTAGACTACATAATTTCCATTACTCCAAACTTAAGGGAAATCAGTCTGTTTTGTCAAGACTACCACTTACTATCATCACCTCTTAACCGTCTCCATTTTCTCAAAGAATTTGAGTATGATATTGGCGAGGATGACATTTTCGATTTAAAAAAATTTAAATTAATCGAAGCAGCACTGTGTGTCTCAAGCAAAGAGCGCAAAAGTCAGAAACTTCCTCCGATTAAATTTAAGGAGCCAAGCATGGACTTTAACCATATTGTGGACTACATGCTGACAAATCAAGACATAGGAAGCAGTTTCGTGAGAGTGATCAACAAGATACTGGAACTCAGTTGGGACACGCTAGATAGTATTTCGCTCGTAAATCACGAGGAAGACACACTCACTGGAATCAAATAGCCACGAGTTTTCCCTAAAGTTTGGAAACTGGATTTGCATTCAGGAGTAGTTACTGGATCTGGGTTGGAGTTATTTCCCTGGAGTCGAAATTTTAAAATTCAGGAAACATTTCCTAAACTGAAATGGCTAAAATTTGATGAAGTGATTTACTATGACGGCGGCGTCCCTATTTCAAGTGCTGGAGAGTTTCTGCAAAACTGTAATTTTGGACCTGCCCCAAATGTAAAATTTGTAGAAGTAACTGTTTATCTTTATCTCAACGATAAGGATGTTTGTTTCAACATAGATGTGGCAATGGATGTTGAGCGTTTTCAATCGGATGTTACTAATTCATTAGTGCGCTTATTTCCGAGTGCGGAACTGACGATCAAAGATGAAGTTACTTATTGATTTTTTACATGTCTCTAGCGCTTTAATTAATATATTTCATGTACCTACTTTGTTTTAACCTTTTTGTACCTATCTCTCTTGCGTCAAGTGAATTTCAGCCAGCCTAATCTGTGTATGTACATGCATGAATTTAGTAATGAATTTTGACAGAGTTTTTGTAGAATAAAATTGATTTGTTTGTGGTATTTAAATTAAAGAACGCCAGCACTTACGCTGTCTTTTTACCTGTATTTTGCATTAAGTTCTTTAATAAAATATTTCCCCTTTTCGACCCCACTAAAATAGGGACTGACCTTTTCTGTTACGACTGATTTTTAACTGAAAAATTCATACTTAAGCAAAAGCCTTACTTGGACCTCTCACAGTCAGTTGAGTGATCACGGTGATCACATCTAATTCTGCCTTCGCGCTAACTGCATCGTTCTTAACTATTTCTCTCCTGACGCACATATGTATATTATTGTTTGGGCAAAATGCAAATTGCCAAAACTACATCTACATTTAAATTCGGTTATCAGGGACCTGAATTAAGGGGAAATCCGGCTTAAAGGGACACTTTTAAAATATTTAGTTTGCCAGCAACGCTTTCTGTGTTAAAAGTTTTTGGCTCACCACTGTCTAACAGTATAGTATGACCAGACCTGCGTCCATTAGGTCTCCTCTAAACTGCAAAAAAAATGTACGAGATAATATAAAAAATATGCTATTGATTTCCAAAACAAGAATCGCAATTTTGATATGAATATTTCTGGCCAATTTAAGTTGTGATTCTATGAAAACAGGTGGACTTGGAGAACCTCTCCAAATGTAATCGCTTTCTTAATCCATTTTCGAAGCGCTGGAGTTAAAACTTTTTCATTTCCTATTTTTCTGGTTAGAAAATTTAAACTGGTTTTAAAAAGGTTCAATCAACATGGCTAAAAATCAAAATACTTTGAGCAACGAGATAGAGTTTAAAGGTATGTAATACGGTATTTTAGCTCGACAACTTGTTTTAAAGTGGAAACTTTAAGACAGCTACGTAGGATAAGCTAAATGTATTAACTTATTTTATTATGAAATAGAATACATTTTGGCATGGTACACTACAATTTTGTGTGGAAAGTTAATACGTTTTTTTATAAATTGCTCTTAATTAAAATAAATATTGATTTGGAAAATCAAACACAATTCTGATTGGTTTAACAAAAAAATATTTCAAACTGTTTTGTATATTATTGTCCGCGTCGGCCACTGTCTTTATTTATTACAATTAACTAATGTGTATTTAAGAAACATTAAATAAATTAACTTTAATTACTTGAAGAATCGACCTCAAACTGAAGCACTAAAACTGTTTTCCCGAACTGAGTAAAAGGCATAATCAATCAATAATTATTAAATTTAATGTCAGAATTAATTATATAGCTACCTACAGTCCTAACTTTGCAGTAAAAACTTAAACCCTTAATAGATTATTTTTAGATTATTTATTAAATTTAATAAATAAATACATACAGATATAGTGAAAGTTAACTTTGGCCTATTTTAAAGAGTCAAACTAATATTTTTTTTTGTTTTTCCAAGTCGATATTTGATTCAACTAAAAGAAAAATAAAAGTATTAAATAATTTCTATTTATTGCGACTTAACTTGTTTCAAAAATATTAAAAGTAGTTTCAAGATAGTTGATAGTCGTGATAATTACTACGTAAAGAAGTTAAATATGCGGAAATAGTAATTAAAACAGACTACTACTGGATCCTTTTTTTTAAAGTAATTAAAAAGGCGACCAAGGTGCGTCTCCCCCTGCTTTTAGTATCGGCTTTTAGTTTTATTTGTAGTTTTTTTAAGTATTTTAAACACCTGGAGGCTTATTAATTGATTAGTTTTTAATGATCATTTAGGGACAGGGATGGAGGATGCATCTGGAAATTTGAATATTCCGCCACAACTGAATCAAGCCCTCGTCTCAGCTGTTTTGATTCAGGTACACGTCTTATCGTTTATAGTATCTACAAAAACCATATTTGCATTCTGCATTACGCACGTGCACAACATTTTTTAAATACTTAATTCTTTTGCCTTCAACGTTGTACCTAGTATTATAATCGCAGGTTGTCTCCGGGCTTGCTGGAGTTGGAGGGTTACAAGGCCAGGGTCAAGGGCAACAACAGAAACCAGGTGGAGGTCGAAGTTCAAGTCCACAAAATAATGATAAAACATCTTCCCCTGGACTCTGTCGTCGCGCTCCAAATCGTGATTCACAGGGAAGACTGCGTGGAAATTAGAAAAAAATGTAGTTATCAAGATTTAATTATAGAATTAAATGAGTATAGTACTTTCTGGATGAAAGAATGCCCATATCTTGGAGCATGAACTCCCATTAAATAATAATTTCATTTATGATTTTTACGACTGTATTTAAATACGACTTTTGCAAACAAATGGTAGATTTTCTGTAGCAGCCACCTCATTGCTATTAATGAGTCTCAGCTTGTGTGTAGTGATATGTACGAGTGGATGTTACAGTACAGTTTTAATGCTCTCTATAATGTAGTACCTACGTGTGTGAGTTAACCGCAATTGATGTCTGGTAATCATTATTTTACTATTGTAAGTTATGGATTGTATAATGTGTTTCAAGGCCGGGTACTCTCGACATTTGGGTTTTTGGAATTTATACAGTGAAATTCTGTTAAAATGTTCCTTAAAAAATGCGTTGTGCTAGTTTGTACAATTAAATACTTTTACTACTCCACTACTCGATTAACTTCTGAGCAGTGATGGCTCCCTGCCCTATTTTTAATAGCGGTGGGGGTAGCGCAGGGCCACCATCGACACATTTAGACAATTTAGAATAGCGATAGGGGTAGCACCAGTTTTTTATGACCAATTGTGTTTTAGGGCAGGGGTAGTGACAGTATCGTAAAATGGATGTTAAGGGTAGGGCAAGGGGTTCCAGTACCTCTATCCGATGCTTTAAGATTGGGGGAGTGGCTAGGGCAGGCTTAGGGCAGAGCAACTTTCACCGTTTAAGAACTGTTTTGGATAAGGATAATATGGATAGCGATAGTTCCGGCACTTAAAAGTTTGCGTAGGGCGTATATAGAGCAGGGATATGAAAAACAGGGGCTGGAAAATAGCTTCACGAGAATGAGACAGGATTAAGATAGGTAGGAAAAATTTCAACGCCCATTACTGCGTCCTATTAGTATTAGTACGTAAAATATTTATTGTTACTATTATTTTGATTACTATTCTTATTTTACTAATATTAACTACTTCTATTTTGCTACATTAGCACTCGTTACACACACATACTACATGGTTAAAAAGTCAACATTAAACAATTGTTGTTATCATTATTATCAATAAACAAAAAAAACATTCAAAAATTTCAAATTTCAAAATTAAAAAGCATTTAACATTGACTTACCTACATTAATAGTCTTGTTGCCCTTGTTCCATAGAAATGTAGAGAACACCCGCGATAGGCACTCAGCATTGAAATGAAACTCCCATGCGAGGACGTTTTTCCAGTTTGGCCTGATACATAGGAAAAATCTTTGCGTACGCTCGCGCCGTCTAAACTTGGGTGGAAGCAACAGCTCCTCAGCATTACATTTGCATAGGGACTGTGCACACCAGCGCCTCTCCAGCTGTAGGGCGGAACTGCTTGCAACATCTCCTTAGCACTTCACAACATGCAAGTTGCACCCTCATTTAGATGGCGCAGTTCTCCGCTCGTAGGCACTTTTCTGAGCTTCGTTGGTGTTCTCTACATTTCTATGCCTTGTACTAATCCGTGGGTGACGCGGTATAATTCAAAATTAACAACGACAGTGCAATTCACAGAGTTAGATCCTCTAGAGACACTACTCCCCGCCAAAAAGGAAGGCAGCCAGGGGCAAAGCGCCGTCTGTATTTTTGGTGTGCTTAGCATCAACGCTGCAGTTCGCTCTAGTATAACTAGGTGTCTCTGGAGCATGCCATTAAAGACCTGCTAGCTACTGGAATTAATTATTAGTGTAATTTATCTTTCAACCAAACTGTTTCTACTACAGTACAGGTGTAGGTGTACTTTCTTCGTGCTTTTTTTCTTCCAATCTAAATTAAATGTTTATTACTTTATACTTTTATCTTAAAATGCATAGCAGTCGTAAAATTATTTCGATAAAAAGCAAAACAAAAATAGATTTATTTGTATATAATTGGTTACTGCACACAACAAACACAAACCTCCACAGAACACAGAACAGAACAGATTTTTGAGACTCACACACATAGGTAAAAATAAAAACATATTTTACGAAAATAGAGAAATTTTTTCATCAGCTTTCTTGCCTTTGCATAAACGTAAAATACATTTCGAAGCCATTATACAGTCAAATTTAATGCAGACAGCTTCATTTATGTACAATTGTGCTGATAAAATACCGTTTTCACTTCTGGGGCACTAATGAAATTGTATCAGTTTTCACTGTATCACTTTTTATGTTTTGGTTCGGGTTTCACTATGCTGTACTGTAATTGAAAGCAAAAACTTCGCTAAGCTGTATTTATTTGATTAATAATTCTAATTGCTAATGGGGTTAATGCAGTTTTATTTCAAATTATTGTGTATTTTAAGTGAAAATAAACATTTTCATAAAAATTAAGGAGAGAAAACATTATGTAAGTAGGTACTTAGGTAAATGCAATAATTGTGGCTGTGTACTTTAATGCGAAAGGCAGTCGTATTCTTTGGGCTGAGCTTGGCAGTGCGCATCCTATTGGTCAAAAGTGAAAAGTATCACCGAAGTCGTCGGATAAAATGCTGATGGCGCCACTGCAGGCAGTTTCTAGTGCACTGCTAACCTGCTATGCATAAATTCATTCATGAGGTCTCGTGAAAACTACATGCATTGAGATATGACTCGGTTCTCTAGAGGATCTAACTCTGTGGTGCAATTCCAATTCCAATTCTTGTAGTTTATGAAGTTATTTTCAGTTCCATGAGTCTACTTACTATGATAGTCTGACCATGAGCCCACTATTCAGTTGTCAGGGATTGAATCCAATATAAATGGACTTTTGTTCAGTCAGAATTTTGAGTTAAAGCCAAATTGCATTGTAAATTATTAAGGAAGGTAGTTCTCAGAATTTGGACGTTGGACGTGGATTCCATCACCATGGCTAATGAAACGGTGAGTTTTTTATTTTTGAGCTCATCACATTATATAATTCATAGGTTTATCATGTCTACTGCCTACGCTACGCTGTCACTCCATTTTAGGACCTACATTAATTTTCGAATAATGATCAATTACAAAAGCTCTCATTTAGCTATCAAACGCAAAAGCTTGTAAAATGTGTTTCGGTCGAGTAATTGACAATTGGGCTATATGTATATATATTATTTAGGTTGATGTGATAGTTAACAAAATAGTGAATAGTAGATGCATCATTTTGCTATTCATTGAGGTTGGAGGTAGAAGTGTATAGTAGTGCACTCACATTTGACATTTTCATTTCGTTATTACTCAGAGTTTTGAGGCTGCTAAAAGAAGAAAGTTGGAGTCTGCTTCGGATTCGGACTCGGACACAAGTGACTACGTTCAAGAATTGTTAATGCTAATTTTAACTTATCCCTATCTGGAGAACAATTTCGAATCTAATTGTCAGAGCAATAGTTTTAGTTGTGATGCTACCCCACAAGAATTCGTGTTTTCAATTGATGACGTAATATTTATTTTTTGTATTTAATTTTCATGATTCTATTAATTATTATTTCATTGTGAACAATAATCAACGTTGAACGTGGGTAAGAGAGTAGTAGCTGTTAATTTTAAATTGCTAATTTATTAAATTAGTAAGAACTAAGCTTTACGTAACTAAATTATTATTATTTTTATATTCTTCATTAATTTCAGGTTTTCGAACAAGTGTTGAGCTCACTTGACCACACTTCCCTCTTGACCTGTCGTCTGGTCTCCCGCAGGTGGAGAATCTCCTCAACTCGCGTGATTCAGGATCGTAACGATCTCACCATAATTTTCAAGTACAGCCCTTCAGATCAAGTTTATGTGAAACAAAGAACCACTGCGGATGCTGATGCTGCAGACAAGTCAACGTTAGAGGATCTAACTAGTTTTTTGAAAGGAAATTACTGGCCAAGAGGACCTTTCAAGATGAGTGAATTTCCGTGCGATAGTTTCGATTTCGTGGATGGTTCTCTGAGTGACCCACAACTACAAAGTTTTCTGACAACGTTCGGATTTTACATCTTTGTCCTACTTCTCGACTTCTCGGATTCTCCTGAAGGCGGAAGCGAAGCAACTCTAATAAAACAGATTAGACATCTTCTCAACACGCAGGCTCCTCACCTATTACAACTGTATTTGTATCCTTGTTCAAAATTAGAAGTAGCAGAAACAGACGATATTCCAAATGAAGCGCTTAGTCTTACTGACAGTAGGCTCCCCCTCTCAATTCAAAATAATCAGGAATCCAAGAAAATTAAACTTCAAGGAAAAAGTGACTTACAGTGGTTTCGTTCACTAACTTTTCCAAGGAAAACCCTGGACTACATAATTTCCATTTCTCCTAACCTGAGTGAAATCGATATTGATTGCCAGAATTACCACTTCCTATCATCACCCCTCAACCGTCTCCATTTTCTCAAAAAATTTGAGTTTGAAGTTGCCGAGGATGACATTTTCGATTTTAAAAATTTTCAATTAATTAAAGCAGCAATGTGTGCTCCCCACGAAGAGCGCAAAAGTCAGAAACTTCCTTCGATTAAGTTCAATGAGCTGAGCATTGACTTTGACAATACTCAAGACCTCATGTCTACAAATCCAGAAATTCGAATCTGTTTTGTGAAAGTGATTAACAAAATACTGGAGCTCAGTTGGGACACGCTGGAAAGTATTTCGCTCGTGAATCGTGACGAGGACACACTCACTGGACTCAAATGGCCACGAGTTTTACCAGAAGTTCGGAAACTGGACTTGCATTCAGGAGTAGTCGATGGATCTGGGTTGGAGTTATTTCCCTGGAGTGGAAATTTTAAAATTCAGGAAACATTTCCCAAACTAAGAAGGCTAAAATTTGATGAAGTTATTGATTATGACGGCGGCTTTCCTGCTACAACTGCTGGAGTGTTTCTGCGAAACTGTGATTTTGGACCTGCCACTAGTGTAAAACTTGTAGAAGCAACTGTCAATCTTTATCTGAACGATGAGGATGTTTGTTTCAACATAGATGTGGCAAGGGATGTTGAGCGTTTTCAATCAGATATTAGAAATTCGTTAGAGCGCTTATTCCCGAATGCGGGATTAACTATCGAAGATGATGTTTTTAATTAGTTCTTGATAATATGTTATTTAACTTTGACATGATGTTTCACACGTCTCTAACGCCTTGGTGAATACGTTTATGTAAAATTAATTAACCATTTCGTACCTATCTCTGAAGTGACAAGTAAGTTTTTGTCTAATCTTTGTACATGCTAAAATTTTCTACGGACTGTTGGCGGAGGTTTTGAGGAATAAATTTGCTTTGTTTTTGGTATTTAACTACACTCACGCTGTCTTTACATGTATTTTGCATTTGGTTTAGAAAAATAATTTGGGGGTTTTCACAACACCGAAATAGTTACATACTGACAACATACCTTGCCAGTTTAGACTGATTTTAAGCCAAAGTAATGCATGAGCCTCACTTGAGTTTTTCAGTGATCAGAGCTAACTTTGCTTTCGCGAATTTTAGCGTTCGTATCAACACATAAAAATTTGTTTCCAAGCACATATTACTGTTTGGGCAAAATGCAAATTGCCAAAACTACATCGTTTTTTAACATCAGAGCCGACATAGCTAGTTTTAATTCTGTCTTCCTACCTGTAATTCTGTGGATCCGCTATGAAGCGTCTTTTAAATCTTGAAAATGAAAACCAGTAATTCCAAACTGCGGTGCAATGTTTGATTCTTGAAGTACGGGACCTGGTCTTGTTAATAATCAGAAAAATGTTTTTGTTCTTTCGTGATTTTTTATTTTTTTTTGCAGAATGAAATTTATGAATTTCAACTTGATACTTTAAAACTTGTAGCTAATATTTTGGAGTAAATAAATTGGTTTTGATTTATTGAAAATATTCCTTGAATTCAAACGCAAACTTGATGAAGTGAAGTTAATATGGGGTGGAAAGTAAATGAATACTGAGGAATGAGGATGAGTCGTCCAGGTGAAAATTTAATTGGAACCACAAAGCTAGGGATCGCCCATAAATGATGTCATCGATGGAGTGAGTGGGTCTAGTGTTGTATTGATGAAATGCCATAGTAGAAGGTAGACGTTTACGTAACGTGTAAGTAATGACAGGGAGATGGGTGAGCCTTAAAGGAGTGATAAGTTTGGCGACGTCATTTGGAACCATCCCTTAAAAACAGGAGGCAGGTGCAATACAATTCATCAACTGAATTTACCGTGTTGCCATAAACAGATAAGAATTAGACATTAATCTACAGGTCCGGTTCATAGCTAAAATCAAACGAAATAAATATTTTGCATATAATTCTTGAGTAATTAAATTTTATTATTTATACATTCGATGTATCGTCTAACCGTCTAACTTAATGGGTGTACCTATATCTTTATTTAATTTCTTGTGTAATCTACGTTGATCTGGTTGATCAAGTAAGCAACTGTTGTCCTATAAATGTAACATTGTCAAATCAAAGTAAACCAATAAATGAGATACATGTGTAAAATGTTAGTAGCAAGTTTTCAAAAAGTGCAACATGTTTCATTCATACAGTTAATGAATTAAATGTGGTTTTACCATACACTTTGATGATGAAGCAAGGTGGTCGTTGAAATTTAAACTCAAATTAATAAATGAATAATAAATTATGCGAATTAAATCTTTATTTTTGAGTATATAAAATTAAACTGTTCCTAGCACATCTTAAAGTAATAACCTTATTCTAGAGAGATTGCAGAATTTTTCTGAAAATATTTAGGAATCAAAATGTTGTGGACTTGTCACCTTGTCTCAAAAAATCAATTACTAAAAATTCAAAGGTCCGTGAGTTAAAATCTTTATCGTATAGAGTGAATTTGGTGTTAACTGTAAACATGTAGCCATTAATTTACTTTTAAACTTTTCCATGCATGACAAATTTACAAAAGCAAAATCGCCTTCAACTAACTACGAAAACACTAAAAACAAAATTGAAATCGAAAGTGCATTTTTTATTGTTTCTTTTCTAATTATCTTATCCTGTTGTGCCAGAAAACGAAATATCAGCTATTTTAAAATAAAAATGCCTTGGTTTAAATACGACCTTTACCATACAACACAGTTAAACGTATCTCATAATTGTACTACTTATTAGTTTATAAAACTTAAAAACTAAAAATAAATTAAAAATAATATATAAATAGTCCTGCTGTACTTCCTTGTTTTCGTATGTAGTGAGCGCGGCTTATTTAAAATCAGCAGAGGCACTGAAAATCTTGATTGCTTTATCTTTGCATTAATGCAACATGTCATGTCATGTCGCTGAGCAGATCCCGTTTAGAAATTAACATTAACATAAACATTTAATAAATTATTTATGCCATGATTTCGAATTGAATGTTGTAGTGCTATCTTTTTATGAATTTTGTATGTTTTGTAAAGTACCTACCTATTGAATGACATTTTATGTGCGGCATAGCTGAGCATTTGATGTGTACTCGCATTCCACTCGTACGAGTGCAGCTCAAATCTTGTGCACTCGAACTCCACTCGCTTAGGTGCATGCAAAAGGTTTTTGCACTCTAACTCCATTTAAGCTAATTGTTGGTTATGAGTGCAAATTGTCTGCACTCCACTCTGTGAGTGCAACTCTTTTGCGACATTCACGTACAAACATACATCCTTGATGTGGCGCGAAGTTTAAAAATCGCTGCACTCTGAGTGCAGCTAAGGTGCACTCCGCTCTGCTCCATTGAGTGTAATTTAAATTCCTTGCACTCACACTCCGCTCAGTGAGTGGAGCGGAGCGGAGTGCAGTTTTAGAGTGGAGTGCTGCACTCCACTCGTTGAGTGCGCCCAGCTATGAGTGCGATGGGTGGCTGGCATTTTTAGTTTGTATTTATTAGTATTTAAGCTCCATTTGAATACATGGAAACGTTCGCGAGTAATTTAGGTCGTAGATAGTTTTTCCGGATATTTAGTGTAGAAATTTAGTTTGTACGAAAATAATACGTATTTTAGAGTCTTGTGCTCTGTGTGTTGAGAAAGGGCATTTTTGCCTTTGTTAGAATCAGTCGAGTCGCATGAGAAAGAGCACAGCCAAAGGAGCAAAAGTTAAGTTCTTCCGAAACTAAATTGATTAATAAAGTAAAACTAACTAGTAAGTGTTTAGGATTCACCCTTGACCTGTGACTGTCCTATTATAGGTTTCTTGAAGTTGAAAAAGGGAGCAAAGTTTGAATTAGTTAATAAATACTCAAAGTTAATCATATTTTGTGTTATTGCAACTCTCCTGGTTGTCAGCCAGGGTCATTTATTGTGCATCGGACTGCATCGCCATTGCCAGTGGTTTTGCAGTTGCATACGACTTACTAGTTAGTGTTATGATTTAGTGCTGAACTTTTTCCCAAATCACACTCGACGAACATTTTTAGTATTGTCTATCTACTTTGTAATACAACACACCATTTCAACACAATAGTTACTTATGACTTAACGAAATTGTCAAAGCTCATTGAACAAGAACGAAATTGCATTCTAATTCTGAACTACAAGTTGCAAGTTGGTTGTATTTCAAACTATTATGGAAGGCAATTCTCAGGATTTAAGTCCGGATTCTGGTGAAAATCAAAAGGTAATATTCTATGTTACGTTATGCATCGTTCGTTCTTTGTATACATCTTTTAAACGGGTGCTGCAAATTATCTTGAGCAATCCTTAAAAATATCCATATATAACATATTTCCCTCAGATCTATCTATGAGCAATAAGAGTTATTCAAATGCGAGTTATTGTTGATTATTAAAATTAAGTTAAACTTTCGAATGTATAATGTATCTGTTGTCTGTGTGGGAAGGTGAATTTGGTCAGGTCTACTGGTACTCTACAGAGCCACAGTCAAACTTATTATTTCGTATTGGTTTTCTTATATGTTTCGATGGTTATCAAAAGATAGATGACACATGTAAAAATGTGGAAATTGACGTATGACTGTAGTACACTCACATTTTAATCTCATTCATCCTCAGGCTTTTGTTGCTGTCAAAAGAAGAAAGTTGGAGCGTGTTCCATATCCCGATGAAGATGAAATAAGTAAAACTGACGAAAATTTTGCGACGCAAAGTGCAACTGACGAACTAACAAATAGGAACAGATCCGAATCTAAGTGTGAGAGCAACAATTTTGATAGTGACGTTTCGCCGCAAGAATTTGTATTTTCTATTGACAACGTAAGACATTTAATTTGTATGATTAATGATGTATTCCAATGTTAAATACAATAATGTTATTACATTCTGCATTATTACATTCAAAACTAAAATAGCAAGTGCTCATGAATTTATGTTGAGAATTTAGATTGCATGAAGTAGTAAAGTAATGCAATTAGAAAAAAATAATTTTGTTATGATTCTAGGTTCTCGAACAAATCTTAAGTTCCTTGGATCTCACTGACCTGTTTCATTGTCGTCTTGTCTCCCACAAATGGAGAATAACTTCAACCGAAATGATTTTGAGACGCGTAGGTACCACCATACTTTTTAAGTACAACTCAACAGATCAAGTTTATTATTTTAATCAAAGTACCGCTGAGGATAAGGATGCTGCTCACAAGTCAACGTTAGAGGATCTCACTCGCTTTTTGAAGGAAACCTATTACAGTCCAACATCATCTTTGAAGATGATTGAATTTCCGGGCCAAGTTTTTAAATTCGTGGACGGTTCTCTGAGTAACCCACAACTGCAGAGGTTTCTGAAAACATTCGGAGAATACGTCTATACCTTAGTACTTGAATTCTCGAATTCTCTAGAAGGCGAAACCGAAGCCAATCTTTTAAAACGGATTGGACACCTGCTCAACACTCAAGCTCCTCACATGCGAAATCTGAATTTATTTTGTAGCTCAAAATTACCAATAATAGAAACAGACGACAGCCATCATCCAGCGGTCAGCTCTACTGACACTGGTATCTCTCCACCGCTTCAAGTTGGTCAAGAATCTATGGCAATTAAAGGTCAAGGACAAAGTGGCTTACGTCAACTTAATTATCTAAATTGTCACAGGGAAATCCTGGACTACATAATTTCAATTTCACCAAACTTGCAGGAAATAAGTTTGTTGTGCCAAGATTACCACTATTTATCATCACCTCTTAACCGTCTCCATTTTCTCAAAGAATTCGATCATTATATTGATGATGATGAAATTTTCCATTTTGAAAATTTTAAGTTAATTGAAGCAGCACTGTGTGTCTCAAACGACGAGCGCGAGAATCAGAAACTTCCTCTGATTAAGTTCACAGATCTCATCATAGACTTTGACAATATTGTTGAGTTGGAAAATCCAGACATACAAAGCTCTTTTGTCAGAGTGATTAGCAAAATACTGGAGCTCAGTTGGGACACGCTGGAAAGTATCTCATTCACAAACCTGGAACAAGACACACTGAGTGGGCTCCAATGGCCACGAGTTCTTCCCAATGTTTGCAAACTGGAATTGTGCTTAGAAACTGCCAACGGATCGGGGTTGAAATTACTTGCTTGGAGTGGCAGTTTGAAAATCCAAGAAACATTTCCGAAACTGAAAAGGCTGAAGTTTGATGAAGTGATTGACTATGATGGCGACGTCCTTATTTCCAGTCCTGGAAAAGTTTTGCGAAACTGTAAATTTGGACCTGCCCCAAACGTCGAATCTGTGGAAGTAACTGTCTATGTATATCTGGACGATGACGATGTTCGTTCAGACGTGGATGTTGCAGAGGATGTTGATCGTTTTCGATTAGATGTTACTAATTCAATAGTTCGCTTATTCCCGAGCGCGGAATTAATTATCAAAGATAAAGTTTATAAGTGATTCTTGATATGTTATTTAGTTTGATTTTTGACGTGCTTCTAGTGTCTTGGTGAATACATTTATTGTAATGCTAACCATTTCGTATTTATCTCAAAGGCGCAATTAAATATTTGCATTTTGCGTAACATTGACTATTAATTAATAATTGTAGTTGTTTATACTGTCTAAAACAACATAGAATTCTGTATGCACACTTAGGTATTACTAGCAAATCGTATACTAACAAATCATAACATTATATTTTAAGTAAAATTATTCATGTCTGAAATAATAAAAAATTGTTTTGTTTAAAGTAGTAACATTAATTTAATACAAAATAAGTGTGACCATTTTAATGACACAACACTTTAAATTCAGAGGGCGATTGTAATTAATACTTGTTTTAAGATAGTAGAAATTAAAAATAAAACCATGTAATAAAATTTGCAATAGTATTACTTTGATACTTTCTAAAAACTAATTACGTAATAATTGAACCCTTATATGTTTTTGAATTGTTTGTGTTAGTTAAAATCGCTTTAGTTCTGATCATAGGAAATTTTAATGGCTATACATAGTAGTAATAATTGCATACTTAAACATAGGGGACTTTTTCCATTCCATTTATAACCCTCTGTCATCAATTACAGTATGAATTTTAACTCAATAGCACTATTTGTATTAGTGTATACGATGACACAAGGTAATTCCTGCATACCAATAATTTACAATCTTACAGGCATCTAATTTTTGCGTTTTCAGTTAAGCACGAGGATTCAAACATGTTTAAAAATCTAAATTTAAAAATGTGAAACAAATTTCATTTTATTTTGGCAAAGGGAACGGAGCAATTATTGTCTCTGAAATTGCTGAAGGATTGTGTAAACAACTGGAAAAATTTGTAGCTACACAAACGTTGCCATCACGACTACAAAGGCAACAAATTTCCCCTGTGCTTCCACAATCCTGGTTCAGTTGGACATCCTGCGGTGTGTGCATACCATTAAAACAATAATATCTGCATGTAGACTGTGTGAAGTTCGTAGCTAACGCACAAAAATAATAAACCTAGAAATTTTGATTTTAGTAATAATAAAATGATTACCATGACCTATTGTTTGCAGGTGGAAGCACGTGCATACCGTTCAACATAGTTAAACAAAAAAGTTCAAACACTGCTAAGCCGCAGTTCCATAAAAACAACAGAGGCCAACTACAACGTACGGTTTTGTTTTTCACCTCAAATTATTACAAACTGTATCACGTTTTACTAAAAATTTAAAAACTCATTACTTAGTACTAAAAATTATATGGCGTATTTTGTATTGGAATTCTATGTAAAAATTGTGATTTTTGATGTAACACATTTATTTTAGTAAGTGTCATTGTGGAACTGAAAAGCGATCCTGACTGCATGGGACATGAAATCCCAACAATATTTCCAACAACAATAATGTGTGACCACGGCGCACAGAGCGCGGGTGTGCTAACAAAATTCCTCAAAAATTTCACAGCAACAGCCCAGGCGGAAGTAGTGAATATTCTCGAGTCAAAGAAACGTTCGCTCGGACTGACTTTTGAACCACTGTGGATAACTAACCAAATTATTGTAAGTGGCTCAGATGTTGCAACGGTGAAGGAGATACTTGGCGGCCACAAAGACGTTGAACGTGTCCGACTGGAAGAAGTGGAGGAGATTATACAGAATTACACTGTAAATATTACATCCAAGACTGTTTCCGCTAATGTACCCGCCGACTGGTTTTGGGGGCAGAAAGAACTAAAAATAGCTGAAATCCATTCCGCTGGAGTCAATGGCTCAGGAATAGTTGTGGGTTCACTCGACACCGGAGTGGACTATACTCATCCAGTTTTGTCTGACAACTTTCGTGGTGAATACGGCTGGTTTGACCCATACTTGGGAGATCCATTTCCAAGTGATGTTCTGGGGCATGGGACACACGTAATGGGGATCCTGGCAGGTCAGAAACCTTATGGACTTGCCCCAGGGGCGACTTGGATGACTTGCAGAAACTGTCTGAATGGCATATGCTTGGAAACTGCCACTAAGAAATGTATGCAGTGGATACTTTGTCCCACTCGCTCCAATGGAACTGATCCTGATTGCAGTAAGAAACCACACGTGGTCAATAACAGCTGGGGCTCTTCGGAGTACGTCGAAAAGGATAAACCACACTTTAGATATGACAAATTGATCCAATGCTGGCGACAAGCAGGAATCATTCCTGTGTTTGCTGCTGGCAATAGTGGACCCAAGTGTTCAAGTTTATTCTACCCGGGAGTTTCTGCGCAAGTCATCGGAGTGGGAATGTTAGCCGGAAAGGGTCGACCTGTCCATGTACAGCCCCATTCAAGTAGAGGACCTCCAAATCCCTATTGGAATATAACAATTAAACCAGATTTTACTGCTCCTGGAGTCGAAATTTTCTCAACTTGGCCGGAGAGTGATACGGCGTGGAAATCGGGAACTAGTCAAGCGGCACCACATGTAGCTGCAACCATTGCGCTCATGCTCCAAGTGAATCCAACGCTAAGTTTTGATGAAGTACGGAATGCGCTAATTGGGAGCGCGAGACCAATTCGTGTTGTTCAAAATCAAAACTGTGGAGGTGTATCTGAAAATGTATATCCAAACAATCAAGCTGGCTATGGGTCTATTAATGCATTCAAAGCTGTTTTTGGTAAATGGCCTTAGTTTCACAGTAACAAGCTAAATCTAGTGCTAGCGACAGTACACTGTAAACTGTAGTGACAAATTGCTGTGTTAGGCGAGGAGAATCAGCAGTATGATATAGCTGGGACGATTTTAAAATAATAATAATGAATTTTATTTACGTATTTAAGTTGCGAGTGTGACTGGAAAACGTAGGACTTACATGTTTGAGTGATTAACCATATTTATATTATAATTATATGATGTCAAGTCCACTGTGCATAAATCATTCTAAATGAACATGAAATATTTTTGCAATCGGGGAGAGGATATTTGGTGAAATTTTACATGACTAAAGCCACTTTACATGCTTCAAAATATTAAACATTGCATACACACTTTTTACTACAATTTAAGTGGAAGCTCATGGCTAAGCTGTACTATTATTACTATCACAAAATTAATTTTTGCATTGGGACATGTATAAGAATGGCGAACAGTTTTGGTTTAGCCTTAAGAGAAATTGAGCAAGTATTGCTTGAGTCTATAATAATTAATGATATTGTAAAGATTCTTCTCTACTGCAAACGGTTTATTAATCATAGTAACGGCTGTGCGGCTGCTTTATATGTCCCTCTATACACTCTCCGTTTATGGATCAACCACAAGTGACGTCCGCAGTAGGATTAATGGATCTGCTTAGCTACTGATGACATAATGACATCCCGTGTTAAAGATAGTCATTTTCGCAATGGCTGGGCTGTAAGCTGATGACAGAGTGGTCATCATAGGCTGGTAATAATAGGGTTTCTTTCGATGAAGTCATTTGTGGATGATCCAGAAAATGATTTAATTTTTCATCAAAATGAATTAAATGAAAATTTTCATGTAGTAGTACTGATGCGCGTAAAGGTGATCGGGTTCATTTTTTTTCAACTTTGAAAATCTATAACTTTTTATCTAGCCGTCGCAGAATGAAGAAAAAGTTATCATTATACTTCTCTTTTAATTCTTTATGTACACAAAAATAATCAGTGTCGGAAATTAAAATTTGCAAGAGATACAGGTCATTGTACAAAATAAATGCGGAAAGTGTTACGACGGCCAAAGTGCTCTTAATGTGATCAATACATTTAAAGTCAATGGTAAAGTAGGGTCTAAAATGTGACAAATTCAAAACAGTGCTCAGAACTTTCATAATTTTACATAGCCAGAGTTTTTGAGGAAAAAAGCTAAAATCAATAGTGATGGTAGCTGAGACAATAAGCTGTTGCAGTATTAGTCGGACAGATTTTTAAAGGCCGTGCCGTAATATTTGAACGGCGGCCACTAATCACATTTAAGGGGTGATCACATTTACGCGTTATCGTACTAGTAGTAATGTTAAACATAAGAATAAAAATTAATAAAAAATAAAAACAAACAATAACTACAACTGCAATAACTGCATTAGTTCAACAGTGTTGTTATCCTTGTAGGAACTTACACACGCGGGCATGACGCGGTTAAATTCAAAGCGGTCACCAACATTACAATTTGCAATTCCTGAATTCCTATGATTGTTGCACCAAATCACGAATCGTGATCTCATATTATTGACTCTTCATTCAACTCTGACTCGACCTTGACCTCAGTTAACCTATTACTTAATTAAGTACATTCTAAATTCAAACAAGACTGTATTTTTTAGTATGGAAAGTAATTCCGAGGATTTAGTTGTGAATTCCACGAAAAATGGAAAGGTGAGATTTTATATAACAAAAGTATAGTATTACGTAAGTAGTATGTTTTGGTTAATTTGACCGGGTTTTCCCGCCGTTTCGGCGCCGCACGGCGGGTTTCTCGCCGAAAAACCGCACAGAAAATAGCCGAAAAAACCGCACGGCGGGTTGCGAATTTCTCGCCGAAAAAACCGCACGGCGGGTTATCGATTTATTGATTTTATTGATTTTATTGATTTTATTGATTTTATTGCGAATTTAACCCGCTAACCTAACCTCACCCACTAACCTAACCTATGTATAGTGGATATATAGTAGTGAGGATATATGGCGGGGAGTGCTGCTAATCTAACCCGCTAACCTAACCTAAACCTAATGTTGGGTTGACTTGTTGGATATATGGTGAGTATCGTTTTTAGAGGTTTGCGGGGCGGGTTTCTTGCGTTGTTGCAAAATTTCCGGGCGGGTTGCGAACTTGGCGGGTTGCGAACTTGGCGGGTTGCGAATTTTGGCGACTAGCGAATTTGGCGGATTCCGCACAGGCTGTTGCTATTTCCCGTCAATCAATATCCCGCCAATCAATTATCCCACTACAGGCTGTCGTTTATCCCGCCAATTAATATCCCGCCACTGCAGGTTATTGATTTTTATCCTGCCAATCAATATCCCGCCACTGCAGACTGTCGTGTATCCCGCCTATGTTCTCGCCGCGTTATTGATTATCCCACCGTTGGCGGCTTCTTCCCGACAATCAATACTGTGTCCACTCCACGTTATTGATTATCCCACCGTTGGCGGCTTCTTCCCGACAATCAATACTGTGTCCTGGCTGCGTTATTGATTATCCCGGCTTCTTCACATCCTGGTCTGTGGGAAGCATGGCGTGGGTCCAATGCTGTGGCATGGAAGCGTCACTGCCCTTGACTCGCCATGATGTCCTGCAACCGTTCCGTGGGTTCTCTGCTGTGTCCTTGGGTTGTCACTGCCCTTGGCTCGCCATGATGTCCTGCAACGTTTTGATGTCCTCGAAGCTATCATGGTGCCCTTGGCCTGGCATGATGTCCTGGACTCGATACACTGTCCGTCATTATGCCCTATGTCGGTCATTGTGGGCTATGTCCGCCATTTTGCCCTATGCTTCCTCTCTACACCATTGGTCCTTGCTCTCGATGCCTGCCATTAGCCTTGCCTAAGAGAAAGCCTGCTGCTGCTTAGGGAAAGGGGGAGGGGGGTTGGGGTTGCTCGCTCTCGGGGGTCTGCCGCCGCCTTGAGTCCTCCACTGCTCTGGAGCCCGCCACTGCCCTGGACCCGGCGCTGCTCTGTGGGCCTGCCACTGGGTAGGGCTCTACCGCTGTCATGGTGACTGTATACCGTGTAAAATATGAGAAGTTTGTCGCATGTTACAGAAAGTATTGGCTTGTGGACATTTAAAGGTTCGAGAGCGGACGTAAAAGTAACAGCTTAAGTTTGTGAAGCTTCTCGCATGATACAGAAGTATAGGCTTGGGGACATTTTAAGGCTCTGTATAGGAAACTATTTGTCTTTTGTATGCTTTATATATGAAATTTTTTTGTAAATACCTACTTTGTAAAAACTTAACAATGTTGTATGGGCTGACGCCAAATCGACACAATGAATAAATTATTATTATTATTATATGAAATTTTTTGTGAGAAATGAAAAGTTTTTAAAATAAATCCAACAACAATCATTTACAAATGCCAATTGTTTTTTTATTACAGTTTTTTAAATTTTGTTTACAAGTTTTTTAAATTTTGTTTACAAGTTTTTAAAATTATTTTTTTTATTTTCTAAAATGTTCACAAATTATTTTTTTACAAATTATTTTTTTTACTATTAAGTTTTTTAAAATCTTTACTAACTAAATAATTTTTTTTATAAATGTTTACAAATTTTATTTACAAACTAATTGTTTTGTTTTTTTTATAAAGTATTTATGTTTTACAAACTTATTTTATTTTTCGAGTAAATGTTTTTAACAATTTTTTTTAAACATATTATTCGCAAAGTGTGTGAAATCCATATGGTAAACTAAAGTTCAAATTATTGTTATCTGGATAATATCTGTTTACATCTAATCCATGGAATGCAATTTTGTCTACATTCATCAGATATAATTTATGATCAATCGATCTAATTAAATTAACAGGCAATCGTTTAATTTTTTGCTCATTTATTGCTGTTTCGTAGGTTTCAAATGTACATGATTTTAAACTATTGCTTGGAATTCCTTTGCATTTCAATTCGTCATGCCCTCCGAATGATCTCATAGCATATTCCTTGGCTCTGGAAGCGGCCACTTTCCAAATATCCATATCCTCAATCTTCCACTTCCCGCCAACCCCAGCATTATGATTAACCAAATTAGGATACGTTGCCAACAATGCATGTCCTGATGGTAATTTAGAATAGTCCACAAAGCTTTTGCATTTGTATAGGTCTTCAAAGTATGTATTATTAGGATCCAAAATCTATAAAATAAATTATTGATTTTTTTAAAAAATTCTGATATAAATGGAAATGTTTCTATTTAATTTTTTTGTTTAAAATTCTATTTTTAAACATAAAACAATGCTTGCCTGGAAAATATGGCTGTCGGTGTCAGAGTACTGGTGATGGATCCTTTCTTTGAACACCGGCTGGAACTCTTGGTAAAATCCAGAGTAAAAAGCCACTTTGGAATGCTCCAAGCAATTAAAACCTCCTTGGATAGGCTTGTCCAATATAACTTCTTGAGGTTTAAGTACAACTTGAGTTATATTGTCTGACAAACTTTTGAAACCTGTGCATCTTTTATCAGCTATTGTTTTCACCACACTCACGCGAGACGAACAAAATTTCACAGTGATAAGGTTTTCGTTTGACTGTAAAAATTTTCCATAAATCGCATTGTTCATCAGTTTTAAGAAATCTTTGTCTAATTTCGATTTTGCATTTCTTCTTCTTTCAACGTTTGTTGTTATATAGTCTTTAATATAGGCTTGATGTGAGAATGAAAATCCTTGATGAATTTTTACAAGTTTCATTCCCATTTTCAAATAATATTGCAGAGACGCATGGTTCACTACATAATGCATTTTGTCATAGCATGTGAGCATGAGTTTTTCTTAAGTCAAAAACGATTTTTCCAACTGTCCAAGTTTTGACACATGTTCTTTTTGACGTTCTGACAGCTCATTTAATTGAATTTTAAGTTTTTCAGGACACAATGGGATTTCCTTGGTTCTTTCTTGAACATCAATTGGGTATTCTGAATCCACTTCTAAGATATACCCTTTGCTTCCAGCTTCAAAGTCCCGATTTATCCAGTCAATACTGTTTAATGTATCCACAGTTTCCCATTTAAAATTTCCAAGCGGGAACTTTTTGCATAGAGCTTCAGCATACATACCGTTCTTGTCAACATACAGAAGATGCTGGCGTTCTTGGTCAGGGGTGTAGTGTTCCGCATCGCGTTCTGTATTGGCCACTACAATTTTCTGCGAGGCATAGCAAATCCCACCTCGGATCCCCTTTTTAACCATTTTATACATTTCATAGTCCCGTATAACATCAATTTCAACACCATTTGTCTTCAAAAAACTTTGCCAAGCCTATCCGCTGGTAGTGCACACGTACGTAGGATCAAGTCCAGTGTTTTTTATCCCAATGCGTCTAAAATTTTCCCACACTGCAGCCAACAGTACACTGTCCAGTAAATTGTAGAGTTTGCAATACTGGTTAAAGTCTTTTATATTGAACTTTGTAATTATTTTGTTCACAAGTTCCCATTCTGAGTCTGTTATTTCTTTTCCCGTCAAATCATTATTGAACCATTTACGTTCTGGTATGGAATGTCTATCTTGAAATACAGTAGGAGAAGTAAGATAACTGTACATGAACGGAATTTTCGCAAACAGCAGTTCAATATTTTCTTTTGTATTGGGAACCTGGGCTGAAACCATTTCCGGGAAACACTGATCAATTAATGTCAAACTTTCACATTTTTCTTTTGCAATAACGTCAGCCAAGTTGGCCAAACTGTCTTTTACAAATTGACAGCTGTCAATAAATCTTATTTTCACTCTGCAATCATTTTCTTCTATTGTCTCTGTATTGTCACTTCCCATATTTTTATTAAGTGCTGGCAAAACTTTATTTTTATGCGCAATTGTCATTTGCACAAATTTTTCTGACGATTTTGCAATAACGTGCACATCCTCAGCATCAAACATTTCTTGTTCCAATGCATTTACAAGCAGATGCAGATCGAAACCGGTTGAGTTATGACAAACACATACAAGTTCATGTTTGTATTTTATCTTGAGGTTGCATGACTGACACAGAGCAGCAATGTATGTACCTTTTGTATGGTTATGATGATAAGTTTTAATTACAGACTGCTTTGCTTTGCCATTTACTGCATCAACTGCTCCAGCAAATCCGCCAATTTCATCTCCAAGTTCTTCAATATATTTGTCAATTGAATCTTCATCAAACGCTTCTGCGTAGCTTCGTTTTTTCTTTTTCTTCTCAGCAGTGAATTTCCGATGACAAAGTTCACAATGTGTCGCTGCTTTATGTTTTCGCAATGCTTCAGCATCTGGTTTGTTGAAATTATTAGTATTTCGTATTTTACTCACAAGTTTGTCAGCCCAATAGAAAACAGACTTGTAAAAATGCTTGACTGGATTTTCGCCATTGTAATAATTTGCATGAACAATTTTTATCTCAGATGTTGTCGTTTTCACAATAACAATCGCATAACTCGCTGGTTTAAATTCGGACACCATTGTTGTTGCCTTTTTGCGATTTCCCAATGCCTTAGCAAACGTCTCCCAGTCGTAGAATAATATGAAGGGCACTGGTAATGTCATATGTTCATTTTTAAATTTAATTCTGAATCGTTTATCGGGAAAATCGTATATTTGTTCTTTCACTTTCGTGCACGTATGTTTCAATAACTGTTCTTGAGTTTTTTTAAAACGAAAACACTCTTGACAAAAGTACATATGACCAGGTTTAATATGTCCAAGAAATCGATCCAAGTCTTTTATCAAAACAAAATGACAACGTTTTCCTTGTTCATCGTTTTCATGAATGAGGAACAGATTTATAACTTTTGTAGATTTATGTACACTTTTATAGTTGAAACTATATTTTTTCCTTCATGCGTAAAAACATTTACACTTATATCATTTTTCTCTTCAAATAATGGGATGTCTGTATGCACATTAACACCAGCATCACTTATCATTGAAAAGTCAAAGTTGCAAAGATATTTTTTCCATAATGCAACGCTAAAAAGCTCAATCCCTTTAGATGGTTTCTTGATTTCACCAAGCTGAGCTTGCTTTTCTGAAAAGCATTCTCGTAAATTGACTTCATCTTCCATGTGCACGCCTGCAGCTATACAGTAATGGAAGCATTTTCCGTCTTTGTTGTTAATATTTACAATTCCATATTTCTTAAATGGCATATTAAGATGTCCGCGTATTTTTGAGTTCTTAAGTAGTGACAGCTCACCCATTCTGATTTGAAATGATACAATTTTAATAATTCTCCAACCACTTCCAAGTTCAGTGAAATTATTCTTTTTTTCAATAATTTCGTCAGCAGCTTCAAGCAAAATAGAATCTATTCCGTTTGAATCATGAAGATCAAATGGTCTGGAATCGAAGAATATAGTTTCTTCATGTGTAAACGTATGATCAGCGTCTTGAATATCCTTTTTCATTAACACATCAATTCCAATAATGACACTAATGGCTTTGTACACAACCAAGTTTTCATTTAAAAGTTTTTCAGTTGGATTCTTTACAAATTCAAATATATCTTCAATGCTAGTAATTTCGTCTGTTGGTTCATATAAATACTCTTTGACTGCGCTCAGATTTGACCTTGAAGTTTCTTTGAAGAACGACAAGTCAATTTCATGTCTGGCGTCCAAGTGGCCTCCTCTCTGCCCAATACGAGTACATGCATGCGCAGATTTGCATGGAGTATACATTTCACAGTCTTCGCAGTAATGCAAGCGCTCAACGTGATGGTAGTAAGGATACCATTTACGAGTATCGTAAGAACATCCAGCCATAGGACAATTAAGTAGCTGCAAACAAAACAATCAATATTCAGTAAAAAATTAGATCATTTTTTTTAATCAAATGAGCGCAAAAAGAACGCTCACTTTTTTTGAGTTCAAATGAGCGCAGAAATAACGCTCACTTTTTTTGAGTTCAAATGAGCGCAGAAATAACGCTCACTTTTCTGAGTTCAAATGAACGCAGAAATAACGCTCACTTTTTTGAGTTCAAATGAGCGCAGAAATAACGCTCACTTTTTTTGAGTTCAAATGAACGCAGAAATAACGCTCACTTTTTTTGAGTTCAAATGAGCGCAGAAATAACGCTCACTTTTTTTGAGTTCAAATGAGCGCAGAAATAACGCTCACTTTTTTTGAGTTCAAATGAGCGCAGAAATAACGCTCACTTTTTTTGAGTTCAAATGAGCGCAAAAAGAGCGCTCATTTTTTAATTAACGCATTTTGACTCATTTTTGAAAAATGTGAGCTTTTTTTAAACATTTAGCTTATTTTTAAAATTTTGACTTATTTTTTAAACATTTAGCTTATTTTTTAAAATTTTGACCTATTTTTTAAACATTTAGCCTATTTTTAAAATTTTGACCTATTTTTTCAAAATTTGACTGTTTTTTTAAAATTTTGCTCATATTTTTCAAAATTCTACTCTATTTTTATGAAATTTAGCTTTGTTTAAAGTGATTTTTTCAAAATTTTACTGTTGTTTTTTGTAATTTCGCTTTTTTTTAAAAAAAATTTAGCTCATTTTTTAAAAAAATTTGGCTCATTTTTAAGAAATTTTTTAAGAAAAAATGATTAAATTGTAAGACAGTTGTCTTAAGAATTTAAGAAAAAACACATAATTTAAGGAAATTATTTAGTAAAAAAAGAACTTACGACATATTTAGGATCCTTTCCTCGTGGCTGGGTTTTCACAGCGCGTGGAAATGTAAATGTTTCCTCCATTACTCCAATATAGGTTTTTGCCACTCACTGTACAGTCTTTTTAAAAATTTATAGAGTTTCAAAATGCACAGAACCAACAGCAATCCAATCGATGAATACAACAGTCCAATATCTTGAGCGATTTCAGGCTTTCCGCCGGGATCAATTTTGCTCTGCTTCAGCAGGGTCCACAGCAGAAACTGAACTGACTCGGCGAGCGAATGGGACAGGTGTTGACTATCTAGCTGCTCCCCCTCCTTCATCAAGTTCGATCGAATGAGCTCTAATTTTTCGCTCAACTGTATATGGTCCAACTCCCCTATTTTATTGCTATATGCACATGACATGCACATAATGGTTACGCACAGAGTTTTAAAATACATGTTAACTGTTTGACGTCACTCACGCAACTGGCTATTTTGCGATCGTTTTTTTTTTATTGGCAATTTGTCAATACAAAACCAATAATCAGGCAATTCTTTTTTAGTAGTCGGTAAATGGATCAATTGTTTTTGAACAGATGGTGGCTTGGTCACTACTATTAAATCAGATGCTGGGTGGGACACTTCTATTAAATCAGATGCTGGCTGGGAAACTTCTTTTTCAGGAGATAGTGGGTGGAAAACTTCTATTAAATCAGATGCTGGCTGAGACCCTTCTTTTAAATCGGATAATTCATTTAAATCTAAATTTTGCACTGGCGATTTTAGAATTTCATTATCGATTGTTTCCACAAAATCATCAGTTTCTGGTTTATTAATATCCCACGATTCTAGGTATATGCGCATTAATTTACTATAAAGGTCAGGATCGATACATTTCATTACTCTCGCCATTGTAAAAATATTTCACAAGCTATAATTTTACAAAATATGGTGCAGATAATTTTTTTAATAAGCTTTGAATTCCTCAGTAAAACGTTTTTCAAGTTTTTGGAATTTAATTTGTCTAAAATGTTATTGATTTTATAACATTCAGTTGTACAGAAAATTGGATAATTTTTTAAACACTCTGCTATAGCCAATAGCTGATTTTCACTTGCACTTTTAATAACAATTTTCGGATTTTTGCATAAAGTTAGCTTGTATAAAAACTCGCATTCTGTCTCTAGCCTAGTTATCATGCTGATGAGTAGGCTTCACAATTTTTGTCTGGAAATACATGTGAACGACACCAGTATTTTACGTTCGTGCTTCTTGGATGCAAGTCCATCATCAAATGACCAAACCTACGCAATTTAACTGCTTTTATATACGCATCTTGTAGAAATTTTATATTATTTGGACATATTTGAGACGCTAGTCTTTTAATTGTACTTGTGTCACGTGGTTGATCAAACATAATTAAGTACTAAGAATTAATATTGACTTCACGAAGCTGTTTTTTAAATGCATTTTGTAGAATAAGTACAATGGAAACTCCTCTGTGATGCGCATGCTTTACAAAAAATCTAGTTATGAGTTCCAAGCTATCGCCTTTCGTAAGTAAATCCATCTGGTCATCAACTATAACTAACGTTGAATCTGTAGCTAATTCTTCAATGTCTTGAATGTTATTAGTGAATATAATATTATCATTTTCTGCTTGCATCTGGTAAAAAATAGGTTGAAAATCGCAGTACACGTACACAACTTTGTCTAATTGTTTAGATATGGTTTCATGTCTGCGTCTAATTAACTCTTTAACCATAAATGTCTTTCAAGACCCGGTGCATCCTATGACAGACATTGTAAAAGGATGCAGCAACTCAAAATTCATGACGTCCATGCCGAATAAAGTGTCAACAACGACTGATTTAAAATTATAAAAACAAAATTAATTTATTACAAATTTTTTGAGTGAATATTTAAATTAACATTTTTGGATTACAATTTTTTCTGATTAGTTAAATGCACATTTGTTTCTTATAAATTAATATTTATCAATTTGTCTAAGTTTACAATGTCATTATCCGGAATTATTTGAAACAATTACAATAACATGAATTAACAAGACATTTTTCTTGTCTGTTGTAAATAACATACGGATTAAAATTTGGAATCAAATTTACAAAACGTTCAACTTTCTTATCATTAACATTACAAAAAGTAGTAAAAGAGTCTAATATATTTCTATTAGATATACCTATAATTCTAGCGTACAAATAGTATATACAATATTGCCCACAAACGTACGAATAATCGCTTTGGAGCTGCCTACAGTTTACATTAGTTATACAAATATTTGGTTTTTGTATATTATAACTATTTACAAATTTGCCGAAACTATCAAAGAATTCACATTCACGTTCGGATTTGATGAACCATGCTACCCAATGGGATCCGTTATTATTAATACTATCTACATTTTGCACTATAGCTATAGGATAAGTATCGAATTTTACTTCTTCTAACAAAGTATCAGCTGCTACAATATATAAAGGTATATCTATATTTAAATCTAATAGTAGTCTACGAAGTGCTTCTCGAATAGAACTTGTGTTTATATTTTCAGTGCTCGAAATGTATTTGTTTGTTTCTATCCAGTTCAAATACTCCTTGGTACAAGCAATAGACAAGTACGGTTATGGCTTTATCCAATGGTTTCTTGAATTTCAATCCAATTTTTACTTGGCCTTTTCGGTTTACAGACAGAGCGTTTCCAATGTTTGGTAAAAGTTCAACAGCAGTAAATACATTACCTGTAAAGTACAAAAACGCAAATTATGTAGTTTACGGCTATGCTATGCTAGCTATGCTAGACTGCTGCTGTGTTAGCTATGCTAAGTCAATATTGTGTTTTTATACTTTACCTTTGAGGTAATTATCTCTCGAGATTCCATTTCCCAAAGTTTCAAATGCGACTGTCTTCCGCAACGTTCTTAGAGCAACTAAAAAGTTGTCACCAGCTGTCGCATCATCACCTTTAAAACTTTATGGAATTACTCGATTTTCCACATTTTCTCCATTCAAGTGACTTTCAGTTCACTTATATTGAAATTTTCAGAATTAAAAGCTGATTTCATCATATTTCCATTAAAAGCTTCAGAATCCAGCATACAGAATACCATTAGTTTTGGTATTTTTCTAATAACAATTTCGTCAGAAGTTACCGATGACAATCCTTTTGGTACTGAAATGGCTTTCATTTGGACTTCATTTGTTACGTATTTAAATGTTTCATTGTTTGATAGCTGTTGTCGATGTAAATTCACAACATCTTGCGAAACTGTCTTCTTTGCAGCATAAAAAACAGCGTCTGTAATTTCTGCTTTATACGGGCAACCAGAAAATCCATCTTTATCGTTTTTTGCACAATCCAAATACAAGTATGGATCGCTTCGTTTCAAGACAATCCTACATTCTGTCCCACTTGGAATATATCTGTTCTGGTTGAAAAAATTTCCAAGCAGAGATCCAAGTAAATAGAACTGTTTCGAGTTTTGTGTCAATTGATATCTTGCATTAAATCCAGCGTCAGTGACTGCATACGTATTAGGCGTAGTATTTGGATACCACATTTCATCTTTCAAGTATCCATCTTTTTCAAGCTGACTTGATCCCAAAGCTCTTTGCAAGTAGGCTGACCATGGATAAAAATTAGATGTATCCAGTACTAGCTGTCCGTTCAAATACAATTGTAGATTTGAAAACAACGCATGGAAAAACAAGTTGGTTGGAGCCACAATGTCGGTTGCTTCGCATGCTTTACCATCCTGCTTGACAATTCTCGCGTCTAAGCCTAGCATTGAATCTTGCAGCGAACCGTACCCATCGTATACCCATCTGAACTCAAGTGGGTTGTGGCTATCATTAGTACTTAGTAAGGAGTAGCATTGGATATAGTCTGTAATGTAAGTTCACTTATATTAGTAGGCGGTAACTCTACTAAATTCAACTCTGAACTCAGTGACTTTTTAGATGTTTCGTGAACGGTTGGTTTTTCGTCAAAAATGTTGTTGATATCCATGATGAGAGATGTGTTCACCTTGAAGGTTGGTATTCAAATGAGCAGTTTGGCTAGAAAAAAGCATTATTTATACTATTGTTTGTTTCGACGATGACACTTTTGTTTTTTTGCAGTGTTCTTTCTTGTGTAAAACAGCGATTTCTTAGGTTTTCGTCCTCTTCCTGCTTGTAACCTCTTGGGTTTCTTAACACTTTTCTTCTTTTTTTTCCCGCCTCCTCGTTGAATATGCTTCTTCATTACTCGTTTAACTTTTCTAGTTGTTTCATGTTTCTTTTCGAAAAATGTCATTGGAACCAAGTATGAAGATTCTTCAGGTGCAACACCAGAGCTGCCAGTATAGATACCACCAGCAATTCCTCCATTTCCAGTTTGAATATACGACGGATCTTGCAAAACGCATTTTTCGTCGTCACAATTGACTTGCCTCATCGTGACTAATATCTCGGTTTAAAGTGCAATTTCAAACTCGTTTCACTGTCGTTTCCAAACTCAAGTTGTCTTGCGAACTCGTCAACTAGTTGCACATGAATCTGACGTATGTCTGCACGGCTCAAAGGCAAAAATATGACTGGGTTAAAGTAGACAATCGTTTCGTTTATATCCTCATGACTCAAATCAGAATCTTGCAAAATTGGTAAAACGTGATGATTATAGTACTGGTTCTGTACAATATCACTCAAAACTACAATTTGTTTTGCAGTTGCAGTTATTTTATCATCATCTTCGCCAATTTCTTCTTTTTCAATTTCTTTTTCTTTTTCTTCCTCTTGAATATCTAAACCAACTTTCACTCTTGTATCGCGAACAAACACTTGGTTTTTTGGAATACTTAAGAGTTGATTAACTGCAGGAGGCAGTTGCACAGATACTTTTTCATCTAAATTTTCTACATAAATGTCGCCATTTTGTATAACAAAGTTGATTTCCATGTCATTGAATATGCGTGTTTCTATACTTTGGTTTATTTCTTCCAACACATCATCCACCGCTAGCGAGGTGGGTTCTTTCATTGGTGCATAGTATACATGATCAATTGAAAATCGAAAGTCTAACGTTTCTTCATCTTTAATTTCATTGTACTTATCTATATCAAAGTTAACACTTGATACATAAAGCCCAATCTTGAATTTTTCATCTAAAAATCCTAAGCATTCAAGTATTTTTACAGGCAGCACACTGAAGCTTTTCGAATTAGCAAAATCCTCAAATTCAAAAACAGCTTTGCCATCGTCTGGATCTATAGTTATTTCAAACTTTTTAAAATATTTCTTTATTTCTGTATTTAATCGTTCAAAAAACTTTTTTGGATCTTCATCCCCTTGACTATTTTGTCGTGTAAAGGGAACAACGCTTTGAAACGGCTGACGAATGGTTACCAAATTTTGATAATCTGTGAACGTTTCCATTCTTATATCAAATTCAGTATTTAATAGAACGTTTTTAAATGCATCCATGGAAATAATACTCAAAGCTGGGATGTTTCCATATGGAAATTGATTTCTATTAAATCCGAATACAATAGCCAATTCGTTTGGTATAATCACGAATTGTCCTTTTGCTGGTCCCTCGTTTACTGCACTAATAAACACAGTATCTGGCGGTGTAACAGGAAAAAATGAAAACGAGAATGGAATTTCTCGCTCTTTTAACGCTCGACGAATATCAGAGAGAAACGTGAACAGATCGTTGGTAGATTTCTTGATTTTTCCTGCTAAAACCTTTGGAGGTTTTAAATTTGGAAACAATGGCGAGGTTTCAATGCTGCGTGCGATGCGTTTTGGTTTTGCTGGTGTGTATTTTAAGCTAACTAGACCTACTCGATACAAATTTTGAGGTAATTTCAACTCATTAGGCAGTTCTGCAATAAAATTAGTAGCTGTATTTGACAGTTAATTGTTGCTGTAACTCGAGAGCGTACAGCATATGCTCGGAGGAGCAACGTTTTCAATGACAGAGCGTGAAAACATTTTAAACTAAATTAAGTTCTTGCTCGTAAAACCCTCCTGTTATATCTGAAATAAAATAGACAAAGATTTTTTTTTTAAACAAGAAATAATTTACCCTGATTTTCAACTCAAAAAATTCAGCTCATTTTTTTGCTGTGAAATTTTACTTTTTTATGAAAAAAATTTGCGATCATTTTTAAAATGAGCGCAAAAAGAGCGCTCATTTTTTTGAGGTAAAATGAGCGCAAAAAGAGCGCTCACTTTTTTTTGAGGTAAAATGAGCGCAAAAAGAGCGCTCACTTTTTTGAGGTAAAATGAGCGCAAAAAGAGCGCTCACTTTTTTGAGGTAAAATGAGCGCAAAAAAAGCGCTCACTTTTTTGAGGTAAAATGAGCGAAAATGAGCGCAAAAAGAGCGCTCACTTTTTTGAGGTAAAATGAGCGCAAAAAGAGCGCTCACTTTTTTGAGGTAAAATGAGCGCAAAAAGAGCGCTCACTTTTTTGAGATAAAATGAGCGCAAAAAGAGCGCTCACTTTTTTGAGGTAAAATGAGCGCAAAAAGAGCGCTCACTTTTTTGAGGTAAAATGAGTGCAAATGAGCGCAAAAAGAGCGCTCACTTTTTTGAGGTAAAATGAGCGCAAAAAGAGCGCTCACTTTTTTGAGGTAAAATGAGCGCAAAAAGAGCGCTCATTTTTTATTGACCCGGTTTTTTTCATCTAACAAACACCTACCTTCATTATTTAGATCTTTTAACAAGTATGTTATAGGATTAGTTTTTTGTACAGCTGCTATAACAAAGATTTCCCTGCTCCAATTTTCCGCAGATCCTAGAAATAATTCGTTATTTTAACGTTTTTTTAAGTAATGTAAGTTATACTGGTATAATAATACTTTAATATAATACATATTTATAAGCTATATACAAAAATGTACCTTTTTCGAACAACATCTTGGCTCTTGAAATTCTAACTTGATCCCCAATAGCAAACTTTGCTGGCTTTGCTGTCTGGTTTTGCAGCGAATTTTTAAATATCCTATGCCATATCTCAAACTCGTTCTTTTTTGTCACTTTATTAGGTGTGGTCTGGATTGTTCTATAAAAACTATTGTTGTAAGCCTTGACAAAGTCTTGAATTTTGTCGTCAATTTTTAATGTATTCCTTTCTGTCATGTAGCGTTCGAGTTTTGTAAAAAGAGTACGAATAAACCTTTCGCTAAATGTACTTTTAATATACGAGTAGATATGATAATTTACAATTCTATTTTCTTCTAAGAACTGTCTAAAAATTTTATTTTTATATTCTTTTCCCATATCTGTAAACAACGTCATTGGCGTGGTTCCAGCTTCTTGAAATATAGATTTGAACGCACTAGTCATTGAACTTAATGATTTATCTTTCAGCATACGTACAAATGCTTTTTTGCTGAACGAATCAATAACAATAAGTACAAAGTAATTGCAATTGTTCCATCCTGCAATGTTGCTAATGTCTTTGAGATCCGACGCATAGTTTTGATTAATAAAATTGAAAAACACTTTCCTTCTAGGAAATTTGCGTCGTATATCTTTATGCAAAGAGTAAGCAATCAGCTTTGAAAGTTCTTTTTTCACTAGTTTTTTATCAGTCCACTTTTTTCTGTTTGCCAAAAATCCGCTCAAACCAGAAAAACTTCCGGCTAATTTGTGATTTAGATAGGATCGACGTACACTTTGGTCAGCCATTTTAAGTGAAATGAAAGTAAAACTAACTGTTTCCTGTATTTATACATTCAGTCGCTGTTCAAGGCTGAGCTATGGCGGACGGATTGTACACTGTTGATTTTACTATTCATATTTACGGACAGATAGCTGTTATAAAGACCGGCATTTTAGAACAACCTAAAGTCAAACCACGCGTGAAATGGGAAAATAAATGGGAAAAATGGGATCTCAGTTTCCCCCAAGTTTGTCGAATTTATAATAAAATTGAAAAAGCATCACATACTGAAAACAGAACATACTGCGTTAATTTATTTCCAGAGTACCCTGCTGAAATTCTCGGAATTACAGACTCTGTCCGTTAATATAATACTTCAATTTTGTGATTGTCGTCAGTCACGATTTGACAGTCGGACAGTAAACATCTACCATGGAACACCTTGAATCTTACGATCCTATATTGTGTAAAAATTGGGATAAACCAATAATTGAAAAAACGAACAAAGTAGATTTTTTTAAAAACCCAAATTCGAAAATTGTAAGTTTTTATTTTTTGCTCAATTGAGCGAAAAAATAGCGCTCATTTTTTTTTAACTACAAAAATTGCGTTCAATTTTTTTGAGTTTAAATGAGCGCAAAAAGAGCGCTCACTTTTTGAGTTGAAATAAGCTATACATTTGGCTTACTTTTTTCGAGCTTAAATTTTGTTTTGAGCTAAGAAATCAAGCTCAATTTTCATCCCTAATAATCAATAATCAATATTCTATAATAATGTTTTTAATTTTAGATTAGTGATCGACTTTTGGCACGAAAAACATGGAACAATTATAAACAGTGCAACTACATTTACGTTGGTCGATTGCGAAACGAAACTGAATCCACAACAGTTGAATTCTCACTTGTCACCGGCAAGTTGTTACTGAAGTTCATTCGAGGTGTCCATGATCACAACGTTTACATTCAAACGCCAGAGGATAACATTGAAAACATCAATCTCACATACTTCAACGACGGAAAGTATTTAAAGCTTGTTTTGCACTGCCCGGTTTCAGAACAAACGTCTGTGAAATACGGAGGATGGTTGGGTCCGCAAATTGAATTGAACTACGATGAAATTGAAAACCTTGTGTTGTTCTTAACCTAAGATTGCAAATTGTAAAGTTTGTTGTGCGAAAAACATGAATACAATAACTCTGGAGAGTTTGTGGTGTGACGCATGCCAGTTCTGCTGGTTAAACTATATGCCGTCAAATTTGCAAAGCATAAACTATATGACGTCAAGTTTGCAATTAATTGAGTATAAAAACGAACAATACTGTACGCGATGTGAAGTGCAAGAGAAGAAAAAAGATGAAAAAGTGGCTGAATGTCTAAATACACCGTACGATGAATGGATTGACTTTGAGAAGTTCGATTCTGTTGACAATTGGTGTGAAGTAACTAGAAGTTTGGACAAAACTGATTGTTTTGTGTGTGAATACGATCCTTATGATATCGTATCATCCACAGGAGAACCTGATGTAGAATATATTCATAGTGTATCTCTGTATGGGGAAACTGTATACATATACAAGTACATGCCGAAAATTAAAGTGTGTAACTATTGTATGTTTTGGCGAAGCTCGAGAGTTTTAGAGAATGTTCAAGAATATATTCGCAACTACAAAGAAGACGAATATAAAGCAATGCAATTGTCAATGGAACAAGTGTAATTCGTGTTGAAAACAATATGAATACACGGCAAAGTTTGTTGTGTGAGGCGTGCCAGTTTTGCTGGTTTAACTATATGCCGTCAGGTTTGCAAACAGTGGAGTATAAAAACAAACAATACTGTGCGCAATGCAAAGTGCAAGAAAAGAAAAAAGATGAAAAAGTGGCTGAATGTCTAAATACACCGTATGACGAATGGATTGACTTTGATAAGTTTGACAATATTAACAATTGGTGTGAAGTAACCAGACGTTTCGAGAAAACAGATTGTTTTGTGTGCGAATACGATCCGTATGATAAACCATCGTCTACAGAAGGCCCGGATGCAGAATTTGTTCACGGCGTGTCTCTGTATGGCGAGATTGTGTTCATATACAAGTACATGCCGGAAATTAAAATATGCGGTTATTGTATGTTGTGCCGAAGCTCTGCAAAAGTTTTAAAGAATGCTCACGAATATATTTGCAAGTACAAAGAAGACGAATATAAAGCAATGCAATTGTCAATGGAACAAGTGTAATTCATGTTAAAAACAATATGAATACACGGCAGAGTTTGTTGTGCGAGACGTGCCAGTTCTGCTGGTTGAACTATATACCGTCACATTTGCAAAGCAGAAACTGTATGACAAGTTTGCAAACCGTCGAGTATAACAACAAACAGTACTGTGCAAGATGTAAAACTTGCGAAAAAGAGAAAGACGAAGGAGTTAAAAAATATTTAAATACACCATACGATAAATGGATTGACTTTCGTAGATTCGAAAACATTAAAAATTGGTGTGAAGTAACAAGAAGTTTGTCAAACATCGATTGTTTTGTATGCAAGAAAAACGCTTGTATAAAAGGCACTACAAAAGATCCTTATTCAAAATATATTCGCATGGTTTCGCTATACGGAGAAACAGTATACGTATACAAGTACATGCCTGAAATCAAATTGTGTGAATACTGCATGATTGTGACAGACATGGAAGTTGTACAAAAATACATTTGCGAAAACAAAAAAGATGAATATATAGCATTGCAGTTGTCAATGGCAATAAAACAGATGGTATCCATGTTGAAAACAAAATGAATACTCCACAGAGTTTGATGTGTGAGTCGTGTCGGTTTTGCTGGTTAAACTTTAAACCGACAAGTTAACATACCGTAATGTATAACAACAAACGGTACTGTATAGATTGTGAAGAACAAGTAAAGCTGAAAGAATTAAGAATTGCTTACAGCTTAAAAACACCATACGATGTATGGATTCAATTAAAGAAGTTTACAAATATTGAGAACTGGTGTAAAGTAACAAGACAAGTGGAAAACAACGGATGCTTTGTGTGTGAAAACAACCCAAGCAATGTCAAAGCCTGGACTGAAAACCCTAGTTTAGACTATTTCCAGAAAATAACCCTGTACGGTGAAAGAATTTTCATGTACAAGTACGAGCCGAGAATACAAATGTGCGGACATTGTATGTTTTGGCGAACTTATAAAATTTTAGAAATTGTACAAAAATATATTTGCAAATACAAACAAGATGAATATAGGACATAGGAACATGTATGTAAAAATAATTACGTTACGTACGTTACGTCTACAAATAATATATATAAAGTTAAGTTATGTATGGTGAAGCACAAAATATATGTAATGTAATTTTTAAAAAAAATTAACTTTGAGAAATAAGTTAGTGTTAAAATAATTTACACATAATTTAAAAAATCAATATAGTTTGTAAATAAAATTTGTAAACATTTATAAAAAAAAATTATTAAGTCTGTAAAGATTTTAAAAATGTTAAGTTTAAAAACAAAATAGTAAAAAAAATTATTTAGTCTGTAAAGATTTTAAAAATGTTAAGTTTAAAAACAAAATAGTAAAAAAAAATAATTTGTAAACATTTTAGAAAATAAGAATTAAAAATAATTTTAAAAACTTGTAAACAAAATTTCAAAAACTTGTAAAACAATTTTTAAAAAACAGTAATAAAAAAAACAATTGGCATTTGTAAACATGTGTTGATGGGTTTTGCTCACGAAAAAAATTTCATGCATTGCTCACATATAAAAAGCATACAATTCAAAAGACAAATGGATTCCCATACAGAGCCTTTAAATGTCCCCAAGCCTATACTTCTGTATCATGCGAGAAGCTTCACAAACTTAAGCTGTTACTTTTACGTCCGCTCTCGAACCTTTAAATGTCCACAAGCCAATACTTTCTGTAACATGCGACAAACTTCTCATATTTTACACGGTATACAGTCACCATGACAGCGGTAGAGCCCTACCCAGTGGCAGGCCCACAGAGCAGCGCCGGGTCCAGGGCAGTGGCGGGCTCCAGAGCAGTGGAGGACTTAAGGCGGCGGCAGACCCCCGAGAGCGAGCAACCCCAACCCCCCTCCCCCTTTCCCTAAGCAGCAGCAGGCTTTCTCTTAGGCAAGGCTAATGGCAGGCATCGAGAGCAAGGACCAATGGTGTAGAGAGGAAGCATAGGGCAAAATGGCGGACATAGCCCACAATGACCGACATAGGGCATAATGACGGACAGTGTATCGAGTCCAGGACATCATGCCAGGCCAAGGGCACCATGATAGCTTCCAGGACATCAAAACGTTGCAGGACATCATGGCAAGCCAAGGGCAGTGACGACCCAAGGGCAGTGACAACCCAAGGACACAGCAGAGAACCCACGGAACGGTTGCAGGACATCATGGCGAGTCAAGGGCAGTGACGCTTCCATGCCACAGCATTGGACCCACGCCATGCTTCCCACAGACCAGGATGTGAAGAAGCCGGGATAATCAATAACGCAGCCAGGACACAGTATTGATTGTCGGGAAGAAGCCGCCAACGGTGGGATAATCAATAACGTGGAGTGGACACAGTATTGATTGTCGGGAAGAAGCCGCCAACGGTGGGATAATCAATAACGCGGCGAGAACATAGGCGGGATACACGACAGTCTGCAGTGGCGGGATATTGATTGGCAGGATAAAAATCAATAACCTGCAGTGGCGGGATATTAATTGGCGGGATAAACGACAGCCTGTAGTGGGATAATTGATTGGCGGGATATTGATTGACGGGAAATAGCAACAGCCTGTGCGGAATCCGCCAAATTCGCTAGTCGCCAAAATTCGCAACCCGCCAAGTTCGCAACCCGCCAAGTTCGCAACCCGCCCGGAAATTTTGCAACAACGCAAGAAACCCGCCCCGCAAACCTCTAAAAACGATACTCACCATATATCCAACAAGTCAACCCAACATTAGGTTTAGGTTAGGTTAGCGGGTTAGATTAGCAGCACTCCCCGCCATATATCCTCACTACTATATATCCACTATACATAGGTTAGGTTAGTGGGTGAGGTTAGGTTAGCGGGTTAAATTCGCAATAAAATCAATAAAATCAATAAAATCAATAAAATCAATAAATCAATAACCCGCCGTGCGGTTTTTTCGGCGAGAAATTCGCAACCCGCCGTGCGGTTTATTTGGCTATTTTCTGTGCGGTTTTTTCGGCGAGAAACCCGCCGTGCGGCGCCGAAACGGCGGGAAAACCCGGTCAAATTAACCAAAACATACTACTTACGTATTACGCCTCGTGTCTACTCCATATTACATTACTCCATTCGATAAAGCAATAAGCACGTATTAAACTATTTAGAAATTAAGCATTGCAAATATGGATTGTTGTGGGTCGCTGTTATAGAAGGCAAGAAATTAAAGGGCAGAAGGCATGCTTAAAGTCATTGTCGTAGATGTGGATGTTGCTTCACTTTATATCTCAGTCATTCATCATTAACAAAATTGATGAGAGATGTAATATTGCCATCTCATATTGATGTATTAATTAATTATTAGTATTGCAGTAGTTCACTCATATTGTCATTTCCCTCATAATTACCCAGATTTTTGAGGATGTTAAAAGAAGAAAGTTAGAGTCTGTTCCAGATCCGGACACACGAGAATCCGCCGAGAGCATTCTCACAATCGCCACAAGAATTTGCATTTTCAATTGATTACGTAAGAAGTGTTTTTTGATTTTCATAATTCATAGTTTAGTTAATTCTATTCTGTTGTTACGTATGATAATACATGCCGCGAATGATAGAAATTAAATATCATTTTAAATTCAGAATTTAACAAAATAGGAGAGAAAAAAAATTGGGTTAAATAAACGTATTCTGTACCGATTTCAGGTTCTGGAACAAATATTAAGCTCACTTGACCTTAGATCGCTGTTGACGTGTCGTCTTGTTTCCCATAAATGGAGACTCTTGTCAACCCAGACGATTTTAAAAGGTGTCCACAGCCGCATAGTTTTTACTTACAACCCCAAGTGTCACGTCTACGTTAAACAAAGGCTTCATGTGGAGCCGGATGATGTACCAAAGTCTACGTTAGAGGATCTAACCCGCTATTTGAAGGATAGTTACAGTCCATTAGGGCCAATTAGGATAAGCGAATTTCCGTGCAACAGTTTTGATTTCGCTAAGTGTGTTTTGAGTGACCCAAACTTACAAAGGTTTCTGACAACATTCGGAGAATACATCTCTAATTTATTGTTTGAGTTTTTGGATTCTCCTGAGATCGAGAGCGAAGCCACGCTCATACAACAGATTGGACGTCTTCTGAACACTCAAGCTCCTCACCTTCGAACGCTGCACTTATTCCCCAGTTCAAAATTAGAGGCATTAAAAGCAGACGAAACTGATGATGCAGCGGTCAGCTCTGCCGACAGCAGCCTATCTCTACAATCTCAAAATGACGAAGGACAAAAAGCTAACGAAACTAATCGTAAAGAAAGAATCGGTCTACTTAAGCTGGATTATCTTGGTGGTCAAAGAAAAATCTTCGACTATATCATTTCTATTTCTCCAAACTTGCGTGAAATTAGTCTTTATTGTGAAGACTTCCACTTACTGTATTCACCCTTCAACCGTCTCCATTTTCTCAAAGAGTTCGTGTTCGACTCTGTCGAAAATGAAACTTTCGATTTTGAAAATTTCAAGTCAATTGAAGAAGCACTACTCTGTGTCTCGAACGAACAGCGCAAGAGTCAAAAACTTCCTCTGGTTAAGTTCAGAAAGCTAAGCATAAATTTTTACATTGTTCCTGAGCCCTTGCATTTAAATAAAGACATACAAAACTGTTTTGTGAGTTTAATAAGCAAACTCCTGGAGCTCAGCTGGGACACGCTAGAAAGTATTTCTCTCGTAAATTATGATGAAAATACACTTAGAGAAATCAAATGGCCACGAGTTTTACCCAAAGTTCGTGAACTAGACTTGCATTCAGGAATATTTCCTGGATCTGGTTTGGAATTATTTCGTTTAAATGGGAATTTTAAAATAGAAGAAGCATTTCCCCAACTAAAACGGCTAAAGTTTAATGAAGTGATTGACTATGATGGCGATGTCCCCATTCCAAGTGCTGGAGAATTTCTACGAAACTGTAATTTTGGACCTGCTCCAAATGTTGAATTTGTAGAAGTAACTGTGCATTTGGACTTTATTCCTGAAGACAAAGTAGCCGAGGATGTTGAGCGTTTTCTATCAGATATTAGAAATTCTTTAGTACGTTTATTCGCTGGTGCAGATTTGACGATCAAAAATGATGTTATGATTTTTGATATGTGATTGTAATTGAAATCCACATGGTTCTTGTGGTTTATAATAATAATTTATAATACATTTATTACAATGTTATTCATTTCTTAGCTTTTATTTTTATAACCTTATATTGCTTTGTAGACTGTCGCCTATGAAACTATTAAAATTCCCTATCTTTTGTCAGCTATGGTTTAGATGGCTGATATTTTGCCTTAAAGATTTTTTTTGTTTTAAAAGCTGCTGACCCATACAACAATTTTTAAGCCAAGTCTTAACAAAAAGTAACGGTTTTAAAAACAAAAATGCCATATGTTTGTCGATACTCTGATCTACATTACGTTTTTGGAACTATACCTTTGGAATGACACATACAAAAAACACTTTTTTTATTTTTGGATACTTTTTTCTTTGATTCACTAGATTTCACTTCAAGCTGTATAAACTTTTAAGAAAAATTGAACTTAAAAAATGTAATACATTAATACATTTCTAATAGGCTTTACAAATTTCAGGTTGAAAAATAAGCAGTTATACCTACCAGTAATTTTAACTTTAGACTTTTTGAGTATGAACAAATTCGTATGCCACATCGACGTTGAATATTAATTTATAATAAAATTTGAATTAGATCCTAAAACCGCCTTGGAATCCAAAAATTATAGATTATTGAAAATTTCTATAAAAAATATAAATAAAATTATTAATTAATTGCAAATATCATCAGCAAAAACTGAAAATAATCCACATACGTTTTTTTAAACATTTTTAGTAATCACAGGAGATAAATGTAAATTATACTTCAGGCATACATCTTCAAAGTCCAATAGGAACGATTGTAAAACGAGTACCAGCGTCAATATGTCAAGACTGGGAGAAAGGGCCTTAAACTGTTGATTTAGTGGTTTTTAAATTCTAATTATAAATGACATATTTTTGTAAATTATTATGCACGGTATTAGAAAATTGAAGAGACCATCGCATTTATAATGGTATCAATTTACATGCATTAACAACAACACAAAATTAAAACTGTTGCATCCATCTACATGACTGGCCACAGGGAACGTCCATCAACGACGTTTAGACTAAGGTGAGGGTCGTGGGGGTGGGATGTGCGTAAGTGTGATTGAGTTATATTTATAAAATGACTGTTTTTTGTTTTTCAGTAAAATATTAATTTGTTTTAGGGGTTAAACGTTGGAAGCATTCATTACATTTTACATTTCTGGTACCTACTTAGTTATACTTTAAGGTTACCTATTTGCGCTCCCATTTAAAATGTCAAGGGATCGTCCATAAATGACTTGACGGGTAAGGTCAGTGGGTTGACATTATTGACATCCTATTTTCAAGATAGACATTTACATAACGTTTGGGCTGACAACGTAGGAGGCTCACAGGGCCTTAGAAGTGAGAACATTTTGATGACATCATTTGTGGACGATCCCTAATGCAATAATTATCCACGAGATGCAAAATCGCGAACGTGTGTATTTAGGTAAAAAACTTTGCAATCTACAATAGCCCACATATTAAAACATTACGATTATATAAAAGCATGGTAACATATTATCATATTGCACATTTTAAAAAAACATGCCAATAAAACATTTTGCACTTTCCAAAAAAATGTAAATGTAACATTTTAATTATCTATCTAAACTTCACAAACAACCCACAAGTCAGTCTTTAACCATGAATAATAAATACAAATACGAATTTGAATTTATGCAACGTTCTTCAAGGGTCACCCATAACACCCGAAAGATACAAAGTTTTTACTTAAATAACGTGTAGATTCAACGAGAACTAAAATAAATATAATAGTAGATAGGGGCACAGTACAATGAGTAGATACACAATAAATAATATTGTAAAATTAAATGCTACATATTCATTTCGTTTTGTTTATTTGGAACTACTGATATAAACTGCCCTGTGGATTGAAGTCTCATTTTTATCTGTTGACGGCAACACGAGAAAAACAGGTGATTAATTGCACCTGCCTCTTGTTTCTAAAGGATGGTCCACAAATTATGTCGCCAAACTTTAGCATTGCATAAACGTCTACCTTTGACATGGCATATGTGATAGCAGTACTACACTAGACCCACTTACTCCACCGATGATATCATTTATGGACGAACCCTCAATTTGAAGTTCCAATTAGCTTTTCACCTGGAGAAGTCAACCTCATTCCTCAGTATTCATTAACTTCCCACCCCATAAACTTTGTCAATTTTGCGTTTGAATTCCAGAAATCGTTTCAATGAATCAAAAAAAATGACTGTAAAATATCAGCTACGAGCAACAAAATTTTTATAAATTGAAATAGAAACATTTTATTCGCCTTAAAGCACAAAAAATCTCTTATCACTACATAACAGCAACATTTTGCTGAAATTTAACAAGACCAGGTCAAGTGCTTCAAGATTTAAACATTTCTACTGTATTTTGGAATTACTGGTTTTCATTTTCAAGATTTAGAAGACGCTTTAAAGCAGATACACGAAATTACAGGTAAGACTTTATATTTATTTCTATTCAACAACATTGAGTTCAATGCATAACACAAATTCATTCCATTTTTATTTCACAAATTAGGTTTAAATATTTTCGTAAGAATTGATTTTTTCTGGTCACTGCAAGAATATCCAAGGTTCAGGTAATGCATATAGATTTTTGTTTAGTTACTCAGGAGTCGTACATAAACAATGTCAATAAAATATTACAATTTTTATAGATAAATTTCACCCCCTTCTCAACAGCTTAAGCATTTTTTGTGGACTGCGTTCACTTAATTTGAAGCTTTAATTTGGAAATGGCTCATTTTGATTCTTCACACGCGATGTGTAACTTTTAATTTAGTCTGGAACACACTCATTATTGGTAAAACGAGAATGGTATACTCCCCTGGTTTGGTGAGCGGATGGGAGGCCATTCCCGAGTTTACCTTACCTCCTCACGTTTTTAACCCCGTTAATGGCGAGGGATTTATTTTCCCTCATATATATAAAATTATTTATTTATTTATTATTTTTACACCCATATTTTTATTTTTAATTTTTACTTAGATTATTTAGTTAATGTCAAATGGTAGAGATTTAGTTTATAAAGGGGGGGTCCACCACTCCGATGAAGGTCGGAGACCTATGAAAAGGTGGAGAAGCTCGGCTGCCGCGGTCAGCCAAGAATCTTCTACGATTACTATGGTAAGTTAAGCTTATTTGATTTTAAGCTATATGTGTTTACGCTTATTTTAAGTTTACAGTATTTTTCACATTTTTATGAATGGGGTGAGTCCCTATAATTACGTTGGGGAGTCCCTCTGAACTACACCCAACGTCTAATATTTATGCCAATCATTTTTACATGGTAAATTTTACGAACTTAATTAATATTTCCTTAATTCTAAGAATGCCGATTTATGAGAATCAAGGAGTTCGCCAATGAAATAAAGACACGAACGATCGAAGAGAAGAGGTAATTTTATAGTGAATGTTAAATTAATTTAATTTGAAAGGCAAACAAAACATGAATTAAAAGTGAAATGATACGATCTTCTTCTTTCAGCATAAGGCTGGGAGCAAAACTTCAAGGATTAGAAATATTGAAATATTAATCTCTGTTTTTCTTTTTCTTTTTAGGTTTACGTCCATACAATGATTATAGTTCAAATGGTTTACAATAATTTCTTACGAGCACTGCCGAGGCAGTGCTTACAGTTGCCAGATCCGGATCCAATGGTGACACAGGTAATTCACAACTATTAATTATTCTTTTGATTTTTCTTTTACAATATTTATTTATGGTCTTTTTGACCTCGAAGTACAAACTGAATAAGCTTAATATGAACTCACAGAGGGGAGCGGTGAAGATGGAAAACATGAGGCACCGAAAAACTATGACATGAAAATTTTCACTATAAAAACCCTGTTTCTTTTCCTTCATTTTATGATTAAACCAACAAACGGAATCGGAGTAATCCCCTTTTATTTGTCTAAAGCCTTTTGGTGTTTCCATGTTCTCCGTTCCCTTCTGATGAGTATTTTTCATTTTGGGAAACTGAATATGATTATTATGAAACAGAAATTAATGAAGATGAATATGGAGTCGTTCGTGGAGTTGAGCTAGAAGAGCAAGATCGAACTTCAGTCCTGGCCGAAGTCTCAATTCCCACCTCCATCGTGCTTAACGGATCAAGACCAACTGAAGAAACATGCCGAGCTCTCCTTCTTCCTCGCTTCCTTTTCCTCGAGATGCAGCTTCGGCCGCATGGCATAGACATTCTTTTGGTTCATCTTTTGGTAGATCGGCGTAGGATTGAAGGATCGCTAGTTGTATCTTCTTTTAATTATCTGTTTTAATGGGTCTCTCTCCTTTTCTGTCAGATGGCCGATGCTGTCTGAAAGATCTGGGGAGAGCCTGTGGGAGCGAGTGTCGTGGAATCTATTCCCTTTTTACAATCCCCTTTTATTCCTTCGTGTCCCCACGGAGGGTGGCTAAAAATAAGAATAGAAGACACGACACGCATTTCATGTATTAAACTTTTTATTTTATGGTTATAGATAATTAGACCTGGTTTTTGGTAAATAAAGAACTAAATGATTGGACTTGGTATTAATTCATTGGGAAAACCTTTTTATTACTCAAAATTGTATAGACGGAATTCATTTTTAAGGAAAAAATATTTTAGTTTCATCCTAGGAAATGCCATAAACCCTTCACCTTAACTGATCCGTCCGTATAAAACGGTCACCCAGTTGAGATTATTAATCTAAAGCATAACCCTCGTGAACAACGTTAGATTTGATTTCGACCAGATATTCTGGGATCGGGTCGATATCAGTGATCAAAAAAATGTATTATTGAAAAGTAACAAAAAGAAATTTTTAATTGAATTAAGATTATAGCCTAGCTAACCTCCTACGTCTTACGTTCTCATGCGTGGAAAGATTAACATTCTTGGCTTCCTTAATCAATCCTAAGGTGGGTTCCATACGGACATTCCTGAGCATGATTCCCCCTTGGGAATGAGGATTAATTAAGGTTAAAAGTTACATCAAAAGACAATGAAATAATGAAGTTTCTAACTGAAACAAAATTCGGTTGACCCTACGACTTAACTGGTTATGCGTAGCGGCATCTCATTTTCTACTTCTGGCAAATTCAAGCGTATCAAAGATAAAGAGATAATAGGAAACATAGGAAATTAACTAGCCACTCGGCTTTTTCTAAAATTAATATGGTTTCCTATTTGAAGTCAACGGAGATCAGAATCATAGTATATTTTTAATTCATTTTTAACGGAGGTAAATTTTTAATTTTTAACGGAGGATAGAAATATTTATTTTTATGGTATAATCTCGGGTCTTGATACTTTGGTTATTTTCGCCGGATTATATTTTTATTTTGTTCACGAAGTTATTTATTATTAACGTAGTTACCTTATCTTTATGGGGAATAATTCATTCTTTCGGTGTGCTTCACTGGGAGCTATGAGATTTTTCGGGCTCCTGGGGATTCTCTAGAGATGGTGCTTCTTCAGCTTCTGCTGGATGAATCTGTTCTGGATGCTGCTCTGGCAGTTGGACTGGAGCTACAGGGTGCGGTTGTGGTTGTGGAAGTAATCCTGGTGGTACATTCTCACGATCTTCCCGTTCCAGCCGCATTCGCGGAATTATTATAGGGACGTAAATAACCAGTGCTTCCTGTGGGACCACATTTCTGTAAGTTGGTATGAACGAGAGACGTGCATTTAGGTTATTCACATGCATCGTCATGAGGTTTCTGAAGTGGTAAATGCCCAAAGCAGGGTTCTGCTGATTCAAGAACCTAGGTAGCATATATAAGCGGAATTCCGGATCGGAATCGAAGCGGATGCGCTAAGGAAAACGACTTCCTGGATTCGCCACTATTGTTTGAAACTGTTTTTGTAGGAATACCTGATAAGCCATGGCCATTGCCATTTGTCTTATGCCTTCTGCGGTCATTTCTGTACCAGTCTCTTGAGGCCTGGCGGTGTCTAAAATTGTTGGCATTCGGATTACGATTGCTCTCGGGTAAAGTGGTGGTGGTTCTGGGATTGAACCAGAAATCGGTGGCTTTGAGTGGATGGAAGTCGTCGGATTTTTGTCTGATCCTATCGAACCATTTTCCTGTTTTGGAGGATAACGAAATATTTGACCCATGCCCTGAATACGAACTTGTTTGCCAATTTGTGGCATGGCTCCAAGATGAATGAGGCGAATTCCCGTCTTCAGAAAATCATCCGGGGGTCGCAGGTTAAATGGATGTCGTTGTCGAATAGTTTCATGCTCATTGCGGTTTTCCTTAGTGGAGGAAAAGTCTTTACCTGCCTTTGCCGGTTTCAGTGGAAATGGAAGCTGCGGCGGGCCGCTAAATTTTGAAGGCTCCGGTTTAGGATTGGCGAGAAATAGTGTCGGAGCCAATGAATTCTTGTTTTGAGCCCCCCGGTTTTTAAGAGCTAATAGAGTCTTTAATCCGGATTTGAGTAAGTACGAACCAGAAGACTGTGGGTTACTGGCCGACGCGATTGCGCTTCGGACTTGTTTTATCGTGATTTTCGGAGCATCGAGATGAACTTTCTGTGGGGGCGAACGAAGGACGGGTTTTTGCACTCCCGATGGTCCTGCGATTGGTTCTGACCCGGTTGAATGAAGTACTGGGACACGGTTCCAGCAACAAGCTGGCTTCCCACAGGATGGGGCTTTCCATTCTGGATTTTCATGGCGTCGTTGATCATACTCGACTTTACGACGACGATATTCTTCATCGGAAATCTTTGGGGGTGGTCCCCATTCCCAAGTAAAATTCGGATCGGTTTCAATCGGTGGATCGGGGCGATTTTTGTAGTAACGTCCCCTGGGTCGACCTTGTTTCGGAGTCGACATAGGAATTGGAGTTGGGGTTCTGTCTTGCTCACCCTCGTTTTCTGAAGAAGAGGACGAAGACATCTGTTCAAAGAGAGGGGGAAAGAGAAAGTCATGTGTAATAGAATTGTTCACTTTTGATCACTGAAAGTTCTTTCTCCCCGCGTGAAGCACTGAATGTTAGCGTATGAAGCAAATTTTAAATTTTAAAATTATAGTTTTGGTTTCACGTTAATTTCTATTTCTATGGTTTTGGTTATTCATGGTCAGATTCTGAAGGAATCTGACAGAAATTTTTCGTTTTCGAAAAGTTAAAGTGGGATTTTTGATTTTTCGTTTTAAAATCTAGACTCGTAAGTCTTTGGTCGCCCGTTGGCTTTGCCTTCGGCGGATGAGAGATGAAGGAGCCTTTCGGGCAACTACGGATGTTGGGAAAAATCTCCATCAGTTACTGCGTAAAATTATTTTATGGGAATTAAGCTTACATCCTGCCTAGAATTTTGAGCTAAATTTTTCATATTTCCTTAATTTTTATAATTCTATTAATTTTCTTAACATTATTTTATGGAGGGGGAAAAGGGAAAGGAGGTTTACGGCCGAGATTTCTTATGCAAGTATTGGTTTCCCATTGAAATGCTTTTTCCGTCATGGTCATACCTAATTTGAAGCTAATTTGGGGAAATGATCCAGCGATCGGAGCCTGGGGAGTTTTCGGTGTTCGGTGTTCATAAACATTTTCCTGGGGATTTGAGGAATTCTTCGTAATCCGGGAGCCGAATCTAGCTTCAGGCAAAACCATCAGAAGCTTATTTTTATAGGGTTGATTCGGTGGTAGGAGCCTAGGGAATCGAGTCTCCGGTGTTCATAGAGATCACCCTGGGGAACACTCAAGAAATTCTTCTTGAGAGTCGGGAGCTGAATGTGCTTTATAGGTGACCATGACAGAATTAGATAGGGATTCAATACTGACAAGAAGACCAAGGTCGTAAATCCCCTTTTAATTTTGGGATTAAGGTTGTTTTCAGGGGTTATTATTGTTCCGAGTCTGAGAGAGTCGGAATTCATTTGGAAATGTTTGTATGCATGTTTCCCATGCATTTTACTATTCGGATTGATTCGGAGCCATTGGGCTCACGACTTCTTTCACCTATGCTAAGGTGACTATTTTCTAACTGGTCTAGGAAAGAGGGAGAGTTAAAAGGTGTAACTGGACCATTTTCCCCCCTCCATGGGATACAAGGATTTTTACTTGTATTATTTAGTAGTTGTTTAACGCGTGTATTAAGCTCTTGAACTTGAGGTTTACTTAATTTTATTTAAATTTCGTTGGTTGGATTTTTATGGGGTTCTTATATGTATTCCCTGTGGAATCCCTTTAATTTAGATTTCTTTCCCCGACCGTGGCCGTATTTGTGCCTTGAGTTCGGTTGGGGGTTGCACTATTTTCTCTAATCTTGTAGGGGTTTCTGAGGACTAGGCCGAGGATTGTTCTGATTCTGAGACCCGATGTGTCCATTCTTTTGGATTTTTAAAATTTTTAAATTAGACCATCCCTGACTACACCCCCAGGCGTTTTACTAAACGCCGACTTGTTTACGAAAGATGGACGCGAGGGTCCAAATTTTAAATTCCTAAATGAAATAATTCGCCTGTGCTAATCTACCGCTGCTCTAAATCCCATTCGGGATTCAGGTGTATGGTAAGTGAATTTAGATTTGTATTGGGCATGCTTATGCCGTGCATTAAAAAGTATGAAGTGAATAGTGTACTAGAATGAGGAGTATTATTATATAAGTCTTGTATGCTTGGGAGTTTAAGATCCCAATGATTTTTATCTTCGAATTGAAGTTTCTTCAGTGTGCTTCCGAAAGTGGAATTTACTCTTTCACAATAAGCATTAGAAGCTGGGTGGTAAGAAGCCGTGGTGATGCGAGTTATATTCTGCTCAAGGCAGAATTGGATGTACTTAGTTGCCACGAAGGCTCCACCATTATCTGAAACTATACTACGAGAATGATGCTCCTGTAGGAATAATTTGAGATGTTTCTGGAAATTCTTCCAACTAGTAGATAGACATGGAAATGACCAAAGATACCTAGTGCACTTATCTAGTTAGGGGGTATTTATGACTTCAGAAAGTCTTATTGAGAAGACCCAAATGATCTACCGAAAACCTATGAGATTGAGTCTGTGGAGTTATCATTATGTGAAGGGGTCTCATTTTCTTACGATCGATTTACTCAAACCTCGGACAAGTTTCGCCTGAACGGCAGACATTGAGGATTATACGGGGCATGTGGAAAAATCAAGAATTATTTTTCCCGATTAAAAAAATCTTGTCGTTACCTAAGTGAGATAATTAGTGGGAGTCCTGGGCTGCTTCCTCCGACAAAGGATATGGAAGTATTGTTAGCCGCATCGGACCTGTGGGATCATATTTAATCCTTCGCAAAAGTTGATATTCCGTGAGTTGGGAATCTTTTCGAAATTTATTTTCGCCTCTGTATTTATTTTGCCCTATTATTTTCCAATGATTCAATAATTTTAAGAAATTTGGGTGAACGGTTTGGACTATGGAATAGTTTGTGATATAAGTCAAGAGTAGCGAAGTTCGAATGAACCAGTTCCGCGTCCCGAATACTACGAATATGGACAGAGGTATAAGGTTTTTGTTCCCTTCCATGCCTGAGTAGGGATATCTCTTGGTGGTCTGCTTGGACCAATGGCTAATTTGTTATTCTTGCCTGTGATATGGTGAATTTTTATATTGTACGAGCGTCATTTGAAGCTCCATCGTATTAATCTCGGATGATTCTCCGAAGTTTTGAGTCTGGATGTCAACGCAGGATGGTCTATGAAGCCGTTAATGGTTCGATCCAATACTAATGCGTGTTGTTTGGGAACGACCATGTAGGATTGCGTAGCACTCCTCCTGGGGATTGGACCATTTTAACTGCGGACCGGTGAGTAGATGTGAATTCAGGGCACGCGGCCCTGTGAACCCATAAAATATTTTGAGCGAGACAAGAACCGATGTAATCGCTGGCGTTTGACCAGAGTTCTATTTTTCCATGAGGAAATGAAAAGGGATTATAGCAAAGCGTCAATGATAAGCTGTTTGAGTCTGTCGATAGCTTTCGACATGCTCCGTCAAAATTGAACGGAGTGTTTTTCATGGGAAGTTTAAGAGAGGTCGAGCCACGTGAGAATACCCGTTAATCGTGCGGCGGAAGAAGTTGGAGATACCTATGAACCTCCGGATTTTGGTAGTGTTCCTGCGATATGGATACTCTGTTATGACCTTTACGCTTGCACTATCTATTCCTTTACCTTTGGCGCTAACCCTATGTCCCCAAAAAAAATAATGAAGGGATACCCGAAGCATTTGGAGGGTTTTAAATTTTGATGTTCGCTTTTAAACATGTATAAAGAACCTGTTCCAGCCTCCCAAGCATCTGGCTAAAGCTTGAGCCCTCGAAGCTTGTGTCATCGACAGAGGAGGCTAGAAAATCACATAATAATAGTTACAGAGGTGATTTATGACTTGTTAGGAACAAGTACGCGAATTAGGATATCCATATGGAAGTCGAAAGGGTTTAAAGAATCCCATATGGTTTATATAGGCTTGAAAATTTCGATCAGATTCACAGACTCGAATCTGTTTTTAAGAATTAATCAAATCTACCTAGGAAAACGGAGTGTATTCAAAATTTTTGGAAATACTAATCACTCTTTAGTAGGAGACCTGCTATAGGTTTTTCTGTTTTTATTTATGTTTCTATGTTTATTTACTGGATGCTAATCATTGGCTCCCTGATATACACTTATATTCGGGAGATTGTTGAACTTGTTCATTCTTTAATGTTTGCCATGTCAAACCTGTCAGAGTCTCTTGTTCGATAATTTCGTGGAACTTTTGAGATATGACCGTGGAATCTTGGATCATGGGCGATGTACCTAACCTATTTATTATGGTTAAGGTCGTTTTTCTTATTTATAATTTTTCTAACTTCCCCCCCCCCTTAAAGGGGTTCTTTTGTCAGTTTCATGGAAGTCCTCAGGTTTTTTCTATCGGGTGAAATATATGTAATAAATCGGAATTTCTATTGAATTCCGTATCACTGTGAACTGTTCGCGTTACAAAATTATTATTGTTAATTTTATTATTAGAGTATTTCTATTATGGTTATTATTTCCTGAGGTTAGTTCATGACCTTGAGTCTTTTAGTTTTGGTCGCTCGTGGGTATGTGGGAATGGAACCTCTTAGGTTTGGGGGTGGGGGTGAATTTTCTTCGTCGTAGTCATGAGGCATGAAGAGGATTCTACCCTCATGACATATAATGTGTGCACGATTCTCCCTTAGGAAGTCCATGCCAAAGACCAGGTGGTCACTGGCTTTGTCGATGACGAAGAATCCCCACCTTATCCATTTTTGAAATTCCGTTATATATATAATGAGGAATGCGAATTTTCTTATTACATGTCTTTGCCCATCCTTAATCGATAGGATAGCCCGTATGGGCGCACATTGTCGGATTTTTGAATGAAGATCTAATTTAAGGAGAGTGCTGGGACTCACTGTGCTAATGGTGGCTCCCGTATCAATGAAAGCTTCGACGTCGATATCGCATCCGTATTTATTTTTAGCGGGGAAGATCCTGCGGATTTCCATTTCCTTTTTAGTAAAAGTACGTACATATTGTAGGGATCCCTTATCGGGGATCGTAAAAATGTCATCATTCGTAATGATGTCATCACTGTTGATGAATTCAAAATTGAATGCCACATCGTCGTCGGAATCATCGTTTCTTGGTGATTGTAAATCCACTCTGGGTGGATTTTCCTGCATGCATTGAGCAATGTCCTCCATTAAATTGGAGGAATCAGGTAACGTGTGAAAGGGTACTAACTTGCCAAATTGATTTTGGACTTGATTCATTTGTTTTTCAGGTAACGCAAGAGAATGGAGAGACGGTTGCGGGGGTTCGATCATTTCAAAATTTTCCCTGTTTGCGGTAAAAGAACTTGAGCTTTTCGCTGTTCCCGTGTATTGTATAGGGTGTTTTACCCTGGTTTGAGCGCATGGTAGTCGTATGAAGTGAGAAGACCTATGGCTCTTTCTCTGTGAGGTTTGGGTTTCCCCAAGGTTTACTGATGCAAACGCAGCTCGAAGCTGCTGTTGCGAGTTTGGAGCAATTGGAGACGGTGCCCGTATTTGGCGCCGTTGTTCAGTCTCCCGCATTATTTTGGTTTAAGAAGATTTGCTACGATTGCCATTTGCTGTGTTTGTTGAATGCGGTCGGAAGGATTCCGCGGAATCGTTCCTTGCTCGCTCCTTAGGGTAAATATTATACCCGGAGCGAGTTTTCGTAGTTTTTATTACTACTCTTTGATTTTGTGGGGTGTGTAAGTAATTACTCACAGCTATGAATAAAGAACAATGATGGCTATGAGCAAATCGCAATATGCCTTCATAGAATTTATCGTCCAATGCGTTAAGCATGAGGTCGATTTGCATTTGGGGTACGAGTCGGTGTTGATACCAGTGGCTCATGTGGGCATTTATCTGGGACCGACTTCGTGAAGTTTGGACGTTGAAAGACTCCCCCTCAGGGTCAGTCTTATTTAGATCCGCTAATAAAATTTCGTTATCCCTTGCTTCAGTCATTGTGAAGTGGGAGTTGTGAATAGTTATTCACTTATTGATTAATTATTTTACTTCTTCGAACTATCTGAATCTCAATTTATTGAGTTATGGTTTTTAGTTTGTTCGGTACTTGTAAGTAGGGGAGTGGGTGTAAAAGAATCGGTCCGTGAGTGTCGGATTTCCTATAAGCCGTGCGCTTCGGGCTGATCTTTTTTAAAAGAACGTCGAAAAATAAACTTGTCCGAATTTTCCTCCGGTTGTGAGAACGGATTAATGAGGATGGGTGTCTGTAGAAACACTCGCAAGTTAGTGATGAGGCCGGAGACGGCTTACAGCGTTTCGCGGACCTCCACCTGTTCTCACAATTTTGGAATAAATATTAATGGAAGTTTTGACTTTTTCAAAATAGGAAAGTTTAATTTCTTTTAATTATGTGTTTATTATTTCTTTGTTTTCCCCCGTGGGGATACAGGAATACCTGATTTTAAATTCTTGGAATCTCGGTGGCGAATGTACGGGGCGCGAAGCTCTCCCTGTGTTATTCCCAAAATCCGAAAGCTGCCAAGGATTTATTTAATTCCTGAATCTCCAGTTCCGGGAAGAAAGCGTTGACAATATCGAAAACGGCGTAGTAAATTATAATGACCATAAATAGGTGGTCAAGGGTGGTTATGGTTCGACCTCTTTGGTAGAACTCATCTATGGCATCAATCGCAAAAGCGTAGTACTGTTCTTTTGGTACGAATGACCTGAACTGTAAATAAATATGACTTAAACAAGAAAAATTATTTATTTTAACCTCTGTATATCGTAATAATTATTTTATATGACTTTTTGATCTCTTGACCTATAGGTCGTGGTATGGTACGAGCCGCTATTCGCGTCCCGATTTTTGCTATTTACTTCCTACGAAGACTGGGGTAGTTGAGATTCGAGAGGCTGTTTGACTCCCGAATTTCAAAAGCTGCAACTACAAAATTTCAAATTAATTTATTTATGTCCGTTTAAATCAAGAGGATAGGACTATTTTGAGGAGGGTCACTCTGTCAACAGGGTTGACGATGAAGAGGTCTAAGACCTAAGGCTTTTACTTTAATTTCAGTCCACTTTCTTTCCCAGTGTGTTCTAATAAATGCGTTCGAACGCTCCCTGCCGATGCACTGTTCCCTTATGTAATTTAACACAAAAACGAGAAAACCGAATGATTGAAGTCGAGTAAGATATCTACGTCCGTGTTGCCGGTACCACAGTTCTATGCTTTGAACGATTTGACGGGCAGTATGAGTTGTTCTAACTCTATTTATGAGGAAGTGTAAACTATTTAGTATTGATTAGTGGGATCTACAAGTTCCCAAGGGAAACGGAAGGGTCTGAGTCTGATGGGAAAAGGAATGGTAAAAGAGATGACTATTATCGTGATGATCTACTATTTTCACTCCGGAGAAAACTAACAGTCTTTCTGTAGGTAGTTATTATAATTGGGAATTTATATTGGGTCCACTAATTTGTGTGAATTGTTCGTTAGCGATTGCCAATATTAGAAATTGATCTGTTCGCGCAATTGCTTCTGGATGTTCGTAGCGAGTAAGGAACCACGTATATACCGCCTCGATGTAAAGATCTAAATAGTTGAGGGGAGTCAGACGCGTATGAGTGGTTGCTACAGGGGCTTGTCTGTTTTCTTGGATCCCCAAATGGGCTAAGACAGATTCAAAGAATAGAGTCTTAGCGAACTGTGTATGAGTTTTGAACCCTTCACGAAGATACCAATAATTGACCTGGGCCAGGCATTGAGCTTTGAGTTCTCCAGGTGTACCGAAGTACATTTAGATCAATTTTGAAAATTACCTTTTAAAACGCGCGGATAGATGAAAGGGGGTGGTCGTCAATTCCCTCTAAGTTCGTTAAGGTACTATGAAGTCCCCTGGCTGGGACAGGAATTGAACACCGAGTGTCTCAACTTCACTGGAAAGTTAGAGACTGTAAAGTGGGAGATATCTGACTTAAAGATGCACTATGCGCTGATCGAAGTTTCCAGTGTAGTTCGATGCCAGTTTGATTTAAAGTTTTGCTTATGTGGACGTGACAACCCAACGTTCTCTATTTAGCTTCCAACTACAGGTGTATTAAACCACTGAATTGGAAGTAATATATGGTGGGAGGACACGCTTCTGTTCCCTTACTTACGATATATCTTGAAACACTCTCGGGACTTCATAAACATTGGAGTGTATCGTATCAAATTCCAAAACTTCGACGAAGATTTTCGGTTTCTGATCTGGGGTCAATAATTGATGACCTATACTATTGAACCAACTCTCCACTGCTTCTTGGAAACGTGGCGTAAAATTTTCGTAGGTATGCGGTGTTTGATATTCCCCTTTGACTGGGGGACGTGGATGTCCTGTCAAGCCTAACCTGACGAGGATGTATTGAATTAGCTTGTCTACCTGATGCCGTTTGAGATACTGACGGCCTACGTGTTTTTCCCAATAAGTTATGCCCTTCTTGATCCGATGATTCAATTCGGTATTATTTACGAATGACATTTATCTATGGGTTGGGCATACGTTGGGAATTTTTAAATTAGTAGCAATGCAGTTAATTGGAACTCGGCTTTGTGGTGTCACTTGGGCACTCGAGAGTTATTGGGTTTGACTGAAAATACTTAGAGGTCAATGTGAGCAACAGGTTTCCCTGCATAAAGTTGACGGATTTTCGCCCAGTATGGTGATACCAACTGAGCACTGCTTGTCGAAAATTTAGTTCAAAATTTGCTAAATTTAGGTACGCGGGTAGTACGGTTACCACCGGCGTTTCTATAGTTTTCCTTAAACTGAGGTAGATTTGTATGAAGATTATACACTCTTCTACCTGTTGAGCAGTTAATAACTTGGGATTGATGGCGTGATGCCAGTGTCGAATGGCACCGTCTATTCTGTCTGCTAAAATTTTAGGAAGGATAGGAGACATGTACTTTGATCTATGAGTGCTAGTGAGATTATATTTTTATTGGGAAATTGGATTTGCCTCGAAATAAACTGATGTCTGTGATACGAACTGGAAGATCTCTGCTGGAGTGGCAAATCCTATCCCAATATATTTATGCCAGGTTTGAACGGCTTGCAGAAATTCTGCCTCGAAATTCTCCCTGGTGATACCTATAGGTAAGGTAGTGACAGGAGAAATTCGAGTTTTTTTTAATTTTACGTAGACGAGTACAAACTCGATGAGGTCTTCGAGTTGTGAGTTACTCAATATTTTGATAACTAAATTATGATACCAAAATTTGATTGCGCCTTCTATTCTTTCTGCAAAAACTGCAGCGAGATTTTGAGAAGACATGCACTTTTGGATTTTTGGTACTATTTTGTTTACTTCCCTAACTAAGCTAATGCCCTATGGAAATCAAGGATTGTGGCGATGAATATTTGTAATTAGCCTATAGAAAGGTATGGAAAGCCCACTTCTGAGTGTCACAGCTCCACGATGCAATTGAGTTGACCTGCGAAGTTGTGGAATATGACTTTAAATTTCAGGGAGGTTTGGTGGAAATTCAGTTACTGGACTGATACCCAATCCGTCGCAAATATAATTGATTAGGATTGATACTTGTACCTCGGATAGAAATATATGACCGAGAATTTTGTACCAGTATCTGATGGATCGATCAACTTGATGATAAATTATGGTCTGACTCTGATCAGACATGCAGAGTTTGGTAATAGTTAATAGTTTGACCTTCTCCTTTAGATTTTGACACTCTTAATGGAGTTAATGAAGAACTAGAATATATTTTGGTGGGGAAGGAAGATCGTTGATCTTACAACTTCCTTAAGAAGATTTTTGAGAAAATATTTACGAGGATGGAATAATTCTTATTTAATAATTATATACTACTTATAATATCTTTTCTTTATTTTTATAAAGCGGACTTACGATTCCCCGTGGGTGTTTTCCTTGGATGTGGAATCCCGGTCCGTCTTTTCTCTTCTTGCAATTACTAGGTATTTTTCCCTCGATGGGAGTTTAAATGCTGGATTTCTTTAATCCGTGGCAATTGAGTTGTTGAGTAGGAAGTGGATGATGTCCACTCTTCGGTCCTGTAGACTCAGTTTGAGGAAGGGTCCGTCGTCTTCCCTTCTGTCTTAGGATAATTCTCCTGTTCTGGTATTGACTGTAAAATTGTGAAATTCACACAAAAATTATTAAACTTTGATGCCACCAGAAAATGGGATTTCCATCCACTTAATTTCATCTCAATAGCCAGTGCCAATTGTCCTAAAGCATCACTACCCGAAGGGCTGACTATCGGCATAATAGTTTTGCTTCCTAGGGATTTTCAGAATGCACCCGGGGGGCGAACTCCCGGCATCATACATTACGAAATCCCGAATACAAAAATTTTGTCCCTAGGGCGAACTAAGGGCAACACAAAATTACGTACCTGGTTTGATGGAACTTTATGCGAGGGAGGCTGATGCTCCGGCACGGCAACCGATGAAAATTGTGGAAATGGAAAATTCCCGATTTCCCGGATGGCTCGACGGATTTTTGTTCGATATTTCGAAATAATTGGGGTGCTCCCCTTTGACCTATGGTCACTGAATATTTTATTTTCCGTATCTATGACGAATGGCGTATTTGCTTTTACGATGGACAAAGAAGTCCCTGCCTTTCTTCTAGGCAATGGCTCCACGAAATCGCTACTGGGATTTCGGGAGTTAATGTTTAACTCAAAAACTGAACTGTGGAAAATGAACTAAGGGGATATTCTCTCTATTTTTATTTATTTTACTTGACAACCTGAACTTTTTTAATGAATTTTTCCAAAATTTTCACGAGGAAACTTGGAGCTCACAGAATTTGCTTCTTACAGGGCGAGGATAAACACGTAATTGGTGCGGTGTTTTACCTAGCTGCTCTAAAACAAATCGTAGTCGTACCAGTGGCAGTGGTAATGGCACGCTACGTTGTCAAATTTACTTCGGGCGAATAGAGACGGCTCCTTGGTTATCTCTTATTCACTCTTCTATTCGAGCCGCATATGTACGCTCATGTTAGAACCGGCGTAATGCGCATTTCAGGAGTCATGCCACACGGAGATGCTGTGTTACCATCCTGAAGAATGGCAACGTGGCGAACTTGGCCTTGTTCACCGCAGCTTCCCTGCAGAGTGCGGACTTCATTTAGGGTCGACTTGCTTATTCTGACGGGACACGCTGTAGTCTATTTTGCTACTGTGTACTATATTGGAACGCCTTCCGCGAATCCTGACGGGGCACGCTGTAGTCTATTTGCTACTGTGCACTATACTGGGGACACGCTGTAGTCTATTTTGCTACTGTGTACTATATTGGAACGCCTTCCGCGAATCCTGACGGGGCACGCTGTAGTCTATTTGCTACTGTGCACTATACTGGGGACACGCTGTAGTCTACTTTGCTACTGTGTACTATATTGGAACGCCTTCCGCGAATCCTGAGGGGCACGCTGTAGTCTATTTGCTACTGTGCACTATACTGGTCACACGCTGTAGTCTACTGCGCTACTGTGTACTTGTTTGGGAACACGCTTTTCGCTATTTCTCATGCCAAATAAATAGGTGGCGCGACCCTTGTGTTTCGAACCACAGGAGTCAGCCACAGAATTTATTTTAAACTACGGCATAGGCACGGTGAGAAAGACCAATGATGTACCTATGTTTTGGGATTCTTCATATATTATTTTCTCCGAAAATCGTTCCTGGACGAAATTTTTCAGAGATTTCGATATGGTGGATGAGGGGGGGGGGGGTACGGCTAAGCCATACCCCGCACCTTGTAAAACGAGAATGGTATACTTCCCTGGTTTGGTGAGCGGATTGGAGGCAATTCCCGAGTTTACCTTACCTCCTCACGTTTTTAACCCCGTTATGGCGAGGGATTTATTTTCCCTCATATATATAAAATTATTTATTTATTTATTATTTTTACACCCATATTTTTATTTTTAATTTTTACTTAGATTATTTAGTTAATGTCAAATGGTAGAGATTTAGTTTATAAAGGGGGGGTCCACCACTCCGATGAAGGTCGAAAACCTATGTAAAGGTGGAGAAGCTCGGCTGCCGCGGTCAGCCAAGAATCTTCTACGATTACTATGGTAAGTTAAGCTTATTTGATTTTAAGCTATATGTGTTTACGCTTATTTTAAGTTTACAGTATTTTTCACATTTTTATGAATGGGGTGAGTCCCTTTAATTACGTTGGGGAGTCCCTCTGAACTACACCCAACGTCTTATATTTATGCCAATCATTTTTACATGGTAAATTTTACGAACTTAATTAATATTTCCTTAATTCTAGGAATGCCGATTTATGAGAATCAAGGAGTTCGCCAATGAAATAAAGACACGAACGATCGAAGAGAAGAGGTAATTTTATAGTGAATGTTAAATTCATTTAATTTGAAAGGCAAACGAAACATGAATTGAAAGTGAAATGATACGATCTTCTCCTTTCAGCATAAGGCTGGGAGCAAAACTTTAAGGATTAGAAATATTGAAATATTAATCTCTGTTTTTCTTTTTCTTTTTAGGTTTACGTCCATACAATGATTATAGTTCAAATGGTTTACAATAATTTCTTACGAGCACTGCCGAGGCAGTGCTTACAGTTGCCAGATCCGGATCCAATGGTGACACAGGTAATTCACAACTATTAATTATTCTTTTGATTTTTCTTTTACAATATTTATTTATGGTCTTTTTGACCTCGAAGTACAAACTGAATAAGCTTAATATAAACTCACAGAGGGGAGCGGTGAAGATGGAAAACATGAGGCACCGAAAAACTATGACATGAAAATTTTCACTATAAGAACCCTGTTTCTTTTCCTTCATTTTATGATTAAACCAACAAACGGAATCGGAGTAATCCCCTTTTATTTGTCTAAAGCCTTTTGGTGTTTCCATGTTCTCCGTTCCCTTCTGATGAGTATTTTTCATTTTGGGAAACTGAATATGATTATTATGAAACAGAAATTAATGAAGATGAATATGGAGTCGTTCGTGGAGTTGAGCTAGAAGAGCAAGATCGAACTTCAGTCCTGGCCGAAGTCTCAATTCCCACCTCCATCGTGCTTAACGGATCAAGACCAACTGAAGAAACATGCCGAGCTCTCCTTCTTCCTCGCTTCCTTTTCCTCGAGATGCAGCTTCGGCCGCATGGCATAGACATTCTTTTGGTTCATCTTTTGGTAGATCGGCGTAGGATTGAAGGATCGCTAGTTGTATCTTCTTTTGATTATCTGTTTTAATGGGTCTCTCTCCTTTTCTGTCAGATGGCCGATGCTGTCTGAAAGATCTGGGGAGAGCCTGTGGGAGCGAGTGTCGTGGAATCTATTCCCTTCTTATTGGCATTGTAATAACTTACATATGAAAGTTATTAGTTTTGTTTCGTCTCAAACCGTAATTTATTATAAATTGTGCAGGGGCTGTGCACAAATAACTTTTGCAGATGGGTACTGGACTAATTTTAAGGTTAGGGGTCACGCACGCATGAAACTTGTATCATGCTGTAAAAAATGTTGGTGGAGATTTACGTTGAAATGATACAAAATTTGAGCTGAGTTAGTAAGCCCGTCACTTAAATGCAGTTTAATCGTACATACTTATTCTCATTCGCTCTGATGTTTTATGAGGGGTGTGCCCGTACATGACGCCAAAGAAATACCACAAAATACGAGGACACAGTAATCTGCTTAATAATGACTGCAGAAATGGCTACTTCAAGCAGAGTTAATTATTAGTAATGCCATAGTAGAGCCACAGGCTGTGCTCATGACGTCTTTTGTGGAAGACCCTGAATATATTCACAGAGTACCTAAGTTGGTAGTTTCAGCTTTATGTAGATACACGAGACCCAAGTGGTGATAACACAAAGTGCACGTGTGCAGAGCATTTCGTTGTACTTGCCAAACTATTCCATACTTAATATTTATTTCTTACAAAAGGGCGTAGTTAAATTACTGCTTAAGAGCTACAGGGTTGACTAGAGAGGCATGGTCCATAAATGATGTCACCTGCTAGGTGGGTGGGTCTTAAATACCTCTCCATTTAAGCCCATGTTAAAAAAGTTGTAATTGTATTTTTAGGGTGGGTGGGTGTATCAGAAAAAGGCATGTCATCGATGACATCATAAATGGACCATGCCAGACTTTATGGGCAAAGGAAATTACATTCAACAGGTTAGGTGATCAGGGGGCCTACTTAAGGACTAAGGGCTTCAAGCTTCTGTTTATACGTAACATGTAATTATAAGAAGCATGGGGCCCATCTGGAATTTTTCTAAATTCCTTATGGTCAATTCATCCATGTAACAGATGCTGCAACTCCTATTTACTAATTTACTTGTTTAACAGAAAAATGGCTTCAGCATCCTCAACGTCATCGTTCACGACCCCCGCCTTCGCACATGGCATTGACTTTGGGACGACGTTCTGCTGCGTCGCCGTCCTTCGCCATCCCACGAAGAAACCGGAGGTGCTCCCAAGCAGCTACTTCATCAACACGACGCCCAGTTACGTCGCCTACAACGCCGATTCAGATTCTGACCGAAATTCGGATGACAGCAGCAGTGACGACGACGGCGGCGTTTACGTGGGGGAAGCAGCGAAACAAGAAGCGTACTATAATCCGGAAAAAACGGTTTTTGATATCAAACGCCTCATTGGCCGCTCCTTCAGCGACCCAAAAATTCAAAAGTATGTCACGATTTTGCTGAAGCTGCATTTAATATTTCAGGGAAGACTTGAAAACCTTGACATTATTTCAAGTGTCTTAAACTTATTTAACTGTTCTGTCGCCCTGTATTTTCTTAACTCACAATTAGATTCAAGGAGCTGTGGCCGTTTCACTTGGTGAACATGACTGGCCACGTGGGAGTGAAGATCGGCGACGAAGAGAAACTTCCGCAGAAAATTGCGTCAGAGCTGCTGCGTCACTTCAAGAAAACGAGCGAAGATTTCCTGCGCAGTCCAATTGACTGCGCAGTCGTCACCATCACCGTGTACTACAACGAAATGCAAAAAGGCTTAACTGAGTGGGCGTGTCACGCGGCGGGATTCAAAAATATTCATTTCATCGCCGAGCCAGTGGCGGCCGCCGTTGCGTACGGGATCAAGTCTTCGCTTGAAAGTCACGAGGCCAAGACGTGTCTCATCTACGACCTCGGAGGGGGTACCTTCAATTGTCTTTCAATTGGACGGCAAGAACCGCGTTGAGGTGAAAGCAACTGGAGGCGACGATCGACTTGGAGGTGAGGACTTCAATGATCTAATAATTGAGTTTTGCATCAACGAATTCCAGCGAATGCACGGGGTCAACTTGGCGGAAGGAAAAACATTGGAAGACACGGATGTTCGCAAGAAAACCGCCAAGAAATTGCGCCGCATCCGAAACGAATGTGAGCGCCAAAAATGCTTTTTATCATCAGCGACAATGACGTCAGTCGTCGTTTCATTAGACTGCATTTATGAAGACATCAGTTTACACGTCATTGTTACTCGCTCAATATTCGAAGGATTGATTTGCTCGTTGTTAAACCGAAGCATTAAAATCCCGGATAAGACCCTCAAAAAATCCGGCTGCGAAAAAGAAGAAATTGACGACGTGATTCTGATCGGCGGCTCGAGTCGAATTCCAAAAGTGCAGCAGATGGTCAAGAAATATTTTGCGGGAAAACAGATTCGCAGAACAATCGACGCTGACGAAGCAGTCGCATGCGGCGCCGCGGTGCACGCGTACAACGTCTTCAAGGAAAATGCGGCTCCGTTTACTGTCGTAACTTTGTTGGAGGAGGTAATTTGATTTTAAAATCTGATCAACAAAGTTGTGTTTCACTTGTGTTGATGTGGCTACGATTGTGTGAATGTATTCGCATCTTTTAGGTGCATTTTTGAAAAGCCAGTTGTAATGCGAACTCAAATGGTTTTCTAAGTTTGAAATCTGTGGGTAACTTTGGATGTAAAAATAAAAATGTGTGACGTTAATGAAATCAGTTGGTTAAAACACAAAAACAGACTGAAAAATTATGAAAATTAAAATAATTAAATATTTTGAACGACGTTGTTTTACCGACACCGACGCAGCTGAGGCCACAAGTTTTAGAATCTGCATCTTCTCTTCAACTTCGTACAGCTGCGCCGCTTTTGAAAACGGTAAACGGATAAATAATATGAAATACAAAACTTTGAATTGATTCAACAATCTGAATAATTTACAGATTCGCTGGGGAAATAAAATAAATGGATTTCCTCTAAGACGTAACCATGCAGCGGTGGCTGTTGGGAACTCAATTTACAGCTTCGGTGGATGGAATAATTCTGATGATCCAAGTTATTCACGTGATGTTCTGGATGTGTTCGTGTTGAATGTCAACAATACCAAAAAGGAGTGGAAATCAATTGCAAAACCTTTTGTCCAACTTTTCTCCTCGACTCCGAATCAAAGATACGGTCACTCAGCAGTGGCCCACAAAGAGTTTGTTCTCATCCTCGGTAGTCTTTATACAAGATAACGAAAGAATCAAACTTCACGTATCGATTCAACACTTTGACACTCAAGTGGGACCAACCGAAAGTCACTGGAACTGTTCCAGCACCTCGTCACTTTCATTCTGCTGTTGTGTCCGGAAATAATATGTTCATCCACGGTGGAGTTGGAGATGGAGTGACAAAGGATTTACATTTTTTCATAGAAACTTTTGAGTGGAAGGAAGTAACTCCACTCGGAGAGACACCTTCTCCACGTGGAGATGTAGGATGCGTTGTCATTGACGACCACGTTTTTATTTTCGGAGGAGACGATGGAAAAACGTGTAATGATACACATGCGCTTCAATCGTAAACTCAACAGTGTTTAATTAGTGCACAGCTGATGTTATTTGTAAATAGCATTTTGAGTCATTTTATTGTTATCACCAATAAATATTGTAAATTGAAACGATTGTAAAGATTTGCTTTGGGCTATTTTATTGTGTTGCCTAATTACTTTTAGGAGAGAATTTTTTAAAATAAAATCAATAAAATGTAAGTTTTGTTATTGCCAGGATGAACAGAGAAATAAAAACGTTTTCAAATAAAAATCTATTTAAAATATTGTGTAAATGTTTTCATAAAGGCAGAAACCAATTTTGCTCGACTTTTATTTGCTTTGTTTTATGTTTTAAAATTAAGCAAATTTTTTTATTAAAATAATTTAAAAAAAAAATAAAAAGGTTTCCCATCAAGCTCTGAAAAATTTCATGAAAAGAAAATGCAGTTCTGGTACGAGTGTGTCTGATGAAAGAATTTCATTTTTTGTACGTACGTATTTTTGTTTGAATCATTCACATACATTGGCACTGTTTCTTTAAGCTAGAATTCAGGTTCCTGTTTTAATTTTATCACTTGAAAATTTCCCGGTACCGCCCACACATGAAATAATTTATACACGAACCCTAGTGCATTACATCTACATTTTGTTACGAAAATATTTCTAGAAGCTGCTATAGAAGATCGACTGGTGAATGCTGGAGCCTTATGTTAAAATATAAATTTTGAAAAATAATTTTTTGAATAAAAAAATATCATAATTCTTAAGTTGCAATGTTTTTGAATTTTTAGAAATTTAGAAATATCATTCTAGTCATTTTTAAAGGGATTAGGAAACGTTAAATGGTTTGTAAATTAGACAGGAATCAAAGGAGCAACAGCGCGACTAAGATTTAGGAAGAAATTAAAAAAATCATGTTTTTAATGTAGTTTTTTGAATTCCGCGCGCGACAGATTTTAAAATATTCTAATCAACCAAGGTATCCAACGGTAACAACCTTCTCTCTTGTAATCCTCGTGAGTTTAAATAATGAAACAATAATTAGCAAATTAAATCGCATTAAAAAGTCAAAGTCAACTTTTAAAATTTGTATTTTCTGTTTAACTGACAATATTGAGAGCAAATACGTTATACAAAATTAATTTGGCAAATTTTTGTTTCATTTTTTTTACAAAATAGAAACATGTCAATCCGATTAAACAACCCCTGTCCCCTTGCCTCGATTCCGTCTGCGTTGCTCTGGGTAACCGAATTTTTTTAAGGGTCAGATAAAAACAGATTTTTACGTAAAATGCTCGTTCTTGAAACAGGGGTGTAAAAGGTCGTCCATAAATGATTTTAGTAAAAAAATAACATGAAGTACTGAAAATAATACTATACACTTAATACTTCCTGAAAAACCTAATTTTATTATAGCCGCTCCGTCCTCAACACCACTAACTAAAAATAAATATCGTCGGTGAAGAACCAAAATGACTCATATGCAATTTAGGCTCAAGACCAAATGAGCAAAGTCATACAAACAAAATAGGAAATCAGACATGCGTGCAATGTTATTTAAGAGCTTTTGAAAAGTGTAAAACGTTTTCATTCCATGTTTTCAAAAAGGTGCAAAATGTTGTAATTCCATGTTTTCAAAAAGGTGCAAAATGTTGTAATTCCATGTTTTCAAAAAGGTGCAAAATGTTGTAATTCCATGTTTTCAAAAAGGTGCAAAATGTTGTAATTTCATGTTTTTAAAAAGGTGCAAAATGTTCGAATTCCATGTTTTCAAAAAGGTGCAAAATGTTGTAATTTCATGTTTTTAAAAGGTGCAAAATGTTGTAATTCCATGTTTTCAAAAAGGTGCAAAATGTTGTAATTTCATGTTTTTAAAAGGTGCAAAATGTTGTAATTCCATGTTTTCAAAAAGGTGCAAAATGTTGTAATTCCATGTTTTCAAAAAGGTGCAAAATGTTGTAATTCCATGTTTTCAAAAAGGTGCAAAATGTTGTAATTTCATGTTTTTAAAAGGTGCAAAATGTTGTAATTCCATGTTTTCAAAAATGTGCAAAATGTTGTAATTCCATGTTTTCAAAAAGGTGCAAAATGTTGTAATTCCATGTTTTCAAAAAGGTGCAAAATGTTGTAATTCCATGTTTTCAAAAAGGTGCAAAATGTTGTAATTCTATGTTTTCAAAAAGGTGCAAAATGTTGTAATTCCATGTTTTCAAAAGGTGCAAAATGTTGTAATTCCATGTTTTTAAAAGGTGCAAAATGTTGTACAGTCCAGTCTCGATTTACCGGCTTCTGAGGGGCGTCACATATTTTGGCCGGTATAAAAGTAGGCCGTTAATCCGATATACTGGCCTCTGGCCGTTATACGATTATTTTATTAGAAAATTGCAAGCAGTTCATTTTTTATTAAAATGTTCATAGACAGACATTTTATTGCAAGTTTTTAATTCCAATCGTCCTGGATTTAATGTTTGAAATTCTGTTATTGTAAATTGCCTAAACCTAATTGATTAAAAACTGCAAATTGTGCTATAATGCCAATCTGTTTCGTAAATGTCCTGAACTGTTCAAACTTGGGCTTTGCCATTTTTAATTTCGTTAATGATAATTACTTTATCTTTTAATTTAGCACATTTCTTGTACAATTAGCTTCTGCCGTGACTATTTTTTAAAAAATAATCACAATAAAAAGCAACAGCTCAGAGTGTTGAGACTCAGACTCTTGCCTGATGAACTGACAATTCCTGACCACGCCAGTAATGTTATAAACATAATGAGCATGCAGTATGTAACAGAGAGTAAATGTACGACTGGACTTTTGTGCTCATATGATTGCCTACAGTTACAGTTTACAATTTATTATCGTTGTTTAACATTAAAGTTTTGAAAAACCCGCTATTGTAAGAGCAGAATTGCTTTATGGCAATTCATGATTTCCAAAAGTAGATAGAGTAATAGAAAAGTTTGGCCGGTATAAAAGAGGTAATATGCATGTTAAATGCAATGTAGGGACCTTTTCGTCTACCGGATTTCCGTTAAATCGAATGCCGGTATATCTGAGTAAATTACTGTATAAAGTATAGGGCTTTTGACGGGGACTATAAAATTATCCGGTACATCGAGATTGCCGGTGTTAGGAAGGCCGGTAAATCGAGATTCCACTGTAATTCCATGTTTTCAAAAAGGTGCAAAATGTTGTAATTCCATGTTTTTAAAAGGTGCAAAATGTTGTAATTCCATGTTTTTAAAAGGTGCAAAATGTTGTAATTCCATGTTTTTAAAAGGTGCAAAATGTTGTAATTCCATGTTTTTAAAAGGTGCAAAATGTTGTAATTCCATGTTTTTAAAAGGTGCAAAATGTTGTAATTCCATGTTTTCAAAAGGTGCAAAATGTTGTAATTCCATGTTTTCAAAAAGGTGCAAAATGTTGTAATTCCATGTTTTAAAAAGGTGCAAAATGTTGTAATTCCATGTTTTCAAAAAGGTGCAAAATGTTGTAATTCCATGTTTTTAAAAGGTGCAAAATGTTGTAATTCCATGTTTTCAAAAGGTGCAAAATGTTGTAATTCCATGTTTTCAAAAGGTGCAAAATGTTGTATTTACATAGTTTTGAAAATTGCATAATGTTCTATACAATTGCTAGCAAGACATATTTCAGTATTTTTGTAGATATGTAGCTGATATTTTTTGTGGCTTAAAATGAATATGGGTCATTTTGGTTCTTCACTGTCGATAAAAGTTTATTGAGTAACCAGTCGAAGACGAAATCTTTTTTCAACACAATATGCATAGTTTTGGCTGAAAATTTAAATTTCGAATTATGAATTTTTGGTTTTATTACTCAATGTTATTATAATTAAAATTGTACGCTGCTTCTTCGTGATTTGTGCTTCTCACAGTTGCTTGCACATTTCTTCCTTATTACACGAATTAAAACGCAAACATTCAAAATATCGATCACTATTGTTTTCCGCCAAATTCAAATTGTTTGAATTTTTTGTTTATTTCTCCTAGTGGCCGCCTTATGAAATCAAAAACACCTTGTACGGCCTAATTCCCTCCTTTGATTTACAACATGAAAATTGACAACTACAATTTGGCGGCAGATTCAAACCGCCGTATTTTGCTGTTAGGGCTGTCACTACGCATTTGAAGACGCATTTTGATTAAAGCATTAGGGTGTGAACCAGAGACTCCAGCATGGCCATATTCAATATTTACACCATTTCCTAATGCACGTAGTGGCTTTTGCCAAACAGATTTATTTTTATAGGGCAGTAGGGCTTTCACAAAGCAAAAGACAAGCACCTAAGTACCTAGATATAAATATATAGATACTACTAAAAATTTTAATCAAACTTTTCAATCAAAAATAAAGACAAACAGTCAGTGAGATTAACATCTTTGTGATTCTAACTATACAGTTTTTTATGTTGTAATCATAAAATTTTAAAAAACACAGAAAATTCAGTCTTATGATTTGAGGGTTTACGTGGTGCAGTTATTTTCAAATTTGTGTTCACATTTTTGTGACTGCTACCCACCAACATTAGTCAACCTATCATCAAAATCAACACAACCCTGTGTTTGGACGGTTTGACCGCACCAGTCAAAGTAACAGGAAGACAAGCATACATTATGGTTGCGCCGCCCGAGCACTTAACTACTCATCCCTGTAAAAACAACTGATTAAATGGTAAAGTAATTCTAATTTAATTACACTGTCCTATCTTATCTTCTCACGCATAAACTGGAAAACAATTCTGACATTTTTATTTTCTGTTTAATTTTAAATTTTAAATTTAATTTTTTTTTTATCATATTAAAATAATTTAAATTATGTTTTTTCAATTCCTATTTTCTTTCAAGCCTTAATATCACATACCACATGTACTACAGATAGTTTTATTTATTTTCCACATTTTTTAAAATATTTATGTTTAGGAGAAATAATATACACATATTAGTATGTAGATACTTTTAGTACAATGAGTAGATAAACAATAAAAAATATTGTACACTAAAATGTGAAATATTTATTCTGTTTCATTGGAACTACTGATATGAACTGCCCCGTGGATTAGTGTTTCATTTTTATTTGTTTACTGCAATACGGGAAAATAAGGTGATGAACTGCACGACTGCACCTGCCTCTCGTTTTTAAGGGATGGTCCACAAATGATGTCACCAAACTTCCCAATCTTTTACGGCTCACCCATCTCCCTATTATAACTTTTGCATTGCATAAACGTCTATCTTTGACTTTGCATATGTGATCGCAGTACCACACTAGACCTACTCACTTCATCCATGACATCATTTATGGACGACCCCTAACTTTGAAGTTCCAATTTCCTTTTCACCTGGACGACTCATTCTCATTCCTTAGTATTTATTTACTTCCCACTCCATAACTTTACTTTTGATTTTCATTTCAAGGAATATTTTCGATAAATACAACCAAAATTATTAAGAAACATCAGCTACGATCAAAACAATTTTAAACTGAAATTCAAACATTTTACTCGCGTTAAATCACAGTAAATTAAATATCACTGAAGAGCAGCAACATTTGTCTAAAATTAAACAAGACCGGGTCACGTACTTCAATAGTCGAACATCACACCGCAGTTTGGAATTACTACTTTTCATTTCCATGATTTAAAAGACTTCAAAGCAGAGCAGATTCACGGAATTACAGGTACGAGGTCACATTTATCTCTATTTAACCACATCGCGTTCAATGCATACCACGAATTCATTGAATTTTTATTTCACTTTAGTGAAAATATTTTCGTAAGAAATAATTTGTCTGCTCAGTTTGAGAATATCCAGGGTTCAGTAAATGCACATAGATTTAGGCTTAGTAACCTAGAGGTCGTCCATAAACATTGTCATGAAAATGTGCAAAATTGTATAGAACAATATGACCCTCCGGCCACCAACTTTACCATACTGTAAATGACAATCTTTAACATAGGGTATTTTTAGTATGCGAAGAGAATTAATTACCTCTTCATTGACGTCATTTGTGGACTACCCGTAACGAAGTACATTAAATGAAAGAATATCAGAATATTTGAGGGATAAAATATTGAATATGCTGCTTCATGTGAATAAAATTAAAATTATTTACGGTTCCATTTACACTGACAATGAGAGGCAGAGGTGGAAAGTTTTTATCAGAAGTCGATTGAGATGAAACGGAACATCTGCCAACTGACGCCACGTCATTGTCCTTTGAATTAAGCTTGTGATCTATTTTGCCCAGAGATAAGAGTCCGTGACTTTGACAGTGTAGGTGTACGTAGTTACCAGCGGCCAAGTTCAATTTATCCCTACCCATCTTTCAATTTTCAATGCAATATTCTTCGTGAAGCATCCAAACTCATCTCACTGATTAGTTAAAAACAAAATGCAACATCTGCGATCAAATTAGAATAGCATGGTCCTTAATGCACTTACTTATTAAATGCACTGCCCCATGTCTCCGTTGACATACGAAATCATCGACAAACAGACTATTGGAATTTGAAGATTAAAGTTATTAGAAACAGTCGAGTCAGGAAAATACCACGTAGGTAGTTGAAGTTCTGTGGGTCAATGGCATCTCCTTTCAGAGGTCATTCAATGCCAAAGCCACTGCATCAAATTTAAACCTGAAACAAAAACTGAAATAAATATTTCTGCAGAAAAAAAAATGGCTTCTTTATCAAGTTCTTCAACTTCCCCCGCATTTGGCATCGATTTAGGATCAACTTTCTGCTGCGTCGCCGTCCTCCGCCACCGCGACGCAGAACCCGAAGTTCTGCAAAATGAGGTCGGCAAAAACACGACGCCGAGTTACGTCGCTTACGGCGTTGAGCAGGACGACAGCGACAGCGACGAAGAAGTGGACGTCGTCGCTGGGGACACGGCCAAAGATCTCGCGCACCAAAACCCGGAAAACACAATTTTTGACATCAAACGCCTCATTGGCCGCATTTTCGAGGACCCAAACATCCAAAAATGAGTCGCTTTAATTTTTTGAATGTACCAAATTACCTATGCGCATGCGTCCTTCTCAAGTTTGCATATTAAAATAGCGCCACAGCTGACAGGCAATGGCCAAGCGCGGATCTAAGGCAGGACTAAGGCCCAACATTCTCTACTATGGAATAGTTTTAACACTGCATACACAAATGCATTCTGCCTAATGTTCCCCCGCAGAGAAAGTTTGATGTCTCATATTTTAGGTTCACAGCCCATTTTAAAAACAATTTAAAGGTACAAGAAGCTGTGGCCGTTTTACTTGGTCAAAATTCACGGATTCGTCGGGGTCAAAGTTCAGGGAGAAGCGATGCTTATTCCGCAGACAATTGCCACATCGTGGATTTCTTACTTGAAGAAGGCGGCGCAGGCTGCTCTTTGAGTTTCCGTGGATTCTCCAGTCGTCACAGTTCCCGTCTACTTCACCGATCTCCACAAAGGACTCACCAAAGACTCCTGTGAAGTGACACAAAATTGGAGCTACTGCACCCCAAGCTACAACGTCTACGACGGGGATGGTCACTTAGCCCTTCGAATCCGTGGACCTTGCTGTGCAAGCTACTGTCAATGCTGTTTCAAATGTGACCCCTCATTTAAAACATATTTTGCGGGGAGTCATTCTGATGATGACATGTCTAAGGGAGGATTGGCTGGGGAAATTACCAAAAAAATTGGACTTGAGGAAGCAGTTCTTGTGAATAGGAGTGAGTCAGACTCGACGAATTATGTTGTTCATTTTCCACTTGAGCTCCAGTCGTCACTTAAAGCCGTCCTCATTGCTGCCGTCTTCTGTATCGTCAGTTTTCATTTTTTAAATCTTTTTATTCCCTATTTTAAGTTTCCTAAGGCCGCACCAGGCAATTCAGTGAGTATACAATAACATTCTTGAGATTCATATAAAATTTTATTTTAAACCCATTGATTTATTTTGATTTGTTGTTTTTTTATTTTCGATTTCACTCCAATTTCTAGGATTTCTTATATTTTGAAAACTCTGGAAGAACGTGCTCAGGATTTAAAATAACTTTCGTACTAATTTTAATTATTGCCATTATTGCAACGATTGTTTTTCGTATCTTGAAATATAAATGACGTTTACGTAAACTTAAAAGGAATAAATAAATACTCACATAATTATATACTATATTATAATTAATTATTATATTAATAATTATTCCTATTTATCTGAGAACTTGTTTATGTTAGCCTTACACTACTACAAAAGCATTGCTTTCCAGTGATCAAACCATGCAATTTCTTGTAAGCTCAGCATCTACCTTGGACCAGGCCCGCGGCTGACAAATTTGACGCGAAGCTCAAGATTGTTTCTTTCTTTAGGGTCTTTTGCAAACCATAATATAATCTGTGAAGAGCCGAAATGACCCATATTCAATTTAAGCTAGAATCAAAATAAGCTATGTCATAAAAGCAAAATGAGAAACATGCGTCAAGTTTTAATTGCAAATTTTTGAAAAACGTAAAATGTTCTAATTCCATGTGTTTGAAAACTTGCAAAATGTTCTAGTTCCGTGTTTTCGAAAAGGTGCAAAATTATCTATTTACAAGTTTTTGAAAGGTGTAAAATGTTCTTTTTACATGTTTTTGATAAGTGTAAAATGTTCTATTTACATGTTTTTAAAAAGTGTAAAATGTTCTGTTCACATTGTTTTGAAAAGTGCTCATTGTTCTATTTAAATGGTGTCAAGACATATTTGAATATTTTTGTAGATAGTAGATATTGATTTAGCTAAAAATGGATATGGGTCATTTTGATTCTTCGCAGACGATATATCACACGTTGAAATCGTCGGTCAAGTATTTCAAAATGGCAAAAAATTATGTAAAACAACGGTAGCAACAAACAATCTTCAAAACGCAAGTAATTTCTTTATTGTCACTGTCACAATTGCATTACACTGTTTGCCGGTACGAGACATTTTTTAAATAATAATTAACTATACTTTTAAGAAAGCATTCAAATATACATAATTGTGGTCGCAAGCAGAACAGAGATACGTAATTCAAGGAAAGTCTAATCACAAGTGTACACATAGGTGAAATATTAGAATGTGGATGAGCTCATCGTGATCTCATTCGCATCCTAAGATACTAACGTAGAAGGTAGGATGTTTACATATTTCACGTTGTAAACAATGCATTGAGAAGTATCGAATAAACTCTTGGTCAATAGGGGAACTATCAGACCTACCCACACAGCCAGAGAGTTACCACCAGCACCAATGTCTAGTTGATGAAATAGCGTTGAATACATCATTTATGTACCAGCCCTAACATCATCCTATTGCAGAGTAAGCAATGTTTGGCATAAATAAAGTTTTAGAACGTAATGTGACTGAATTTTAATTGTGAGAGCTAATTTAATAATAATTTACTTACTTAAAATTGCCCTATAAGCAGTAAGGTAATTATCTACAAAGGACAAAAATATCCTTAGTAAAGAACCTAAATGACCCATATCCATTTTTAGTTTCAAACAAAATGCACTATCTACAGAAATAATTAAAATGCCATGTTTATGAATTCATGTAGATACGCCTTTGCGCATTTTTCAAAAAACAAGTACATAGAATATTTAGAAATTTTCAAGAACCATGTAAACAGAATATTTGAACCTTTTAAAAAAAATTTAAATATGGCGTTTTGCAGTTTTAAATAGCACTTTAATAGAACATTTCAAAAATATATAAATATGACATTATTACCTTTCTAAGGTAACATGTAAATAGAACAACTTGCTCATTTTAGAAACTGGTGATTAGCATTGTAAGCATGCATTAGTTACTCTCTTTGTTTTGACATAACTTATTTTAATTTTAGCTGAAGTTGGAAATGGGTCATTTTTGATCTTCATACACAATATGTTTTACTTCGAACAACAACGTCTGTTTTCACTCAAACACAATGTTTATTTTTTAGATAATAGTATATTATTTACAATCTCGGAAGTAGCTTCTACATTTCCAGGATGTAGAAAACTAAAATGGTCACCATTGACAGTAGACTCAACAACTGGGTTCTCACAAAACTACAAACAAAAAAAAAGGAAAATTAATACATTCAGTCACCTATTGTTGATACACGCATTTTATCTAATGACACCTTTTTAGTCAAATGATAAAACAAATACCTGCTGAAAGTAGTAGCAACTTTTGGTGTCGATACCTTCCATTAGGTATTCGGCTTTAATTAAATTAAGACGCGCTTTGATTTTAAAACTTTCACTTGGACTATACGCAAAGCACTTCATTGCTAGCGTTATTAGTCTTTTACAAAATTCCTTTTGAACAGACGAAATTTCATTTCCTTGTAGTTTTTGCTCCAGGAAATACAGAACCAATTCTGTGTTTTTCTCTCCACTCGTAAGATGAATGTTATCAAGAAGCATCTGTTAATAAAACAATCACAAAGAAAGGAGAACTTCTAGCAAATATTGTTTTGAGTAACTGCACACATTCTACATCGAAATGACGGCAACTTAAATACTAGTATGCATAGATTTATCCAAAAGCTTTTAAAACTTGGGCAATTTACAAAAACTATTTAAGCTACACGCATAATTTTAGTTTATAATACCTGTTTTTCGTCATCCAATAAATGGAGCAGGTCATCCAAAAAGTATGTTAAAAATATCATGGGAGGCCTTAAATTGATTTCTTGAGAGGAATTGTAGAAGCAAAATCCATCCAGCATGATAACATTATCAACCTGTTTATGTTCAAATATATCGTGAGTAAAGAACCAAAATGACCCATTTCCAATCTACGCAAGAATTACAACGAGCTACTTATGAAAACAATATCAATCCATTGGATGCATTAAATGTTAACCTTGAGTTTTTAAAAAGTGTCAAATGTTTAAATTACACGTTTTTAAAAAGTATCAAATGTTTAAATTACACGTTTTTGAAAAGTAAACTGTTCTAATTATACGTTTTTAAACAGTGTAAAATGTTCTAATTACACGTTTTTAAAAAGTGTAAACTGTTCTAATTACACGTTTTTGAAAAGTGTCAAATGTTCTAATTACAAGCTTTCAAAATGTGTCAAATGTTCTAATTACAAGTTTTTGAAGAGTAAACTGTTCTAACTATACGTTTTTAAACAGTGTCAAATCTTGTAATTACAAGTTTTTGAAATGTGTCAAATGTTCTAATTAAACGGTTTTGAAATGTGTCAAATGTTCTAATTACGCGTTTTTGAAATGTGTTAATTGTTCTAATTACAAGTTTTTGAAGAGTAAACTGTTCTAATTATACGTATTTAAACAGTGTCAAATGTTCTAGTTACACGTTTTTGAAATGTGTCAAATGTTCTAATTAAACGGTTTTGAAATGTGTCAAATGTTCTAATTACAAGTTTTTGAAGAGTAAACTGTTCTAATTATACGTATTTAAACAGTGTAAAATGTTCTAGTTACACGTTTTTGAAATGTGTCAAATGTTCTAATTACACGTTTTTGAAAAGTGTCGAATGTTTAAATTACACGTTTTTTGAAAAGTGTCAAATTTTCTAATTACGCGTTTTTGAAATGTGTTAATTGTTCTAATTACAAGTTTTTGATGAGTAAACTGTTCTAATTACACGTTTTTAAAAAGTGTAAACTGTTCTAATTACACGTTTTTGAACACTGTTAATATAGTTTACCAGCTCTTTGTGCATGAACTCAAGTTGACGAGCTATTTCGAGCGCTATTACCCCTCCTCCGGAGTTTCCAGATATGTTGTATGGGCCCCTTGGTTGAACTTTTTGAATTTCCTTTCCAAATGTTAATAGATCAAACATTTATTTAAAAATTTAAATAGTTTGTAACAGTTAATAATTTAGCTGTAATATACTGTATATCTTATAATAGTGCGCCGTTCTGTGACAGTACGCGGGTCTGAGTCGTCTGAGAGGCCTCAGTTTGAATAGTACGCTTGTCTATTCAACACACTACTAAATGACAGTACGCAGGTCTGTACTAGTACGCGTGTCTGTAATAGTACGAGGGTCTAAGAGATCTAAATTTGGATAGTAGTACTATTAATGGGCAAACGGCAGTTTAAATAGTAATTATTGGTTTTTGATGACTGTTTTTCTTTGTTTACCTTAATGTAATAAGTTGCAATATCTTGACATGACATCAATTCAACTTTTTGAGCATTATTGTCTTGAACAGTTTGAAAAGCATACACATCACTAGTTATATGTGATGCTAATTCATTAAAATTTTCTGCAAGGCCATCCGCACCATGAACAATGAAAATTGGGCTTGAGCCACTCCAACTGGAGCATTTGCTTTGTAATTTATTCAAAATATTTAGTCTCCTCTTGGAATTTTCAATATTGTGTTTATTTTGTTTTTGATCAGTTCTCGTCTTGTCATTTGCTTCTTCAATTTCTATTACTTTGCCCCATGTTAAAGACATGACAGTAGCTATATTGACAGCGTAGTTATAATCTCGATTTAGAACGTCTTGCAATTCAGCTCCACTTAGAGAGTCTAATCCAAGATCTGACATGGACTTAGCGGGCTCAATATCTGTCAAAGGGATTTTGATTGAGCACAGCTGACGGATTTGTTCTGTTAACGTACGTTTGTGTAATTTTTGGTGTTGGACATTAACTTTGTCCACAACCATGGTTGTGAGGCATTCCTTGACAGAAGATGAATTATCCTCTTGTTTACTTTCTATAAGGAACTCGTCAAGTACCTGAAGACAATTAGACATTGTTTGTGCAGCAAGCTTGAAAAATTTTGTATCTGAACTCATTCGCTCAGCAGCATGTCCTGCTCCACCAATCGGACCCCACTGTATTGCCAGAGCCTCTAACCCAGCTTCTCGTCGCATAAAACAAACTTGCTCCATGCCTGAGTTAGCAAGGGCATAATTACTCACACCTTTGTTTCCAATTCCTGAGGCAAGACTTGAGAATACGGTAAAGTATTCTAAAGAAGGGCAGAGACTTCTCGTGACAACGTCCAAATTATGTGTGATGCCTATTTTGGGCCGTGCCGCTTTTTTAAACATTTCCTTTGTTTGATTCACAAATGCTGCATCATGTAGTGCCATCCCCAAGTTAAAAATCCCACCCAAACCGTTGTTGAACTGTTGCAAAAGCGTTTTCATAAATAACCTGGCTGCTGCAAAATTTGTTAAATCTGCATTTGAAATGGTGACGTGGACACCTTGCTTCATCCAGCTTAAAAGGCGGTGTTTTTGATATCCAGTAGTGACATGTGAGCGGGACACTAGGACAAGATTTAATGCTCCTTTTTCTACTAACCAGTTGGCAACCTCATTTCCAAATCCACCTAGCCCTCCGATTACGACATACACTTTTTTAGGATCAAAGTATGTAACTTTAGTCGTGTTTTCTATTCGAACACAGTCTTGGCCTGGGCTTCGTTTTCCTATAGAATCACCGATCTGAATAACAAGCTTCCCCACGTGTTTCCTAAATGCCATGTGTCTAAGTGCATCTTTTAAAGCATTGTGTGGAAAGATGGTGTACTTCAACGGCTTCACTATTCCATTAGCAATTCCATTTCTGACTAAGTTCAGAAGTTCCGTCTTACCTTCCATTAGTTCATAACATATTGGCATTAAATCAATGCCATGTACTTCAATGGCCTTGTCAAACTGTCGCATGCTCAGGGAAGCCCCACTTTGAATATCAAATTTACCAATTTCTAAGAACTTTCCACCGGGAGCTGTACAATTGAGACTTGCGTGTAATTTGGGACCTGCCAATGAATTAAGAACATAGTCAACGCCTCGACCGTTCGTAGCTTCAAGTATTTGATCCTCAAAGCTACAATCTTGAGAACTGCAAATGTCGCTATCATATAAACTCGGGAATAGCTCCTTTATATAAGAACGTTTGTCCGCACTCCCCACACTTGTGAAGACACGACAATTCTTTCTTAAAGCAAGAGTAATAGCTGCCTGTCCAACTGCTCCAGTTCCACTCTGGATTAAAACTGTGCTGCCTGGTTTCAATTTGACTCGTTGCATAAAAGCGTGATAAACTGTAAAATACGCAGCAGGGACTGTGGCCGCTTCTTCAAAGGACCAGTGTAGCGGAATTTCGAGTATCATTGCTCTACTTGAATCCTGAACATGAGTTGCAAAGGCATTTGGAGCCATTCCCATGACACGTCCCCCGTATTTATCAGTTCCTGAAAATTCCACTCCAATTTCCTTAGAAACACTATTTTTTCCACTACTTTCATTCAGTTTCCCAGTAGCAAGCATTAAATCTTTAAAGTTGACCGCTGCGCATTTGACGTTGTACAACTTTTTATTATCGCTTGATTCGTCTAATGATAATTCCAATAATTTAAGAGGAGACTCTATCCATCTTAAATTGTCCAGTGTTTCCACATCAGGAACACTCACGTGCGCATATTGTGCGTCACACGTTTGCTCACTGGACATGTTGTTACTTAGAGAAATAAATCTGAAAGAACCATGTGTTCCACCCAAGTAGACGTTCATCAATAAATCTTTTGAAATCAAATCTTGTAACAATGGACATGGTTTGGAAAAATTGAGTTTTAATTCGCCTTGAGGATCATAAATGCATCGTATTTTATGCCCATTAGTTTCTTGCTTTATACTGTTAGTAAATCCAGTAATGCCACTTGTAACATTGTTCTGTGAATAAATGAATACTCTTGACACGCATTCGTCTGTTAGTAGGTTTTGTAGTTGAGGGACCCATTCATATTCTTTACTGTCAAGCGATAAGCTTGCGATGTTTTCGAGAGGTGATTCCTGTTTCTATAGTGTATGCAAAAAAATGTATTAGTTCACATATTGTCTTTAAAGAACCAAAAATGACCCATATCCATTTTTAGCTAACAACAATATCAACTATCTACAAAAGTATTCAAGTGTCTTGAAAGTATTTCAATAAAACATTTTTCACTTTTCAGACGTATAAAATTAGAACACTTTGCACCTTTTCAAAAACATGGAATAAGAACATTTTGCACCTTCAAAAACATTCTATTCATGTAATTCTAACATTTTTTACATTTTTTCTACTCATGTATGTACATTATTTAGGAACGTTTTGCAATTCTGAACGTCATTTTGAAACTCGATTCAAATTTAAAATACCAGATTCAACAAAAGTTAAAAATGTTTTTGTTATATATATTTTTTTTAACTATAATTAACTTTTTTGGAATTTAAAATTAAAGTTCTAGGTGTCTGTGCGCACATTTTACAAATAAGACTGGGCGGCAAATTCATTCTGCCTAAATTTGCTGTTAGGGCTGCTATTAAGCCAGGGATTTAGCTTTTGTTTTTACAAACATGTAATTAGAACATTTTGCACCTTTTTAAAGACATGTAAATGGGATATTTTACATTTTTCAAAAACTCCTTATAACCATTTTACGTTTGTTTTTTCATTTTTTTATGACATAGCTCATTTTGATTGTTGCCTAAAGTGGATATGGGTAATTTTGGTTCTGCATACACGATGTGGGAATTTGATTCTTTAATTATATTAAACAAAGTATGCGCTAACACAATTGATTATAAACCTTTTTCAATCAAGAAAATTACCTTTTTTGTTAGCAATATTGTATGACTATGATGTGAGTGTTCCGCTACGGTTAGAAACGTTGTTTCACTAAGGAACTCTTTGACTTCCGAAGCTTCTGCATTATTCGAATAGAAAAGTATCCAAGAGCTTGGGTTATCATTGTTTGCCGCATGCTTGAATGCATTCATACTATCTGTGACAACTAACTGTGTGTCCTGGTTCTGATTGATAACATCCTCAACATTGTTTGAGCAAACTATGCTGTCCAAACTAGAAGAATCTAATAAATTATTTTCACTATTTTCTTTAATTTCTTGAACTGCTTCATACGTAGAAATGGTAGTCACAGTTGCGTTTCGTATTGGGTGATTTTCTATAATAGTGGACAGTAAAGGTAAAATAAATAAATCACTTTGTGAACAAATATACGCTATACCTAATTCCTTTTCAAATACGTTTTCAAAAACAAGATCTACAAGGGACGTTAAAGTGAAGCGTTTCCAGCTACTCTGGTCATTGAAGGAGCTACTTCCAAGCTGAATGTAGGGTACGAATTTGTACCAGTTATTCACAATGTTTTGCTCCATGACCCTATTGTGAATTGTTTTGGTTAAAATGTTGCTGATCTTGATGCCAGGAGCTATAGTTTTATTCTTTGCTGTATAGTTAATAACAGGTAGCGTGCTAGCGTTAGCTTTGATAAAGTGCGCCAGTTCTTTAGGGTTGATTTCGAACGACTCAATGTGTGTAGGAACTTCTGGTGTCTTGCACGGTATATTTAAAAAAGTTGCTTGCAAAACTGAATCAATGTAAGTTGTCCAGTTATCTTTCCAAATGACTTCACCCCATTCTCCTGTAATTACAAATCAAAGTTTATTCAAAGTTTATTAATTTGTTTTGTAAAAGCAATAAATTAGATATAGTGACACAAGCAGCGTTAACGATCACAGTCTAGTTTGTTAAATGTAAATTTTAGCCTTTATTACTACTCTTCAAAACTTTTTCGTTAAACATCTAAAAAATGAGAATGGTTTTACATGGAACCCACCGATTTTAGAAAGTTATGTCTACAAAAGTCAGACTACTTATAAACAGGGGCAATCTTAAGTAACTTGACTCAATTTTGCGTTGTTTGGTCACAGTAGCCGGCCGAAATTTAACAAAATTCAAATTTTAATATTTTGCCGCCCTGTAAATTCTACAGCTCTCATCTGATTACACAATATTTGTTGTTTTCTAACGTTTAGATTTTTTTCTGAAAAGTAATTTCAGATTTTGTCAAAATTCAAAATTTTTCATTTTTTCGAAAAAATTAGTTTATAGAATTCAGCCTTACAAATAATTTTTTTCCAATTTTTTTCAAAAAAATTAAACTTTTTCGTTTTGAAAAACGCTAAAATTACTTTTTAGAAAAAAGTCTAAACGTAACGTTTGGAAAACATTCGTCAAAATAGGATAAGAACTATAAATGTTATTGGTCTGCAAAGTAATAAAACTTTGATTTTTTTAAACTTTGGCGGGGGACTGTGACCAAACAGCACAAAATGCAGTCGTTTTTTTACCTCTACTATTTAGTAGTAACCTGATTTTTGCCGACATGACGTTTTGAAATTGGCGCGTGCCATGTCAAACCATTCCAATGTAAATCTCCAAAATTTATTTACATTTCTTAGGTTATCTGTTGAGGTTTATGAGGAAACTCTTGGATAATATCCAATAAAAGTGGACTTCGTATTATGCGTAACCATGGGTAGCAATCGTCCTGGACATGATCATGGGTAGCATATGTCCGTATAATTACATTGTTACCAGACGGGCAAATTTCATCACTCAATTTTGCATAATTGAAAAAGGCATAAAGAGTATTGGCAGTTTTTAAAATGTTTACGGCAGTGACGGGCAGTTATTCAAGAAATTAGTGAATCGGCAGTGTAGGCAAATATCTGATTTTTTATAAAAATTACAATTTTTTTGAGTAATTATATTGGCAGTTGTGATACTTTATTTTTTCTATCACAAGGTTTGCATAAGGTATGCATTATTTTTACATGAATATCATGTAAATATCAATATAGGTAAGTTTTCGTGGCGTTAGAGTATCTTTTTTTTAGTTTAATTTCTGGATATTTCAAAGCAACATGGCATCTCAAGCTTTTTGTAGTGGGACTCAGAACATTTTTAAAACAGATGCTAACAAGTGGAAGTTTGTTAAATCCTTTGAATCATTAAAAGAAGCTCAAAAAAGTATTGGCGACGATTGGAAAAAGAGAATTTCCAATACGTCAACTATTGGAGAAATAAGGTTGACTACGTCAGTGTACTACTGTTTTCATCACGAAAAGACTTGTAAAGCCAAAATCAGTTACTGTATCCTGATGTGAATGGTAGTGCTTCTTACTTCTTACTTTGAATTAGAAGTAATGGATCACGGAGATTTAGCCCAACAGCTTAAATCAGGTTTATCTTATTCTCAGAAAGAAGCGGTTAGGCATGTGGTCGAACAAGGACGAGGGACGAGGACCAATAAATGGTATTTTGCAAACTATTAAAACTCTAAAGCTGTGCGATGTTCCAGTTCAAAAAACTGTTTTACAGTCTACGTTGTAACCTAAGATCACTCCGAATGGATGAAATCTACTTGTTCATGACCTTTGTTTCTAAAGAGATATGTTTGTAAACACATCTTTGGACTCGCAGTTAAACGCAAATTGACAGAATTCTTGCTAGCCGCAATAGTTGAGCTAATCAACATTTAACAAATAAAGAAAGGAAGACCTAAAAAAGCCAGTAGTTAACTACTTATAAGACAATAACATTAAATTTACCTTATTTAAATTGTTTTAATTTGGCCGTATTCGACATTCACTTTACTTAATTTTGAATGTAATAATTTTGATTTTCGTTTAATTTAGTTTTATACGTAACCCATAATTATGCTAACTGGGTTCTAAATTTTCAATGTTAACAAAAATTTCATAAAAATAAAAAAAAAAACTGCCTATTCCATACATAACTAGCATACTGCCAATTCCTTCAAAACCTAGACTGCCGATTTCTTACGACATAAATAACTGCCTATTCCACCCCCCCCCCCCTCACTGCTGATTCCCATGCAGCCGTCTTTAAAAAAACAAAATGACTGATAGCTTTCAGCTAAAAAAAATAATATTATATCTACAAAAATATTAAAACGTATTTATACAATCAAAATAGAATATTTTGCTTTTTTAAACATATATAAATACAACATTTACACTTTTCGAACACAAAAAATTACAATATTTTGGTTTTTCTGGAAAACATTAGGACATTTAACACCTTTTTTAAGGCATTTGAATATGACATTTTCGTTTTTTTAAACCTCCTAATCAACATATTCTACGAATGTTTCACATTTTGTTTTTATGGCATATCTTATTTTAATTGTAGCTTAAAGTGAAAATGAGTCATTTTGGTTCTTTACAGACTGTACGTGTAGGACTTGCAAGGGAAGAATTCCGCAACCTGTGGACATTTCTTACTCGGAAATTTCATAGAAAAAACTGATTACACCTGGACACTTCATACTAGGACATATCTTACCTACATCAAATGTAAAAATAGAATGCAAGTAAAGCCATTTATGAGTGTACGCAGTTAGTTGAATAGTAGTTTATATATTACTGTAAATCCTTTTGGTTACTAAATCGTAGCTGCGGTATAAACAATGGCGGCAATTATTTATATTGTTGGTAGAATTGTAGAAAACCTTTTTGGCCACATTTGGCTAGATCCCTGAGGTAAACCTCAAAACTTTCTCAAGTGAGATAACGCTAAGAAGAAACAGTCCTCTGTACATACGAAGAATAACCAAATTAGGTATTTAATTATTTTGTCCCTTGAAAGCAGTCGCAATCTGGTAGCATAAAATGTCTCCCTGTTCGGTATTGAACCGAAGTTTGGGATTTATTACTACTAACGAAGGAAACTTTACAACTGGGCGTCGCCAAACCACCCAAACTATTTTTTTCTGAAAAGAGCATGTAAAAAAAGTGGGGTAGCGTCAATCATATTTCAGAATGCGCTTTTTGATTTGCCACAGGAATTTTTGAAGACAGAAAAAAAAATTTTCAAAAATTCGTTATTATTTTAAAAGTAAAACATTTCCACGTTATGGTTTTATTGAAACTCTGTTACACCTTCTTTAATTTTCATACGATTTTTGAAAACATTAGAGTTTTTTATCTTTAAAATATTATCTAAAACCCAAATTCTAGGTTATTTAAAATCCAAAAAATTGATTTGTTTGAAAAGTGTAAATGTTAATTAATTTTAAGGCGCTATAAAAATAACGGATTTTTGAAAAAAAAATTGTTTTTGAATTTTCAAATTTTCAGAAATTATATTTTAGAAAATATTGTAACGATCACAAAACTATAAATTTTATTAAAATCAGTTGAAAAATGTAGCCTGCAGACACAATTAAAGACTAAAAAATGTATTTAAATATCGCGTCCATTTAATTATCATTAGCAAATTCATGTATTCAAAAATTTCTGTGGCAATTCAAAAGGCCCATTCTGAAATATGATTGACGCTACCCCACTTTTTTTTACATGCTCTTTTTACAAACAAATAGTTTGGGTGGTTTGGCGACGCCCGGTTGTGAACGTTACTTTGTAAGATAAGCCTTAAAAGGTTGATCAACTCAACAAAGCAATATTTGTAAGTTGAAACGGCAGCATTGGTTATTAGTTAGTTAGCATTAGTCATATTTAATGTGACTTTAGATAGTAATATTTCAAAGTTTTTGACCTCCATCAAACCAAGTATCTGTAATAATTTTCTTAAGAAATAAATTTACAGTTACTTCTCTCATTCTGTACATTCCATTGCAACTAGCAGCCTTGACTGTAGGCAGATTCTATTCAGGGATCAAGATCCAAATATGTTATCAACAATTTACCGTTCCTTACTACTAGTCAGTTCATCCATAAAGCCAAGTTCTCAATTTGTGCTTCGATTAACAACCCAACGTTGAAAGTTCACGATACGTTTAACTTTGAACTAACTACATACTGCAGTCCACGTGGATTTCTCAAACTACCGTGTGGTAACTAACTATATAAACCACCAACTCAACACTCAATTCTCCGACTCTATCCAAAATTCTCAAACGATTAAGTACTAAAATACTTATCCTTGAATCTCTGTTTTTTTACGAATACTTTGTAAACTATGCTTTTAGGTATAAATTAATACGTCATTGCTATTTTGTAGAAGTTGATTGTATCTACGCTTTGAGTCCACTGGAGGAATATTTCTTCTGCCAGTTTTTCCTGCAGCATAAATCCAGTTTCTAAGTTATTTCCATTTAGGTATTTTTTGCATCTACCTACATCAACGAAATTTCAAGGCAATTGTTTTACAACCTGAAGTCTCTCATTTTTTATATTTTATACACCCTGGGTTCGCCACTAAACACTTTAAAACTAATTATTTAGATTATTTTAAAGTATTTTTTGCTATAAATTTACCTCCAATGTGCATTCTTTCCAAACTTTGGAAATAATTTTGAAAATTATAGCCCACTATTTCAAAGAGCTTGTAAAAATCTTTGGCTTCAAGAGCATTGGTTTTTGTATTTAGTCGTTTAGAAGGCGTTGTGAAAACAGTTGGCACAGCAAGCTCTCCTTGTATTTTCCCCTTAGCAACTGTCATACTGTTTTCAGTGATTTCAAATGAACCAGTTCCCTTTTGCATGGAAAATCGGAGCTGTGTTATATTGTCGTTATTAAGGAATACAGCACGTTCGAAAGAAAGATCTTCGAAAGTGACTTTCAGATTTGTGTAATCCGCACTAAGGGAAGCAGCTAAGGTTTTCCAAGCAAAGTATAAATAGTGTGCTGCCGGAACAATTATACGGTTTCCCAACATATGGCCTTCCAAAAAACTGTAAATGTTATCATTTAAATCAATGTTCATTATTCCATCTGCGTATTTCTAAATAAAAAATATAAAAATAGAAAAAAAATGTTTAGATGCAAGTATATTTCAACTTCTAAATCCGGCTCTGTGGCCGAGGGGAGATTTTCTCTATCCTCGATAAACTCGGCGTTTCTTTTTGATCCGCTGAGCGAATCCTTAGCCGGTAGCGTATTTGCATCTCGTTGCACAGAAGTTAGTGTAGTGGAAATGCTTGGTGGAGGGAGGTGTGTGAGAACTGTTTGTGCGCAACTAAGGGGAAGTAGTGTACGTTTCCGTTCATTCGTGTGTAGAGACGAAGACGGCGTGCTAATTGTGCCTCGCAGGCTAACAGCTATTTCTTCGTGCAGTAGCATAGTTGCAATACTATTCAGCAGACCATACATTGCGCCCTTCATTCCATAGCATCTGCTATTACTTTCACGCTGCGTCGATATACGAAATGCAATACGTGGGGCACTCAGGGTTGGGTGTACTCGTCTGCACTTCGGCTTGGTCTCGAAGTACATTCAAGTGCAAATACCTAGCACTGTAGCCCTCCGAAAGGGAAGGATTTCATTGCTCCTGAAGAGGAGGATAATCTATCGACTGCAATAGAGGTCGGCGGTACTTAAGCCACAATCCTTAATATACATATTAGTTCTTAAGATACCAGCTGTGCATTGTGACTGACTTCCTTCGGGAACGCTCCATAGGTAGTGTTCAGACTTCGTGTCGTTCATACCGAGGGGAAATGTTTGTTTACATTCACATGCTGGTACAGTAAATGCACTGGAATATAGGTATATACCTGAGAATCCGATAAGTGCTACATAATAATATTTCAACTTCTAACTTGGAAATGGTTTCACATTTTAATTTTCTTGAAAAAATGAAAATTTTTGAAGTTTTGCAAAATTCTGAAATTTATTTTGAGAAAACAGTATAAACGTTAGAAAACATCTAATTTTGTCAAAATCGGATAAGAACTGTTGTTCAGTAGTGACTGTACAGCATGGTCAGAAATTTTCCATGACGTCAGAGCTTTGGGTTTGGGTTGCTCTCAAACCCAGAGTACTTAACGACTTTACTCAAGTTGCTCTCAAACCCCCACTTTTGTATGGGTCTAAGAGCTTCAAGTAGTAGAAGGAGCCGATGCTTCAGCATTGGCTCAAAAAAAAGGAAGGGAGCAGTAGCAGTCATTCCCTTTTGGCACTGCTCCCAGAGACAATCCAACTTTCGAAGAGTACGGACGTGTCCGCTCTCAAATCTGACTCCAACTGTGCTCCTAAAACCATATCCCTGCTCTGAGCTCTGAAAGTTCCTCCAAAATTAATTCAAAATTAGAAATTTCAAAGTCTTCGTAATAGTTTACAAATCTGACGTTAATTTAATTGTTATTCAGTGTAATTAAGTGTATTATTGTTAAATTAAAAGACTGAATTGGTACTTAATACAAAAACACAATCAAGTATCAAAACACCGGCATTTTATTCGAAATTGAGCTGCCACACCTTAATCTCCACCACATAACCATTAGTTGCATCACAATTCAGATTCTCAAGTGCACCATACCATAACCTTCCATAGACCCTGCTAGTGCTGTTTTCACGCTATTTACGTGAAGTCAAGCATTTGCATCCGTGGTCATCTCTCTTTAGGCGGCTGTTATTATCCTTGAGACCTCTGCTACCCGCAAAAACTCGAAGAAGACAGTCACCCGGGCATCGCACGAATCTCAACGCACCCCAGGAACAGAGCCAGAGCAGCGGGACCGTCATCGTCATTGTTGCTCGTTTCCCCGGTTCCCAGACATCGATCACGTCTAATCTGCACTCCAGAGCACCTGCCTTAGCACCAGGACCGGACCATCACTGCTCTTCATTGCCCCGGTCCTAAGACGTTAGACAGGTCTAGACTCACAGCCGCCTTGTACTCCCAAGCACTTGCCTTGTGCTCCAAAGCACTCTCCTTGCTCTCTCGAGCAGCCGCCTTGTGCTCTCAAGCGTATACCATATACCCGTCGAGATCAGCTCATCCTCGGTCGGTCTCAGCTCACATAGCCTGTCCAGATCAGCTCATCCTCGGTCGGTCTCAGCTCACATAGCCCGTCCAGATCAGCTCATCTTTAGTCGGTCTCAGCTTACATAGCCCGTCCAGATCAGCTCATCCTCGGTCGGTCTCAGCTCACATAGCCCGTCCAGATCAGCTCATCCTCGGTCGGTCCCAGCTCACATAGCCCGTCCAGATCAGCTCATCTTCGGTCGGTCGGTCTCAAGCTCACTCGGTCGGTCGGTCTCAAGCTCACTCGGTCGGTCGGTCTCAAGCTCACTCGGTCGGTCGGTCTCAAGCTCACATAGCCCGTCCAGATCAGCTCATACTCGGTCGGTCGGTCTCAATCTTACCCGGTCGGTCGGTCTCAAGCTCACATAGCCCGTCCAGATCAGCTCATACTCGGTCGGACGGTCTGAAACTCACTCGGTCGGTCTGTCTCAAGCTCACTCGGTCGGTCGGTCTCAAGCTCACTCGGTCGGTCGGTCTCAAGCTCATACTCAGCTCAGTCGGTCGGTCGGTCTCAAGCTCACTCGGTGGGTCGGTCTCAAGGTCATACTCAGCTCAGTCGGTCGGTCGGTAGGTCGATCAGTATCTCGCCCGTCAAGATCAGCTCACCCTTCCATCTCAAGCTCAGGTCCCAGTCTCTGGTTCCATCTCAAGCACAAGCTGAGGTCCCAGTCTCTGGTCCCATCTAAAGTTCAAGCTCAGGTCCCAGTCTCTGGTTTCATCTCAAGCTCAGGTCCCAGTCTCTGGTTCCATCTCAAGCACAAGCTCAGGTCCCAGTCTCTGGTTCCATCTCAAGCACAAGCTCAGGTCCCAGTCTCTGGTTCCATCTCAAGCACAAGCTCAGGTCCCAGTCTCTGGTTCCATCTCAAGCTCAAGCTCAGGTCCCAGTCTCTGGTCCCACCTCAGCTCACCTGGTCCCAGGCCCCATATCGGCTCACCTGGTTCCAGACCCAACCTCAGCTCACCTGGTCCCAGGCCTATCTTGGCATCTGGTCCCAGACCCAACCTCAGCTCATCTGGTCCCATGTCCATCTCGGCACCTGGTCCCAGACCCAACCTCAGCTCACCTTGTCCCAGGCCCATCTCGGCACCTGGTCCCAGACCCAACCTCAGCTCACCTAGTCCCAGGCCCATCTCGGCACCTGGTCCCAGACCCAACCTCAGCTCACCTGGTCCCAGGCCCATCTCGGCACCTGGTCCCAGACCCAACCTCAGCTCACCTAGTCCCAGGCCCATCTCGGTTCACCTGGTCCCAGACCCCAGTCTTGGTCCCAGCTCCTAGCTCTGGTCCCATACCCCAGCTCGGCTCTCCAACCTGGTCCTAGCTCCAAGTCCTGGTCCCAGGCCCCAAGTCGGCTGTCAGCTCACCTGGTCCCAGACCTCACACTGGCTCTCAGCCACCTCAAACCTCATTCTAATCGCAGCAAACCTCAAATCATCTTTCCAGCCAGCAAAACCGATCACTTGCACCTACTCGGAACGCTAACAACACTACCAATCACCTATCAACCACGTCTTCAACGCGCATCTGAATAAACCAGCCTCTTCTCCTTATTTACACAGGAGGACGTCCAGTTTGGGTGGACGTTAAGGTGCACCGGGATTTACGACCCCGAGCTCAAGTGTGCATACCCCCAATCAACTGTAAAAGTTATTGGTCGCCAAAGTAATAAAATTTTAATTTTTTAAAACTTTGGCAGGCTTAAGTGACCAAACAACGCGAAATGCAGTCGAGTTACTTTTGATCTCTAATATTTTAATGTGGCTTGATTTTTGCAGACATAAGGTTTTGAAATATATTTGCGAGTTCCATGTGAAAGCATTCCCTTGTAAGTAACACATAAATTCTTATTTTAAAACTGCATTTCCTACTTTAAAATTTCAATAGATTTAAAGCAGTTTTCCCACAGGGCCGGACGAAGGAATTGCTTTTATGCAGCAATCTGTTTCTATAAAATAACCTTTTTGATTTTATTGATGGTTTTCTTTAGCAAAGCAAAATGTTATTTAATTATCTTAGAAAATTGCAAAATGTACTTTTAACTTGATTTAGAAAAGCGCGAAACGCTATATTTACATGTTATAAAAAAAATTGAAAACCTTTGATTTCCTTGATTTTGAAATGTAAAAAACTTTGTATTTTGTATATTTTTGAAAAGTCAAACTATTCATTTTACATATTTTTGAAAAATAAAAAGTTCCATTTACATGCTTTAGAAAAGTGCAAATTGTTTTTTTATCTTGAGTTATAAAAGTTTAAAAGTTTTCCATTTACATTTTGTAAAAATTGGAAAATATTTTATTTCCCTGCTTTTGAAATGTAAAGAACTTTTTATTTTGTATGGTTTTGAAAAGTCAAAATATTCTTCTTACATACATGTTTAAAAAAATTGCAAAATGTTCTTTTTACTTGATGTAGAGAAGTGCAAAATGTTCTATTTACATGTTTTGAAAAAGGTGTAAAATCTTTGATATCCATGTTTTTGAAATGTAGAAAATGTTTTAGTTTGTATGTTTTTGAAAAGTCAAAATATTCTTTTTAAATCTTTTTTAAAACTGCAAAATGTTTCATGAACATGTTTTTTGAACTTTCAGACAGCGGGCACGCAACATTCAGACGGGGTGACCGCATTATCCGGCCCCAGCCCTGAGTTTTTGCCTTTTTTTCAGTTATTTACCTGAGAATTTTCAACATTCGGAACAATCCAATCTTTTTCATGATTCCATTTGACAAGCGAGCTCACAAATGGTGTTCTTGCAGCTACAGGAAATCGTACTGAAGGATAAAGGGACGAAATTTCCAAATTGCAACCAGAATTGTACAAGTGTCCAATAGAAGAAAAAAAGTCTTGTAGCCGCTCTTTGGGTTTGTAATCCATTGGACTCAAAATGGCACATTTGTCGGGAAGAACAGATTTTAAAATAGATTGAAGTAAACCTTTTGGAGCTATTTCAATACAAATTGCATCTTGAGGAACATGTTGTAGAGCTTCGTAAAATGTTACAAGGTTTGCTAAATTAAAACTTAAGTAGTCAGATATTTTTCGTTCCTCAGGGATTTTCCACGTTGATTTGGGAATACAGGAAGAAATCCATCTTGTAGAAGGGCTAAACGTCCGACCCTCAATGATATCATCGATGTACTGAGTGTACAGCTCTGTAGAAAAGCGTTGGTTTGGACAATGAACAGCCACATTACATGAGTTGACAAGTTTGCAGAATATCCCTTCCGTCTCAAGTTCCGAAACAAATTTCTCAACAGCACCCCGACTCCCAGATATAGTGACGTTATTGGGACTATTAAGACAGGCGACGTCAATATCCAAAGGTAGACATTTGTTTCGTACGTCATCTGGAGACAGCCCTACATTAGTCATTTGTCTTGGCATGGTCTCTTGCTTAGTTTCTTCCAAGAATCTTCCGCAAGCATGAGAAATTTGTATTGCCTCTTCTGCAGATATGGAGCCATCTGCGTAGGCACAAATGATTTCACCACTCGAGTATCCAATTATTCCATTTGGATGGACTCCGCATGCGGAAAATGTATCGTGAAGGGCAATCTATTGACACATTAATATATTCAAAATTCAATATGCAAAGTTTTTAAATTTAATATTTCGTCTGTGAAGAACCAAAATGACCCACATACAATAGAACCTACAATCAAAATGAGCTATGTCATAAAAAATACGAACTGAAGAAGATACGTGAAATGTTAATTACGAGTTTTACAAAAGTGCAATATGGTACATTTACCTGTATTTGAAAATGTGCAAATTATTCTAATTCATTGTTTTTGAAAAGGTTCAAAATTTTTTAATTTATTGTTTTTTAAAAGGTGCAAAATGTTCTAATTTATTGTTTTTAAAAAGGTGAAAATGTTCTAACCCCATGTTTTTAAAAAGTGCAAAATGTTCTATTTAAATAAGTCCGAGTCATATTTGAATATTTTTGTAGACAGTTGATATTGTATTTAGCTTAAATTGGATATGGGTCTTTTTGGTTCTTCACAGACGATTTTTATTGTGCTGCGCTTACTTGTATTACAGCAATTCCAGTTGTAGCATATAACACGTTCGAAAACATGCTTGCGTTAAACAGTAAATCTTCTATATCCAAACCAAGATTTTTACAAGTAATTTTAGATTTTTCAATTGATGAATTAAATGCATGGATTTGACGTAACTCTTTCCCCATTCCAACCCACTGAGAACCTATTCCGGAAAATACAAACCATACTGGACGCTGCTTTGGACTGTTATCAACTTCTGCTACCTTAGTATCAGCCACAAAGACAGTCCTCTCTTTGGGGTCACTACTTCCTTGTATGATTCCGTATCCTCTGTAGTTGTGACCAACAATTGGTTTCGCATATATTTGATGTAGTAGTCCACAAAATTGCTGATCAAAGTTTTCCTCCAAAGAATTCAGAGAATTTAAAGCTGAAATTAAGCCTTCCCGCACGTCCTTCTCACTTTGACCTGAAAACGGAACTACTAAACTACTATCAAACCTAATAGGTTCAATTTCAACACTTTGATCGTTTTCTTCGCCTTCAAGCTGTAAAATTAGATGGCCGTTCGTTCCACCCAATCCAAAAGAGTTAATTCCAATTAAATTCGAAGAAAGAGCTTCAGGCTCAGTGACAACCTGCGGGCAATTGAAGAAAAAAGTAATACATACATTCAGGGCTGGACAGTGCGGCCAGCGTAGGCAGGCCCCGCTGCTTAAATTTTCAGAGAGAATACTTGTAAATGGAAATTTTGCACTTTTCAATAATATGTAAAAAAGAATGTTGAGACTTTTCGAAAACGTCCAAATTAAATTGTTTTGTACATTTCAGAAATATAGTAATTTTTTTTTGTACATTTAAAATAAAACATTTTCCACTTTTCTCAAAACATGTAAATGGAACAGTTTGCAGTTTTTAAAAATACGTAAAAAGAATATTCTGACTTTACAAAAACATGCAAATTAAATTTTTTTGTACATTTTAAAAACAATCAAAACAAAGCACTTTGCACTCTTCTCAAAACATGCAAATGGAACATTGAGCACTTTTTTTAATCAAGTAAATAGAACATTTTGGACTTTTCTCAAGCATGTTAATACAACATTTTGCACTTTTCTAAAACATGTTAATACAAAATTTTGCACTTTTCTAAAAACATGTAAATAGAACATTTTGCTTTACTAAAAAAAACCAATAATAAAATCAAAATGGTAGTTTTTGTATGGATACCAATTGCTGCCTAAAAGCAATGCCTTCGTCCGGCCCTGCATTCATTTTTGGAATTTTAAAATACTCAACTTGTAATGCATTACCTTAACTGATCCTTCAAAGAGATGAGCTGATATTTCACCTGGTTGGTTAAAGTTAATACTGGGTAGAATCATTTTTTGCTGGGCACAAACTATAGCTTTTGCGACGCCACAAATCCCGGCTGCTGCTTCACTATGTCCCATATTACTTTTCAATGAGCCAACAAGAAGAGGACGTACTCTTCCTGGAGCTGAAGCAAAGTATCTACAAAGTCCAAGAAGTTCTTGTGAGTCTCCTGCTTGAGTTCCCGTGCCGTGAGCTTCAATGTATGACACAGTTGCTGGGTCGATGGCTAATTTAGAATACAAGTTGTGATACAAGTTTTCTTGAGATTGAGAAGATGGATGGAAAATCCCTTCAGCTTTATATCCGTCAGAATTTGTTGCGATGCCTCTAATTGTAGCGTAATTACGATTTGCCAGATTTTTTCTTTCTAATAAAATTCCCACTACTGCTTCTGCTCTTACAAATCCGTTTGCTTAGGAAAAAAATTATTATTACATTTTTAAATACACTTTTGTTAAATAATTAAATTTAAATTGGAAATAGTTTTGGCCAGGGCTGTGCAAGTGCAAAATGTTTTTTTACATGACTCAGAAACATTTTTCATTTCCTTGTGTTTGAAAAGTGCAAAATGTTTTATTTACATGTTTTAGAAAAGTACAGACTTTTCTATTTGCATGTTTTAGAAAAGTGCTCAATGTTCTTTTTACTTGATTCAAAAAAGTGTAAAATGTTCTTTTTACACATTTAAAAAAAGCGCAAAATGTTCTATTTACATGTTTCAAAAAAGTGCAAAAACGTTCTATTTGCATGTTTTTGAAATGTAAAAATATTATTTTTAAAGATTTTTGAAACGTGCAAAATGTTTCATTAACATGTTTTTTGAAAATTTAAGTAGCGGGGGCTTCCTGCGCTGGCCTCATTATTCGGCCCTGGTTTTGTAATTAAAGCTGGCTAACAAATTATATCTGATCTAATTAAATTGTGAACTAAAAAAAATTATTAGGAAACATGTGTTCCAATTCTCCTAACCTGCCTTGTCAAATGATCTACATACACCATCAGGAGAAGTGGCACCGGTGGCAGAAAAATTTTCAATTTCATGGGACAAATGATGTATACAGGATGCGCCGACAATGGCTCGGTCACACTTGTCCCCAAGTATCGAGTTAACTGCTGCCTCAATTGCGTAGCAACTTGTAGAGCAGGCTGAGCCCAGAGCAAAGCTCGTCCCATGTAGGTCAAGAGCATGTGACACGTAGTTTGCTTGAAAGCAGGTCATTGGTGGTACGTTTGAGTGACCTCTCAACTCCTCACGCCCATGTTTTAAAAGCCAATAAGTTCCAGTGTTTTGTCCATCAGAGCCTACAATAACTGCTGTTCGTGATCCTCGTAAAGATTCAGGATTTATACCTGTGGCAACATTAGAATTAGTTGTTTAACGTGGTAGGAGCAATATCGTCTGTGGAGAACAAAAATGACCCTTATACAATTTAAGCTTCAATTAAAATGAGCTACCTATGTCATAAAAATAAATTGAGAAAAATGCGTCAAATGTTAATAAGGAAGTTTTGAAAAACGTAAAATTTTATATTTCCATGTTTTTCAATAATGTTAAATGTCCTATTTACATGTTTTTTAAAAGGTGCAAAAATTTCTAATTCCATGTTTTTGTAAAGTGTACTGTTTTTTATTCACACGTTTTTAAAAAGGAGCAAAATGTTCTATTTACCTACGTGTTTTTGAAAAGTGCAAAGTGTTCTACTTACATGTTTTTGATGCAAAATAGGCTCTTCTTTGATAGGTGCTAGTCGGGAAGCGCTGGCAAACTTTAGTAAGTGACGGCTAACAAAAAATTCTAGAATTCGATTAAAAATGTGGCCAGAGCATTGGGAAATAGTGCAAACTAGTAATAATATATAATATTGTACAATAATATTACTATAAAATAAAACATTGTATGTATGATTAGGTGGACAATTTTCCCTCCGAAAGATAAAATTTTGTACAGGAAGTACAATCTTCGATCTGTTACGGTGCATACCGAGCGACTATGCTGTATGTTATATGGTAATGAGATTGCACGTAGGAGTATGCACGCGGAGATGGGTGTACTGTTGTTTAGGTATATGTTTATTGTATATCGCTTGGTCAGTGAGAGATACTTCTCCTCTCGCTCGTCTCGTACAATCTAACCATCTTATCGCTAGTACTACTATCTATATAGAGAATGTGTGGGTGTTGGCAGTGGTGACGACCACTGCAATGTTTACATTAAGAGAGTGTAGTATGTATGTACTACACTATCTTAACACACGCGCCTCCCACGCTATAGTGAAACTATACAATTTAACCGTAACCTATAGGCAATTAAAACCATGCCGTTCACAATAATAGCAATTCATCAATAAACTAAAAGGACAGACATCTTACACTGTCAATGCCCAGCCCATCTTATTCATACGCACTATGTATGAACCATTATGAAACATACACACAATACATTAAGTAGCCGCGGAGGACGAATCCCAATCTTTTCCACATTACATATCAAAATTAAGAAAATATTCACCGTTTCAACAATTTGGTAAGTACAATTTTGTATAATAGCTTAAAAAATTCATAAAATTCAGGACTACCATAAACATACTTAAAATTTTAAAAAATAATTTTGAAAAACCGCCAAATCAGTGAAAAACGCGGGTTTTGGACCGAATTTTCCCAATTTTACATTTTACTACTAAAATTACTCATTTTTAATTCCAGATGGACTGTAAAATCTATCCTCAGTCTGGACCAGTGTCTTTGGAGGATGACCCCCTCGGACCGGGTGACTTCGGTGACTACGCTATCTTTACGGATTCCAGTGTTCATATTAAACAAAAACTACAGGTAACTATCATACTTACATATTTTTAAAATTATTCCAATTAACTGCCCGAAATACAAAAAATAACATATTTCAGTGGTGTCAAACACATCAAATACAATTTTGATATTAATGTAATATTCACATGGGTTATCGTACAAATAATTAATGGTTGCGCCTCCATGTGGAGTTTGGCTTTTTGTTTACAGTTCCACGGCCAGATTAACAATTTTGAAGGTAACTAGGTGCTATACATATCAATTTGGAAATTTCAACATTCGATCTATTTATATGGTACGTATTTTACATTATAACTAAATTAACATTATTATTACGTTTATGTCTACCTACTTCTTATCCTACATACATTAATTTTCATATACCTATACCCATGCTACTGTTTATTATTACATTTACTAATCTAAGTACTTCCCTTGGAAGATTTTGTTTCTGGTTTTTCAGCTCAAAACAACAGTAGCAGTGGTAAGCAGATTCTATAAACTATATATTATTATTATATACTATCCATTATTATTATAAATGAATGTGTTTTATGTATTAATGTCAACTTCGATTGTATCTATCTCTCTGCGTGTGACTGTGGTGCCTTGTCCCTCAGAAGGGTCGGTTCATTCTCTGCTGGGTCTGACCAACCCCGCGGAGGCCGAGTTATACCGGGCCATAGTCAAAAACTTAAACAACTACACTAGCTATGCAAAAGGGCCTAGCCCATAGATAGGTAGTAATAACATTGTCTACAAGTTCAAGTTCACGAACTTGACGTTGACTGCTTACATAGTAGTTAACATATATATTTTCTACATGCTTTCAACTTCATAACTCCTACTATCTATATATACTCTAGTTTTTTATGACTTTTTAATTTCTAACCATGCGTATATTTTACAAATTACAACCTACTTAAATTAGGCTAGCCTAAATAACAAGAAAAATTGCTACCATTATATATATAATCTATGCTAGTATTACAAAAACTAACCTATAATTATCTTTCTCAATTATACGGCTCGTGTTCATGACCACGATCGCATATTCGATCCACACAATTTATCCTCAATTCTTGTCACCCCTATGTATATTTACTTCGTCTATAACTATCTCGCTATATTTTTATTTTGGTTTTCCAATATTTTGTTTCTTAAATAATGGCTACATATTAAGGCTCGTAATAAATTCAAATACTTAATAGTTTATCAATCTATACCAGTAACTATGGATTTAATTATTTTTAATTGTCCTACTTACTATCTAGGTATACGTACGTAAGTACACTCTACTACCATATGTTTTTCAACTATGACTACCATACAAAAGAATATTCCTATCACTACCTACTACCTTTTTTATCGATTTACTTGATTCTACAAATTAACTTATTCTTCCACACTTAACCTTATTAAATACAAATTAAATTAGGTAGACCACTACTATGTGGCTGTCAATGTTAGATAATTTATTCCCTAGTATTATAGTTCCGTAAAGCTATCCTTCATATTTTAAATAATGACAACGTTACAAACTCTGCGCTTCCGTCTTTTTTACTTTTTAATTACTAAAATTCAACTTAATATTGCAAAATAAATATAAATTAATAACTAAATTAATAATTACTATAGGCCGCGTCTATAGTAGTCCGTACTATTTCAAAAGGATTTTGACTTTGAGTAAAAATAGGAACTCTGTTCTAAACCTTCCAAATACGCGACACACTAGGCTTTACTCCTGGGGTCATTGTCCCCGCCATTGGACTAGGGTTTGATCCCAAGGTGTCCTAAACATGTGCCTCAATGGTGCTCATATGGTTTAGGGCCCGTCTAGGCGGTACCCCGGGAGGTCCCTGTCTGTCTAAAGAACCAGCCTTACAGGTGTAGCCGTACGTTCTGTCAACAATTTGATATGTTGGTTGAAAATGGATGTACTATGATACAAAAATGAAATTTCCTACTTTCCTTAAACTTAACTTATTCTAATATACAAACGTGGCACTCAGCCACAATTTTGAAAGCGCAGGTTTTGGCCGTTGTCTTTATTTAATATATACCTAATAATATACTTAACCTATTATTTATCCCAATTTTTATCATAATGCCTTAAATTATATCTATAATTATTTTTATTCATTATATACTTATCATTCACGGTAGCTAAACTATCCTTATTCCTAGAACCTGGTGGTCGACCTCGACCTCTCTTAATTATTGTCTGTTCCGTCTCTGGTATCAACGTTGGTGGGCCTTTAGTGCTGACCTCCGGTTGTATACTTTCAAAATGAGTCAGCTGAGGAAAGTCTTCATCATACTGTGCTATACTTGTATGTTGACAAGGAAGACTGGAATTCTGTTGTGAGCTCGTATCAGCTGCGTTGGTAGTACTTAACTCAGAATTTTCCTGTAGTCCATCCATGTGAACTGTTGGACTCCGTACGGGTGGAATAATTTCGCCAGACCGTACATAGTATCTCCTCAGTTTCTCCATATTGACATTAAACCGGATTAGTCCACCTCCTCGCTTCCTACCCTCGATGGTATACACGTTGTTCCCGATAGACTCCACAATTTTGTAGGGTCTGGAAAATATAGACATTAATTTCTTAGAAAAACCTTTTTTAGTATGACTATTACGCAATAATACTAAATCTCCTACATTAAATTCGAAATCTCTTCTATTAAGATTATAACGCTGTGCCCACTGAACACGGCTATTTTCTATAGCAAGTCGAGCATGCTCTCGTGCCTCGCGACCTTGCTCGTGATACCCGATTGTTGGTGACTCCCTGAATAATGGCAAGGACAAATCCAGTGGCTGTGTAGCCTCCCTTCCATATAGACAGAAAAAGGGCGTCATCCCTGTGGTTGAGTGAGTACTCGTATTTAACGCAAAAGTAATTTGTGGCAGCGCCTGGTCCCAGTCCCGTTTTGATTTACTCCGGTAGGACCGAATCGCCTCCATTAGCACATCGTGGCTGGCCTCCACACATCCATTACTCCTTGGTGTGTACGGGCTGCTGGTAATATGATTAGTTCCCAGTAACTTATTGAGCTCCTTCACGGTGGTATTTAAGAACGAGGTCCCATTATCTGACTGAATTATTCGAGGAGCTCCATATTTAGTAACAATCTCCTCCATTAGAAATTTCGCAGTCGTCGCGGCCTCACAATTTGGGACAGCTTTGGCTACTAAAAATTTAGTCAAATAACAAACAGCAGTTAGTAAATACTTATTACGATTTACAGATGTATTTATCGGCCCCGCATAATCAATTTGAATTCGTTCGAATGGTGCACATGGAATGTCAATGAATTTGAATAAGCCAGCTGGCTTGATGCGAGGCACTTTGTTGCGCTGGCAGCTGGAACACGTTCGTACGTACTCAAACACATCTTTACTCATAGTAGGCCAAAATAATGTTTGCCGAATTTTATCTAATGTTTTCTTTCTACCCAAATGGCCCGCAATTTTTGAGTCGTGTAAATTAGTTAAAATTTCTTTCCTTTTATGGCACGGAATCACTAATAATAATTTATGCTTCTTATACTCGGCTTGCTTGAAATATAGTATGCCGTTGAGTAATTGGTAATTTGATAAAGTTTCCACTGAGCTTCTCTCAATTGTCGTCATAATTTTGGCTAAAGCTGGATCAGCTAATTGTTCCATTCGGTAATTTTCGTCTCGTGGTACTGATGTTAAAGTCCATATTGACAGATCCATATCTTTATTATGAGTCCTTGACAACAAGTCTGGTAGGAAGTTGATTTTGCCTGCTAGATGACTTAAGTTGGTAATGTTGTATGAATTGAAAATCATGGCTTGTCTGAATAACTTAGGTGACAAAGGCGTCTTTTTAGAGTTGATTAAGCTGGGCAAGGTTGAATTATCAGTTTCAATTTTAAATGGAATGCCTTTCAAGAAATGAGATAACCGCTTAAGTCCAAAGACTATTGCTTCCATCTCTAACACTGGAACCTGATAGTTTTTCATAGCAGGGGTCAAAGACTTGCTAATGGATGCTACGATTTTTTCGATTGGTCTTCCATCGACAATATGAGTTTGAAATAACGTACATCCTAGTCCGGTTAACGATGCGTCTGTTCTTAATGTAGTTGGTAATTTAGGATCAAAATGGGCCTGAATAGGTGCTGTTGGTAAAGCCAATTTTAATTTCTCAAAAGCTTCTTGACACTCCGGTGTCCAAATGTATGCAACGTCCTTCCTTAATAAATCATTGAGGGGACGTGCTATTGTCGCTAAATTTGGGATGAATTCCGAATAGAAGTTAACTGAGCCCATGAATGACTAAAGTGATTTGACTTTGGTGGGAGGCTTAATTTTACGAATAGGATCAACTAATTCAGGTGTTGGTTCGCGTCCGTCTCTACTTACTAAAAACCCTAGTATTTCTAATCTCTTGAAACCCAATCTACACTTTGATGGTTTCAGCCTCAAGTTATTTTCTATTAATTTATGGAACACTTTACGTAGCGAACTGATGTTTGAATCAACGTCTTCCGATGGCACAATAATGTCGTCTAAATAATGTAGAACTTCAGTATACTGTAAATTTCCCAGCATATTTATCATCATTTTGGAGAAGAAGCTCGGAGCACCTTGCATACCAAACCCTAGCTTCAGGCATTCATAGTGTCCATGCCTAGTTTTGAAGGCTGACAGTGGAATAGATTCTTCATCTAGTAAAATTTGATTGTAGCCTGCTTCCAAGTCCAACGCTGAGAAGATGTTCTTTCCCCTTAATCGGTGTAGGATCTCGTGGATCAAAGGCAAAGGAAAAAGCTGCTTTTTAGTTTGAAAATTCAAAAATCTGTAGTCATTTACGAGTCTGAACTGTTTTTTGTTTGGATCAGGCGATTTTTTGCTAACTAAAAAGGATGGGCTGCTCCAGTCACTGTTACTCTCCCGAATTGTTCCATCTGCTAATTGCTGTTTCACTTGACGTGCTATCTCTTCGTGTTGCGCTTCGCTTTGTGGGTGAGCCCGCAGCTGTACTGGTGTTGGATCAAGTAGCTCGATCTTGTATTTAGCATGTGGATAAACTCCATTCGGTGTACGGGAAAATTTAAAGGCCTGTTGACATTCAGCTACTAGATTTTTATATTTCATTTGATCTGCACTACTCAACTGCGGGTCATATGCAACTCTATTAATTTCGTGCTCCAGTTCATCTCCCTCATAAGTAGGTATATCCGATCTAACTCCTCCTTGCTCAACATGTGGCTCTACCCTACTTATATTATTTATCACTCCCACCTCTAGTTCATTCCAGTCTGTTATCTGAGCAGTAGCAATGACAGCCTTACTTTGTATTACTATTTCCTCCTCTGATGGATTTATTACACGGAGAAACTGAGTTTTTTCACTAATTATAAAGTCTGGAATCACCATCTGCTTCAGCTTCCTTTGTCCTAACGACAAAGCTTCAAATCGAGTTCTATTTATTCGCTGTCCCCCTTTAATCAATACGTATATAGGAATGTCCACCATCGAATAGGGCTGTAGTACCTGTCTACCTGAGCTATGTATTCTCACAATATTTTCCATTCTTCCTCCTTTCTTTGTATTGAGAATACTTGGTGCTGTAGACGTTGACTTCTTAACTCTGGTTACATTAGGATGCTTGTTAGCGGCTTGGACTCTTTCATAAAATTCTCTTTTAACATTCATACTGACGGCGACCGGGTCCATGTCCCGTGTTTCATTGACTCGCTGATTTGAAAGAGGGGCGTTGGCCATCGCTTGCCTCTGTGTGTTCTCTCGTACTCGGCCCAAGTCGGTCTCTCGCTGCGTATAGACTGATGACATTTCGAACTGTCGCCTGTCTGTAGCGGGTGGCTGGCTTGGTGTCATTTGTACGTGTCCAAATTCAGGTGAATAAATTACTTCATTTCCCACATCTATAATTACTTTGAATTTTCTTAAGAAATCCTCGCCAACTAACAACTCATGCTGTGCATTATTTACTACTATGTAGGTATGAGTCACATCGATTCCATTAAAATTAATTGTCACTACCGCTTGTCCACTATTTAAAATTGCGCCACCCCCATAGTTTCTCAATGTTAGTTCTGATGGCTGTATTGCAACACCTAAACGTTTCACTACATCGCTATTAATTATCGAGCACATAGCTCCACTATCAATAAAAATATTCACAAGGCAAGTCTTGGCACTGCCTTCAATGTTGATGCTATTTAAATTTATTGCTTCCGTTACTTCACTCACATTGTTTGTATTATTGTTATTGTTTGTTTGGTAAAGCATTTTCTCTTCGCTCTCAACTATTTCAAATGCACTAAATCTATTGTAGGTACTAACTATATTTATTTCTGGTGGCCTAATATTTGCAATGGCTCGAGTCGGCCCGCTCGCTCCACTTAACCGTTTAAATGTTGATTTTGCTGTTGAGTGTTGTAATTTGGTGGCGGCATAATTGCTAAGTTGGGAGATGGTGCAATGAAGTTCTGACTATATTGTTGCAATCGTGGGATGAAAGGTCGAATGAAATTTGGATTTTGGTTGCTCCATCCTGTTAATGCATATCCTGTTGACTGCCGTGGTTGATAACTGCGATTTCCCCCTCGATAGTTAGGCTGTTGACGTGGATTATAATATCCACGATTTGAGTACTGTTGACTCATTCTTGGCCACGTACCTTGTGTCCCTGCTGTGCAATTTGCAATGAAATGCCCTGGCCTGCCACACCCATGACATACTCTCTGATTGGTTTGTTGGAAACCCCCACGTGGATTGTTAAATCGTACTTGTGCCTGACGTGGATGCTGCTGAGATGTAGGTGGTGATGTGGCATTATTACGTGGCTGTTTCTGTATTTCGTCTAAACGCTGTGTTAATGATGCTACCGTCTTTTCAAAAGCCGATAACATATCTACTTGCTGTACTAGGGCTACCTCTTGCTTAATTACAGGTGGCTTAACTTCATACGTATCTGATGCATCAAATTGAATTAATAATGCTTGTAACTGTGCAAGTGTTGTTGGCTGCGCTTGCATTCGTAAAAAACTTCTCACATTCTCTCGCAAATTTGGTATGACTGCCGTTAACATTTATGCTGCTGGGAAAGTAGCCCAACTTGCTCCGAATGAACTCTGAAGTCTCATGAAAAAATCGTTGGCTCCTTCTGTGCATTGTTGACGTTGTTGGAACAGTTCTACTAATGGCACTGTTGGGTCAGTTTTTGCTGGGCAACTAACTAACAACCCGGTAAACAGAGCGTCTAATGTTGTGGCGTCTGTTAGCAATGTCTTGTTAATGTTAAAATAACTCTGTGCTATGGGTGTGGTTAACGCCTCTGTCAATAGTTTTTTACTATAATTCAAATCCACTTGTGTTGACGCTACATATGTTGTGAACTCAGTCCGAAAATCATTGAATGCATTAGTGTAAATGTCAGGTTTTGAGTATGACGGTCGTTTCAACTCTAATGCTTTAAACTGTGCCATTTTTACTGGAAATAACTGTCCAATGCCGTAATAGTCTATATCTGGCTCAACTTCTATCTTTATCCTCGGGTTCTCTACCACTTCCGGCTTTACTGGTAATTCGTAACCGCCTGTAGCTTTGTTCAAATGACTCTCTATCTTATCTGCCTCCTCAATTCGACTCTCCTCCTCAAATTCAGTTGGTGGTGATTTATAGGCCGACAAGAATCCTATACTATGTTTAAAGGTTTTACGTACCGGTGTTGTTGGGTTTACCAAGGATTGATTCCGCTCCCTTGCTGCCTGCAATATTTCCTCTACTTGATCAGTGTCCTGAGCCTGGACAGCTGCTACAAAATTTAAGACCTCGTCAGCGTTTGGAGATTCCTCACGCAGCAACTCCCCCAGTCGGTTAAGTTCCTTTTCGGTTTCTGTAGGCAACTCGTCCCTGTCTGGCGATGAGTCTCCCGAATAGTAACTCCCCGAAGTATCAATTTGACGGTGGTCCGCGTGTATGATGGACGGCTCCTCAATTTCTGGAGACGGCTCTGTGTCTGCTTTTGGAACTGGCTCTGGTGTTTTGGCACTAGTAGTTGGTCTTTCGTCAGGCTCTTCGGGGTCGTCTTCTTTGTTGAAATCAAGTTTTCTGATGCTTTCTAATGTTAATTGTTCGTACTGCTTCTTATCTCGTAATATTCTGGGTGTCACTGTATTGGCAGGTGTAAAGTACTTGCTGCTACCTGGTTTCTGTTCGTCTGGATTAACAACTCTTGTCTGCGTAGGTACTTCACTTTGTGGCACAGGGTTTTGTAATTTGGATCTCGTTGTCACTCCTGATTTCACAGGTTTGTACGGGTAAATTGGAATTCCCGGATATCTCTTTTCGCACTTCTGTCTACTAATTGGTTTGTGAATAGCCAAACTCTTGTCGTCTTTGTCAAAAAATTCTACTATTACTTCACCGTTGCAATCTTCACGTAACTCTAAAAATTTTTTATAAAATGGCAGAGCGTTTCGTAATCTGTTCATACTCTAGGTCTTTCATTCAGTTCAAAATGTTATTATATTTCTTTGTAAAATTTTAATTATTCACTAATATTGTTCCACTCTGCTTAAGTATACTTATTTTATTAACTTCCGTTTCTTATTTAACTATATTTTCACTTAATATTGTTCCTTTAATATTGTTTTTCCACTTATTTCACGTTACTTATTTTAGAATATTCTATATAATTAACTATATTGGAAATCGTTAACACGCACGCACCTCCACCACTGTTACGGTGCATACCGAGCGACTATGCTGTATGTTATATGGTAATGAGATTGCACGTAGGAGTATGCACGCGTAGATGGGTGTACTGTTGTTTAGGTATATATTTATTGTATATCGCTTGGTCAGTGAGAGATACTTCTCCTCTCGCTCGTCTCGTACAATCTAACCATCTTATCGCTAGTACTACTATCTATATAGAGAATGTGTGGGTGTTGGCAGTGGTGACGACCACTGCAATGTTTACATTAAGAGAGTGTAGTATGTATGTACTACACTATCTTAACAGATCACATCTAGTATAGATCCTTGTCTAGTATAGATACTAGCTGCAAAGTTGCTTCGCCGTTTAAGGTAAATATGTAGAAGAAATACCTTCGTTTTATTCTTACACTTTTTATTACTGTTCACGCTACTCATTCATACTTTGCTACCGTTCGTGGTTTGTTATCTTTATGAAGTCAGGTTAGGTAAGGTTGGGGGGGGGGGGTTGGAAGAACTGACTGGAAACGGTTAGGTTATACTTTTTCCCTTGGCCGCCGAAGGCGAAGGGAAAAATAATAACCAAACCTAACCTAAATAATATTTTCAGGCAGCTTTAGGAGCCTGATTCAGTGTTTCTTCGGGTAAATAGGTAGTTTGCAAACGTTCTGGGCGCATTCTTAATCTATTTCTAGAATTGTTTGTTGGCCGTCAGTCACTAAAGTCAAAGTGGTCAGCAATTACTAAAGTTAGCAGCACTTCCCGACCTGGCCAGCACTTATCAAAGAAACCCCGCAAAATGTTATATTTACATGTTTTGAAAAATGTGCAAAATGTTATATTTACATGTTTTGAGAAATGTGCAAAATGTTATATTTACATGTTTTGAGAAATGTGCAAAATGTTATATTTACATGTTTTGAGAAATGTGCAAAATGTTATATTTACATGTTTTGAGAAATATGCAAAATGTTATATTTACATGTTTTGAGAAATGTGCAAAATGTTATATCTATATGTTTTGAAAAAAGTCCAAAGTGTTCTATTCACATGTTTTTGAAAAGGTTCAAAATGTTCTTATATCATTTTCATGTGTTTAAAAAGTGCTTAATGTTCTAATTACATGTTATTCTGAATACATATTCGAATACTTTTATAGATAGTTGATATTGTTTTTAGCTACAAATGGATATGGGTTATTTTGGTTCTTCACACACGATATATTACTATAGCTAAAAACATAAAAAACATAAAACTAAAAATAATAAGGATAATCTCACCAGCATCCAAAATAGCTTCGTAAATAACTTCTATTAATTTACGCACTGCCGGATCCATGGAAAATACTTTTGTAGTTGAGAGTCCAAAAAAATCCGCATCAAATTTATGTAAGTTTTCTAAGAGGCCCATGCGAGGAGTTATGTTACTTCCAAAGGTAAATCGGGTTTGAGGAGATGTCATGTCACTTCCGTTGAGCAACTTTTTCATAAATTCATTAATGTTTTCAGCTTGTGGAAACCGACCACTGATCCCAGATATCACAATTTTATCTGATCCAGGATTTGTTGTGTGAACATTTTTACTTTCTTTGACCACACACGTATGCAGATATTTTGGGATCGTCAAAAATATCCTTGATTGTGGAGCCTGTAAACAATTATTTTATTGACCTTGCTGAGAGTATGTTGTAAAAATGAATTGTTAATTATTTGTTTTAAATTATAAAATAAATACATGAGTATCTAAACACTCAAAAAACAATAAATTAAATGAATAAGCATTCAATTAAAACCATGTTTCAGGAAAATTAGTAATCGTAATGTAAAACGGAAAAAAATCCGAATTTGACACCGCGGGCTCAAAGTAGACGCTGAGCGCATTGCGAATTTTGACTTAAACGAATGAGTTAAACCTTATTTAAGCAACGCTAGACGATGATTCATGATCCATGAAGCAGCGGTATTTCATCAGAACAACATATGCTATAACAAATGTTGAATCAAAGGCTATCTGTAAAGTTAAATTTTTTAACATTTTGTCTTAGAGGGAGGGTGCAACTTATACGGACTAAAAAAAGACAGACTGGCAGTTGTTTTGAATAAAGTATATAATTATCAGCTGGCGTCATTATTACCTCAACTGTTGTATTGCTAGATGTGAAAGCTATATAGAAGTGAATTCAAGTACTTCCACACGATTCTATAACCGTTAAGTATATTTTCTAGTTATTTGACGCAATACTAAAAACAGTTGATGTGACGTTAACCTTTTGTCATGCTCAGCCGTTCATCTTCAGATCAGGTACATACCACACTACTTCATATTGGGTTTTTATGAATATTTATTGAGAAAGAAAGACAGAAAGAGGAGTAAACGTCTTGAAAGAGAAGGGTGACTGGAAGGAGAAGGGAAAGGGGAATGAGGACCGACCGGGAACTTGGGCTGAGGAAAGCGAAGACGTAGGGACAAAAAGAATGTGGATGATAGGAGCAAACGTATACTGGGATGAACAGGACATGAATGGTAATAGAGAGAAAGAGACTATGAAGCAGTCCATATGAACTGAGCTGATAGGGAGCAGGCAGATAGGGTTATAGGAATGTAAATGATAGGAGTGAGAGTACACTGGGTTAAAGGGAATATGAATAAAATACACGGATAGAGAAGACGGACACTACGTAGTAGTAGTGATGTACGTTCCAATGCAAGTGAATGCAACGAGATTGAAGGTAGATCCAAACAAAGAGATACAGGTCAATAAATATATATATGAGCAGTGCCTATGAACTGAGCTGATGGGGAAAGACTGATAAAGGTACGGCAGCACGTATGTAGAGAAGAAAAAGAAATAGAAGAGTATTCAAAACTGAAAAATACCAAATATATTGAATTAACTTATTCGCTATTTTAACATAGAATTCACATACAAGTATAAAACTTTATTTCTTTTGCACAAGCTACAGTATTTAATGCAATATTCATATATACATTTTATAAAACATAGTTTGTAAAACTCAATATATATTCAATGTAAAATACAAATATCCTATCTACAAATAATATTATTAGTGCAAAACTGCTCTAAGGCAGCACACAGTATACATTTAAGCATGCTGACTCGAGTTAACTGCCAGTACTGTGGCACTAGTTTTGCGCCAATAGAATTTTATGGTCCAAAAAAACAGAAAACAAATATTTTAATAGAGACCTTAACGGCAACATTTAATTGAACAGCTTTAGTTCAGTTGAAAAAAAATTTACTTGTAGCTCGTGCAATAGACAAATAGTGTTATTTTAATATAATTAAAAAATTTTGTATTTTTAAGTGAAACATTGCTTAGTTTCTCTAAAATTGTAATGTTTTTCAGTAGTAGTTTAAGTGAAAAGTAGAAAATTCAAAAACAAGTATCCACATATTGTCAGTAGTTTTTGAGAAAGAAAAAACTTTATGAAGTCACTGGTGCACAATTGCAATAGCCTTGCAGCTTAGTATAAAAAACAATACTTTTTTATTATAATTTTAACATTTTCGTAAAACAAAAAGGAAACATATCCTACACTTATAAATTTCAAGTATATAAATGATGATTATATATTCTTATTTATCCTTTCAGAGCGATTATTAAAATTTTATCTAATACTTTCGAAGGTATGCAAAATAATTTAGCCCACGCCTTGAAAAAATTTGTTATGGTCCCACGAGCTCCAATTTAAAGTCCTATTACTTGTATGCTACGCAGATCCCATTTTTCCAAGAAGTATTTAGCACAAGGTTCATGAATTTCTTTTTTCGCCTGGTCCACTTGTATCGCCTGTTCCTCACTGTCACTAAATTCAAATCGAACTGTAGGATCTAAAATGTATCTAACTTTGGAGGAAGGATTGTATGCCAAAATATCTATTCTCCTTGTAGATCTATTCTTAGCAACAAAGTGCAGTTTGTGTTTAACCATAAAACCTCTGTCACCAAGAACTTTAGCAATGGTTTCCTGGATAGCGTGATGACGACTGTTACGTAAGAGTTCTCCCCGATTACAGGACCCTAAGACATGACCAAGGCTTTCTTTCTCAGCACAGTAATGTCGGCACTGGATTCCATCTAGGCTCCTTTCAGAATTACTCTGACACTCGTCACATTTGCATTCATTTTTAAAGTAGTCACTCATTCAGATGTTGTCACTTCCTTTTTGTTAATCAGCAATTTATTGCCCCCTGGATTGTCTTTGAACTGACATATCCCTGCACCACGTGACTTTATAAAAGACTAGGATATTAATTCTTTTTCACAAAGTTTCTTACGCATTCATTTAGTAATCTTACTTTCTACTTTAGGGTCGTTCAACCCTAATAACTCCTCATCCATAAAATTTAAAGCCTTTTCACATTCTTTTAACTCTTCTAAACTATCCTCTGTATATAAAACATAAACGTTATTTAAACTCAGTAAAACTAAACATATGTTATAATGCTGCAAAAACGCCTTTCATTCAGCTTTTGTTATAGAAAGCCCTCTTAAATTTTTAGACGTGTAAAGCATTGCATTTGGCGTATCTGTAGAAATTCCAAAAATTTCTTTCACAGAACTTCAAATTATTCAATCCACATTCTTCAAAAATGACTTTAGCAATTTATGTTAGGATGCCATTTGTAGTAGACTAATAAGTACAGGCCAAATATACTCATTTATAATTCAAAATTATTAGTATTTAAAATTGTACACATGTAAATTCAAGCTAACATGTGTACAAACCATTGATTTTATAGAACTATATGCATTCACAGTTGGCAAGTGTTCTCAGTAGGTCAGTATTACATACAGCTCATAAAATGACCTAAATACGTAAATCGTACCTAAACTCTGGGTAAAAGGGTTCTTTTTGGCGCTCAGCGGTTTTCTTAAGAATAACAAAAACTTTTATGATAAAGCAGTAGTAAATAAAAAATTAGGCCAGTTGCGTTCATTTTCAATGCACCGCTATATACGTAAAAATTTTGAACGGCGCAGAAATTTAATGAACATGAAAAGAGAGATTTATTGCGCTAAATTGAAAGTGATGGGAACGGAATTTGCCAAAGATAATTCTAGCTATGCTAATATCTTATTCTGTATCGATGCGTTTTCAAAGAAATTCTACTGTCGCTTTAATTAAAACAAGAAACCAGAGTCTGTTATCAAAGCTTTAAAAGACATTTTTTGAGAGTAAAACAAAAATTCCAATATTTCTAATCACAGATCAAGGTACGTTAGCTTACATTTTCTAGCATATTAAAAAATCTTAAAACCCATTAAACACAATAAGCCTGTGCTAAGTTTCAGTATATATAACCATAGCTTTACTTTACTTTATTGAAATACAGTTACATAGTTTCGAGCCGAGTCGTTTAAAATGTTTCTCAAAAGCCATGAAATAAAATACTATAATACGTACAGCGGGACAAAATCAAGTATTGTGGAGCGCGTTATTAGGTTAGTCAGTTTGCATGGTATGCTTCTATATATATCTTGTTTCTATATATTAGAGTCACGTTTACACTTAAAATAAACATTTATTGTTTAGTATAGGACTATCTTTCAACGGATCGCTAGTTACATAACTGAGACAAAAACTACCAGGATCGTTGATATTTTTCTGGCATTTGTAAGGACGTATAACAATACCTTTCACTCAACAATTCAAATGTCGCCTTCTCAGGTTAACTTGTTAAACAAAAACTAGGTCTGAAGGACAATGTTTCCAGATATTATTGAGAACACAGAAAAAAGAAAGGCAAAGTATTCGCCCGGCGACAGTGTTAGAATAAGCCGTACAAAAATCGTATTTAAAAAAGGTACAAATATTGGTAGATCATAAGTAGGCAAATAAAATATTTATATATATAGGCACACATTTTGAGTTTTACATGTATTCGTCTTTTGTATTTTGAACAGGTAACAGCCAATCGTACTTGGAGGAATTATTCGTTGTAAAGTCAGTAAATTTTAATACTAAACCTAAAACCAACTACCTCAAGGATCTGAATAAAATTCCTATTACGGGTGCATTCTACAAAGAAAAGCTAAGCGAAGCCTAAAACACGCTAGGATGGAGCCATCTGGATTTTTTCCTTTGTTCTTTAAAGCTTTTAAACATCAGTATTTTCAAAAACAGCCATTATTGCTCACCTCTAGATCGAGATTCTATGGGTTCAGAAAACATATACGTGACAGTTACAAGTGACTAGCAAAATAGCATATATACAGAAAACACTCCAGCAAGCTTTGTATGTGTATTGCCATATCCCTGGGACCTAGAAAACTACGACGTCGGACTTGTGAGCCTCAGGTATACTTTAAGCTCACATCATGCTATAATAAAACCCGTTTTGAGAACATCAGCACGAAAAGAGCGAAGCACAGATGTCATGGACGTACAAGCAAATGAAAAATTAATTCCCAACTATAAGCCAACTATAAGGGAATTTCTTAACTACCAAAAACAAGATAATACATTAAAAAAATTCATAAGTGGACTTACTTCAAAGTTAAGGCTGCACTAAGACATCATGCCTTTTGACGTTGCACAAAGCGCATTAGGTTTGAATCCTGGCTATATACATATGCTATTTCAGAACCTGTCTCTGTCAAACAGTGTTATAGTTGAAATTTCAACTAATGTTGCATTGTTTTTAAAGCAAAGCAGAACAAGGTTCATGTCAGAAAACCATCAGCCCTATGAAAATGTACTTCAGTTAGACTTAAATAATATTTCAATCGGCACATTCTTCAATTTTGGCGCTGAAACGTTTTGAAATATAGACAACGTTCTACAGCTATACCAGAAGTTTTTAAACTTTATGATGTTTAGAGAAGAAAATAACCACAGTGACTCAAATTTTTGCAAGTTCTTTGAGCGTTTGAATACTGAAATGGCCGACTAAGAGTTTTATAACTTAAAGCAAAAGATTAAACTTCCTTTAGATAAGAGTAACACAAAGTGCAAGTTAACATTTGAATGCAGTGAGCACAAGTATATCGTTTTGCCTGACCCCATTGCTCTGTGTTTGGGACTACAGCAACACGACAAGTTTTATAATGGCGTCTTCGAGTCTGGATTTGATTTGAATGAAGAGTTATACAATGAATTTGTAGATTACAAATACATAAACCTACGCATTTTTAAGCAATATGCAAACGTTATGCCAATGAAGGAACCAGAAGAACTCAATTTAAATCACGTCATACACGAAGTTAACTGTACTTTGTTGGCTAGTTTGTAAGCAGATACGCGTATGCAGTTCGAACATGCTAATAAACATCTCAGTATACCAGACCTACGAAAAGATATTACAGTACAGCTTCCAGTACTTGTTAATAGAGTTTTGAGCTTCAATGACAATTTTAATTCCAAAGCTAATATATCTGCGCAACTTAAGCTAGATCTAGTATTAGAAGAAGAAAAAGAAATAGAGAAGGAAGAATTTGAAGGGAATGTTGAACCTGAACACACTGTGCCAGAAAAAAGATTGCTTGTATTATCAGGCCTAGTTAAAAACCAGCTATATGCTTCTCACTCATCACTGTTACTTCGAGCAGTTGATATATCTAATGATTACACTAGTGAGACAGTTCACAGCTTTGTCTCTATAATATATGTGCCACTACACAGACAGCAGCACCAACTAATAAGACTCAGTTTATTCAGTAGGTACTTTTCTCTTGTGCAACTTGATTCAAGTACTTAAACATTCGTGGAATTGCAGTTTTGACCTCGCAATTTTTAAACAAACATAATGCCGCCAAGTATAAAAAGAAAAGACATGCAAATATGCTAGTTATTCTTATCTGACCTTTAAAGTGGCAACATTAAATATTTTCGAGTGCAAGTTCTAATATCCTATTTATTTCAAACCAGCCTGAATGCATTAATACTAGTGCCTACATAAATAGTATTGTTTAAATATAATGCGTAAGATACTGTGCAAAAATATATACGACACAAATTTAAGTGAAGTGGACAAAGACATTGCTAAAGACAGCTTGCTTAGTGAATACTGTATTCTTAAGCCTATTTCTGTAAATACAAATTTCAGCAAAAAGAGCCAAATGGGGACAGGGGATACAGTAGTTGAAACCGCTGAAACTGTGGGAAAGACATCTAGTGATTCCAGCGTCGAAGAAAATCAATAGCTTGAGCCTATATGACCACGCAGAGCTACTAATCAAACAACCACAGGCCGTAAATGCAGAGTTAGTCATTGCCGCACTTTATGCAATAACCACACACGCTCATCCCGTAAGCCACTAGCTTGAACATCCCAGAGTGAAGAGGGGAGGATGGTGTAAAGACGGACTAGGGCAAGAGGATGCAGGCGCAGGCCTGTCAAACAAAGGACTCCAATTGGTAGTCGACATAGAAAAACCCGAGTCTCTCGTGTGAAAAGGACTGCATCAAGCAGAAGTTCTGCCCAAACTGAAGCTGGGCGTATACGCCGAATTACCCGACGACGATATAATTTAATCTCTAGTTCATTGAAATACGAGTCGTTCTACATTTAGACTAAAACGAATCAGTATCAAAAGTCTATTATTAGCTCTGCAAACCAAATGAAAACCAAGGCTCTTACGAAAAACAGACGGTGTACGAAGGATCTCAGAAGTCTATACAAAGCAACCTAGTGCTTGACAAGCTTCCCCCTACGAATATATGTATTTACGATGCACCAGAATACTACCCGTATTATTCAGTATCCAGTACATAGTCCACGAGATACTGAAAATCCTTTTATATTCGACTTTATATTCCTATATATTAAAATACCCTGCAAAATACTATAGTTTAAAAGACTCTTATTCAGACCTTACTTGCCGTGTACTTCTTAGCAATAGGAAAGAGATCGCTGCTACCGAAGTGGTCGCTTTGTGTTCCATGCCGTTGTACGGCCTATTAAGTAACACTAAATTCTATTTAAATGGCCAACTTGTAAGTGACAACTCAAATCACTATGCTATTGGTTCCTACTTGAAACAAGAACTTTCATAAAATTTTATGGAGAAGCAAAATGGGATGTTAGATCAGCTGTACTACCCTAAAATTACTCCTGATGACTTAAAAAAAACAGACACAGGATTCTTGGCAAGATATAATATTGCCCCACAGTCAAAACTGTTAACTATGGTGGAAAGACCCGAGTCAGTATTTTCTGAGCAAACGCAAATGCTGCCTAGAGAAACGGATATAGGAATCATTATGCGCAGATCTCACTTGGCCTTTTGTATTGACGCTGCAACTAAAACACGGACTGGATATTCAGGCTGTCCATTTCGTGTAGACATTAGTAATGCAGTACTGTACTTGAAGTGGCAGACAGTATCTCCACTAGCAATTAAAAAGAATATACTTAATCAAAACAACGGGACTTTGAAGTCTCCGTGCCTTAAACCTGTAATTAAGAACTTTGTCATACCATCTGAAGTCAGTTTGCATTCATTGAAAAACTAAATACAGAGCTTAGATATATTAAAACTAACTACACTCATGCCTAAAATGTATAGTATGTTATATTTAGATAATAGTCAACAACAAAAATGCAGAGGCGTTCCAGCAAACGCTTTAGGTCAACATAAACACGACAAGTACAGACAAATGCTTAAGACCAACAAGCCGTGTAATATTATTGTAAATTCTATAAGATCTGTTGATTATAATATGAACGTAGTGAGTGTAAATAGACTAGCATTTGACACATAAGATATTTTAATCGTGTTTTTGGACCCTAACGATTGTAATTTCAGTTTGCTCTTGGGCCATATAGATTTGTTAAATAATTAACTATAGTATTATTATTAAGTTGTATATTTATAGTATAGTAAAGTGCAGATGTAACCTAGATGTAACCCAGATGTTTAATTTATGTTCTATGTTTAGGCTTCACAAATATTGTTTAATACAAAGCTCTAGTTTGTAAGACCTGTATAAATTTATTGTATAGTGTAGATGTAACATAGCTGTAACCTAGATGTAACCTAGATGTAACCTAGATATTTAATTTAGGTATTATGTTTAGACTACATAAATATTGTTAAATACCAAGTTCTAGCTTGTAAAACCTGTATATATTTATAGTATATTAAAGTATAAATGTAACATACTCGCTCTGAGAACTCCGAAGAAGACGGACGGGTCCTTCTCTGTCTGTCCTTGTGAGCAAATTTCAGAAAGTCTTTTTTCCAATTTGGTTTTTGACTTGAACATACCGTTCGCGAGTCTACCTTGCAGTTGTGGGTTTAGCGTGTCAGGGCTGTGTCGCTGAGGTGTTTTATTTTCATCTTGGACAACTTTTGATATTTAAGATAGCGTATATCTACATATCAAAGCTGTTTTAAAATATTGTTGGAACTTACAAGTGAAAAGATTATGTAACTTCGGTAAAAAGGCAATGTGGTTGCATACACATTGCTGCTTCACCGAAGTTATTTAAGAATAATCGCGATCTCGTCCAGGCACGTTGACCCCAGCTAATAGCACTATCAGCAACTGCTAGAACATCTCTGGTATTTTGTGAGTAGGTTGATTAGTCTCGCTTAATTACATGCAAGTTGGACTACGTGCTTCATGTTAATATATTGCGCTGCTTATATGTTCATTCTGCTATCCAACACTGCATTACCAGTAGCACACAGTTGCAAAGAAATACGTTATTAAAAACGCCAGCCATGCATTGCCTGCTTCACACTTATAAGTGCGTTCAATTGCATTAAATACATAGTATATCGTACGATCATCACTACTATTATGTACCAACCAACATACCTATCTACCAGTTTCCCCTCTTTATCATTATCCCTTCGTCCTAAATCTGCCTCACGTTCTTTTCTTTTCTACATACATGCTGCCGTACCTACTTTGTTGTCTTTTCACGTAAGTTTAGTTCATAGGGACTGCCCATATGTATATATATTACCCTGTATCCTTTTATTGGCATCTCTCTCTCCAATTTCGTTGCATGCACTTGCATTAAAACGTACATCACTACTACTACGTACATGTCTGTCCTCTTTCTCTGTGTATTTTATTCATATTCCCTTCAATTCAGTGTACTCTCAATCCTATCATTTACATTCTTTTCAACCCTATCTGCCTGCTCCCGATCAACTCAGTTTATATTGACTGCCCGTATATATATATATTGCCTGGTCTCTCTGTCTCTATTACCATTTATGTCCTGTTCATCCCAGTATACTCTCGCTCCCATCATTCACATTCTCTTTGTCCCTACGTTCCTGATTTTCTGAGCCCAAGTTTCCAGTCGGTCCTCTTTTCCCTTGCACTTCCCCTTCCAGTCACCTTTTTCTTTCAAGACGTTCACTTCTCTTTCTTTCTTTCCTAGTAAATATTCAGAACAACCTAATAATAATTAGTTACCACGTAAGGAACTACATAGTTGTGCCGTGACGAATTAAGCTTGCTGCTTATTGCCTTGCTTTATAGGTAATATTGGAATTAAAGACGGAGAATGACTATAACTGATTTTTGTGCTTCCATCATTAATACTGTAAATTACAAACAATGTATGTTTAATTTAACATATAATTGGCCGTTCTGCTGTATCCGGAAAATTGCAAGCTTTAACTTGATCTACATTCTAACCAAAAAAATTTAAATTAACTATCTATAGTTATATTTAAACTAAATTTTGCAAAAGATTTAAGTGAATATATAAAATGTTTTACTGTTCATCTCGACATCTGCACAGACAATGTATTTAACAGGAAACGTAAGAATTAAGTATAAAATAAACTAAAAATAAACTAACTAAATAAACTAAACTAACTAAACTAAACTAAATAAGTATCTGTTAAAATTTTCTGATAAAGGAAGATTATCAGAACCTTAACTTGTAAGTATGTTAAAATTTTATGATAAATCATTACTTAACAATCTTTTATACTTTGTACAATCTAATCTATGTGTTAAAAATGAAAGTTTTCAGCTAGACGGGTGTAAGATGTGAAATATGTGAAACTGAAATTTTTGTGAAATATTTAATAACAATAATTCGTAAATTTACCTAATTGTAATATGAATCATTTTTGTTACAACGGTTTGTGCATGAGCAATTGACCAAAACGCAATGAATCATTACTACTTTTACTACTTATGTTTACAGTAAATGTTTAAAGTAACACACAACACATTATTTTATTTTATTACAGCATATATATATTAGGTTGTAATAAATAATTAGCTTGAAGCGACAAATCGAGGGTAGAGTTTCAAATTAGGTAACTTCCACGTTTTGCTAAACGCAAATCGGATTTCTTTCACTTTTTGTTGAAAGCAAAACGGTTTCCTTCCATGTTTAGTTGCGGACAGCATTTGTACAGATACAGCCACACAAGGAATATACGTAAGCACAGTTTTGTTGGGATGCTACATAAATGACGTCACAGAAATTAGGGGTCGTCCACAAATGAAGTCATGGATTGTCGCAAAAATTAATGAGGTCGTCCATAAATGACGTCAAGGACTGAACCGTGCTTAAGTGTATTCCCAGTGTGGCTATGCCTGTACAAATGCTGTCCGCAGCTAAAATGGTAGGAAACCGTTTTGCTTTCAAGAAAAAGTAGAACGAATCCGATTTGCTTTAAGCTCAACGCAGAAGTTAACTAATTTGATACTTCACCCTCGAATATGCTTTTTGCTCTTATTTATGTAACATTGAAATACAAATTCAACATATTAATATTTATTATGGAATAATGTACATTAGACAAAACTATTACACTATCACTTTGTAAAACGACTGCAAGATTAGCAAATTATGAAGCAACAGCAAAATTTCCTTATAACTTTGTAATATCTGCATAAAAATAATATAACGTAATATTTATGCATTACATATACTATTATAATAATTTTAAGACTGTTACGTCATAAGTATTATGATTTAATGTAACTCAAGTAGGACTACTTAAGCAATTATCATGTAATAATAATAACTGGAAAAAACCCGTAAGAATTGTGTGTGTGTTTATAGCAGCAGGAACTTGCATACGTATAAATGTATGGCAATATGGGCACCAACCCTTGTTTAGTCAAAATTTCAAAAAAAAAGAAAAATTTTAAATTTTTTTTTTGAATTGAGAATATTTTAAAATGGTTATTCATCCAAAATTTTCAAGAATTTTGCTTAAGGTGTTTTTAAAATAAATTAAAAACAGGATTAAAAAACCATTTTGAGGCCTTTTTCGATTTTTCCATAAAATATTTCATCGACCAAAACTCATGACGCGCATCATGTTGTTAAGCCATTTTAGAATGTTTTGGACGCTCTATTTGAAAACAAATATCTGATGGAAAATCTCACTTATAGCTTGCGGGTTATGCTCGTGAGCATCTTTCTAGTTCAGTGTTTTTATGACATATAGCTCATTTTGAGTCTAGCTTAAATTGGATATTGGTCATTTTGATTCTTCATTTACGATTAACCATGTACCAATAATTTGGAGCAATTACGCATTTGGATGGACTTGGGCAAATACTCGTCTTCCCTAACGATACTGTCTTCATAGTGAATTTTGTAAAACACAAAATTTTAGTGAAATAGGAATAGCCCATGTTGAAGATAAAAGTTTACGTATTGTAATAATAATATATATAATAATTTATTCATTTTTTCGATTTGGCCTCAGCCCATACAACATTTATAATTACAGTTTGATTATGCAGGATAATTTATCCTTGGTTAATATAATATGATATGTATTGTAAGTCGGTGATAATGTGCGTTAGTTTAGTTTTTTCTTTTGTTTCTGTAAGAGAGCATCGTATGAAAATAACAATACATAATACAGAGACAACAGCATAGGTTATATTTCGTTTATATATAGTCATGATTTTTGTAGAAATTAATAATGTTATTAGTAGCTAATATTGAATTAGATGCATGCGACAACGTAAAATGCAATCTAGTAGTATTCTATCGGATTTATTTGTAGGGTCGATTTATCAAGAGTTTGTAGGTTTGTTTATATTTCTTCAGTACGTTTGTAGTAGAAATTCCGGATTTTAAGAGCTTCATCCCAGAAGTCGAAAAGTTGTTCAAATCCTCTTATATCATGGTAGCAGCTAAAGGTTTTCTGAGTGATGTTCGTTCTAGTTGGGCTTGTACTTATCAGTTCTTTGAGAAATTTAGTTCTGGGCGGTTTGTAGTGAGGGCAGCTGAGCATTATGTGAAAGATGTCTTCTTCTTCTCCCCTGCATAGGTCGCAGCTAGAAGGTTCATCTGGCTTCCAAATTCTGTTCATACCGTTGAGGTTGGTTGCCTTTCCTCTTATAACGATTCTTAGTAGGCCACATCTAAAGTTTGTCAGAAATTTCACCATGTTCCAAGCCAGACTCAGTTCGAAGTACTCCGATCTTAAGGCATGCGTCTTCATTAGACTGTATTGCTTTAGCGTATTACTTTTCTGCATCTGTTCAACGTCCATGTTGATACAGTTAAGCCTATATTTTTCCAGAATTTCATTTTTGTGCTTCCCTAAATATTCACTATTCAGCTTTTGGAACTCTTCTTGAAGAGATGCGTCTATAAAGATCTTCCTTACTTGTAGCATTCAGTTATATCTGGGGTCCTTAGCCGTGGTGTTCAAAGCCTCTTTATAGCAGTTTCTGGCTATGCTGTTGTCCTCTGCGGTCATAATCTTCTCAAACAATCTAAGTAGTGCTTTGAAAAGCTGCATTTTGATGCTCTGCGCTCCTGTCGCTAGCCTAAGGTAGTATCCTGGCGTAGAATTGGACGTTTCTGTGAGTTTTCTGAGAAACATGTTCTGAAATGTTATCAGTTCTTCGGTATATCGAAGTGCCCAGATTGGCGCAGCATACATTAGGATGGAGCTAACTAATAAATTGAAGAGTCCGATGTGAAGCTTTATGTGTGTGATTTTTGCTCGGTAGAATAGGTCAAACAGTTTGAACTGCGCTACTTTAGCTTTGCTAAAATAATGGTCTTTTGCTTGGTTAAAGATTCCACTATGTGTAAATGGGACGCCTCAGTAAACGTATTGGTTGACGACTTCAAGCGGCTTGCTTTCCCAGTTAAACGCAGTTAATTTAGGACTTTTGTTTCCTTTTCTGAAGATCATAATCTTTGTTTAAGATAGGTTAACCTTCAGGTCATGCGTTTTAAAGAAGCTGCTGAGTGTATCGATTTGTTTCTGGAGGTCCAGTTCGTTAGATGCAAGAAGGATGATGTCATCGGCGTATAAAAGAATGAGTATTTCAAGGGTAAACATTTTTATTCCGTGTAATCTACTTGCTCGAGGTATCTCGGTAATTTAATCTATAAATATTGTAAAAAGTGTTAGTGACAATGTTTCGCCTTGTAACACTCCCCTGATAACTCTAATTACATCGGTTTATCCTTCTTTACATCTAACTTTGGTTTTTGCTTGATCGTAGATTTCTTTAATCTTTGCGATAAGACACCCACCTAATCCAGCTTCCTTAAGCCTGACCCACAGCTTATCTCGTTTTATAGAGTTAAAAGCCTGACTAAGGTCCACAAATAAGGCAAATAATTTTCCTTTTTTTAGGAGGGCCGGTCTGTTGAGCTGCTTCAGGATACACGCATAGAGTCAAAATATGTGGTCTGTACAGCCTTGTCCTTTTCTGTAAGCAGCTTAGTTTTCAGATATAATGTCGTATGTGGAGCAAAAGGAGCTAAGCCTGTTTGACATATTACAAGCTTATAGCTTGGTTATAGTATTTATAAGAGCGATCGGTCTGTAGGTTATCGGTATTTCAGAATTACCTTTCTTGTAAATAGGTGCAGTTATAATTTCAGCCCATTCGCTTGGAATTTGTTTGTCCTCAGATGCGTTTAGTAGTTGTAGTAGGTAATTGTGAGTCGTGTTGTCCAGATTTTTCCATACTTTATTTGGGATTCCATCAGCCCCGGGTGATTTGTTGTTAGCAAGTCTGTTGGTAGCTTTTAGGAGTTCCATCATGGTAATCTGAGAATCTAAGAGGGCGGGGTCGCATTCAAACGCTAAGTTACTAGATTGCAACACTTCCGTAACTTCAGTCTCTGCAGTTTCAAAAACTATGCGGAAGTGGGCATTCTACTGAGACTTGGTTATGTCGTGTGGCTTAAAGTTGAATTTCTTGTCTCTCAGCATGTTTACAGCTTTCCAATAGCTTGTTGAGTCTTTGCTATTATGAATTTCGTATTGCACTTTATTAAACAATACCTTATTTTTGTCTAAGCATAGACTCCGGTACTTTTTCTTGGCTTGTAGGAATTCCTCAAGACTCGTTAGCTGGAATACCATGTCGTGTGTCCTTTCTATATTCAGGCAAAAGAGAGAGTGCGTTTCTTTTAGCAGTGCTATATTCTTTGTCAAACCAGTTTTGACCATAGTTTTCCCTTGTGCAGCTTTTGGTTTTAGTGCTTAAACCAGCTTGACTTGCTGTATTGTAGATATGGTGTGTAAGATTTGCAAAGTCACATTGGCTAAAGTCTAGGTTTTCACTGTTGCTCTCCAGTTGTGCTTGAAAGATTGTTGCCTTCTTTTCACTCCATCGTATGCAGGGTTCAACAGCTGCAGCAGTGTCTATGGGGTTCTGTTCTATCTGTGTTGTTTGGGTTAGTATTGGGAGATGGTCAGATTCTAGGCACTCAATCACTGTAAAGTCGGCTACTTACTCGCTCATTCTGTCGTTACACATGCAAAGATCCACCAGACTGTTTCCGTGGTGTCCTATAAATGTCGCGGTATCATCTAGATCAGAGGGGCTCCTTCCATTTAAGACTATTAGGTCATTGGCTTTCACTAGTTTGATCAAGTTCTTCCCTCTTTTATTTGTGTTTGGGTCTGACGAGTGTCTTGTCCTTCTAAAATTTAGCGCGGGTTCTGTTTTGTTTTTCCAGTTGCCAATCCTGCTATTTAGATCTCCCATCAGTAGACATCTTTTTCTTTTTAATTGCGGCGTGTCTTTAAAAAGGTTGTCAATTTCGTCGTCATGTTTAGAAGTTGGAGGTATATATGCAAATACTACAAGTGTTTGTTTGCTTTTGTGCGTATATTCGATTGCTGTCTTATATCGGTCTTGGTGTATCAGTTTACATATCAATGCTATGTTGTTCCGCATTCCAACAAGAAGTCCTCCACTCTTGCTGCCTCGTTCTTCTACTGCAGGAGTTAAGATTATGGAGTAGTTATTAACAATTCTCTTTAAGTCGTCATTTAGGTCAGAAATCCAGGTTTAAGATAGGCAAAAAATATCCACGTCATTTTGTACGATTATTGTAGCTTTGTCTTTTTCGTTTTTCATAAGTCCATTTACATTCCAGTATAAGATTTTATTTACAGTATGTTTACTTTGTATGTGCTTTATGTGTATGGGCCCGCCTCTATCCTATGCAGTGTGCATGTCTGTTACCACGTTATTGGCTTGTGGTTTTGCTTCGATTTTAGCTTTGCGTTCTTCATATTTTGCTTTAGCCATCGCCGCCGGTAGGTCAGGATTGATAAAATAGGTTGCATCTTTTGCCTTCTTTAGTTTTTTTTTCGCCCCTATCACAGTATTGCGGTCTTCGAGAGAGCAGAAGGTGACACAGATTTTCTCTAGTGGAATGCTTCCTTTGGCTTATATCCTCCTGACCGTGGCTAGGTTTATTGTCAGGAGCGTCAGGGTTTCGTGAATGAAACTAGTGACTAGTGTTTTTAAGGTTTCCTGGTTTTCGTCGTTTTGGACTTTTATACCAGTGACAATAAGGTTTAGTTTTCTGGCCTCTAGTTCCATTCTGAGGAGTTTACGTAATGTTAAAGTAATGACATGACGGTGGGTCGGTTCTAAAACAGTGATAATGGTTCGTCTATGAATGACATCACAGGTAGTGTAAATAGGTGTAACCGGATATCAATCACCCTATGTTAAAGATAAAGATGGCCATTTACATAATAGTTAAGCTGCTGACAGGGGTGTCCTAGAGTTCCTAAAATTAGGATACTTCCATGACGTCATTTGTGGACGACCCCTAGTTTTCGTGACGTCATTTATGCATCATCCCAATAAAACGTCTTATGCGTCTTCCCTGTGTGGCTATGCCTATTTAAAGGCTGTCTGCGGTTGGGATGGCTAATTCGAAATTCCCTGCGTTTTATTCCCTCCCGAGTCAAAGTTCCCAAGGGATTCATTTAAATTCCCGGTTTTTGAAATTCTCTTGAATTACAAAAACTCTCTAGGGAATTTTGGGAATTTAGGGAATTTTTATTCCCTAATTCAAACAATCCGTGTTTAAAAACTCCCGAAACCTTAAAATTACTAAAGTTCTCAAAACTCCGTGTTTCAAAATTCCCGGAACATTGAAAATTCCCAGAGTTTTCAAAATTCTCTGTTTAAAAATTCCCAGAATATTAGAAATTTCCAAAGTTCCCGAAATTTCCTGTTTGAAAATTCCCGCAATATTAAAAATTCCCGTAATATTGAAAAATCCAAAAGTTTCCAAAATTCCTTGTTTAAAAATTAACGTAACATTGAAAAATCCAAAAGTTTCCAAAATTCCTTGTTTAAAAATTCCCGAGATATTGAAAATTCCCAGTACCTAATACACAGGAAATTTTGCCAAACTTCCCTATTTTCAAAATTTCCAAAATTCCCAAAGTTCCCCTCCCAAAGTTCCCAAATTTCCAGTACACAATACCCAGGGAATTCTGCCAAAATTCCTTATTTTCAAAATTCCCAAAGTTCCCTCCCTCCCAAAGTTCCCAAATTCCTAGGACATTTAAATGGGCCTGCCCTAGTCTGCAGCTAAAAATGTAAGGACACCATTTTGCCTTTAACAAAAAATGAAAGGAAACTAATTTGCTTTTAGCAAAACGTGAAAGCAAACCATTTTGATACTTTGCCCTCGATATGACAAAAGGAGATTGAAAAATCTTAAAAACAATTTTTAAGTTAGCACATTTTAGAATTATATATAATTTAAAAGTAACTGCAGAGGGTCACGTTGTTGGAAGAATTTGTTATTCCTCTTTAATACATTATTTTATATTAAAGTGAATGCAAAATGCAACTATAGTGTCCAATACATTGATTTTATTATGTTGCAGATCGAACATTCTGCAATTGTAAGGCCTTGTAAATGTGTTTGGCGAAGTACGACAGTTCGTTAGAACATGTTTTAGAATTTCATACATTTTTATTATTTAAGCAGGTTATACGTGTAAATTAAAACTTATTATGGTAACGGTATTGAAAAAATTCAAATTTTAAAATTTCATGCAATTTTAAAAATATTTAAAAACATTATTTAAATACCACCTTGTAATGTTCAATTAACAATAAGTAAAAACAAAGATCATTACCTTGGATGCGGTAGCAAGGATACCTTGATATAGAAAGTAAGCCATGGTCAGTCAAGACGGACACGGACGTATGACACGGAACACCAGCAGTGCACAACTGTTTGAAAATGGCATATTCTCCAAGTACTTAGCATACCTGTATTTATAGTTTACATGGTAATTTTTATTAGCTTTTAGCCACAATTTTGCACAATGCATATTGTTTTGCCAAACTTTTTTATTTGGAGTTGACCTATATTTATGACACAATATTTTACTGTTCGATTTTAGGTGGTAACATATTTGGAGGAGAAGCATTGTAACTTGGAATAGAAAAAAAGTAATTACTTGAAACGTGTGTTAGTTAAAATTAAAACTAAAGGTAACCCATTCAAGAAAATTATTGGTATAATGATGGTTTGCCTATTAAAGTGCCTTGTTTAATATACGTTTAACTTAATCTACGTAATATTTAATTAGTACAATATTTTTTAATTATCTTATTTGTCAAAAACACAATAAAGCGAGCAGGGAACTAATTAAAACTTGTTTTTATTTGCATTTAAAACGATAAACTATGGGATCAAAATCTGTTTGCAAAAAGTAATAATGTAAATTTAAGTGCGTGTCTTGTTGGTATTTGTATGAGTTAATTAGAGAAAGAGGTTATGAATTTGACTACACAAACTAATAGGCGCAAAAAAGTGCATTGTTTTGATTTTAATTGCGCAAATTGACGAAACGTGCCTTTAATGCTTGACAGACATACCTTACTAACCTTACGCGCTAATAACGGTTTTACTTATCAATTAGGAATTTATTAATTTATGAATTAAAATTGTAACATGGGTAGCATAATATTTTATGCATAGCTCATACGCATAAAAGTGCACTTTATCTTTATTCAGATAATAATTTAGCACACAAAAATAGACTCACTATAATAAACTTTCTCAGTTTTAAATATAGTAAAATAAATTTGTTTTACTAAGGGGGCGTCCATTAATGACGTTTAGAATAGTTTCAGAGGACGGGGGGGGGGGGGGAGGGGGGTGGCAGTTGGAGGGGGCAACGACCTTGACAATCTTCGCTGTACAAATTTTTTTTTTCTGAACGTCATTGACGGACTGCCCCTAAGTACTAATTTAATTAAATGGAGCAGCAACAGTAAAACTTGTGTCTGAGGTCATGACTGAGAAGTATTAGGAGAATGGGATGAATGGCAACGTCGACGTAGCCCATGTAGCCTAGAAATTGGAAGTAGTTCTGAATGAAACTTCGAAGTTGGCTTGAGATGACGCCATTGGGGAGATCGAGAGGGAAGCGGAAAATGCCAATTGGGAGCCAGCAAAGGATACACATGAGAGCGTAGAGACACGCAATTCGCATGAGGATCACGCGGCGATCCCTATTCCTCCACACTTGCTTCTGCGGGGATTTCAAAAATGTTAGCCAGAAAGGCGCGTACCTAATATTAAAATCATTAAAATAATTTCTTTTTTGCTTGTTCATTAATTTAAATATCATACTGGCCAAAGTGAGAGGAACCTCATGGTTCGAAGTATCTTGAACACATCTGTTAAAACTTGGTCAAAGCAAATTAATCTTTTTGTCTAGGAAGAACCAAAATGACCTATTTCCAGTTTAAGCTAAAAACAATACATATCTACAAGCAAATATTTACAAAAATAAAGTAAAATAAGTATGGAAAGCATTTAAATAGAACATTTTGCAATTTTCAAAAATATGCAAATAGAACATTTTAAACTTTTAAAAAATATTTAAACAGAATATTTTGAACTTTTCTAAAATATGTAAATACAACATTTTGAACTTTTCAAAAATATGCAAATAGAACATACTGAATTTTTCAAAAAAAATGCAAATAGAGCATGTCGAATTTTTCAAAAAAATGCAAATAGAACATTTCGAATTTTAAAAAAAAATGCAAATAGAACATGTCGAATTTTTCAAAAATATGCAAATAGAACATTTCGAATGTTTCAAAAAAATGCAAATAGAACATTTCGAATTTTTCAAAAATATGCAAATATAACATTTTGTACCTTTTAAAAAATGTGCAATTAGAACATTTGGCACCTTTTGAAAAACATGGGATTAGAAAATTTTCCCCTTTTCAAAATATGGAATTAAAACATTTTGCACGTTTTCAAAAACATGGAATTGTAACGTTTTGCAAAAAAGTTAAAAGGACATTTTACTCTTTTCAAAAAACTTGCAAATAGAACATTTAAAGCTTTTCAAAAACTCATTATTAACATTTTGCTCATGTTTCTTGTTTTGTTTTTATGGCTTAACTTATAGGTCATTTGAATTCCAGCTCAAATTGGAAATAGCTCATATTGGTTCTTCACAGACGATTTAAGCCGCCCAACATTTTATGGATTTGACTTTGGCCTTCCGAAATATCATAACTGGGTCCCAACTTGGCTCAAGATTCTCCTGTCCTCTGGTATTTATTGGTTTTTGGAGAAATGGGAAACCATCCAATTTTCTGAGGAAGGAAGTTACAAATACATTTCCAAGGTTACAAACAAATCAAGTAAGGAATCAAAAGCGTTGTCGTTTTTAAAATCCGACATTTGCATGGTCTTTATTCTGTTTGGAACTGGGGCACCGTTTTCTCTGGCAACTTTTGCTGCTGAGTGTACATTAGTACTTACTGATAAACTGATACCAGCCCACCGGGACCTGGACTGAACACTGAAAATTAAATGTAATTACTTTGTGAAAAAAATTAAAGTTTGCTGCTTTAGTTTACCAGACCATATTGTACTTTCATAATTCTATTTTCCCCTAGTAATGCGTTGGCAGTTTACAGATTTCCTTATTATTTTCAGTAAGAATTTCATTTTTGACTGCTAAGCTTAATTATTCAGTGAAAACTAAAATAGATTAGTCTGTCAGTCTAGTCAGTCTGTACAGATGCAGGTAGCACGCTTTAAGTCACAATTTTGAACTGATTTTATTCAGAAATATAATTGTTTAAAAATGCAATGTAGATGTGCTGTGTATTTTTTCGTTATGATCTATTTAGAGACATAGTCCCAACTAGCATGTAATTGGACAAGAATCAAAATTTTGTTTTAAACAGTGTAAAACACGGAGCCGGTGACCGGTAGGACCGATTGCACTGACCGGGGGTGCAGTCAGTTCTATACTTTTGAGACAAGCTCAGGACGGCCTGTGTTAAATAATACGGAGGCTCAAATGAGGCCAAAAAGAAAGGTACGTTTCGGTCCTCGGACATTTTTTTAAGAGCTCGTTAGGGACCGATTGACTTGCACTGGTTTTAAAGGAAAAAATAAAACATGCGATGTACATACGTAAATTAATCAAAGCCGGTATAGTTTCTCATTTATAAACACATAAAAATTCACTCACAAAATCACAATAATAAAATATCATAAATATCTAGCTATGTTAGTATTCAGCGATGACCCAAAGACAGAAACATTTAGAAAATGATCTTCTTGATAAACGCATTGGAATTAGGGATAGAGCATGAGTGTGTTAACAAGGGACTCAAGCATCGCCATATTCATTGTTGCCACCGTTTCCTTATCCACATATTAGCTGTTGCTGAAAAGATACACTTTTGTTGGATGAATTGCTTCAAGCTGCAACGCTCTTAACTTTCTGTTCCTTCTCGTTTCAGGCTACGTGTCATGCTTCCATTCGTTATTACAATCGCACGTCTGACAAGGGAACCACGCCAAGTGATACGCTCCGATTTTAAAAAAAGTATCCACAATTGATTGACCCTCGCGAGTGTACTACAGCTTTAAAACTGTTCGGTCGCAAATTGCGCCGTTAGTCCACAGCAGCCCGCCAAAGTTTACAAAATTCAACTATTTTAAACTTTGCCGCCTTGCAGTTCCTACATTTTTTATCCGATTTTCGAAAATTCTGAAGTTTTGTGACCTTTAAACCATTTTCTAAAAAGTAATTTCTGGGTTTTTGAAAATTCAAAAATTTTCTTTTCTTTTAAAAAAAAATGAAAAAAAATCATATTTTTGAGGCACCTCAAAGTACCTTATTTTTTGAAAAAAATAAAAATTTTCGAATTTTCAAAAACGCAGAAATAACTTTTCAGAAAATGGTTTATTGGTCACAAAACTTCAAAATTTTCGAAAATAGGATAACAAATGTAGGAACTGCAAGGCGGCAAAGTTTAAAAAAGTAGCATTTTTTGAACTTTGGCGGGCTACTGTGGACCAACGGCGCAGTTTGCGACCGTACTGTTTTAGGGTTGTAGTACACTCGGGAGGATCAATCAACTGTGAATACTTGTTTTAAAATCAGAGCGTATCACTTTGCGTGGTTCCCGTGTGAGAGTGAAACGTGGCAATGAGATAAAAAACAACAGACAGACCAACGCAGCTTTGGAAAGCAATAAACGATGCTGCTAAGGCAGTTACACCTACTTGTTAATTCATTATATACGCCAAGAAAACAAAGGTAGATCCAATCAATGTCTTGTTAGAGTTTCTAAACACTCCATAGATATCTTGGCCATGTTGGGTGATCAAATAAACTTGGAGGTAAGTTCGTATCTTATCGTTAGTATCCTACTTCCGCAAAATTTCTTTTGAGATCTTGTTTGTTTTACAACTGTTGAGTAAAATTAAAAAAAGGAAATTGTTTAACAGACACACTTAAATTTAAATAACACGCGTGAATCTTTTTACTACGATAATTAAATTTTCGCGCCGGATTTGTCTACTGTGGGTCCAAGATAGATGCTGAGCTTAGCACAAGTTGGGTTAATCAATTGAATTTCGTTGAAAATCCAGGTCAACATAATCATGCTTGAATATCTATGAAAATGTGGACTGCTGATTGAGGTCAAAAGCCACTTCAGGTTAAAGACCTGAAGTGGTGCGTAATTGTTTCCTTATAACACTCAATATATAAAGCTTTTGCCATAACAACTACAACTAACTACTAATTTACTTAAAAGAACACATTGTAATATACCTGAGCTCAGTAACGACCACACACCCCATGAATACAATCGGAACCAACGAAAATATTAAAAGAATATACGTTGCAAATATATTAAGTGAATAGAAGGCCATCAGTACCAAGGAAACTATTACAACTCCATAATATGTAGCATGGTGAACAACTGGAACACTCCCGCTTCCAAATACATTAACTTCGTGTGTTGCAAGAAGGGGTGTCACAAGGAGACCAGGCGACCCCAGATGAATTACAAAATACATCATTAGGAAAGTAGTAACTGCCCAGAAACTGTAAAACATCTACAGTAGAAATTGAAAGCAAAATGTTATAACCCAAGGGGATTCTGAATGACGAAGAATATATCGCTGGTGATGAGGCAACTTGACCTAAGTACAGTCCAAGCTTAAAAACAACTTGGCACAAGTCCATTCACTTCTTAAAAGTAACTTGGCACAAGTCCATGTCAGTTTCCTAAAAGCATTCAAATGGATAGGACGGGGTAGTTATTGGATTAAATAGGTTCGGATACGTTCCTGTTCAAACCTGTCACAGTCTTTTACAGCTGGCCTTTTACAATGCATGACGGTGGTTGCAAAGCCCAGCTTATGCGTTTTAGCTTTTTGTCCGTCGAACGTTTTAAATGTATGGAATACAATAAGGGGTGTCCATCAATGACGCGTATATTCAGGGAAGAGAGGGAGGAAATATAATATGTAAACATAGTGTGACGCTGTTATGTGGATGTGCTTAACTCTGGGAGGGAGGTGTTAGAAAATGTCTGATTTTTCTAAAATTCATTGATGGACGACCAAAAAAACGACCACTAATTGCGCTGAAGCTATTCATTTGCATGCTTTTACAAAACTGACATGGACTTGTGCCAGGTTACGTTTAAGAAATGAATGGACTTGTGCCAAGTTGTTTTTAGGCTTGGACTGGACTTAGGCCAAGTTGCCTCTTCACCAGCGATATTGACCTTCAAAAAAATCAAGATGCAATTATTTGTGATTCTAATAAATAAAGGACAAAGTTTAAATAATTGAAGCCACAATGAATGATGCAGCTACTCTAAACGCACGCTTACAATTTTCAGCAAAATTCATACTTGATGTGACGAATCCCGGGATTTGGTATATTTTGCACAGAATTGTGATTTGATTACAGGGCAGAATTGCAAATAAACACAACATTAAGGATGAAAACAGTATTTCAAAAGTTGTTTCATTTGAAATATAGCGAAACCTGAAAAATTCGTAAACCATGAAAGCATTATAAGACATGCTCAGCAAAATATTAAAATACCAGACGAGTTTTTGGGATTCACTGCAGATTGCTAATTTTGGACGATTTCTCCTCCAGTCCCATTCCAGTGGATGGAATGCAAATAATTGACCAAATTCTAAACCTTTTGCAATGCAGCTCACAAGTAAATCTGTTAAGAGGACATTTCCACGAATTTCCACGTTTCTTGTATCTTCTGAGAGGACAAAGAGAATTTTTACAACTCTTTTACAATTCACCAAAAAATCTGGGTCGAATCTTAAAGCCATTTGAGAAAGAAAATGAGATCAACAGTTTTATTAAAAGTAGGATTTGCAAGTAAGATTTAACGTGGTTTTTGAAATATAACAACGGTTTCAACAAGAAGCATAGTTAGCTAAGTTCATTACTGGTATTGTTTGAGTTTGTTTTCGTTGTAAAAGGAATATCTTAGACCAAATACAATTTATTATAAATAATTACTATAGAAAGGTTATAGCAAAATTTAAATTTAGTTACTTAAGCTGTAAATGTTGTATTTGCAAACAGAAGAAATATAAAAATATGGCATGTCTTAATTTAATTTGCTTTAATATTATTATTTAATATTGTTCTGCAGCCAGAGAAATACTATTTAATCTAATCTTAGTGAACTAAATTATGTTTTAATTCCATAACTGTAAAGTCAACAGATTTGTTAAGATTTACAGATGTATGTGAAACACCGTTTAAAATGTCTCTAACGTCATTTAAGGACGAACCCATGCAATGTTTAAAACTAATAATTGTCTGTATTGAAATCGATCGCTCTGCTTAAGCGATTCTAAGCACCAAGCCACGAAGGCACTCGGCAGCTCAACCTAAAATTCAACTATTTAGTATTGCAAACACTTTCTAAATTACGCTTGCTTAATTGAAGATTATTTAGGCAAACAATATAAATTAAATAAGGTAAATAACATCTCGTGATGTCACTCGAGGTTAAGTACGTCCAAATGAGATTCAACGGTGTAAACAGATATGCGTTGGCTACTGCACTTCAGCTGAGTGCACGACGGTAGGCAATGTTCATATTATGTTATAAAATCAACTTCGGCAAAATAAGGAATGTCTATGTTTTTCTCGCCTTTATTTGAATACGGCTCTTACGAATAAAAAGATTTTTGGTTAAAATTTTGAATTTTTGGCTACCTGTTTTTTTTTAAACCCGGATTTTAGTATTAACCTCTTACGCACCTGTTGCAATTTGTGTTTCCTGACACATAGCCCATTTTATTTCTAGATTGCATTCTACGCGGGCAATTTTGATTGTTCAATCGCAATACTTAAGATGTTAAGCTATGTATTGGTCACGCTATTTGACAGTGCTATGTTAGTTTATACAATTTAGAATGTTGTCCAACGTGTCATATTTTGGGTTACAATGTTAGAATAATTGAATTTGAAGGTGGCCTTAAAATTTCAAGACTTTACAAGACTCTTGAATAGTCTTGAAAATGGCAAGGTCTTGGTCTGGATTGTGCACTTGTACGACACAAACTGGCAATGAACCTGTACCCGCCCTCTGCTACACTAACTTCTCGTCAGTTTTCTAAAATACTTACAACAAAGCAGGTTGAGTTATTTTGAAACTTATTTACTTTGCAAACTAAAACCAAGCAGACGAAAGTCATGGAAAATCAGTTTCTGTTGTATTAAAAACATTACGCAATATTTTGAATTGATTTTTGTTCTTTCATTTTACATGAAACTTTTAATTCACAAATCCAACAAAAGTTGCATTTTATGTATCCTAAATGCTATTCTTGTGGTAATCAGGTGACACATTGATTGTCAGAAGCAAGGTTTAATATTTTAGTTGACACCATTTAATGTTAATATAAATACAATTCTCAAAATACTTTTTTAAATTAACATTAACTCAAAAATAATTGAACTTTGTTGCAATTACATTCGGAGGACATGTGTGTCATCACACCATTCGCTTCGGCCTTTTCCTCCGAAAATAAATACTTGATCCTTGACGGCAGCGCATGCTGTAGAACAACGTGGAGACGGAGCCTCTCCATTTGGAGTCACTTCCGTCCACTCAAAAGTGTCTGCACCAAATTAAAATTGAATTAAAATAAAAAATTGAAAGACCAAATTTTCGTTTTCTTTAATTTCGAAATCGAATGAACTGAACATTGTTCATTCACATAAAAAGTTGACCCCAACTTAAACTAAACTGAACTAGTTATTTTGGCTTTTTGAATTTCAATTTAAGAAAATTAAGAATTTGTGTTTTGTAGTTTCTAGTTTCAGTTTTTCAACGTTTCCAACATCAATCAACAATTTTAAAATAATTAGACCAAAAAAGTAGACGCTTTGAATATTTAATTTTCAATTCCACACAAATCAATACGCTACGAACAAAAAACAAATTGGAGCCAATATGATTTGTAGAACCAAAATGGCCCTGCTTCCTGTGAAATTAGAAATAAAAGGAAAAGAGAAAATGCGTCACCTGGATCATAGCAAAATACGTCGTTATATAATTTCCTCTCTTCACTGAAGTCAAAAAGGTTTCCATCTCTTCCTCCGAAGATGTAAATTCGTCCATTGTACACAACTAAGCAAACCAAAAGAGAAACAAGAAAATTAGTTTTAAAATTTGATAAACTAATCGAATTGAAAAAAATATTTAAACAAAACATTGGCGCCAAAACAACAAAACTTGAAATGTTAAACACAACTTTTATTTGATTTTACAGGCACAATCATGCTCTCGACGCGACGGCGAAGTTCCACGCGTTTTTACTGTAGTCCACGTGTTGCTTTGAATGTCAAACGACGCCATTGTGTTCACTGTTGTCATCTCGTTCCAATCTATTCCGCCAAAAATGAGGATGAATCTGTCGTCGTAGACTGTCACTGAGTGACTGTAACTAAGTGATGGAGGAATTCCCTGCAAACAGTTTAGAACAAAGTCAAAATAGTTCTTTAAAATTAAATTATGTATTGGAAATAAATTTAAAAGACTTTCAGACTTTTGTTTCAATTGTTGACCAAAGAAAAGAATCCAAATCCAAAGAATGTAAATGATTCTTCACTCTTTTTGACCTTTGAAATTTGCCTCCACTTCCATCTCCACCGAGGATGAACATATCATTTCTGAACACAACAGCACTGTGTTGAGTACGAGCGTCGGGCATATTTTTATTATTCCACCATAAACCTCCATTGACCTTCGGTTTGTCCCACTTGAGCGTCAAAGTGTTGAATCGATACGTCGAGTTTGATTTTCTCCCTTTCTTTGTATCGTAACCACCGAAGATGAAAACAAATTCTTGGTGAGCCACCGCTGAGTGACCCCATCTTTGAGTTGGATTCACTCCACTGTTTTTAACTGGCAACTTTTTCCACTCTTTTTCATGTTCGTTAACATTCAACTTAAACACATCCAAAACATCACTTGAACAACTTGGATCACCAGAATAACTCCATCCACCAAAGGAGTAGATTTGGTTGCCAACTGCGACCGCTGCATGTTCAATTCTCGGAGGAAATCCATTTATTTTATTTCCCCACTGCATCTGCAAATTATTCAGATTGTTACATGGATCTTAAATTACTGCTACGTACTTTTTATCATCTTACCGTTTTTGGCAGCTGTGCTGCTGCAGGAACTTGAAGAGAAGCAGCAGGTTCGAAAACTTGTGGCCTCAGCTGCGTCTGCAAAACAATTTCGTTCAAAATTAAATATTCATTTTGTTTTAAGCAATTTTCACCTTTTGCTTCGCTCGATTCTATCCTTTGAAAGTTACCTGCACAATTTAAACTCCAACAAACATTGCAGTTCGCAACAAAACTGGTTTTTAAAAACTAAATTAAAAGATGCATATCTCTGTTCCATGTAAAAACCAACATCTTCGAAATGAAAACTGGCTTCGTTGATCAGATTCTAAAAATAAATTACCTCCTCCAACAAAGTAACGACACAAAACGGAGCTCCATTTTTCCTAAAGACGTTGTACGCGTGCACCGCGGCGCCGCATGCGACTGCTTCGTCTGCGTCGATTATTCTGCAAATCTGTTTTCCCGCAAAATATTCCTGAACCATCTGCTGCACTTTTGGAATTCGACTGGAGCCGCCAATTAGAATAACGTCGTCTATTTGCTTCTTTTTAAAACCAGATTTCTTCAGAGTTTTGTCTAGGATTTTAATGCTCTGGTCTAAAAGCGACTGAATCAACTCTTCAAACTTTGAGCGCGTAAATGTGACGTGTAAATTGATGTCTTCGTGAATACAGTCCAAAGAAACTACAACTGACGTCATTGTTGCTGATGATAAATAACATTTCTGGCGCTCACATTCATCGCGAATGCGGCGCAGCGTCTTGGCGGTCTTGTTTCGAACTTCTGCGTCTTCTGATGCTTTTTCTGCCGCTAAACTCACCCCGTGAATTCGTTGGAATTCGCTGATGCAAAACCCTGTCATTAAGTCGTTAAAATTTTCCCCTCCAAGTCGATCGTCGCCCCCAGTTGCTTTGACCTCAACGTGGTTCTTGGCGTCCAATCGGAAGACAGTGACGTCAAGGGTGCCTCCGCCGAGATTGTAGATGAGACACGTTTTGGCCTCGTGACTTTGAAGCGAAGACATGATGCCGTACGCAACGGCGGCCGCTACCGGCTCAACGATGAAATGAATGTTTTTGAATCCCGCAGTGTGACACGCCCACTCAGTTAGGACTTTTTGAATTTCGTTGTAGTAGACGGGAATGGTGACGACTGCGCAGTCGATTGGACTGCACAAAAAATCTTCGCTCGTTTTCTTGAGGTGATGCAGCAGCTCTGACGCAATCACCTGCGGAAGTTTCTCTTCACCACCGATCTTCATTCCAACGTGGCCAGCCATGTTTACCATTTGAAATGGCCACAGCTGCTTGTATCTAACTCAAACAATTCAAATGCGTTAATAGATTTGTATTTATTTTGATAAATTATTGTATTGTATTGTATTTAAAGGAGATCCAGCGACATGAAGTTACTGAAATGCCGCTCAGGCCAATAAATAGGCCTATTGCAGAACGATCGTTTTGACGATGACTTAAGTCTTTATTTATGAAAGTTGCTATGTTTACTTGTTATAAAGTATGCGTGAGCAAGAACGAGAAACTTTCGCACCAAACTTTGAATTACACCTCTAAGCGTATATCTATTTAGTTACTATGACTATGCCTATGAGTTGCTCAGAATTGACAATTAAATCAGACCATAACACTGGTATTTATCAAGGGCCAAAGCCATTGGTGGAATTTATACAAATTCCCATAATACCAGCACGTAGTCCAATTTGCATGTAATTAAGCGAGACTAATCAACCTACTCACAAAATACCAGAGATGTTTCAGCAGTTGCTGATAGTGCTGTTAGCTGGGGTCAACGTGCCTGCGAGGATCGCGATTATTTTGATGAAATGTGAAGTCTTGTGGTTTTAGAAAACGTTATATCAAATGGTAATGAATTGTACTTGTCACTTTTCTTAGAATTTACTTTAGGTTAAAACCTAATTTCATTAGAAAATTCGAAGGTGAGTACATCACAAAATTTAAACAAAAACAAAAGCTTTGAAATTTGGTGAAATTAATGGTTATCTTCAAATAAGTAATAAATACGAAAACTTCTAATTTATAATATTGGTAAATCAATTGATAAAAGCAAGACAATGTAAAAATTGAAATTTTAAAAGTGTCGTTGATTTTGTGACAATTGGGCATTAGGGTTGTCAAGAGCAGGTTAATTATTAACTGGAAGCTACTTGCTTCCAGTCTTCTACTTCGCTACTTTTAACTATGCGCTGTGTACCAATCCAAATCTAATCAAAAACAATTTTCCATTATTGTGTATTTGTTAAAAATCTTATTGGAGATTTTATATGACAATAACTTTTCTCAAAAAATATACTTTTACTTTACCAGATTTGTTTTTAAAAAAATTGAATTTTTTAAATTTAAAAAAAAACATAAAATCACTTTGTATAAAACAGCTCTGTGATATAAGACAATCCAAATCGGCTATGAGCTTATTTTTAGCCGTTGTAATTAAACGTATTTTGCGGAAGCAAGGATATAAGTGCATAATGTAAATTAAGTAATTCGACTGACTTACGTTTGAGCCTCCTGCTCATTAAAACTTCTGCCAATAAGACGTTTGATGTCGTAAACTGTATTTTCTGGATTTACAGATGCAAGTTGCTTTGCTGTTTCTCCTGTGAAAATTTGAAACTCTGAGTTCTTACTATTTTTCTGGTTAAGAACATGAACATAGGACACATAGCTCGGCGTTGACAGTGCATAGTTGCTTTTAAGAATCTCCGGATATTCGTAAGGATGTCGTAGGACAGCGACGCGAAAACAACTTGTTCCAAAGTCAATTCCAATGGCCAAAGAAGATAAACATGTTGAGGACGAAACATTTTCCAAAGCCCTTCGTAAAAACATTTTTAAACGTTATCACTTCTGACCATTCCTCCGTTAGAACGTCAATTAATAAACATAATTTTAATTTAAGAATTAAAGTTACTAACGTAAAATTTAGATGCTTCCTTGACATATGTTTGTCTAGAGAACATATCACCTGAACGTACATACTGTCAATTTCAGAGTCTAATGACGTCAAACGCTCGAAAAGTATTTTACAAGGAATCACATTTGATGTTTTCAAAATTTCAATCGCAGTTTTTTTTGCATTATTGTGCAGGATGCCGAATTCGCTAAAGTTACAACATATGGTTTCTTCTATTTTGTGTTTGTAGCAATCAAGCGCTTGAGCAGAAACTGCATCTGCATAATCAAGCACTTTTTTGTACTCCGACCTCATGCGTTGGTAAACAGATAGACGCTCCGTGTCTAGCTGTTGGGTTAGATATTCAAGCGCATACTCAAACAATGGAGAATCTAGAAATGTTTGTGTGAATTCTTCTATGAGCCTAATTGTTATTTCCGCATCAAGTCTTTGCAATTCATCTTCAGAAATATTCAGATATTCTGTCCGTGTGATTACTGTTTCTGCGTACGACTGGCAGAAGTGTTTAGCTTCCGTTCGAAGAAGTTGTTTCGCCTTTTCTTTTCTGTTCTTGTTGATGTTTTGAAATTCTTGGTAAATGATTTGAAATTCTTGGGTCAATTCTGCCCTGCCTTCAGTTAATTCATTGTTCCTTGTTGGTTTGCACAATGTATTAAACTTGTCAATAGCGTCTTCTTCAGCAATTTTTGAAGTCTGCTCCAAAATATCGTCGGACTTGAAATTGTTGTCGTCCATAACAGATTCCATAATTGATTTATATTTCAGCACTGCTTTGCTGGTTGCATTTAAAATCCGTTCTTTCTGCATAAAAAAACACCGCATCATTAAACAATTAACTGATTTAGTTACGCAATTAGTGATTTTTTAAATTAACGTATTTAAAAATTGTAAGTTGCATGCTGTTACTATAACACTTATACAAACTACTATGATTTTTTAACAGTAGCAAAAAATTAGTAATTACCTTTTCTTGAGCCTTAAGTGTGTACAGGTTATGGTAGCAATGATTGTATACATATTTGTGCAGTACAGGTAACTCCATGTTCTCCGTTTTTGAGTTACCTGGGTCAATGTCACACCTTTCAAATGAAGACACCGCGTTTTCAAAATTTTCTTTTCTCAGCGTCTGATTATGTAACAATGTGTCATAACCTGAGTAGACATCATTGTGTTTATTGATCCAGATGAGACACAAGCAAAATAAGTTGATTGCCTTGTCTTCTGTTTGCATGTCTCCAAGTTCCTTACTTTCAATGTTGAGGTGTGCGTAGACGTTTCTCACTAATTCTAATAAAATATCTGAGTTTCGGTTTTCATAAAATATCAACAGCGAACAAAATATCACGGAGTAGCATATGGAATCTTGTGGCCAGTTTCTGATTTTTAGGTGATTGTGAGCGCATAATAGAGCACTTGTGGTGTGACTTGCGTGGTTGCTTAACTTCCTCTCACTAACATAGGCACATATTTTTGTTAGAACGAAATAAGCATCCTTCTCGTTTAAGTTGTCTCGTGTGCATTGCTGTACTAGTTTATGAATCCTGATAACTTTTCTGATTCGCTTAGCCTTTATGTTTACTTCAGTTGCTGTAGATTCTGCGACAGTTTCAATTGATATCATCGACTTTTTCTTCAGTATAGCAAATGGCCTACTGGTTATCACCTTATTACACATGTAATTAAATAGGTCAGACATTGATTCTACTGTCATGTTTTCCGCAGGTGAAAATGCCATTAAATTAAGCAGTGTAATTGCATCAGCTCCGTCGCACTTTTCGGCTGCAATTCTTTTCATTGTAATTTCCCAGACATTTTTCATGACGAGGTTGTATTTCGTTGCTGCTCCGGACTGCGTGTCTTCCCCCCATCCTCCTTGCGGCATCTCCATTCGCTTCAGATATTCTTCAATTTCGTTTTCAAGGTCTGATTCGTCCAAGTAGTCAATATTTGATGCAGCTAACGAGAGCCCCAAGGGAAAGCCTTGAAAAGACTCTGCGATCTTTAGAATTGCATTTTGGTTGTTGGTACTTTGTTGGTCAAGTCCAAGTTTCAGCTTCTTTGTGAAAAGCGCAATTGATTCGTCATTTGTGAGTTCGTGCACTAGAATTTTATTTTCTTGTGGAATTTCATACACTTGGTCGCGTGAAGTTATCAAAATTAATGGTCGACGTTGGAGAGATTCAGATGTTGGAAAATAATTTAAAATTTGGAATTCCCCGTCATTGAACTGAGGTGCGTTGTCAAAAATAATCAAACCATTTCCAATGTGTTGCGAAAAGTGTTTATAGACACGGTCCACAGTTGCATTAAGGTTCCCTGATTCATTTGTTGACACATTTAATACTGCAGCAAGAGAATCAAAACTGCGTTTTAAACAGTCATAATTATCAGCATCAATCCAAGCAACATTTTTAATGAATGCTTCTGATTTAAATTCCCTTGCGTACATGCGCGCTATTTCTGTTTTTCCAATTCCACCTAAACCACAAAGCACTACTGTTCGCTCGTCCCACTTAACCTTTCCAGAGCACACTTGCATTCTACTATTAATTTTGGCTAGAATTTTTGTACGCCCAGTAAAACTTGAGGTTGGTGGGTCAATTTCATAGAAATGTGTTACAGGTGGAACGAGTATGGGGACATGCGCAGACGTTCCAATGTAAGTGATGCAGTTTCCAGCTATTGACATATTCCCGGCAGTGTGAACACCTGTTGTTCTAATGTATTGCTCTGACGCACAACTATTGCTTGATTGTGGTTGAGCGTTTATGTTTCTTAGTTTTAAATCAAAGGAAGTAAGTTTGCTGGCGCCGGACGTGCTTAAGTCAACATTATGTCCTGTATTTGGGAGACACATTTGACAGTGTTAAAAAAAAAGCTCGTAACGTGGTTTACAACATGGCCTAAACTTGGTGTTACGGTTTCTTTGGGATTTATCACATTTTATAAATTATTACGAATCAATAGTATAGCCTTACCTTGGATTTTCATGTGCGCACTAAATATTCCTTGCATTCCAGGCATTTCGAGTTTTTTAGAAATTTCAAATAAATTCATAATTGTTTTCAGTGACAAGTTGAATCGTTGAATTTCTTCAGCTTCTAAATCATCCCAGAGGAGGATCTATAACAATTTAAGGTGTAAAATCAAAACCATTTGATTAAAATTGTGATTTTAAATCGGAGCTTAGTATTAATAATTATTCAGTTTAATGTAAAACACGCTATAGTCTTATACATAATTTTAAAAATTAATCTCACTTCATGGCGTCAATTCGACTACGTATGATTAAATTACACTGCAGCCTCAAAACAAAATAATTACTACAGTTTAATGCCACTCATATGTACGTACTGTTTGATTTTTGAAAAGGACTAAAGTTAAGATACGCGTTTTTTAACGCTTGACAGAAATACCAAAAAAAAAATAAAGTTACCTCTAAAAACATTCGAAAAGCTTCAGGATCCACATCCGGCAGTGGAACACGTAAGTTACCCTTCTCCCAATATTTGTACCAATTGTGTTTAAACAGTTTGTCTAGCGCTGGGCATGCAGCCTGTAATGCCACCTTCAGTGCAAGTATTTCTTTCCCAGTGGAGCCTACTACAAATGTGACGTCCTTGGCATCCTCATTATCAGCCAAGTAAGCTATCACCTTCTGTCCAAAAGAGCGTCGAGTCAATCTTGGGGCGTCCATTTCTTTGTGCTTTGCTGGACTGAATAACTTTGTCCTAAATTAAAATCAAGTATTTAAATGTCTAATAAAATTGAAAAAAGAAATACTGTAAGCTATTTAGACTACAAGTTTCTGCCCGGAATATTTAGCCTTTTCAGATTTATTTGTATTTACTGGATTAAATAGTTTTTGCTATAAAAGTAAAGAATATTGAAATCATAGCACAGCTAAATTTCTGTATTATTTTAGTTTATGAACATCATCAAACAAATCAGCTTCCATTACCTCAAGCTTGTTTGTTTCAAATCAAAAACAATTCCTGGAATCCTGTGTGAAGCAGCTACACAAAGATATAAACTTGCGGTTAAAACATGTATCGGCTTGGACAGAAAAGTGGTCAAAGTCTAAAATAATAAAAACATCTAGCGCTTCGCGCCGGATTTGTCCACCGTGGGCCCGAAGTAGATGCTGAGCTTAGAGCGAGTGACATCATCACTGGAAAGCATGTTTTTTGTCGAAAGGCAAACCTAAACCTAGCATTAAGCGCTGGTGCCAACGGGTTAGGTACGAGCTTTGCTGGTGACAGTGGGTCAGGTACATGTGCATGTGCAGCCAGGCATTTTGAGTATTTTTGGTTGGAATAGCTAGATTTGGCTAGGTACGATTTATGATGACAAGAGTAGGCAAGCTACGAATAGTGCCGCTACAAGTTGGATCGGTATTAGTAAAGGTGCATGTGCAAGGTAATGTTACCTAGGTAGAAGTTGCTCTGTATCGATTGAGAACAGTAAAAGCCATTATGATAAGATTTAGGTCTTTGAAATTAGCGCCGCCACGATGGTGGTGGTACAAGTTTTACCGATTTTTGTGGGCCTTGTGACAGTATCACAGGTAAAAGGTGGTTGGGTACTAGTGGTGCTGATACGTAAAGTGTCAGTACAAAAGCAATTAGCATATGAATTTTACAATACCTCATGACATTAAAATTCGTTTAAATAAAATAGAGCAAACATATAAAAAATAAAAAAAAAGCTAAAGCTTTTGCTTGATGGCATCATAAGCAGTAACGTTTGTCAGTTTGAATTGACCACTAATGAAATAATTCTACATTTTAAATTCTTATTCGTTAATTTAATAATAAACAATCTGCACTGCAAGAGCTGAAAGCAGCACATACTACTTTATTGGATCGCTCACAAATAATGCCATCGTTAGGATCAGTTGATATAATTAGTTGGGCGATGATAAGTTGCCATATTAAAAATCCTATGATGAGGATATGTCAACCTAATTTCTAAACGTATGACAGTGGTGGTCCCTAAAATACTAAAATTTGCATGACATAATTCATGGACAATCCTCGTACGTACGCTTAAAAATTACAATGTTAAGGATATGTGTTTACTTAGTTTTGGAACTAATGGCATGGGAATAGTGGTCCCAATGGTCTGGTCCGGACCACAAAATATTGTCCGGTCCTGGTCTGGTCCGAGGATTTCGGACCACACCACAATTTTTTGGACCAGACCAGACCAGACCACTATTTTATTTTGTGGTCCGAATATTAAAAAAAAGTCGTTTTCAGAATACACTAAACAAACTTAAAACAACTTGGTGTTTAAGAATATTTGCTGTATTGTGAATGTAAATATTTATAAGCATGAAGTAGTTTGAAAAGTCCATTTAAACTCAATATTATAAGTACGTATATCGTATATATTTAGCATAAGAAGTTTTTTTCAGTAATGTGGTCCAAATGGTCTGGTCTAGTCTGGTCTGGAGTGGTCTGGTCCAAAGAAGTTGGACCAGACCAGACCATAAAATTGGGACCAGACCAGACCATTGGGACCACTACATGGGAATCTCTAAAATAGTAAAATTTGAATGACGTGATCTACGGACGATCCCTGCAGGCATACTAGTAAAATCCTATGTTCAGAATATATGTCAACCTAATTTCTCAACTTATGACAGTGGGGGTCCCGAAAATAGTCAAATTTGCATGACATAATTCATGAACGATCCCCGTACGTACGATTGAAAAATACAATCCCTTGAAACCAGAGTTGGATGAGCCTCCGTCGGACAGCGAGTGGGATTGGCGGGCGGCTTAACGTCGGTCGTGGCCGGCGTATTTCCATCGGTTCATGGTAGGCCATAGAATCGTCGGCTAACCGGCGGACCGACGGCGGTGCGTGCTTTACACGGATTAATATATACCTTCGGTACTACAGCGGACCACTGGCGGAAAGAGACTCACTCGCCTAGGGGATTGCCCCCTCCCCCCCTGCCCCCTTCCTCTTTTTAATGCATTATTTTTTATAATTGTATTATAATTTTATACATGAGATAACAAATAATGAAGCAAGCAGTTGAACTCATACATCACCAAATCATTCTTAAACATTAAATCTTAAGTAGTTGTTCATTTAATAACACCATCAATATTGTTTTAGATAGAAAACAAACACAGTCATCGATTTCTGCGGCATGCGAATTGTTACTTTCTTTAACTTGAGTTCATGAAGAGAAGCAACATCAAACCTAAACGCTCTGAAAATCTTAGGTAACTACGGTTTTTGAACACATAGCAAACCAATAGGTAAAGTTAATTTTCCTTTTTACTTATTTTTTCTACAACACCATGGCCTTGGACAGGAACCGTAACCGTAGAACAAGCAAAATTCTTTTTTGTACATCTGTCATTGTTGTGGCTACATTTAATCTGTTACATTGAATCTGCATACAAGTACAACAAACTGCAATATTTTGAACTTAATTCAACAAGATTTACATGTTGCACTATTTTTGCTCATTTCCAAAATTCAATGCAGTTTGTTGTGCAGGAAAAAAGTCAAAGTCACAATAACGGCGGCATAGTGGACAAAAAAGAGTTTAGGCGTCCTATGCAGGTGTTGTTAAAAATAAAAAAATGTGGAAAATTAACCTACTTTGGTTTACAAAAGCAATGTGCACTGGAGTAAAACACTTCACTAAGCAAGTTTGTTTAATGACGAACACATTGTGAAAACCTATTATTACACACTTCAAAAGTTTATTGGAAATCTCGAGTTTTAAAATACTTAAAAAAATTAGTTTCGCGAGCTTAAAGTTTGACATGCTGCTTCACTCGTTTCAAGCGGCTGAATGTGAGCGGACGACTATCACTGGTGCCGTTGGAAAATGCACATGGCAAGACTAGCGATACGGGATGTCGGTAAGAAGGCGGCCCGAGGTAGGCCAGTTTGATGTCGTCATGATGCTAGCGGAATAAAATCGGCAAGCAGCTCATTACCCGCTGAACACGCCTCCGCCCGTTCCAACGAACTACCGCTGTTAGCCCGACGTTCTGAGTCTCGATTAAGAATCGGCTGGCCTCCCAATATCCGCTCTAACATAAGTCGCCCTTCCCGACCAAAATCTTACGTTGGCCCAACGCTTGTGGTTTCAAGGGATGTTTATGATAATTATATGTTTACCTAATTTTGGAACTAATAGCATGGGAATCTCTAAAATGGTATAATTTGAATGACGTGATCGATGGAAGATTCCTGCAGGCATACTAGTAAAATACTATGTTGAAAATATATATCAACCTAATTTCTGAACTAATGACAGTGGAGGTCCCAAAAATAGTAAAATTTGCATAAAATAATGTATGGACGATCCCTGCATGCAAACTAGTAAAATCCTATGTTAAGGATACATGTCAACCTAATTTTTGAACTTTTGACAGTTGGGATCCCTCATATGGTAAAATTTGTATGACGAAATTAATGGGCGATCCCTGCATGCATTTTAGTTGAATTCTATGCTGAGGATATATTTTAAGCTAATTTTTGAACTAATAACAGTCGGGGTCCCTAAAATTGTAAAGTTTGTTTGACGTAATTTATGGACGATCCCTGCATGCCTACTAGTAAATTCCTATGTTAATCGAAAGTTTTCTATGGTACGAATATCCACTGAATGTCAGGTATATGGAACGTGCGGCGCATGTACCTCTAGTAGAGGCAACCGAAAGTGAAGCCTGGCAAGGATAAATTTTGCATGCAAACAAATGACAGCTTAATCCTTGCCAGGCTTCACTTTCGGTTGCCTCTACAGTACCTACTTAGCTTCAGTTGCAAGTATTGAAATGCATGTAAAGTTTTGCAAGAAACCCGTTTTTCCTGCATTCATTCTATTGATAAAAAGTTGGTCCATTTTATCGTTAATTGTGAAAAACTGGTGAATCCGTTTGATTCCAAAAACAATAGGGTTCTATTCCATCGCATTCACCATCATTTAAAATTTATTTGAAAAAATTAGATTGAAAACTGTGACCTGTGGAGCACGACAAAAAAAGACACATTGACAGACGGACAGACGGACGGACATAGCCATTCCTATAGATGCTCAGCATCTAAAAATTAAAGCTAAATGTAATTAACGAAAATAGTCAAATTTCAAACTTGAAAGGCACTTTTAATTTTTGTTAATAAAATTGTAGTGAAATTTTAATTAATTAGTGAGAGCCTCAAAACTTTAACGAAGCCAAGTTTGACACGTAGAGCAGAAAAGTTAAGTTATTCCTAGAAATTCATTGACTCGCCAGCTGTGCATTAAATAAACAGGATTTGAAACCGTAAACAGGATGCAAAGGCGGTTGATTCTATCGTCCTATTGAATTAGGAAAATTTATACTGCTTATAACTCGTGATCTTAATTTGTTTTATTTTCCACATTATGCATTATTGAAAAATATTAGAAGGATGTAGAGCTTCTTGTAATATGTATCTGTTTTCGATGTTTTTGATTTAAGAATATAAATTAAATCCACCATGCATGAATATATCCCATTTCATGAAGTAGAAATTACAAACATTATAATGATGTTAGTGAACCAGATAATGTTATGAGTTTTGGCATGAGTCATGTATGCAAGCAGAAGAAGTAAATATAGAAAAATCCGGCGCTTCGCGCCGGATTTGTCGACCGGGGGCGGGCCCGAAGTAGATGCTGAGCTTCAACAAATGCGCAACACAATTTATGTTACTCTAAAAGATGATATTAGATTTATAGAAGCTCCCCTACCATCAATAAACCATATACGAATTTGCGTAGCATGTAGTAAGAATAGCTGAATAATGTTGACAAATTGCACCATTCACAAATGACGTCATTTATAGAGGCTCTTCTACCACCAATAAGCCATATATGGAAGTACGTGGCATGTAGTTAAATATAGCTAGAAAATTTGTAAGAATTGCCTAATTCACAAATAACGTCATTTATAGAGCCTCCTCTACCACCAATAAGCCATTTACGAATGTACGTTGCAAGCAGTTAGAAAAATAATAATAGTTAGATAAAGGTATTTATAAACGATCTGTGTATGTATTCTTGTAACACCCCTGCGTTCAAAGTATCTGTTTGCCTAATTTTTAAACAAATGCAGAGCAGAACCCCAAAATAGTGATATTCAGATGACGTCATTTATGGAAGATCCCAGTATCAATACTGGAGGCATTCCATAATATGGGTACCCGTTTACCTCATTTTTAAACTAAAGACAGGCGGGATACTTAAAATAATAATATTTAAACAACGCCATCTATAAACGATTTCTCTATGAATACTAAAAAACATTGATTTAATTCTTGGTCGGTTTAACCGCTAATGACGAAGAAACTATAACGTTAATAATAACTAAAAACTATACAGCACTTCTCCCTCGCTTTTCTGGGCGATTAAATAAGGTTTCAATCAGGGTTCGGAGGTGGTATTAACACCCTTGGACAAAACCATGGTTAAACCACTGTATTAACATGTTAATACAGGTAAGAAAATTGCCAAGTGGTAAAACTAGCCAATTTTATTAAGTTAAATACAAAACATTTGGCTTCAATTTAGTTCGAATTTAGAATTTTTTGTAAAAATTTGCCAAATCTTGAAACATGATTGATACAAAATTTTATTGAAGTTATTTTGTATTTTTAAATTAGTTTTTGTTTTTTTACAGTTAAGTATATATAATATTTTATATTGCACCGAAATTATTGTAAATACTGAGAAATCAATAAATGCTAGAAATATAGCGAAATATATTGGCTTTAGTCTAAATATTACTACTTTTGCAGTTTTGCCATGTTTTACCATGTTAATACACCTTTTGCCATGTTATAACATGGTTTCTCCCGATTAGCATGGCAAAACCTATGGTCCCGGTGGTTAAACCCGAACCCTGGTTTCAATATAAAATCTTCAAAAATGCGACCTGTAGCGTGCGACCAACTGACATTGTGACAGACACACCGACAGACAGCAAACACCAGACCAATAGACTAATAGATGCTTGCTCAGCATCTAAAAAATCATCTGTTGAGGTCATACGTCCACCTAATTTCTGAACTAATTACAGTAGGGATCTCTAAAATATTAAAATTTAAATGACGTCATTTACGGACGATCTCCGTATGTGAGCTTGAAAATTCAATGTTAAGTATATAAGTTAACTTAATTTTAGAACTAAAGGCATGTGAATTTCTAAAACGGTAGAATTTGAATGACGCCCTTTATAGACAAACCCTGCATGCATACTAGTAAAATCTTATGCTAAGGATATATGTCAACCTAATTTCTAAACCTATGACAGTGGGGATCCCTAAAAAAGTAAAATTTGTATGACGTCATTTTTGGACGATTACTAGATTCATACTTGTAAAATCCTATGGTAAGGATATATGTCAACCGAATGTCTGAACTGTTGACAGTAAGGATCCCAAAAATAGTAAAATTTGTAAAACGTCATTTATGGACGATCCCGGCATGCATACTAGTAAAATCCTATGTTAAGGATATATGTTAACTGAATTTCTAAACTTATGATAGTGGGGATCCCTTAAATAGTATAAATTTTTATGACGTCATTCCTAGACGATCCCCGCATCCATCCTAGTAAAATCCTATGTTAAGGATATATTATGTCAACCGAATTTTTCAATTTGTGGCAGTGGGGATCCCTAAAATAGTAAAAATTTATATGACGTCATTTATGGAAGACCCCTGCATGCATACTTGTAAAATGCTATGTTAAGGATATATGTCAACCGAATTTTTATACTTATGACAGTGGGGATCCCTAAAATAGTAAAATCTGTATGACGTTATTTATGGACGATCCCTAGGCTGCATTTTTAACGTCTGTAAAATGATAAGGAAGGAAAATTCCGAATGCCTGAGCTGGTATTCGAAGAGTGGACCCTCGTCATCAGAACGCATATTTTCCAATTTTACATTGCAGTGTCAAACCAACGACCACTATACCAGTCTGCCCTGTGAACGTACATATGTCAGCAGTACATTTACTTGTAATGGATATTGGTGAAAATTTTCCATGTGTATTTTTAACGGCGAAACTTGACAAGCTCTCAGCTCCATATGTACCTTCCATGTATTATCAGCCCTTTTTTTTAGATGCTGAGCAAGCATCTATTGGACTGGTGTCTGGTGTCTGTCTATCTGTCTGTCTGTCACAATGTCAGTTGGTCGCACGCTACAGGTCGCATTTTTGAAGATTTTAAATTGAAACCTTTTTTAGTCGCCCAGAAAAGCGAAGGAGAAGTGCTGTATAGTTTTTGGTTATTATTCAATTTATTGTTTGTTCGCAATTAACAGTTAAACCGACCAAGAATAAACTCCATTTTTTAAGATTAAAAAAAACGCTAAAAATACATGGACAGTACATACGGAGCTGAGAGCTTGTCAAGTTTCGCCATTGAAAATACACATGGAAAATTTTTACGAGTTTCTAATGCAAGTAAAGGTACTGCTCACAATATGTACGTTCACATGCCAGTCTAGTGTAGTGGTCGTGGTACTGGGACTGCAACACGGAGGTGCAAAATATCCACGCTCATCACTGGGGTCCATACATCGAGCACCAGTTTAGCTATTCTCCTTCCTCGACAAACCTAGGTATATTGGTGTTCGGAGGTCATCCACAATGACGTCCTTAGACAAAATAAACATGCATAGGTATATAGGTTATTAATGTTCGGGGGTCGTCCCTTAATGACGTACTTGGACAAAATAAACATACAAAGGTATATAGGTTAATAATGTCCACAAAGACGTCCTTGGACAAAATAAACATACATAGGTATATAGGTTATTAATGTTCGGGGGTCGTCCGCAATAACGTCCTTGGGAAAAATATACATACATAAGTATATAGGTTATTAATGTTCGGGGGTCGTCCGCAATGACGTCCTTGGACAAAATTAACATACATAGGTATATAGGTTATTAATGTTCGGGGGTCGTCCACAATGACGTCATTCGACAAAATAAACATACATAGGTATATAGGTTATTAATGTTCGGGGGTCGTCAACAATGACGTCCTTAGACAAAATAAACATACATAGGTATATAAGTTATAAATACAAAGTAAACGTACTGTAAATAAAATCTTATACTGGAATGTAAATTGACTTATGAAAAACAAACAAGACAAAGCTACAATAATTGTACAGAATGACGTGGATATTTTTTGCCTATCTGAAACCTGGATTTCTGACCTAAATGACGACTTATAGAGAATTTTTAAAAACTACACCATAATCTTAACTTGTGCAGTAGAAGAACGAGGCAGGAAGAGTGGAGGACTTCTTGTTGGAATGCGGAACAACATAGCATCGATATGTAAACTGATACACCAAGACCAATATAAGACAGCAATCGAATATACGCACAAAGGCAAACAAACACTTGTAGTATTTTCATATATACCTCCAACTTCTAAACATGACGACGAAATCGACAACCTTTTTAAAGACACGCCGCAATAAAAAAGCCAAAGATGTCTACTGATGGGAGATCTAAATAGCAGGATTAGCAACTGGAAGAACACAACAGAACTCGCGCTAAATTTTAGGATTACAAGACACTCGTCAGACCCAAACACAAATAAAAGAGGGAAGAACTTGATCGAACTAGTGAAAGCCAATGACCTAATAGTCTTAAATGGAAGAGGCTTCTCTGATCTAGATGGTACCGCGACATTTATAGGACACAACGGAAACAGTCTGGTGGATCAATGCATGTGTAACGACATAATAAGCGAGTACGTAGCTGACTTTACAGTGATTGAGTGCCTAGAATCAGACCATCTCCCAATACTAACCCAAACAACATATCATATTATATTAACCAAGGATAAATTATCCTGCAAAATCAAACTGTAATTATAAATGTTGTATGGGCTGAGGCCAAATCGACAAAATGAATAAATTATTATTATTTTTATATAGGTTATAATTTATAATTATTCAAGGGTCGTCCACAATAAAGTCCCTGGACAAAAAAAACATACAGGTATATAGGTTAATAATGTTCAGGGGTCGTCCACAATGACGTCCTTGGAAAAAATAACATAGTTTTTATTTAACAATATGCGATAAACATACCTCGGTTAATACTATTCAGGGATCGTCCATAATGACGTCTATTGAAAAAATACCATAGTGTTTAATACCCTTATTTCTAACTTTTAAATATTTTCTAACCTAGATTATTTATGTTCAGGAGTCGTCCAAAATGACGTCCTTCAAAAAAATAACATAGTTTTTACTCTTACCCTTTCCAACCTAAAAAATGTTTTCAACCTTTTTAACAGTATGCAATAAACATACCAAGGTATATGGGCTAATATTATCCAGAGATCGTTTATAATGACGTCATTCAAATATCATAATTTTAGGTACCCGCTTTATAACTGCATAATATTTTCTAACTTTTCTTTTTAACTGCTTGCCACGTACATTGGTATATTTCCTATTGATAGTAGGGGAGGCTCCATAAATGACGTCATTTGTGAATGGTGCAATTTATAAATATTCTTTAGCTATATTTAACCACATGCTACGTACATTCGTATATGGCTTATTGATTGTAGGGGAGCTTCCACAAATCTTATATCATCTTTTAGCTTAACAGAAATTGTCTTGCGCCTTTGTGAAAGCTCAGCATCTACTTCGGGCCCGCCCCGGGTCGACAAATTTGGCGCGAAGCGCCGGATTTTTTATCTTAAAACATTGATTTAATTCTTGGTCGGTTTAACTGCTAATTGCGAAGAAACTATAACGTTAATAATAACCAAAAACTATACAGCACTTCTCCCTCGCTTTTCTGGGCGATTAAAAAAGGTTTCAATATAAAATCTTAAAAAATGCGACCTGTAGCGTGCGACCAACCGACATTGTGACAGACAGTCAGACAGAGAGACAGCAAACACCAGACCAATAGATGCTTGCTCAGCATCTAAAAACAAGACCCATTATAACCCATGTATTAAATTCTCACTTGACACGGATGTGGGTTATTTTGATTTTTCACATACAACATTGCAGCATATTATGGGCGAAGGATTAAATCTGTCAACTTTCACTTTCCACTCAAAGCAAATCCGCTATCCTTCGCTTTTTATTTAAATAAGCGTTGTAGCTGACCAATTTTTAATTACATAGTTAGGTAAAGGAAAAGCCACACTTTAGATAGCAGTAGAGTGCGTATATGTGATCATGCCTTAAGTGTAATCAGTGGCTGGTGCTACAACACAAGCTGCATCAGAAATCCTTTACTAGCCGGTAATGATAGCTTGTACTCTTAACTAACGACAGTAAAATTTAGAGTGCGAAACTTTAAAAACCTGGGCAGAGTAAAATCTCCGAAGTCCGAATATCAGAAAAACTCGTTTTCCGAATTTTTTTCCGAGTTTTCAAATTTTAAAATTTCTAGTGTTGTACATTTTAGAATGGAACATCGTTTGCAACGTGATTAATACATTCATTACCAACTAGTTGAAGATACTATTTGAGATTTTCGTACGGAGAGTTCCCAGTAAAATAGATGAAAGGTCGAAGTGTCGAATCCGGGAGTTGTGCTATAATGTGATCATTCTATGAGCTCTAAATGTAATCAGAGCTTGAGATGGCTAAAAGCATCGAATCAACTCAGTTTATGGAACAGCTTATTAAAATAATTTGACAATGCTGTTTTCTATCATTAGGGATCGTCCATAAATGATTTCGTCCGGGTGGGTGCGTTTCCCGTCAGATTTTGACGACATATTAAATATAGCAGTTAAAGTAATGTTAATGTCATGACATAGAGGTGAATAGGTCCTAATAAAGTTTTAATTTGGGTTACATAATTTATGAACCATCCCTTACAGCAAGTTTTGATTTTTTGTAAATTAGAAAAATGGGTGGGTATTAAAATTCAGTGTATCCTTAGCATTATTGTGTCGTGTGAAGCTCAAGATAAATCCACTAGTTCAAGAATTCCTCGTCGTTTACGCAATTGCTGTTATCACATGTTACAGATGCCGAATTATCGTTTATTTTATTTTTACCCCCCAAGATGATGACATCATTTATGAGTAACTCCTTAAGAATCGTCTTTAAAGAATGTCATCGTTCGGGTCAGCTGGTCCAGCCAGATATTGATGACTGGTGACATTCCATTTTAAAATAGTCGCTTATTCAATGGTAAGAGATCATCCGTAAATGATGTCAGGTGTGTGTACGGTTAGTGGGTCGTAGCTAGGATGTAGATGACAACGTATGTTAAAGATATTCATCTATTCTACACAATGGTTCGGTTGATGACAGGGTAATCATAGGGTCGTAGAAATGGAGATATTTCGATGACATCATTTTTCGGCAACCCCTAAAATGATAAAATAGTGATGGGACAAAAAAGTCATTAATTGTGTGATGCCATTTGCAGACCACCCCAAAACATGTGATTTTGTATTTTACTCATGTAGTGTTTTTCAAATTCTCATAATGGAACCTAATATCGCAATTGCACTATCTTTCATTTTTCATCTTATCTGAAAGCTTTCTAGAGTGATCACATAAAAGGCACTAACTTTCACTGTAATATTAATGCAATTTTAACATGATCACATTTTGGGACACGGTGATCACATTTACAGCATTTTTATAATTTTGAAAATTATCGAAGTTATTTCATACAATTCAATATAAGTCTTCGAATTTTCAGTTTATCGGTTTGATATTTTAAGGGTACATAGAGGATGAACTGGCTAGTATTTGAGTACATAAATAGTGAATTTGGAGGAAGTACAAAAAAAGTTACAGATTTTTAAAGTTACAAAAAAATGAACCCGATCACACATACGAACACTACTACTATGACAAATTGATTGGATGCTGGCGACAGGCAGGAATAATTCCTGTGTTTGTTGCTGGCAATAGTGGCCCCAAGTGTTCAAGTTTATTCTACCCGGGAGTTTCTGCGCAAGTCATAGGAGTGGAAATGTTAGCCGGGAAGGGTCGACCTGTCCATGTACAGCCCCATTTAAGTAGAGGACCTCCAAATCCGTGCTGGAACATAACAATTAAACCAGATTGTACTGCTCCTGGAGTCGAAATTTTCTCAACTTGGGCCAGAAGGTGATTCGGCGTGGAAATCAGGAACTAGTCAAGCGGCACCACATGTGGCAAATGTGGCTGGAACCATTGCGCTTATGCTCCAAGTGAATCCCACGGTCCACGCTAAGTTTTGATGACGTACGAAATGCGCTAATTGAGAGCGCCAGACCAGCTCGTGTTGTTGTCAATTAAAGCTGTGGAGTAGTACCTAACAATGTATAATTATTCAAAACAATCAAGCTGGCTATACGGGTCTATTATATTCATTCAAAACTGTTTTTGATAAATGGCCGTAGCTCACCAGTACTAGCTGAATCTAGTGCTAGCAAAACTGCGTTGTAAAATCTAGTGACAAATAATTGCTGTGTTAGGCGATTGGAATTTGCAGTATGATATGCATAGCTAAAACAATTTTAAAATAAAATAAATGAATTATTTACGTATTCAAGTTGCGACTGTGACTGAGAGACGTAGGACTTTTAGGGTAATTAACCATATTTTTAATATAATTATATGATGTCAAATCAACTGTGCATAAATTATTTCAAATCAACATGAAATGTTTTTTGTAATCAAGGAAACGATATTTGATGAAATTTTACATAACTAAAACCATTTAACATATTTAAAAATATTTGACATTGCATCTGCACTTTTTACTACACTTTAATTAAAAGCACATGGCTAAGCTTTACAATCATTACCATCACGATTAAACACCTTGGTCTACTAGTTACAACCATCATAGCACGTTAATGCGCGCAACAGATTTTTAGAAAATTTAACTTTTTCTGCATATGGGGGTGAAAGCCCAGTTATTTCTGAACATACTTTATTTACATTATGCTAGTACGTTGAAAACTGATATCCTTGGAGCACAATCAAAAAGACATGTTTTGCCATTGAAGCAATGTTAAATATTTAAACCAAACATTTTTTAGCGCAAAAACGGTGTGTTTTATTGTTGCTGTTTTTAAAATGAAAAATTGCATTGACAAACTCAAAAAACAAATTGCATAACATGATTGGCTTGTAGGCTCTTAAGCCATCCAAAGCAATAGCTTTCTAGCAATCCGACAAATATGAGTTTTTAAACGAACATTCCATGGTCGCATAATTTGGCGCCATTCACAAATGACGTGATAGAGCCAATTTCGAATTCCAAAACATACTTCAGCAGCGAATGTCAGCAGAGAGATAGCGGTTCCGATTTCGAACAAAACAAACATTGGAAAAATGTCAGACTCCAATGGTGACAGCGCTGTAGGTTCTTTGCTCGCATTTTCAACTACCTTTGAAATAAACGCGTCACGTGCGGCCTCTGTAAATCTAATTATTTCCCATTTCTCCCAAAACCAATAAATGCCAGAGGATAGGGGAACTTTTATCCAATTTGGGACCCTCTCGTGATACTTTGGAAACCCGGAATCAAATCCGTAGAATGTTGGGGGACTTAGCTATTTTTTCTTTTCAATCCTCATGTTGTGAGAATATTGGACGCTGGGAAACTGCTTCATCAATCTCTCGAATCGCTTTCAATAGAAACTAAATTCGTTTTCTTCAAAGACAAATGCAACGTCTTCTTTCTCCTGTGCACTCAGCTGAAGCGCAGTGGCCTCGACATGTGTTGAACAAATGTGAGTTGTCCTGCTTGTTAGTTGATCTCTAAGAGTCTTTTTAATGCGTGCTCTCCTCATCAACGCTGTCATGTATTTTAGGTCCATCAAAATTTTGTTTGGACCTCGATGAGACAACGACGAAAATGTTGAGACTTGATCTGAGGAACGTGATAGTTGCATTTGACAGACTCGTTGAGCTCAACCTGTGAAACGGATTATGGAACTGCTGACTTTTTGTCAAATATTTACGGGAATTGTGGTAATTAAACGGGTGAGTAATCCACATGACATTTTTTCCCTTGTCGATGAGCTCCTCGTAATTGGCGAGTGCCTCTTTAAAACAGTTGCGAGCCAATGAATTCAAGCAATAGAAATCAAGGCTTCTTGGTTCTGAGTCCTCATCCGTGTACATTTCGTGAACGTCTCGAGGCTAAATATCTGCTCTGGCCAACGCATATATCTAAGCGTCGTGAACTTTGATTTGGACGTACTTAAACTCAAGTGACATCACGATATAATGTTGGACATATTTCACTTCCCGCGCGAGTGCTTGTCCTATTCTTTTGTGTACGCCAGAATCAAAGCATATTCCTTATACAAGAATGCTATACCATTTTTGATGGATTCGTCCAGTTTTAGCCAAGGTTTGAATTGAACTAGCCCAAGAATATCAAAATTGTTGTCATACATATCCGGAGTGATTACATTTCTCAAGGACAAGAACGAAGGAGTAGCAGCGCATTCTCCTTGTTCTAAACGTTCTCGAGTAGTTTTGACGCTGACTTGGTTTTTCAGTTTCTGGAACAAAGTGTTTGCTTTACGAGGAGTGTTCTGATTCCTGACTATTGAGATGCCGAGTAGTTTTATTGTAAATTATATGCATTTTTATAAAATCAAATTTAGAATTTTTAATGTAAGTAGTTGGAGTAAATTGCTGTCAAGCCCTTTAAAACATTTATTATCATTTTACTTGTTTAGACAGATTCAATATATAGCGCCACCCACAATATCATGTTAGGTTAACACCTAAAAAACAAACACTGGCAATCCTAAAATCATTTGATTTTACAAAACTATACGAATATTGTTCCGACTCAAAACTATTTCTTTCTTGTCCCAAATTTTGCCGCCATGCACGATTTTTTTCTACGTAGTTGTAGCTGTTTCCAGAGGTCACGCAACGTTTATTCTCAGCGTTGTAAGTGTATCATTTCTTACGTATCTAGTCGTGGCGTTTAGCATGTTTGGAGTCATTTGCGAAAGATCCACAAATTTTCTGACGGAGTGGGGTCCATCTTTTTAGAAGTAATTATAGGGAAAAATGGATGAAAGCACTGAGGCCGCTCCAGATCACAGTAGGATCCTACTATTTTGTGGACGAGAGCATGCTACTTACCAAGATGCATACTTTTATTGAGATGACTGTAAAACTTCTCGTTGCTAGCGCTTGAAGTGACAATTGAGAGTTATACGACATAGTGTAGTTTATGTATAACTCACGAGCAAACTTCGCCAATGTTATCTCTAGTTTTTCAAAGTAATATTTTTTTTTGAAAAGATCATTGCAAAAAACTAGAAATCGCTTAACAACATGCTGCGCACTCGGAAATTTGTTCGGCAAAATAATATTTTTGTAATTTCAAAAATGTTCAAAATTTCATATTCGGATTTTTCCCATTACCGTAACTATGGCAATTTTTAGTAATCACAGGTACCTGCCTGTTTAATTATAAATTACGAAATTATTTATAATTCTGAAAAGTGTTCTTAGGAGCTGTAGTGCTTCACGTAACTCACTTAAAAGCTTTTCGTAACTCCAAAATAGTCTATCTGCGCCATCATAAAATCATATACATTAGGTAAGGTTTACATTGCATTGTTGGTTATGCAAATTATTTCGTTGCATTTCATTGGCATAATGTTTTAATTTAAAGAAATTTCACGTATATAAATTATCGTAAGTATCAAAAGGGCTCATGTTCATGTTTAGCTAAAATCAAAATCCTCTATCTACAAAACAACTAAAATATCATATCCTTCAAAGCTTGCACATGAAGTAATTTCCATTTTTTGAAAGCATGTAGTTAAAATATTTTGCAGCTTAAAACAAGCACTTTAATCCTGTTCACTCTATGTTTATAAATGCATTCTTTAAAAGAAAGGTAAATAGAGTAATTTGCATTCTTCAAAGCATGTGAATAAAACATTTTCCGACTTTCGAAAACAATTATGTCTTGTAGTATTGCGCGGGTTTGCAACAGAAGAGGTGTTTGTTTGAATAGTATGTGGGTCTATTTATCACAGTATTTAAATAAGTACTCGTGCCTGCAGCACTACGCGGGTCTCAAAATGCAAATAATACCATTTGTACTGTTTATAAACAATCATGTAGAACATTTTAGACTTTTCAAAATCTTTCAAATAGAACGTTGCGAAATTTGTTAAGGATGTAAATAGAACAATTTACACATTTTTATGTTTTTTCTTCAAGTTACGATATGTTCTATTTGCATGTTTTTTGAACAGTGATAATATTTTGCACTTGTTTTTAAGTTTAAAATTTTCTATTTGAAGGATTTTTAAAAGTTCAAAATGTTCTATTTGCTTGTTATTAAAACTAAAAAATGCTTTATTTAATAGCGACACGCCCAATGGTGATTATGCCTTAATTATGATCAGTGTCTGGCTTTAAGAGACAAACTGTGTCAGAAATCATGGACAAGTTTGAATTGCTCGTCGTCGTCGTGCAAATTTGCTCGTCAGTGCGCACTTGACTGCTTTGCTAGGCGGTCGTGCCTTCTTAGTCGGGAGAAATTTATTATCTTCTTTTTTTTCTCTGTAGAAGTTTTCTGGTAGAAAGTTGTTGTGAGTCTCCAAACTTACCTTTGGGATTAACAATAAGTCTGTTTCGTTGGTAGGGTCGAAATTCTCATCAAAATTTTACCTCCAATAGCTTTTTTTGAGCATCTTAAGAAGCTAAATTTAGAAAAATTGTATCCTCATTGTGTTGCGGTGGACGTATCTTACATGGATTTGACATTGGTCGGTGCTGCGGTGTTGCCACATGGTTTACTTTCTACAATGTGCACGTGGTGGTTTTTCTAGTGTTTTACACCCTTGTCATGTGGATCGTCTTCTGTGTGGCACAGTGTTGCACCTACGCGGTGTGGTTTTTTTGTGTGGGAACTTTGACAGCATTATCAGTGTGCTTTATTTCCAAGATAGACTGTAGTAGGCAGACTGTAGTTTACGCTCATGTGCTTTGCGTCTTTACTAGTTAGACAATAATTTACGTGGTATGGTATTTCAGTTACATACCAATAGTATTTGGGTGACGAAATTAAACTCTGATCTTTTATTTTTTAAGCTAGGTGTCGTAGGTTGCATTTTCTTTTGCCAGATATTTACTTCCTTCCAGTTAGCATTAACTCAGGCCTTTACGGGCAAATCCGGTGGCGTTTTTCATATGCCACTGGAGATCCCGTTGGCTAAAATTAAACATTGGTATAATGGGACGTCCGCAATGGGCCTTATTGGCCTTGCAGTGTCTGTGTGGTTCAGTTTATGATCTACATGGTGCTCAATAAAAATAATAATAAAAATATGTATAACTTCTAAATGTACTTCTTAGTACTGCAATACACTTACTGTAAGTACCTAACTCCGTTGTAAGCTTTTATTACGCAGAAAAAAGTCAATTACCCAAATAATTATTAACATGTACTTATGGCTAACACACATTAATTAAACAGTAAAACAGTAAACGTGCCTGTATCGGCATGCGGGTCATTTGAACTAAACTATGTGCATATTTTAATATTTGATAATATGATAGTATTTTTTGATCGCAATAAAATCTTTGAAAACTACAGATACTCTGTTGTAGGTTTGCAGCCAATATTGGTAAGCTTTAATACCCCACGAAAGCTCCGAATCTACTTCGGAACCATGGCTGACTGATAGTGAAATACATTATCCTGCGAAGCATACTTTGAAACAAGTCAACCACAACGTGGTACAGTGCGCCCCGATTCGCATAGCATTTTTCAGCAGCAAACGTTAACAAGGAGATCGCTGCGCCGATTCCACACAGAATAAACACCAAGACGATGTCAGACTCTGAGAAGGGCAGCGCCTTAGGTTTACTACTTGCATTGTTGAGTAATTTTGAAATATACGCAAATACGCAATCGTGTGCAAAAAAATTTGCATTTTCCTAAATTGGAAAAACATTTTTGGTTGAGCCAATATAATCTAGGAATAGTATCCAGCCTTATTTTATTGCCCCAAATCCTCGTAACAGCATTACATTTTCTTTTGCCTATAAAAGCGAAGAATAAAAAGTAGTGTAGTTCCCGAATGGATGTCCAGTTTGTTTTAAGCTGCTGAGGAATCGTAAAGTCGGATTGCAGAACACCTTTGTATCCGTTAGAGACTACGATTGCACCAAAACACCAGCGCACAATGAGTCTTGCGCAGATTCGTTTCCGAGAAATTCCGTTCACGCGTGACAATACTGCGTTAAATTCAGACTGCTCAGTCAGTGCGGATGTAAACATTAAAAGGCTGTGAAAGAAATTTTGAATCATTAAAGTTTTGTAAATGTTTTTATACGATGCAACTCCTACAACAAAGGACAGTGCAATTGACGCTCCGAAACAAGAATACCAAGTTAATTTGTCCAGCGGATTTGTGAAGATATCATACGCCGACGTTTCGTATCGTTTTACATTGTGGGGTGTTATAAACTTGAAGGAACGCGCCTGTCCGATTAGAAATAGCTGAGTCGCCTCTACGGACACGGCGCACCAGACGTAATTGTGTAACAAAGTTAAAATAAAACTAAATTTCCCACATGGTGATCTTGTACAAACTGAAAAGTATTAGCGATTTAAAAATATGCCTACAAAAATTAGGGAACCGTTAAATTGAAGGCGATTACAAATTGTTCAAAATTCTACAAGTTTATTATTTTGTGAAATAGTTATTACACAAATGCGAGCAACATGTGATAGAATTGTAGTTAATTATATTGTAAAGATTAAAAAGACTGGTACTATTTGTGTTTACCAGTAACAACCTCCGCTTAGAATACAGTGAGAGATATGCCTGATCTGATGCTGAGCCGTGGAATTGTTATTTAATAAAAACTTAAAATATTGTTTGTGAGTGTTACTCGTATTATGTCTCAAATTTTACGTTTTTAATGTACTCACAGTATTTCTCAAATATTCCTAAGAAATTCTACAATTCCATGTGCCACTCCAGAAATGCTTTAGTAATTTAACAATAACGTTGCTTTCTTTAAGATGTACCTGTTTTAAAATTCAAAACACATCTCTTGTAATAAGAATCTTTAAACGGAACTCAAGCTCTGGTAGCTCCCTTAACATCAGTAGTAATTATGAATAGTTTATAAGGGTATAAATATAGTGCAAGCTTTAGATACATGATGGCAATGTTAAACGCCGATGAAACTTCAAAATGTGTGTTAAACAAAAGTTCATTATTGAACTATTTACATTATTCAAAATTACAATTGAACACGATATCATTTCTAAGTCTTCACATTTATTTTTGTTGTAGTTTTCATTTATGTCAAGTTTGTAAAGCGTTTAAAAGACATTTTACATTTTGAGTAATATTTTCTATTTAAATTTTAAATAAATAGCAAGTTATTCTTTTTAGTTTTTACGATTTGCTACCCAAAAAATTATTCAGGTACAGAAATAAGTGAATACTGCAAACAAAATGATTATGTACTTGAAACGATACGAAGAAAACGAAGCAAAGCTTACCCTAATTTTGACAAAAGTTTTTGTTTGCAAAACATTTTTATCTAATAGACAATAATCTTGAGCGATGACAAGGGTCGCAACTGCTTTGAAAAAAAAAGAAAACATTTCACAAGTGGACTATCTAAACCAGTGCAAGACAATCTGTCCCTAATGAGCTCTTAAAAAAAAGTGACCGAGGACCGAAACGTACCTTTCTTTTTGGCCTCATTTGAGCCTCTGTATTATTTAACACAGGCCGTCCTGAGCTTGTCTCAAAAGTATAGAACTGACCGGACCTCCGGTCAGTGCAATCGGTCCTACCGGTCACCGGCTCCGTGTCTTACACTGATCTAAACATCATTAAGTTGGACACAGGTAATGCAATTAAAGAACTGTGTTGGATTTATTGTTGAAGTTTCAGCTCGTTACTTTCTACTAAAATGGATTTGTCTGTCCGTCTGTTAGTAAGGTGAGTACCTTTCAGTAACGTTTACATGGCTTTAGCCATGTATGACCTCAGAGATGGTCCCTAAATGATGTCCCGCCAACTCATCAGTTATTTACGTTGACGACTGCCCCACTAACATGTAAAAAGTCCGAATTTCAACACAACTTCAACAAATGCATTTAATATGAATTGTCACTAATGCCCAACTAGAACTCACGCTGACATCATACAGGACGATCCCCACAGTGTTGCCTATTCAGATTTAATGTGGAAAATCACAAGAGACAGTATATGACGAACATAGGTACCACGTGCCTAGGCCCGTGGCACATAGTGGATATGTTAATGAATTTCGGCAGCTTGGTATGTTGGGACAAAATACAGAAATTGTACTAACATTCTTGAAACTTTTTGTGGCAAGCACTATAAGACATAGATGAGCTGCAGTGCAAATTTCAGGAACAATCGACCACACCATTTGTGCGTCATAAATTTTATTGTTCAAATATTTAACATGGCATTAATGACAAAACAAGTATTTTTTATTGTGCTCCAAGGATAGCAGTTTTCAACGTACTAGCAAAATATGACTGTTAGTAGGCTCAGAATAAACCCTCACCCCCCCTTTCACGCTCATATGCGGAAAAGGTTTAGTTTTTTCAAAATCTATAGCGCGCGTAATTTCAAAAAACCACATTTTTTAAAAACTTTATTTTTTTATTTTTTTAAAAATCTTTGCCGATCTGTAGCTCCTTTAATTCTAGTCCGATTTTCAAAAAAGTTGACATTTTCTAATCTCTAGAACAGTATCTGAAAAAGTAAATTCCAGGATTTTGAAAATTCGAAAAAACAAAGAATTAAAAAAAATTATTGTGATATTTTGGTTCCTATAAAATATGAATTTTTCAAAATTAATTTCTAAGCATACAAATTTTAAATTTTCTGAAACCTGTATTTTTGTTTCTTTAGATAGTGTTCTAGAGATTAGAAAACTTTTTTGAAAATCAGACTAGAATTGAAGGAGCTACAGATCGGCAAAGATTTTTAAAAAAATAAAAAAATAAAGTTTTTAAAAAATGTGGTTTTTTGAAATTACGCGCGCTATAGATTTTGAAAAAACTGAACCTTTTCCGCATATGAGCGTGAAAGCCCGGTTTATTCTGAGCCTACTAACAGTCATATTTTGCTAGAACGTTGAAAACTGCTATCCTTGGAGCACAATAAAAAATACTTGTTTTGCCATTTATGCCATGTTAAATATTTGAACAATAAAATTAATGGCGCACAAATGGTGTGGTCAATTGTTCCCGAAATTTGCACTGCAGCTTATCTATGTCTTAGTGCTTGCCACAAAACGTTTCAAGAATGTTAGTACACTTTCTGTATTTTGTCCCAACATACCAAGCTGCCGAAATTCATTAACATATATACTATGTGCGTGGTTCATACTAATAGTGTTAAGTGTATCTGACTCGTAATTTTAATATCAAAAGTCGTCCATATATGGTGTAATTTAAATATTACTATTTTTAAGATCCCCCAGTCAATAGTTACAAAATTAAGTAAACAAATAGTAACATAAGATCTGATGTAACTAGTACGCATACAGGGATCGTGATCGTACATAAACTACGCCGTGTGAATATTACCTATTTAAGGATCCTCCTGGCGTTAGTTCAAAACAGTGTAAGAAAAAATTTCATAATCGTTCGTTTCGCCTCGCATGAGCTTCGTTCAATTTTTGGGCGCAATAAACGGACTCATGGAGCTTTCGGCGTTTTGAAACGGACTCAAAGCTCATGTGGGTCCCTAAAAGCTCATGAAAGCGCGTTTCCACCTCCCGGCCGTCTTGACAGACGGATAATATTTTGTCTACCTGTAGATTTTTTCCCTTTCCAACTTTCCACTCTAAAAGTACCTAAGTACCTACTACCTACTTACCCACCGCCTACCAGGGCCTGGGCTATATGAGACGATATGAGTATGAAATGTTTGAATACTATAAATTATCAAATTTTAATGCTATATCAATGGAGTTTAATAAGTTTAATTTATTTTATGACTTTGTGTGTAATTTACTATGTACTATCAATTTCCAACAACTAAAACAACAAAAAATAATTATAGCCTTTGTTTTTTTATTTTTTAATGTTTTTTTTATTTAAGATCTTATTTAAATTAACTTATAAATTAAAAACAGTAGGAAAAGCAAAATATGGTCAAAATCATTAACCAAAAAAATGCGTTGTGAATAACTATCATTATTTAAAAAAGTAAAACTTTATAAATATTCAGTAATAATAAATAAAAATAGAACATAGGTATAGTCGTATAGTATGTCGTATTATCATTATCGTTATCGTTAATATAGTAATAGTAAAGGGCTAGACAGAATTTGAGGAAGTTCGTATGACGTTATAGCTGTGAGACCCTTTATATTATAGTACCTTCTATACTTAATCCTTCCTATACTGTGTTCACGGTATACATACTGCCTACCTACCTGTGGCAGCAGAAATTGTCAACTCCACTCCCTAATGGTAAAACGCCTCACCACCCCAAAGCGCGAGGGCTCCTTCGGGGGGCAAAACGGACTCAGAAGCTCGGCCTTCGTGCTTTCCAAATCGAAAGCTCATGCCTTCGGAGAAAAATAGAACGGCTCCCCGTTCGCGTGGCATCGTTCAGCCGTTCGAACGAGAAAAGTCTTACACTGGTTCAAAACTTAGTTACATAGATTTCTTTAACATGGGATGCTACTACTATACATACAGTGATCGTTCATAAATGACGCCATTCAAATATCTACATTTTAAGTATGCCGCCTCTCATTAGTTTGAAAGAAAGTAAATAGGCAACGCATCATGGAATGTTACCAGTACACACACTGGGATCATCCATAAATGACGTCATCAAAATATTACTATTTTCAAGAGCCCCTGGGCATTTGTTCAAAAACTAGGTAAACAGACATTTTGAACACGGGATTTTAAATGTACACCTACAAGGATCGTTCATACATGGCGTTATTCAAGTATTATTATTTTAAAGGTCCCCCATTCATAAGTTCATTATAGATAAAATTAAGTAAACGAATAATAACATTAGGTCGGATGTTACTAGTATGCATACAAGAAACTATCATAAATTACGTCTTCTAAATATTACTAATTATATAGTAGTAATTATTAGCATGAGTATTACATGCTTCATATTTTAAAAAAATTATTGCTGACTAAAACAGGATTATTATACGAATCTTAAAGTATTTGTTGGACAAAAAATCGGTGGATACAAAAATAAAAAGACTAAATCAATGCTTTTACTGTTGTAATTAAATGTGGTATTTTTTACTAGTTTTTGTGTATTTATTACTTTTACATTACAAAATACTAATTAACAGCACCATCATCAATAGATTGATTTATATTTAACAATATTACAATAATTCCATATTTATATTTGTTTTTGTGGTGGAGTATGAATACCTAATCAGTTGTTCATTCTTAACCGCAGAAGTTCAACCAGAATAGTAAACGAGGAAATAGTTAGTATTAAATTATGCTATTCAATTTAAAACACATTTTAATATCTTGTTTGATACATTGCGTTGATTGACACCAGGGCTAGACAAAGGAAATGCGTTTAGGCAGAAATTTGTTTCTATATACAAAAACCACCATTTTTATTTTATTGATGGTTTTCTTCAGTAAAGCAAAATGTTGTATTTGCGTGTTATAGAAAAGTGCAAAATGTTCGATTTACTTGATTCTGAAAAGTTCTCAATGCTCTGTTTGCATGTTTTTAGAAAAGCGGTGATTGTTTTATTTCCATGTTTTTGACATGTGAGAAAAAATTTAATTTACATGTTTTTAAAAATTGGAAAATATTTTATTTTCATGCTTTTTAAATTTACAAAAAAAATGTATTTGCATGTTTTTGAATAGCGTGAAATGTTCGATTTGCCTGCTTTTGAAAAGTACCAAATGTTCTATTTACATGTTTTTTGAAAATTGCAAAATATTTTATTTTAATGTTTTTAAATGCACAAAGCAATTTATTTGCATGTTTTTGAAAATTCGAAATATTCTACTTACATGTGTTTTGACAATTCAGGCAACAGGGGCTACCTGCGCTGGCATTTTTATCCCGCTCTGATTGACACATTGTAATTCCATGAAAGAACCTACATGCAAAAATTACGAATGTGTGACCTCAATGCTTAATACAATTGTAATTGGTAATAGGAAGTTACTCTGGGAACAGAAATACTATCGATTGAATACCGAATTAAAGTACAAATCTGATATAATTTACCTAATTGGTGCAATTAATCGTATCTTAATCTTGCACAGTCACAACTATAGAACTCACAAAACACTGCACCATCAAAACTTGTTTTTTTTTAATTTTGAAGAATGCAATTATTTTCGTTAGTTTTGATTATTGGTTTTGTGAACCAATGACCTCTGTGCCTAATGCTTCACATACACATACGCATGCATTTCTGCTATTTTTTTCTTAAGCTTTTTATGAGCTATATCAGGTGTAATAAACTAACATACCCGTTTTCACTTGTAGTTTCAAACAAAATGCACTATCTACACAGAAAATTAAAATTACATGTTCATGAGAGCATTTTAATAGAACCTTCTGCGTGTTTTAAAATACACGCAAATATAATATTGAGCACTTTCGAAAACAAAACATGTAAATTTAACATTTTACTTTGAAAAAACACTTAATTACAAAATTATAATCCACTCAAAAATTTGTACATGGAACATTGTTCCTTTTTTAAAAACATGTAAATAGAACCCTTTGTTCATTTTAGAAACTCGTGATGAGCATTGTAAGCATGTACCTTATTTACAGTATTTTTTTGACATAGCTCATTTTAATTCTACTATAAATTGGCAATAGGACATTTTGGTTCTTCATAGACGATAATTTATACAAACACTGAATTAGAAAGATGTTTAGAATGCTAAATTAGGGGGGTTTATAAGAGCAAAATGTTTTATTTACATATGCTTGAAAAGCTCATAATTTTCTATTTAAATATTTTAAAAAAGCTAAAAATGTTCTTCTTGTACTTGCATATTTTTGAAATGTAAAAAAAAAATGCCTGTTCACATTTTTTTTGAAAATTGCAGTAATATTGTTGTATTTAATTCATGTAGGATCACGATATATTTTAATGCTGTTGCACATAGTGAATTTTGTTTCTAGCTAAAATGGCCTTGGGTCTTTCGGTTCTTAGAAAACGATATCAAATGCTCTAACTATCTTATTTTCATCATTTATTCAATTTTACACAAAAGCAAATGTGAGGGATCGTCCATATATGAAATCACGGGTGGGGCAAACAGGTATACATGGATATCGATAATATCGCATGTTGAAGATGAAAACTGCAATTTAACTGGTGGTAAAGCTTCTAATAGGGGTGTCCTGAAGTTCCTAAAATTGGGATATTTCCATAACATCATTTGTGGACAACCCTAATTTGCGTGACGCCATTTATGTGTGGACCCAACAAAACAGTGCATACATCTTACGTGTCTCTCCTGTGGGGCGCCACTTCGGTATTAAGGCTGCCTGTAGCTAAAAATAAAAGGACACCATTTTGCTTTTAAGAAAAAGTAGAAGGAAACCATTTTGATACTTTACCCTTTGGTTTGGTTTAGTAGCTACAGTCAGAGTAGCCATAAAGTAAAACGGATGGCCCATTGATAATATCATTCAAATTATGATTCTTTTTATACCCAACTACCCTAATTGGATTAAAAGATTGCGTAAAAGCAAGGTTACCTTAAGCATGGAATGTCATCAATACTTAAGTAGACCAACGTTCCCGCTCCCGCCCTACTGATGACATCATTTGTGGGCGGTTCCTAATCAGAGTAAATAACTTGAGAGACTTACAAATGCCACATTAATGAAACTAATCAGTGACGAAAACGGTTTCTGTTACTTTGACATTCAACTTTGACTTTAGTTGTGAGCACATTATATTTGCTGCATTTGTTTTTTTATTTTCTATCTTAAATTCAAAGTGTGGTAACTACAGACAACAGTGCTGCAAGAACAATTTTACATTCATGTGATGAGATATGTCATTTTGACACTCACGTTTTGTCATGCAGATTTTGTTACGTAAGAGACTTGTTTTATGATTTTGATTTTGTTATATTTTATTTGTTTTATATAAAATATTCTAGTTATAGCTCAGATATTTCAAGAATTAATTATAATTTATTATTTTGTTTTATATTATAATATCACTATATTATATAGCATTGTCATCCATAGCACTCGTAGAAGGAAAATTGCTAACTTCATTAACGTAAATTAAAGAAGAAATAATATACTTATATTGGTACATAGGCACACAGTACAATGAGTAGGTAAACAATAAATAATATGTACAATTAAATGTTAAATATGTATTACGTTTCATTGTAATCACTGATATGAACTGTCCTGTGGATTTAAGTCTCATTTTTATCTGTTTACGGCAACACGGAAAAATCAGGTGATGAATTGCACCTGCCTCATGTTTCTAAGGGATGGTCCACAAATGATGTCGCCAAACTTACCTCTCTTTTAGGGCTCACCCATCTCCCAGCCATCACTTTAGCACTGCATAAACGTCTACCTTTGACATGGTATGTCGTCACTAAGAAACTAAACCCACTTCTTCCAGCGGTGACATCATTTATGGACGACCCCTAACTTTGAAGCTCCAATTAACTTTTCACCTGGACGACTCATCCTCATTCCTCAGTATTCATTTACTTCCCACTTCATAACTTCACTTTGTCAACTTTGCGTTTGAATTCAACAAATCTTTTCAATAATTAAATCGCAAAAAATTACTCTAAAATATCAGCTACGAGCAACACAATTTTAAATTAAAATTCAAACATTTCATCCGTCTTAAATCACGAAAAATAAAAATTCACTGAAGAACAGAAACATTTTTCTGACATTTAACAAAACCGGGTCACGTACTTCGAGAATCATACATTTGCACTGCAGATTAAAATTACTAGTTTTCATTTTAAAGATTCAGAAGACGCTTCAAAGCAGATTCACGCAATAACAGGTAAGACGTCATACTTGTTTCTATTTAACCACATTGCGTTCGGTGCATGGCATAACACGAATTCATTGAATTTTTTATTTCACAAATTAGGTGAAAAAATATTTTAGTAAGAATTTATTTTTCTGATTACTTTGAAAATATCCAAAGGTTCAGTTAGTGCACATAGATTTTGGTTTAGTTGCCCAGGGGTCGTCCATAAATAATGTCATTAAAATGTCCAAAACTTTATAGAACCATGTGAACCCCTTGTCACCAGCTTAATCTTTAACATGGGGTATCTTCAGTATGCGAAGAGACTTAATTACCTCTCCGTTGAGGTCATTTGTGGACGACCCATAACGAAGTACATAAAATGTGAATATATTTGAGGGATTAAATAGTCAATATGTAGCATCATGTGAATATAATTGATACAATTTATTGTTCCATTTACACTGAGAGGCAGAGGTGGAAATTGTTTATCAGAATTCAATTGAGATAAAAGATAAAAACATCTGCTGAGTGATGCCCCATAATTGTGTTGTGAATTAAGCTTGTGATCTGTTTTGCCCAGAGATAAGAGTCCGTGGCAGTGCGACAGTGCAGTGTAGGCAGTCAATGTAGTGACCAGCGGTCAAGTTCAATTTATTCGCTGTACAATATTCTTCAAAACCCCTTTAAAGTTTAGCTAAAAACAATTTGTAGCATCTGCCATCAAATTGAACTCACATGCTCCTTAATGCTTGTAAATAGAACATTTTTGGAATTTAGGAAAAATTTTAGTTACTATTTCACGTACCTATTTATTTCATTCAGTTTGTATGGACTGCGCCTATTTAATTTGCTGCTTTCATTTGGAAATGACTCATTTTGATTCTTAAAGCAATACGTGACAACGTGACTTTAAATTGAAAATGATGACACACGCGAGTTCACTACTTCTACTTCATCTGCAGTGCTATTTTGTTATTAACTGAGCAGGGGCTGAGCACAAATCACGTCTGCAGTTAGGTATTTTTTTTTAATAGTTGAGGGGTCATGCACGCATGAAGCTCGCAAAACTATGAAATAAATACTAGTGCGCATTTAAACTGATATAGTGCAATTGGAGCTGCGTTTTAGTGCGTCCATTACTTGAGTGCAGTTCAGTCGTACAGACTTCTCATATTTTTATTAAGGGTCGTTCATAAATGACGCCAAGGAAATATCACAATTTTAAAACACTGTCATCTGCCTAACCATTGCAGAAAGGGCTATTTTAACGAGGGGTATTCGTGCTATTGGAGCAGAACCGCAGACCGTACTCATAACGTCATTTATGAAAGACCCTGAATCTACAGAATTATTTGGTAATTTTGTGTTCAGGCAGATACGCAGGACCCAAGTGGTAATTCACAACGTGCGCGTGTGCAGACATTTTCTTTGTACTTGCACAATTATTGTGTACAACTTTAATTCCTCCCTAAAGTCCCTAGTTTAATTATTTTATTGTATTGCATGCGGGAGTATCGAGACTTAAGGACATCATTCATATTATTGCATGTCATCAAGTCACGATGGGACCCACCCACCCAACCAATGGCGTCATTTATGGACGATCCCCTACGTACGTTCTGTCTGAATGTCAAATGTCTAGTTTTGTTTTGCTTCTCGATAGTTGAACGTGGCTTCATTTTTATTCGAATTTGGATTTTTATTACACACATTATTTGAAAATATTTAACTGTTTGGCATCTCCACTCAGAGATCACCCAGTGTCAAAGTCACTGCATTGCAATTGAACTTGAAATTAACACTGAAATATTTATTTCTACAGATAAAAACTAAAATGGCTTCTTCATCAACCTCCGCAACTTCTCCCGCAATTGGCATCGATTTGGGAACAACTTTTTGCTGCGTCGCCGTCCTCCGCCACCGCGACGCACAACCGGAAGTTCTACAAAATGACGTGGGCAAAAACACGACGCCGAGTTACGTCGCTTACGGCGTTGAGCAGGACGACAGCGACGACGACGAAGAAGTGGACGTCGTCGCCGGGGACACGGCGAAAGATCTCGCTCACCAAAACCCAGAAAACACAATTTTCGACATCAAGCGCCTCATTGGACGAATTTTCGAGGACCCAAACATCCAAAAGTAAGTCACTTCAATTTATCAATGCACCTTATTAATTATGGGCATGCGTCCTTTTCAAATTTGCATATTAAAATAGCGTCACAGTTTACAGGCATTAGCAAGCCGCGGATCCAAGGTAGGGGCAACAAGGTACAAAATCCTTTTGCATCGACTAGTTCTAACACCACATACACAAATGCATTCAGTCTAATATTATGCCTCGTAGAAAGTTCCTGACAGGCATTAGCCAAGCGCGGATCTAAGGCAGGAGTTAAGCCCGAAATCCTTTTCCATAAATTGTTTTAACACTTCATACACAAATACATTGAGTCTAATAATTTGCCGCGTAAATAGTTCCATAGCGCATATTTCATGTTCACATGTATATTTTAAACTATTTAAAGGTACAAGAAGCTGTGGCCGTTTTACTTGGTCAACATTAACGGATTCGTTGGGGTCAAAGTTCAGGGAGAGGCGATGCTGCCGCAAACAATTGCCACAACGCTGATTTCTCACTTGAAAAAGGCGGCAGAAGCTGCGCTCGGCGTTTCCGTCGATTCCGCAGTCGTCACAGTTCCTGTCTACTTCACAGACCTCCACAAAGGACTCACCAAAGACGCCTGTGCGAAGGCGGGGTTCAAAAACATTCAATTTATTGTGGAGCCGGTGGCGGCCGCCGTTGCGTACGGTTTTGAGTCGTCCATTCAAAGGGACGAGACTAGAACGTGTCTCATCTACGATCTCGGGGGCGGTACTTTCGACGTCACCGTCTTCCGATTGGACGCCCACAAACGAATAGAAATCAAAGCAACTGGAGGCGACGATCGTTTGGGGGGCGAAGACTTCAATGACTTGCTCACCGAATATTGCCTCAACGAGTTTCAGAAACTTCACGATGTAAATTTAGCGGAAGGAAAAACATCAGACGACGCAGAAGTTCAAAGGAAAACTGCGCGGAAGCTGCGGCGACTCCGTGCGCAGTGTGAGAGGCAAAAATGTCATTTGGCCTCAGCCCTTTCAGTCGTTGTTTCCCTGGACGGCGTACACGGGGACAAGCAGCTGGTGGTCCCAGTGACGCGCAAACTATTCGAAGAGTTAATTAGACCTCTGCTGAACCGAAGCATGAAAATCCTGGACGAAACTCTGAAGAAATCCGGATGCGAAAAAGAGGAAATCGACGACGTGATTCTGATCGGCGGCTCGAGTCGAATTCCAAAAGTGCAGCAGATGGTCCAGGAATATTTCGCGGGAAAACAGATTCGCAGAACAATTGATGCAGACGAAGCAGTCGCGTGCGGCGCGGCGGTGCACGCGTACAACGTGTTCAAGGAAAATGCGGCTCTGTTTTCTGTCGTCACTTTGTTGGAGGAGGTAATTGAAATTTAGAATGTAATCAACGAAGTTGTTTTTCATGTTTGTTGATGTGGTTACGATAGTGTGAAGGTATTCGCATCGTTGAAGTGCATTTTTTGAAGGCCAGTTTTAATGCAAATTTTAATGTTTTTTCATGTTTGAAATATGTGGGTAGCTTTAGATGTAAAAATAAAATTGTGTGACGTAAATGAGATCAGTTGATGAAAACACAAAACCATTCGTAAAAATTGGGTAAATAAAAATAGGTATTCAACTTTGAACGACATTATTATGCAGACGCAGCTGAGGCCACAAGCTTTGGAATCTGCTTCTCACCTTCAACTTCCTGCAGCAGCGCCGCTATTGAAAACGGTAAACAGATAAGTAATCCGAGATGTACAAAACTTTGAATTAATTTCACAATCTGAATAATTTACAGATTTCCTGGGAGAGTAAAATTACTGGATTTCCTCGAAGAAGTGGACATGCAGCGGTGGCTGTTGGGAACGTAATTTACTCCTTCGGTGGAGAAGGTAAATCTGATGATCCAAGTTATTCACGTGATGGTCCCATTAATGTGTTCGTGTTGAATGTGAACGACACGAAAAAGGAGTGGAAATCAATTGTAAAACCATTGCGCTCAATTTTTTTCTCGACTCCAACTCAAAGATACGGCCACTCAGCAGTGGCCCACAAAGAATTTGTTCTCGTCTTCGGTGGCTACGATACAAAGAAAGGGAAAAGTTCAAACTCGACGTATCGATTCAACACTTTGACGCTCAAGTGGGACAAACCGAAAGTAACTGGAAATGTTCCAGGCACTCGTTGTTATCACTCTGTTGTTAAGAACGGAAATGATATGTTTATCTACGGTGGAAATACAGTTGGAGTGACGAAGAATTTACATTCTTTGAACTTGGAATCTTTTTGTTGGTCGAAAATTGAAGCGAAAGTCAGAAACGTTTTTTATTTCATTTAATATCACGTCTCAAGGCAAATTTTATTTCAAAGAATTATTTCGACTTTGTTTTAAAACTGGTTCCAGGGAATTCCTTCATCGATTCGTCAACGTCACTCAGCGACAGTCCACGACGACAGATTCATCCTCATTTTCGGTGGATACGTTTATTTCGAGATGAAAAGAGTGAACACAATTGCGTCATTTGACCTTCAAAGCAAAACGTGGACTGCAGTGGAAACACGTGGAACTCCGCCATCGAGTCGAAGTGGTCATTGTGCCTGTAAAACCAAATTAAAATTGTGTTGATCATTTAAAGTGTTGTTATTTTTGCGCCAATGTTTTGCTTGAATATTTTTATCCATTTCGATTAATTTTTTAAATGTTAATTTTAATTTTCTTGTTTCTGTTTTCTTTGTTTAGTTTTGCACAGTGGACGGATGTACATCTTCGGAGGACGTGATGAACACAGTTCTTTTTTAAAGGATTTATTCAGTTATGATGCAGGTGCGACTACGGGGGAAGTGATGGAGATGAGTTGTTTTGTAGTTTGTAGTTTGTAGTACCCGAGAGTATTGACTGGGACAGCCTGGGCCATGGCAAGGATTGAGACATGATGTGAGATGTGGGACTGAAAACCTTGGTAAGCATATGGGCATTTAAATGCATTGTAATGTAAAGTCATGGGGAAGAATTGAAACGACAGATAACCTTGCTAAGCATATGGTAATTGTAGTTAAATGTAGTGCATTGTGATGTAATGGGTAAAAATGGAGAAGACAGGAGACGAAGCTGAAGTGTTTGGACTGCGTCCCCATGACGACGGTATGGGATGGTATGGCATGGTATATTAAACAGCTGAGCTGCGACTGCCGGTACATATTATATACATTAAATATGGATTAATGCAATGATGTGGGGGGCTGTATTGTGAGGATTAGCCTATGTAAACGAAAGTGAAACAATTGAAATTTAAACCGAGCGGGTATTTTAATGTTTGGTATTGATCACTATGGTAACGGTGTGATTAAAAATAGAAATATCGAAACAGTAAAAGTTGTAATGTGCATCAATAGGGGGTGAGCAAAGCGCTCGTCAGATTGAAAACATATATGAAAGTATGATATCAAATGGGAGTACAGACTACACAGATGCTAAAAAAGTGAAAAGTGAGAAATGAGAAATGAAAAATGACTGAGATGAAAAACGCCGTATCCTTAATACAGGCAGTGTGATGAAGGGCTGAGCGTATAGGAGAAGGGGGAGAGTAACTCTGCTGGGCCGTTTGGCCTGGAACTGGAAAGCATGATATTGAATGGGGATTCATATGCTAGAAAAGTGAAAAAAGAGAAATGAAAAATGACTGAGATGAAAAACGCCGTATCCTTAATACAGGCAGTGTGATGAAGGGCTGAGCGTATAGGAGAAGGGGGAGAGTAACTCTGCTGGGCCGTTTGGCCTGGAACTGGAAAGCATGATATTGAATGGGGATTCATATGCTAGAAAAGTGAAAAAAGAGAAATGAAAAATGACTGAGGTGAAAAACGCCGTATCCTTAATACAGGCAGTGTGATGAAGGGCTGAGCGTATAGGAGAAGGGGGAGAGTAACTCTGCTGGGCCGTTTGGCCTGGAACTGGAAAGCATGATATTGAATGGGGATTCATATGCTAGAAAAGTGAAAAAAGAGAAATGAAAAATGACTGAGGTGAAAAACGCCGTATCCTTAATACAGGCAGTGTGCTGAAGGGCTGAGTGTACGGCAAAACGGAAAGTCTCTGCTGGTTCCCTTGGACTCGAACAGAATTTGATCACAAATGTGAGGCAATGCAATAACAAGTACTACCATGCTCATATGTAGCGCCTATTACGTAAGCATGTATACATGTATGTACATAATTATTTGTATGTAATGCGTGCTAATTAGGCCGTATTAAATACAATTAACGTATATATTATATACATATTTTAATACATGTTAAAGCATTGTATAATTAAATGCACTTAATGCACTGCTGTAATGTACATACGTATTTAAATTATTTAACTATTATAACTCCAATTAAAATTAATTAGTAAATAATTATGTAAATTTTAAAATCAATTAAAAAATGACCGTTAAAAAAAATTATGACATTCTTAAAAATAGGAAAAAAAAAGAAAATAACAAAAATAAAAATTAACGTGCCCATTTCAAGCTGACATGTATATATGTATATGTGTGTACTAGTATATAGCATATCTACACACTGTAGCGGGATGTATACAGTAGTAGGTAGATGTTTGGGTTCTGGATTGAATATTATTTTGAAATATCCTGTACTATTGAGAAAAAATGGACAAAATTGGATGCACCTTGCAGCCCTTAGCACTGGAGAGTGCACTGAGTTGGGGTGGCTGTGTTACTGTTGATGTGCGTGACGTGCATATTAATAGCTTATTAACTCAACGCATCGACCGAGGCTGGGCTTAAGCTTCAGTTGGGCCCAGTCGACTTCTAAAATCAAACTTTTCGGACCCACGGAGCTCTGAGCTTCAACTTTCCATGTACTAAGCTGACCACTCGTGCTACCTATAGGCAAGACATACCGACAATGAGATATATGTATCCAATATATGTAAATGTATATATGTACATGCCCAACTGCGTACCTATACACTATATAACAGTAGTATATCCTTATAATTATTGATTTAAATGTTGTATAATGTAGATACATACAGTTGCTGGGGTAGGAATGCTCGAATAAATAATATTATATTTTATTATGGAGCTCAACTGGACAGAATAAAGTGCACTTTCAGACCTTTAGCATTGCAGGAATCAAAGCAAGGGGGAACTTTGTTACTTGGGATGTGCGTGATACGCATATTAATTGAATATTGATCTAACGTACACTAAAACTGGCTCTTGATTTCTCTAGAGTCCAGTGAAAATAATGAAATAATGATTTTTGTATATCAGCCAGGGTAGCAAGCCGAAATTAACCTGCTGTGGGACGGATACAAGCTTTTTCATTGCTACAAGTCAAGTGGGCCGCAGGTCCCTATGAGATATATGTTTAGTTGTTTGTTTATTGTACTGCCTAATAATAAGATATATGGTTTATGAATCATTAACAATGTATATGATGAGCGGAAACGCAAGTGTAAAATACCAATGTAAAATACAAGTGTAAACTGCAAGGTACAACAGGTGAGCGAGTGCAGCGAGACGCAGGTTGTTTTTTATATTATGCAGATATTGTAGGCAGGTATTCAATTGCAGAGTAAAGTTTGATTGTAATGCAGTGTTTACATATATACATATTTACAAGTTTATTTTTTTTTGAATTTTCTCTCACACACACACACACATCCATACATACAAATATTTACACACATGATTTACAAATACAACAGACATACGTAGTTTCAAATTTACTATTTACAAGTACACATATATTTACAGCCTAACATATTATTTACAAGTGTGCAGTATATCTGCAGACGCTAAAATCAATTTAAGTATGTACAAGTTTACACACACTACACAATGACAATGACATTTACAATATTATCATACTATTAACAAATATTTACGTCCTACAGTACCACAAAACACTGCCTAATTATTTATTGATACATTTATTAAAATATTGTGTGCACTATAATTATGAAACTAAAATTATTTGTGTAATATTTATTCACTTCTTAAACTTTAATTACAACTACAATTAAAAATTAACACTTCTTTTAAATTACTGTCCTGAAACTGGTTAGTATTGTTTCTTATTTATTTTTTATAAAACTCTAACATTATATTAAATAAATATATACATATTTTTTCAAAAGTTAAACAAAATAAATTACTTGCTGACATTGTAATTACATTGTTTTTACAACAACAACTGCCTAGTCTTCATCAGATTCTTCTGAATAGGTGAAACCAGAATCGTCTGTTAATCCTGATTGACAGTCAAGAGATGAGGTTGGAGAAGGAGGAAATCCTGCAAATATCTCTTCCCATGGTATCTTGATCTTTGGTTGTTCAACTGCTGCTTCAGATTCTGGTTTTGGTTTCTTTATATCTTCAAGATGTTGCGGTGATGCTCTGCGTTTTTGCTCTTGTTGCTGTAAGCTTTCTTTTGTAACAGTTATTTCTTTTGGTTCTTGAGCTGCCAGCTTTAGGTTTGTATTTGTCAAGTAAGCTACAAAGTCGTTCATTTCAACCAGTGTGAATTTAATGGTCGGGCCACCGTAATTAGGGTACTGCTGAGAATACTTTTCAGACAGATTAGAATTAATGAGCATGTTATAAGCTCCTGTCAGTTGATTGAATGAAAAGCGAACTCGGACTGACTTGACGCTGAAATGTGGAGACTTCCAATAGACAAACTTCTTGAATCTGCTTCGAGGTTCGTCAAACATGAACTCGACTGGTTTACCAGCAAAGTACGGAAGATGATCTGTTACTTTGCGGCCAACAGTAGGGTGATCCTTATGTTCTTGTAAAATCTGAGCTGCCCATTCAATTAAAGAAAGACTTTCAAATTGTGAGAAAGAAATTTTGGAATGCTTGGCTTCTCCGTTTCTTCGACCCAAATAGTAGAAATGTGTCTTCATGCCAGGGCTGTAAACAACACGAGCTTTGACGTTGTCCCCAATAAATACAGAATCAGAAGTTTCAAAGAATGCCCAGTTTTGGGAATCAATATTTGCTGTATTCAAAGTACTTGAAGATGCACTGTTCAGATTACGCGACGGTCCAGGCTGTTGGGTGTAGTCCATCTTGTCAGATGCCACAACGTTGTTGATATTTTCAATGTTTACAGAACTCAAGCAAGACTTTGCCATGGTGACGGGAGGAAGTGAAGATAAATGCGCCGTGCTGCTCTTCATAGATAACTTTAATATGCTCACTTTATCTGACTGAGTATTTAAAAATTCTTGATGAAATGTAGTTTGCTATAGTTTGTTGTACTGCTGAGACAATGACACTTGAGACAATATTACAGATCAAAGGTTTGAGTAGAAATGAAAATAATTGCTCAGTGGGCAAGAGTGTTATTCTATTTTAGATGAGCTCGAGTGTTCTGATTTTTGCTGCCGTTTGTGCAAGCATTATTATCATATGTATAACCTACTGACAATATTAGCAGTGACTTGTGATTGGTCTTGTTTCATATAGGCCCTGCCCTCTTATTTTGTATTCACAGGGACGCTAGGTTGTTGTGCGTCACTAAAATATTAAGCATTATTGTTGAGTGTAGGCACTCATATAGAGAGGTTGTTAAAGCCGTCAGCCAGTCAGTCAGCTACTTATAACCAGTGTGCATTAGTGGAATTATTGATTTTATTTTCAGTCTCATAGAGAACTGAAAGATGAAAGTAATTTCAGAATCTACTGTTACGTGTATCAACTCGCATTTGTGTGGGTACTGTACACAGCAATTCCAGTCTACAGAGCTTCGCAAACAACACGTTATAGAAAATCATTCAAAGTATGAGCGCTATTTAATATCAAAAAACCGTCAGTTTGAAAAACATCAAAATCTTATTAGACTTGCCCAAAAGTTTACGTGCCAGCTATCATTAAAATCAAAAGACTAAACAAAAACTATATACAGTGCTGTTTTATGTACAAGCATGTTAACTATTGTGAGCTGCCAATACTGTGGTCGCTATTACACAGTCAAAAAAAGCTTGTGGTCACGAAAACAAGAACAAAAATACGCTAACAGAGATTTGAATTCTAGATTCCATACAAACAACTTTGGATCTGTACAACTTCGAAATTCCTGTAGTGCGTGTCATGGAAGAATAGTTTTTTTTTCAACACAGATACAACGTCTTGTATGTTCAAATTTACGAGACAATAAACTTTGGCTAAAACCACCAAATCGAGTTCTAAAAACCAATCATTCATCAGAAAGAAGTATATCTGAACCGTCTAGAAATATTTGCTGTAGACATGTAAAGTGCTGTTCCTGCAAACGAACTCCACATCAATTTTCAGAAGCAGCAACAAAAGTATTGAATAAATACAGAGAACGTAATCAACGGGGGTCAAGCCGTTTTTCAATCCACCCAGATTTGGTTCCACTAGTTCCAAAGTCTTATTTTTATGCCTTTAATCTTGAGCACACTTTGTGCTCTGATTGCTTTTACAAGCACAGACTTACAGCAAAGGATAACTTGGATAGCAATTGTACATGCGATTTAAGTGGTGCAATTTCAGATAAATCAACTACTTGTGAACTATTGGCAATAAACAATTATAGAGAGTTTGAGTTATTATCTCAGAATACAAGTATGCAAATCTTTGCGCCTCCAGAAATTCCATACACTTTTTTAGCTCCACGTCAAAAACAAATTGTGGACTTGGTAAGAAAACAAATAAGTTTACCTGGAAGACTATTTTACAAAACACCATTAAGAATGATAATTGTGGGTATCCCAGGCTCAGGCAAATCAGCAGTTATAAAGACATTGCAGCACATATTGTCGCAAAAGCAAAGCCAAGATGAAACTTTTTCTTTTAGAATTTGTTGTTTTCTTGGAGTATGTGCCTCTAGTTTAAAAGGCACAACATTTCATTCTTGCTTCAAAATAAAACCTTTTGCAAATGGGAATATCACTGACCAACTGAAGAACGGTATTTCAGCTGTCGATAAATACAAATTTCGGAATGTTAAAGTTCTACTTTTTGACGAAGTTTCAACTATAGGCTTGAAATTACTGCATTTTGTTGATGCCTTCATGAAACTAGTAGATCCATCTCGGGCAGAGCTGCCGTTCAGCGGAAGAACCGTACTTATGTTTGGAGACTTTCTTCAATGTTCTTGTTTGGGAGACAGTAATTTGTATTCTCAGTTCATAGTACAGACTTCACAAGAATTACGAGAAGCTTCTCAATTGTACAAGAGTTTCAATAATGCTTTTGTATTAGACACACCGTTTCGGCAGAGCAAAAATGATTCAAGACAACTGGAGTACTACGAGTTTCTAATGAGGCTGAGATATTTTAAATGTACCCCTCTGGATCTTTACAATTTGCAACAACGACAGCGGCACATTTTGCAATCTGATCTTTCGGATATTGAATTTGAAGAATTTGAAAAATCAATTCATCTTTTTCAAACAAACAACAATGTAGCAGCACACAATAAGTACGTATTTTTAAATAAAAATACAAAGTAGATTTTTTCTATAAATTTTATTAATAAATGTAGTTTAGGATTCGTGATATGTTTTTCAATGAATAAATGATTTAAATGATTTGATTGTAATTTTGTAGGAAGATGATCCGAAGATTTCATCCTGGATTTATTGAGGTTCCAGCTTTAATTGGAGAAACCAGCTCACTTTTAAAAGATCCACTTGAAGTAGATTATGGCGCACGTATCATGTTAACACAGAATTTGGACGTAGCATCGAATCTTACTAATGGGAGCCGAGGCACTGTTGTGGATTTAATATTTAGCTCCGTCAAGAACAGACTTTACTGGAACAATTATGTTGAAGCTATAGTTGTAGACTTTCCAAATTACAGAGGAAACAATATTTTTGTTACCTCTAGAGGAAAAGGGGTGAAAATAACACGTATTGAATACTGTGAACTAGACTTAGAAACAAATCAATATGTTAAAATCCAGGCATTTCCACTTGTCTTAAATTGGGGAATGACAATTCACAGATCGCAAGGCATAACAATAGAAAAAGGATGTGTGCACTTGGATACAAGAGAAATTATAGCGTGTACAACTTATGTAGCTCTTTCTCGATTTAAATGTTTTGAAAATCTTATGATTGTCGACAAAGAAATAATACAGGCCTCAAGAATTTTAGTTGTTCAGCATGAATATGAAATGCAATTGCGATGGAAAGAAGAAGCTCGACTAAAAGAACTTGAAGTGGAAAACAGAAAATCTCGTAAAGCAGACATGACTAACCAAATAGATCGATTTTTATAAATAAAAAGTGCACCATTTTGAAGAAATGTAAATACAAGTTAATACTTTTAAATATACTATACATTGTAGTTTTTGTGTACATACTCTTACTTTTAATATAAAGTTAGTGTGAATGTAATAATAATTTACACTTTCTAATTGTAATAGTTGTAATATTTTAAAAAGTTTAATATATTTAAAACTGATAGAAAAATTCCATAATTTGAAATTTCTGCAACAAAAATTAAATGTAAATTTGTAAATATGTAATATGTGCTATAAATTGCGTGCGATTATTTAACAGCGTCCATTTGTAGTTTGAATGCACACCGCAGTGGTTCACATATAAAACGTACACATCATGGCTGATATACGAAAATCATATTTAAATTCTAGATTAAAAGGATCGTTTTCTGCATTAAGTGGTTTTGTCAAAAACAATAAAAAATTCAAGGACAAAATTACTGTAGACCAAGAATTAAGTAAGCTGCGTTCATTTAGTTTGCACAGACCAATTAAAAAAAAATTTAAACGCAGACGAGTATTAGTTAATATGATAGGGGAAATTTTCTGTGCTGATCTGAAGATACTTGAAAGCGGCATGGCTAAACATAATTCAGGATTTGCCAACATATTATTTTGCATAGACGCGTTCAGCAAGAAGCTATACTGCAGATTTATTAAAAATAAAAAGCCGGAATCAATAATAAAATCAATGAAAAGCATTTTTCGAGAAGCTAAAATGACACCAATTTACTTGTTTACTGATCAAGGTTGTTATTAGGTACGGTAACATACAACTATAATTTTAACAAGTATTACTATATCTTATTAGTAAAAAACGCATTTAATAAATGTTCAAATATTATGTGTTTAGGAACTGAATTCCGAGCAGAGACTTTTCGCAAGTTTTTGAAGGGTCATCGAATTAAGTATTACAATACTTATAGCGAAACAAAATCAAGCATAGTAGAACGTGTAATAAGGTGCGTCTAAATATTACAAAATTAGAAGTAACTAGACAATATATAGCCTCATTTTATGAATTTTAATGTAATAATATGTGTTTTTTTGTATGTTTTTAGGACAATTTTTGAAAAAGTTGCTCGTTTTATGACTGAGAGAGACACCTATCGCATAATTGATATTTTTCCTGCTTTTGTGAAAAGCTACAACAACACTTTTCACTCTACAATTCAAAGAGCCCCAAACGCTGTCAATAAATATAATGAGAACGAGGTTTGGCGAACAATGTTTGCAGATCTTATCAGCAATGAAAAGAGCCAAGTGTCAGCTTTCAAGCTTGGAGAACGTGTACGGATTAGCCGGACTAAGATCTTGTTTGAAAAAGGTATAATGTGTCGTTACTTATTACGTTACAATATTTTAATTAATAATATATTATCCTATAAATAGACTTGTTTATTGAGTTATGAAGTTAATATACCTTTGGCTTTTAAACAGGATACAACCAGAACTTTAGTCTTGAAATATTCAAGATTAAGTCAATTAACTTGACAACAATCCCTGTTACTTACTATTTAGAGGATCTGGATGATAATAGTATCACTGGCGGTTTTTATAAAGAAGAATTGAGCCGTGCCTAAATTCTCAAGATGAGTGAATCACCGTTTATTCCGTATCTTGCAAATACAATTAAACAGCACATATTGCAAAAACGAAGAAGATTAGACAGACACAGCTGCTCAGTGCTAGATCGCGACACAACAGGAACAGAGAATATTTATGTTACATTGACAAGTGACCAGCAAAACCATATTTATACAGACAACAGTCCGTCAAATTTTGTATCGGTACTTTCAACTCCATTAGATCTTGACAATTATGACGTTGGGTTAGTCAGTTTGAGATACACAAGCAGTGAACAACCTGCAATAGTACGGAATTCACGAGCACCTCTGGTTAGAAAAGTCCGTAATGTGGAAAGCAATGAGATGGAATTAGCACCAAAACTATTTCCAAATTACGTGCCTACTGAAAAAACTGCATTTAGTTTTCAAAAGACAGCATTCAAAATGAATGTGTTTATGGGCAGCCTTAATGACCGCCTATTAGAAACAGTTGACCATTTTCCATTAGAAATTGTTCAGAGAGCAATAAAGCAACATCCAGAGGAAACTTATATTCATTTTAATAATTTAGCACCAAATGACACTGTCAACATAAAAATTTCGCCAGCTTTAGCCTCTTTATTTATGGTCAATCGATACAGATTTATGTCTGGGAGACAACTGCCATATGGAAATGTAACACAGGCAAAATTAGACACAGTCCCGATGAATACAGTATTTAATTTTGTCGCTCACAAATTTGTCAACACCTCAAATGTTATAAAAATATATGAAGGTTTCGAAACAATTTTACCGTATAGAAAGAGAATAATTGACGGTGACGCTGACATCAAAAAATACTTTGAGCGGTTTGGCACAGAACTACAAGAAAGAACTGGCATTAAAATCAAAATTGAATTTCCTTCCATGGAGCTTGGAGAAACTAAATGCAAGTTGACATTTGAAGGTAAAGAAAATGAATACGTTGTCTTACCAGAAGAGATTGCTGTTTGTCTCGGATTTCAACAAGATAATAAATTTTTCAATGGCGTTTATAATTCAGAGTCTGATTATGACGAAGAAAAATACAGCGAAATTGAGGACAACAAATATTTATACATACGATTGTTTCAATTATATTCAAATTATCTTCCAATGAAAGAACCAGAAGAAGTTGACTTGGATCATGTTGTTCATGAAATTAATCGTACATTATCAGAAGGTTCGTTAGGAGATACAAGAATACAGTTTGAGCACAAAGATGGTGAGCTTAGTATCCCTCAAATGAGAGACGATATCTCAGTACAACTGCCAGCGTTGGTCAATAGATATTTTGGATTTGAAGACAATTTTATTTTTAAAACTGGAGTGGTTGGACGACTCAAGACTGAACTAGCCGAGCAAGAGGAAATGGAAAGAGAAAACGAGGAATTTAAAGAAGACGTAGAGCCAGAGCCAGAGCAGACAATACCAGCCAAACGTCTGCTTGTATCATGCAATATGGTTGAAAATCAACTGTACGCCTCACATGCCCTGCCATTACTACGATCAGTAGATATTTCTCCAGTTTACGATAAGGAGACTGTACATGTTTTTTCTCCAATATTGTATGTGCCATTAAAACCACAGGCACAGCAAATACTTCGAATAACTCTATTAAACGAGTATCGCAATCTCGTCACACTGCCGGAAAATTCCACAACTATTGTAGAACTGCAGTTTAGACCACGCAAAATGTAATAATGTGGAATGTATTATGATTTAAATTGACTTGTTAATGTATAATTTGCTAATATGAAAGTAAAGTTCTACTTGATACAGCAGAAAAGTATAAAACGTGTAAACAATTAGTTTACATACTCATTCTAAACTCAACATTCAAACAGCAACAACATCATTTTATTTACAGTGCTTCTTAATGAATTATTTTTAAAAATAAATTTGCAGTGCATTGCATAACATGTCACTAATGACTGATAATTATGCGTAAAATTTTGTGTAAAAATATTTACGACTCTAACAATAACGAAAATAACACTGATACAGTAGACGAAGAGCTCGTAAAAGACAGCCTATTAGGAGAATACTGTACTTTGGAACCAATTAATAAAACCAATAGTAACAACCAAATGGGAACAGGCGACCACGATTTTATCGAAACTGAAAAAACAGTAGAAAACACATCTGGAGGGTTAAATCTAGGTGACACACAGAATTTGATACCAGTTAAATCTAGAAAGCCATATAAACGCCGTTTAATTAATAAAAAGTGCCGTGTTACCCATTGCCGATTAGCCTGCAAAAAACGTAAGATGACATCTGTACAACGACGACCAAATACACAAAGTGGAGGAGCTTGTGCAAACAGACGACGAACGCAATCTGTCGGCTCTCAGCGCAGACGCGTACGTCGCCGACAACAAACCGGAGGTCGACTTAAGCGAAAACCAATATCTTACGGTAAACAACGAGGATCAGGTCGCAGATCAGGTCAAGCTGGAGCAGGGCGAAAAAAGAATATGTACCGCCGACGATAAGTTTATACCTATATAATCAGCAGTGGGAAACATATAATGCCATTCAACGTCTAGACTTATAAGAAGCAATATCAAACATATCAGTTTAAAGCTCTAATAAACCATGGATACACAAGGATTTTACGATGAACCGTCAGTGTATGAGGGATCTCAAAAATCATTTCAAAGTAATCTGATCTTGGACAAACTCCCACCGACAAATGTCAGTGTTGAAGACTCTGCCGAGTATTATCCCTACTATCCTGTCTTGAGCCCTCGAGACAATGAAAATCCTTTGATTTTTGACATTTTAAAATCTCCGGGTAAATATTACAAATTTTACGAATCCCACTTGGAACTGACATGCCGTCTAGTGCTGAGTGACAATAAACCAGTAGTAGTTGCAGATATAGCTGCACCATCATCGATGCTGTTTTACAGTTTATTCAGTAATCTTGAATTTTATTTAAATGGCACTCTCATCAGTGACAACTCAAATCACTATGCTATTAGTGCATACTTGAAGCGCATGTTGTCTTTAAATCCAATTGAAAAGAAAAACAGTATGCTAGATCAGTTATATTTGCCAAACTCAACGCCTGATGCATTTGCAAAAACGGATAGTGGATTTTTAGCGCGATACAATATTGGAAAAGAATCAAAACCATTTACTATGGTTGGAAGACCTGAAGCTCCATTTTTTAATCAAACACGAATGGTTCCAGGAGACAGTGACATACGTATTATAATGCGAAGGTCATTGCCTGCATTCTGTATAGACGCCGAGACTGAGACCCGCACGGGCTATTCTGGGTGCCCGTTTCGTATCGACATTGTCAATGCTGTGTTGTATCTAAAAAGACAGACAGTTTCACCACTTGCAATTGAAAAGCATCGATCAAGTTTAAACAGTGGCATCACATTAAAATATCCATGTCTTGATCCTGAAGTCAAAAACTTTGTTATTCCAGCCGGCGTCAGTTCGCATTCACTAGACAATTGTATTAACGGACGATTGCCACAGACTATTGTAATTGGGCTAGTGGACAGCCAAGCGTATCTTGGTAAATTAACAAAGTCGTTTTGCAACTTTCAACACTTTAACTTAAGTGAAATTACTGTATCTATGAACCAAGAATCGGTAGAGTACAAGACATTACCCTTGAGTTTCAAAGACTCTGATGGAAACGGAGAAGACAATTTTCTTCTTGCCCTAAACACTTTAAAGAAAACAGCAGATAATCCAAGTTTAGGAAATGGGATAAATTCTTCCAACTTCACAAAGGGAAATGTTCTATTTGCATTTGAACTTGTACCATCACAGTCCAATTCAATGAGCATAATGAAAACTGGACAGGTTCAGATCAATATGAAGTTCAGATCTGCATTGGCAAATTCTGTGACTGCCATTCTGTATAGCCAGTACCAAAACGTCGTGGAAATTGACAAGAACAAACAAGTATTGATTAATCGTTAAATGTAAAGTATCAAACCAGTTTTTAGTTGACCTACTTGTATTTAAAATTTTGTATTTTGCATAAAATCTAATGTTTGCTAATAAAAACTGTCTGTTGCTTTACAGAACTCAACTTAACCACATCACGCTCACCATGAATACTGGTGAATTACAGAAATGTCTCGGAATTTTACTCGGAGGAACCCAAACAAAGTATTACGTCATAGCAGCAGATCAAATGAGATCTACCATAGAGGAATTAGAAAACGAAAACAATGGGAACGGATCAATTTACCCCATTGCAATAATTCAAAACACAGACAGGATAAAAGACTCTGGGAAGCACTGGGTCAGTTATTGGGTGACATCTAAAGACAGCTTTGAATATTTTGACTCGTATGGATTGCCGATTCACCAATACCGTAACCTGCAGTGGCCTGGAAACAATTTAGAAACTGAAAACTGCACAGCACTTCAAAGCGGAAGATCTACAGTTTGCGGATTGTACTGCTTATATTACTTGTATTCTCGATCTTTAGGAATTAGTTATAAAAACTTTTTAAATATATTTACAAGCTCTGTATTAGCTAATGATAGAAAAGTAAGAAAATTTGCAAGTATGATACCTAATTTAATGTCATGTGTGTACTGTGCACCTAAACAATCACAGTCTAATACATTTAAAGTGGCATGTCCAGAATTCTGTCATAGTTTCTTAAGATTTTACTATTACGGACATTTATAGTAGCACTTTGCACTAACAGTAGAATAGTATAACAAAAAAATCAAAAATGTAAAAAAAAATGTAAAAAAAACAAAATCAAATAAAAATTAGAAATGTATAAATAACCGTGTACTGTAGCTTTTTTGGTCAGTATTATTTTGCATCTTATAATGTCAACATTGGACACGGTCGACTTTAGATTAATTCATCCTTTTACGGCTATGGTATGTGGCCCTAGTTCATCTGGTAAAACAACTCTGTGCCTTGAAATTGTCAAACGAAGGAAAGAAATAATCGATAGTCAAATCAATAAAGTATTATATGTCAGTGCCCACACTAACCAAATAGAGTTTCTAAATCCGGATTTCACTGAAGATAAAGACGTTACAGTGATATCAGATCTGTCTACTATAGAATCTGTGCTTGACGATATACCTAGCCCGTTTCTTCTAGTTTTAGATGATCACCTTAACTGTATAGAATCAAATACTAAAGCAAGGCAATTAGTTCAAAAAATATTCACGGAACTATCTCATCATATAAATTTTAGTGTCATACTTATTCTACAAAACGCGTTTGCTAAGGAATTAAGAACTACAAGTTTAAACACAAAGTATTTAATTTTGTTTGACGTTCCAAGAGACAGAAGCATTATTGGTCAAATTTCAAAACAAATCAGTCCAGGAAAACCAATCTTTCTTCAAGAAGCATACGAAAAAGCATGTTGTGCACGAAAACATAGCTATATACTTATTGACTTGCATCCCCAGTGCTCGAACCCTTTGATTTTTGTGCGAAATAGTGTATTTCCTGTAAATGGAACTGATGTATATATTCGCAAATAGTGCCAAAAATGTCAGGGAATCAGAATACGCAGTGCAGATTAGACAATAATTACCAGTTTCTGTCACACCTGACTTTTGTTAAAGCTAAAGTATATAAACATTTAATTCAAACTGCAACAACAGAGCAATTGTTTGCACTTGCAGAGATTGTATTTAATATAAATAAATTTTGTAAGCATCCATTGCGAGGGTATAAAAACCAAATAAAAGTATTAAGTAACCGTTTGAGTTGCAACGACCCTACTAAACTTTGCAAATTGCTAATTAAATACCATAAATTAATACAAAAGATACTAGCTACCGTATATTATAAAGTATACAAAAGTGAAATTTGTCGTACTGTCTTGCTTTCTGAAGCAATTTCTAAAGATAACAATTAATAAATAGAATTATTACGAATAAAATAAATAAAAAATGGCAACTATAATGAAAGTAATTGAACCCAAGTTGTATGCGGAGTTAATGAATATACGCACAGAACAACAAGCATTAAAGTTGACTACTCAACCTCAAAGTATTACATCATATAATAAGGACCATAACAAAACTATACTTGAACAGAAAGGAGGAAATGCGAACGACGCACAAACAGATGCAATTTACAATGCGTCGGAAGGAATAGAAAAACTAATTCAACTACCTAGGCAAGAGTGGATAGCATACGAAAACATTGTTGCCAAACATCAGAAAAGGAATCGTAAACCTCATGCTAATCAGAAGCATGCAATATTAAAACGCAAGCGTATGACGTCTTACATACATAAAAGAGCAGCTAGAAAATAAATGCATATAAAGAGCAACTATATAGAATTCTTTGTCAGTAGCTTTTCTAATGTCACCGTGGTCGAAACAAACATATAAAATGTATAAGGTACGTGCTTTTGTTGTTATAATATGTGCTTTTATGGCACTTGGGAGATCGTGCAACACTGCATGTGCCTTAGACTCACAAGTAAATCAATATCAAGCCAAGTCTGTTGAAAATACGTATACTGATAAAGCACCATATACTGCCTCTAAAGGCTATGGAAAAGAGAAGATGGCATTAGATGAAATTGAGAAAAAGCTACAGAGTAGTAGCTTAGACCCAACGTTGCCAATCGATACAACAGCGCTACCTGTGGTACATACAAGTTCATTCCATAAAGTAATTCTTATGGCTTTAAAGTACATGCTTGAGAATTTGAACACACAAAATGGAATTATTATGGATGTGGTTGACAAGTATCAAAACAACGAAACAAAACCTGTGCTTCACAACACATTTGACTATATAAGTAAGTGAATAATACATGATTGTTCACTGTGAGTAAGTAATACATATATACATTCAGTGCATAGAATAGTATAGCTTTAAACATATAGACAATTATAATAAATATTATATTTTGTATGTAATTACAGCTATCTACGTGTCGTTTGTACTGGTGTTAACACTTTTTGCATTTAAGATGAGGAAACTATACCATAAAAACAGACTACTTGCACCAGAAAAGGATGGTGGGCAAGATTCAAAAGGGGACTTCATGGCCATTTCACCCTCTGTATTAAATTCACCTTCAGATTAGAAAGAGCATTCAATCGCTCTCGTTAACAACAACAACAACAGCCTAAACATCAACCTACTATCGTCTGCCTGCTTTCAACGTACGCTATAGAGCGTAGTGGATTTTATACTTTGTGTGGTATATATAGTGAATTATATATACTTTATAGGAGTGCACGCACTATGGATTCTACATCTCCCACCGCTGCAGCTCCATACTCCAAGCGCTGCCGTACAGCTTCATCGCACCACGAACAGGCCAACTTTCCATCAGCTACTACTAACGGTAAAAAAGATCGTGTACGTGTCGTTCCTACATTGCACTTTAATTATTCTAGTTAAAGCTATTCCTAATAATACGAGCATTTATGCTTATTTGGTTTTGCAGTATTTTAATAATATGTATTGTTGTACAATACATGTGTATATACATAACAGTGGTATAAATGTAAGGTATAATAACAATTTTGATTTATTTATTTTACAGATATTGTCATGCTCGGTTCCAGGCTGCCGTTTTACTTGCCGAAGCCATGTCCCATACCAAGCTCACGTTGAGCATGTTCATCACTGTGGAGATTGCAATATCTACTGTTCAAGCAAGGCAGATCACCAATGCCTTCATCAAAGAGAAAGACTTGGCCATGTAGAAAATAAAAATCAAGATCTTGTTGGAGGTGGTACAAATAGATCTGGGACTACTTACGGCGTTTCTACCAACGCTTCTGCACAGCCCTCTGCTTTTTCAAGTAGAGTTCGTCGCTCTTATCCAATTGATTTAGATGTATTTCAAGAAACTTCACGTTCACATCTTGGCATGATGGTGACATACAGTCATCAGCCTACTGAGACATTTCAAGATATTGAATCTCTTTTGACACAACTATACGAGCCATTTGTAAAGTTGTTGGCCCAAAACATAACTCTGCACAGTAGTATTAAAGCACAATTAATTATTGTAGTTACATTAGAATTAATTACGGAAGTAGAAAATGAAAAAAATACAATAGAACGTGATATACAGTTTGTTTCTAAAAATTATGATATTTTAAGTACCCAGGAAATTGCAAGTTTCATTTTTGATAGCGCCAGTGACATTATAAAAAAACTAAATGAGTTTAATAAGAACGGGACTGGATGGACTCTTAGAGAAATTGAGTCAATTCAAGTTAAAGTAGGAGTTTTAAATTTATTTGCAAATGCAAAAGCTAAAGGGTACATTAAATTTCCAGCTTTAAAACCACGGAAGTACGGCTATCTTAATATAAAAAATAAATGTAGTGATTGTTTTAAGTTCTGTGTTACTGCACACATATATAGGCACGAAATATTAGAAAAAAAACAGAAAGACAAACTGCGAAGTAAATCATTTGGTCGCGTGTGGGCCAAAGAGAGCTTGCAACGTCCAGAACAGTATTTGCCTTATTTCAAAGAATTTGATTTCACTGATATTAACTGCCCCTTTCTAATTAACAAAGACTTGCCTAATTTAGACAAATTTGAAATTAAAAATAAATTAGGAATTAACATATGGAGTCACCGTGGCGACAAAATCATCCCAATTCGTAGGTGTCAGAATAGTGATATTGCTGACAAGTGTAATTTATTTTTAATTTACAAAGACAGAGCCGATGGTAGTAAAGATGAACAGACTTATCATTTAGTTCTGATTACAGACCTGGATAAGTTTATGTGTCTTGGAAACAATAGAAAAGTTTACTATTGCCAGTCCTGTTATCGACATTTTAATTCAGCTGATAATTTAACTAAACATAAACTGAGCTGTCAAACTCTACAGAAACGGCAAATAGTTTTTCCTGACATTTCAGAAAGAGTCAAGTTTTCAAAATTATGGCAATCCTTGCCTTACCCATATATAATTGTTTATAAGTTTTCTACATTTGTGAGTCCCTATAACGACTCTAGACCCCCAAGTAGCAATACGAGATTTAAAAATGAAATTACACCTGCTGCGTATTCCTTGATTATTATTAGGCAAATGAAAGACAGAAGTGAAGTAGTACATGCAGAATTTTATGATGGGGAGGATATAATGAAACATTTTTTTGAAACTATATTTTATTGGGCTGAAGCATTATTATCTCACGTTCGAAATACTAATAATATGGTCAAACCAAGTGATCAGGTACGTGCACAGTTTGAAAGTGCTACTCATTGTCACATGTGTCGACGTGAATTTGATGCTTCTAAGAACATTCTACGTACGTTTCATCATAACCATAACCATGGTCATTTTGAGTTTGCTGCATGTAGCCGCTGTAACTTGAACATCAAGTACAAGCACGAAATACCTATAATATCACTGTACGGGGGTTGCTTTGATTATCATTTGCTAGTTAGTGCCATGAATACAGGTCAGTTTGAAGCTAAAGACATCCATGTAGTAGCCAAGTCTGCCAAAGAATTTATTTCAATTTCAATTACAGCTAAAGATAAATGGCTGCCAAATTTAAATATTGAATATCTACCAAAAGACAGAACAAATCAGAAATATACTGGCAAGATGTTACATTCCAAAGTAAAAGTTCGATTTATGGATGCAAATTTATTTTTTGATTCCAACCTATTTGATCTTGTTGAATCTTTAAATTCAAGAGATGAATTTAATTTTACACTTGCGCCTCAATGTTTCTCAGATTTAATGTTGACTGATAACCAATTAAATCTTGGTTCAGAAGTGAAGCCTCTCACAGAATTACAATTAAAATTATTACAAAAACCAGTTTACTTTCCATTCATGGCATTAACTAGTTCAGATGATTTGAATAACCGAATACCAGACCGAGATCAATTTAGACGATCACTTTTGGACGATGAGCTCATTCCAGATCAAAAGTGGGATCTTGTCAAAAATGTTTGTACTGAATTTAGACTAACTACACTACGTGACTATACACGATTTACATGTGTTTTAGATACGGTTTTACTTGCAGAAGTATGGCAAAATTTTCGCAAAGTTGGACTTCAAAATTACGAACTTGATCCGACTTACTCACTTACATTACCTAGTTATTCTTGGGAATGTTTTTTAAATTATACAAAGGCAGAAATAGATTATATAAGGGACCCAAAAATATTAGAAATTGCAAAGCAAGGAATACGCGGTGGGCAGTGTATTTTTACAGCGAAACACGTCATTGCAAACCATGAAAGATGCCCAGGAGGATTAGATAAATCCAAACCCCGTAATCAATTACTTTCACTAGACATCAACAGCTTATATGCAGAAAGTATGAAGCAGCTGATGCCAGTCTCAGACTATATGTATATAGAAGCAAAGGATTTAGAAAGTATTGATTGGACTGACCCAAAGTTGGGTACTACAGAAGGTAGCTATGGCTACGTTCTTGTTTGTGACTTGAAGTATCCTTTGGCTCTACACACTAGAGACGCAAACTTGCCACTTGCTATGGAACAGCGGGTACTTAATATGCATGATATAGCAGCACAGTATAATTTAAATAAAAATGCAATAAACTCAATTCAACACTATGTATCTCGCCCTCGGCTTATGTTAACACTGTATGATAAAACAAACTACACAGTTCATTTTAAAGCATTAAAATATTATTTATCTAAAGGTTTAGTTCTTTCTAAAATTCATTGTGGGGTACGCTTTAAACAACAGAGTTATTTTAAACCGTACATTGAATCTAATTTAGAAAGCCGAAAAAAAGCCAAAACTCCATTTGAAAATAAGCTATTGAAAAAAAGTTCCAATGTTTTATATGGCAAAACTCTAGCCCAAGTACTCGAATTTATCAATGCTCGGTTATGCTCTAGTGCTGCGCAAGCTGAAAAATTACTTGCAAATGCTAACTGTAAAGATTTTGAAGGGTTTTCTGAAAATTTAAGCGTGATCATTCAATACCTTAAAAAATATAAAATAACTAACCTCCCTCTGACTGCTGTAGCCATTCTGGATTTTGCAAAAGTACTTTTTTATGAAAAGTGGGATCTTTTGTGTAAGATATTTCATGACAGAGCCCATCTGGATTATACAGATACTGACGGATACGAGATGCACACAATTGACGCATTTAACACGTTTTGGGATGATATTGTCAAAGCAAAATTTGAATTTGATTTTAGTAAAATTCCTCGAGACCATGAGTTTTTTAAAATGTATGAAAAGCAACACCCAAACTTACATTTATTAAATAGCGGCGAAAGTGGAAAACTTCGAATTCAGAGCTTAGATGTAAAAGAACTTATAGTATTAAGACCAAAAATGTATAGTATGTTATATAATAATAATTCGGAACAACAAAAGTGTGCAGGTATTCCTGCAATTTCGTTGAGGCAGTGTAAACACGACAGATATAGGCAAATGTTAGAAACTAACAAACCATGTAAAATAGATGTAAATACAATAGCAAACGTAGACCATAAATTATTTATTAAAAATCAAAGTAGGTTAGCTTTTAAAAGTTTAGATTTATCTAGAGTATTTCCAGATCCTAGCAATTTTAATTTTAGCCTACCCTTGGGCCACACTGATTTAGTTAATACGAATAAATAAAAAGTATAAGTCTGTCACATAAGAAGTGTTAATTTATAATTGTAGTTGTAATTAAAGTTTAAGAAGTGAATAAATATTACACAAATAATTTTAGTTTCATAATTATAGTGCACACAATATTTTAATAAATGTATCAATAAATAATTAGGCAGTGTTTTGTGGTACTGTAGGACGTAAATATTTGTTAATAGTATGATAATATTGTAAATGTCATTGTCATTGTGTAGTGTGTGTAAACTTGTACATACTTAAATTGATTTTAGCGTCTGCAGATATACTGCACACTTGTAAATAATATGTTAGGCTGTAAATATATGTGTACTTGTAAATAGTAAATTTGAAACTACGTATGTCTGTTGTATTTGTAAATCATGTGTGTAAATATTTGTATGTATGGATGTGTGTGTGTGTGTGAGAGAAAATTCAAAAAAAAATAAACTTGTAAATATGTATATATGTAAACACTGCATTACAATCAAACTTTACTCTGCAATTGAATACCTGCCTACAATATCTGCATAATATAAAAAACAACCTGCGTCTCGCTGCACTCGCTCACCTGTTGTACCTTGCAGTTTACACTTGTATTTTACATTGGTATTTTACACTTGCGTTTCCGCTCATCATATACATTGTTAATGATTCATAAACCATATATCTTATTATTAGGCAGTACAATAAACAAACAACTAAACATATATCTCATAGGGACCTGCGGCCCACTTGACTTGTAGCAATGAAAAAGCTTGTATCCGTCCCACAGCAGGTTAATTTCGGCTTGCTACCCTGGCTGATATACAAAAATCATTATTTCATTATTTTCACTGGACTCTAGAGAAATCAAGAGCCAGTTTTAGTGTACGTTAGATCAATATTCAATTAATATGCGTATCACGCACATCCCAAGTCACAAAGTTCCCCCTTGCTTTGATTCCTGCAATGCTAAAGGTCTGAAAGTGCACTTTATTCTGTCCAGTTGAGCTCCATAATAAAATATAATATTATTTATTCGAGCATTCCTACCCCAGCAACTGTATGTATCTACATTATACAACATTTAAATCAATAATTATAAGGATATACTACTGTTATATAGTGTATAGGTACGCAGTTGGGCATGTACATATATACATTTACATATATTGGATACATATATCTCATTGTCGGTATGTCTTGCCTATAGGTAGCACGAGTGGTCAGCTTAGTACATGGAAAGTTGAAGCTCAGAGCTCCGTGGGTCCGAAAAGTTTGATTTTAGAAGTCGACTGGGCCCAACTGAAGCTTAAGCCCAGCCTCGGTCGATGCGTTGAGTTAATAAGCTATTAATATGCACGTCACGCACATCAACAGTAACACAGCCACCCCAACTCAGTGCACTCTCCAGTGCTAAGGGCTGCAAGGTGCATCCAATTTTGTCCATTTTTTCTCAATAGTACAGGATATTTCAAAATAATATTCAATCCAGAACCCAAACATCTACCTACTACTGTATACATCCCGCTACAGTGTGTAGATATGCTATATACTAGTACACACATATACATATATACATGTCAGCTTGAAATGGGCACGTTAATTTTTATTTTTGTTATTTTCTTTTTTTTGTCCTATTTTTAAGAATGTCATAATTTTTTTTAACGGTCATTTTTTAATTGATTTTAAAATTTACATAATTATTTACTAATTAATTTTAATTGGAGTTATAATAGTTAAATAATTTAAATACGTATGTACATTACAGCAGTGCATTAAGTGCATTTAATTATACAATGCTTTAACATGTATTAAAATATGTATATAATATATACGTTAATTGTATTTAATACGGCCTAATTAGCACGCATTACATACAAATAATTATGTACATACATGTATACATGCTTACGTAATAGGCGCTACATATGAGCATGGTAGTACTTGTTATTGCATTGCCTCACATTTGTGATCAAATTCTGTTCGAGTCCAAGGGAACCAGCAGAGACTTTCCGTTTTGCCGTACACTCAGCCCTTCAGCACACTGCCTGTATTAAGGATACGGCGTTTTTCACCTCAGTCATTTTTCATTTCTCTTTTTTCACTTTTCTAGCATATGAATCCCCATTCAATATCATGCTTTCCAGTTCCAGGCCAAACGGCCCAGCAGAGTTACTCTCCCACTTCTCCTATACGCTCAGCCCTTCATCACACTGCCTGTATTAAGGATACGGCGTTTTTCACCTCAGTCATTTTTCATTTCTCTTTTTTCACTTTTCTAGCATATGAATCCCCATTCAATATCATGCTTTCCAGTTCCAGGCCAAACGGCCCAGCAGAGTTACTCTCCCCCTTCTCCTATACGCTCAGCCCTTCATCACACTGCCTGTATTAAGGATACGGCGTTTTTCATCTCAGTCATTTTTCATTTCTCATTTCTCACTTTTCACTTTTTTAGCATCTGTGTAGTCTGTACTCCCATTTGATATCATACTTTCATATATGTTTTCAATCTGACGAGCGCTTTGCTCACCCCCTATTGATGCACATTACAACTTTTACTGTTTCGATATTTCTATTTTTAATCACACCGTTACCATAGTGATCAATACCAAACATTAAAATACCCGCTCGGTTTAAATTTCAATTGTTTCACTTTCGTTTACATAGGCTAATCCTCACAATACAGCCCCCCACATCATTGCATTAATCCATATTTAATGTATATAATATGTACCGGCAGTCGCAGCTCAGCTGTTTAATATACCATGCCATACCATCCCATACCGTCGTCATGGGGACGCAGTCCAAACACTTCAGCTTCGTCTCCTGTCTTCTCCAGTTTTTACCCATTACATCACAATGCACTACATTTAACTACAATTACCATATGCTTAGCAAGGTTATCTGTCGTTTCAATTCTTCCCCATGACTTTACATTACAATGCATTTAAATGCCCATATGCTTACCAAGGTTTTCAGTCCCACATCTCACATCATGTCTCAATCCTTGCCATGGCCCAGGCTGTCCCAGTCGATACTCTCGCGTACTTCAACTCCACCGTCACACAGTCACTCCGTCACCGACATAACCATCAAAACCCCCGTAGTGGTGCGTCATGTTTACATTTTATCTCTATTTTACTTTTACAAGAAACACGTCATTTTGCGACCAGTAAATTAATTGTCTCCAATTTTATCCTTGTGTTCCGCGCACACTGAATTATTTAGAGTTAAAATTTAAACCTTAAAAGCGTCTTGTTTGCGGATTAAAAAGAATTAAAATTATTGATTTGAAATTGAAACTTTAAAAAAACTAAAATTAAAAATAAAAACAGTACGAAGGTTGAGAATCTCGTAAAATGGAGCCAAGGTAAAACGAAATAAATGCGCAAGTTCAATTTGAGGTAAAGTCAACTGTACGTGGAACAGCGATGTTTCGTCGATTTAGAAACTGGAGAAAAGAAATAAACTTCTTTCAACTTTTTAATTCAATTTGATCCACATTTCTGCAGAAACTTTTGAGTGGAGGGAAGTAACTCCAAATGGAGAGGCTCCGTCTCCACGTGACCGTGCAGCATGCGTTGCCGTAAACGACCACGTTTTTATTTTCGGAGGAGACGATGGAAAAATCTGTGATGACACACATGTACTTCAAATGTAATGCAACAATGTTAACTTAGTTGACCGCTGATGTTAATTTTACAAAGTATTTCAAGTCATTTTATTTTCATTGCCATTAAATATTGTAAATTAAAATAAGTCATAAGATTTGCTTGCGAAATTTTTAATGTTATAGGTAACTACTTTGTGAGGAAAGTATTTAAAAAAAACATTGGCTAAAGCCCTTGTTTTATGGCAGCCTTAACAGCAAAATTAGGTATTTTGAATTTGCCGCCAAATTTAAGTTTTAATTACAGGTTTTCAATTAATGGAAGCAATTAGGCAGCACAATATGTTGTTGGTTATCTTATTTATAATTAATTTCTGTAATGCAACCAAAAATTCAAAAATCCAATTTTTGAATTTCCCGCTAAAACTTTAAATATCGTGTTAAATGAAGATTTCGACCGGTAACTCAGTAAACTTACACAAACTATGTAGATAGGTAGGAATAAAATGTAAGTTTTGTGATTGCACTGATGAACAGTAGAATTAAAAATGTTTTAAAAGTGCTCAAAATAAAAATCTATTAACAAACAATATGCACATTTTTCGATTGAGGCATAAACTAATTTTCCTGGACTTTCATCTGCTTCGTTTTATGTTATAAGATTTAGCACATTGTTTTATTGAAATAATTTATTCAAAACTAAAATGGTCTCCTATCAAAACTTGGCTCGAAAAAATTACATGGAAAATAAAACGCAGTTACGTTACGAGTGTATGCGATGTAAATAATTACATTTGTGGTACGTATGTATTCTTGTATTTTCGAATGGCATTAAATTTAGCATAGGAAATTAGTCAAGTATTTCAAAACTTTCGAAATTCCGGTAAACTTTGCATCTTCGTAGTAAAAACAAAATTATACAATATTATCGAAGGTTATTTATTTCCAGCTGCTCTACCCACAAAATAAATGGCACCATCTGTGTCTTCCCTAATTAGCCGCATAAGATGAAACAGAATTTCTAGCAAAAATCTTTTTAAAATGATGAATCGATGTTTAGGCCTGTTGTTTGAGGAATATAAATACAATATATATTTAAATCATAGGAACTGTGGTGATTAGCAGAATCGTATTATGTGAGATGCCAGCGGGATATTTTAACAGTGTTCAAATTGTTTGAAAAAACCCATATTTTTTTTCCATGTAAAGTCCGACGGTTGTTGCCTTCGTATGTAAAACTGTCACGGCGTCGTATTCATTTGATTTACGCTGACCAACTGCAAAATGCATGACCGTTTAAGTGGTACAGTAGGTCATTAAGAAATAAAACTTACTACTGCAATAAAATTGACTGCGGAATGAAATACTGTAAAGTTTCGTCCATAAAAGATGTCATTCAAATTACCATTCTTATTCATGGCTCTCGCACACCATTTCATATTCCTAGCATTGCACAAAAAAATTTGAAGCTATGTTTTGATTTTTAGAGTTTCAGAATTATTTTTACCGTGGTTATGTGACATGTGGCTGTGGCAATTGTTGGATTTTTTCTATTTTGGTGCGTATAGCCTCATAGGTGGAAGTGGAATCCCTTTTTGTCTGTTTACTACTACATTTCCTACCTTATTCCTAAGGGGCAGTCCACACATAACTTCAAGAAAATTGCCAAGCTTTTTGGATCACCTCGCTTGTCACTCGCTGAACTAGTGTGTAAATGGTAATCCATAATATGGAATAGCATGAAAATCCAAGTAGACTCATTAACCACACCCATGCGATGATGTCATTTATGGACGAAAATGGGACGGTGGTACTTGAAAGTAGCAGAAGTAATAAATTCGGAGACGACGAAATTGCCCACAGAAACTGATAGTAGTTTACGTTTAACGACATTGGATGCTCAATTCTCTCGCGTTTCAATTTCAAGTTTTCTAAATACTTTCATTACATGTTTTTTTTTCAAAGTTTAAAGCGGTTTGGCTCACATATTTTTGAAAAGTTTAAAAAGGTTCTATTTGCATGATTTTAACAAGTGTCAAATGTTCTGTTTACAAGATTTTTTAAAGTGCAAAATGTTGGATTCGCATGTTATTATAAAGTGCAAAGTGCTCTGTTAACTTATTTTTGAAAAATGTAAAATTTTATTTTTTCATGATTTTAATCCACGGTACATGAATTTAATAACTAATGTTGAGAAAAGCTTAAAAAATTTTCTATATAAAGTGCAAAATACTTTATCTACATATTTTTTAAATGTGTAGGTAGAAAGTTCCGCTAGCATTCTTAAAGTTTAAAATATTCTATTTATATGTTTTTTAAAAGAGTTAAATGTTCTATTTACATATTTTTGGAAAGTGTAATATGTTTTATTTACATTTTTGAAAAAGTGTAAAATATTTTGTTTACAAGCTTTTAAAAACTGCAAAAATGTTGTACTTACAAGTGTTTGAAAGGTGCAGAATGTTTAAATTCACTCGCCTATAAAAAAAGAAGCAAAATGATTTACTTACGATTGTTTGGAAAAAATCAAAAAAGTTCTGTTTGCAGGGTTTTACAAGCAGAATCTAGATTGATTTCATGTAGCAAAACATGTACAACATTTTAGTGCTTTTAAGAAACAAAAATAAAATATTGTTTCAACTTTTTTAAAGTTTGTTAATAAGACATTTTACACTTTTTCAAAACATGTAGATAAAATATTATGTTCCTTGTAAGGACACACGTGTAAATAGAACATTTTAGAACACTTTTTAGAAACATGTTAATAGACTATTTTCTTTTTTTCCAAAAAACATGTAGATACAACATTTTGCAGTTTTTAAGGCCACACATGTAAATATAATGTTTTGAATTTTTTAATACACATGGAAATAAAAAATTTGCCAATATTTCAAAACATGTAAATAATACATTCTGCACTTTTCAAAAAAATTTAACTAGAAACTTTTTTCAATTTTACAAAAAATGTAGATAAAAAGCTTTTGTAGTTTTCAAAAACATGTCCATAGAACAGTTTTTGATATTCCAAAACATGTAAAGAAATCGTTTTTTAGTTTTCAAAAACATGCATTTTTGAAGCTGAATTTTGAATTAAAAGGTTTCTCGGATGCTTATGGCATCCAAGCAACAACTGACTTTACTTTTACTAATTTTGTGAATGTTCGCAATTAAGTAAATCGAAAATTGAAACGGAAAAAGGAAACTGAATTTTGGAAAACTTTCCCCAGAAGTAAGGTCTGGGGCAACAGATTTAATTTTACTTCTTATTAATTTCAGTTTATATTTTATCTTTTTCAAGTTACGTCTAAATTATATTTCGTACTATCCGTCCATCCGTAGAACGAAATATTACTGATTGTAGTATCCCTTGATCACGTCGAGCAGAGCGAGTCGCGCTATGAATTCAAAGAAACGTATGAAAAGCAAGTACAGACTTGCTTATTCATTGAATTCGAATCCCCAACCTTCCTATCATGCCCAATACCTACGTTCGCTTACCAGTTTCTTCTTTCATGCCGAGCGGAGCAGTCGACGGGTCGACATGGTGCAGTTTTAATAATTACATGGCAGCATCCCTTCCTTCCACAGCTACGGGTTTAAATTCGTAAGTAATAGTTTTAATTATTGTTTTTTCCCCTTTGTTTTAAGGAGATGGATTACATCAAAATTCATTAAATACAGTAGAAAATTGGTATAGAAAATTAAGCAGTTTTGGCAAAAATAATGGGAATAGGACAGCGAAGCGGTTCGTTTAGAGCAGTTCCTACGGCGATACGTTGTATTGATCCCAGTTTATTTACCGTCTTAATGTTTTTTCTAATTTAGAAATGACGGAAAGTTAATTGAGGACTTACCGCCTCAAATTGACCTTGCCTATACACCTGAGCGCAATAAAGGACGTCAGCCTGATTCTAGGATTAAAGTTTCTACTCGGCAGACTACTAAGAAGCAAACAGATGTCGAATCAACCTGTAGTGCTACACTCACAGAAATAAGCACCTAGGGTAATTTTCAACGTGAGTTGCAATAAATTATTACTTCCTTCTTTTCAATGCGAGTTAAGATTGATTGTGTAAAGTAGTCTTCAGCATACCCAGTATGAACCGAAAATAATAAAATGTTAAATATGCTGTTTAATTGTAGGTCAGTCAATTTCAGAGCTGTCTGCAGCGGTTACTCAACTCACAGCTCAACTTGGCAATTTGAGATCTCCCTCAAGAAAAAAAAACAGAACAGTTGGTAGAACAGGAGGATAGAAATGATTCTGATCTCGATGGCAACGCAGATACGATCGAGAATTTATTTGATGGATTGTATGAAACATCTCATCCTGTGTCTGGCGAATGTCATGAAGATCCTGAGCTTCACGCAAATAAAGAAGCATTACTAAATTCTACAGAGGATCGACTGGAGTACGCAGATGCTCTTCCTGAGGAAGTTGCTACCTCTTTTAATCGCCTACCCGTTAAAGAGCTGAAACCAAAGGCACTCAAGAAACTTAAAAATGAATATCAGATTCCAGTCAACGCAAAGCTACTTGGAGCTCCCAGGGTTAATCCAGAAATTTGGGCAATACTAAATCCCATTACTTGGACAAAGAATGGTCAGCTTTAATATGAGCAACAATTAATAAGCCGCTCTATGGTAGCTCATGCACGAATGGCAGCAGCTATACGACAGTCTGTTTTAAAAGCTCCCTCATGTATGCCAAAAGAGTTGACTAAGAACTTATGCTCGTTTATAATGGATTCAGCTACTAGCCTTGGTGCGGCTAAACGAGATTTAAATATGAAGCGTCGTGCTGAACTCAAACCACGGCTTGGGGATTTAAGCATGTTGTTTTCGTCTTGTGTCCCAGTCACAGAAATGCTATTTGGTGACAACTTGGAAATGGATATCAAGACTGCTAGAGCTACATCTTGAAAAGTTCACACTACGTCTGCTTCTTCAAATCTAAAACGTGATTATTCCTCTGGAGGGAGTTTCAGCGGAGTAAGCTATCAAGGACTGCAGTTTACGAAACCTCGCTACGCTCAGCATTTAAACTCGGAAAGACCACAGACGAGGTTCAGGCCGTCAGGGTTCCGCCAACAATACAGCCGGCCATCCAACAAGAAGCGGTTTTAGAACAAATTCCTGAAATAAATTCTGTAAGTTTGTACGCAGGCCAATTAAAACATTTTTTTAAAAAATCTATTACTAAGGACGAGTTGATATTACATTGTATTAATGATTATCAAGTAGAATTTATTGAGACGCCTAGTCAGGTGGCTGAGCCAAGTTGTAATCATAATAAGCAGTAAAGCATAAATATTACAGAATGTATTAGTGAGCTATTGGGAATTGGTGAAATCGAAAAAGTTAATAAGTGTATGGGACAGTTTTATCGCGAATTTTTACTGTTCCAAAGTGAGACGGCACGTTGCGCCTAATAATTAATTTAAAAAAATTAAATGAGTTTGTAGTGTTTCGGCATTTCAAAATAGAAGATTACTGAAGTGTAAGCAACTTAATTATTCAATCAATGTTTATGGCAACAATTGATCTGCAGGATGCATATTATTACGTTTCCGTTGCAAAAGTGTCTAAAAAATACCTTAGGTTTCGTTTTAATGGTAAGTTGTATGAATATACATGTCACTCTTTTGGATTATCGTCTGCTCCATGGGCGTTTACAAAGCTTATGAAAGTTTCTTTGACATATTTAAGAAACAAGGGCATACTGTCAGTTAGATTCATAGATGATATGTGGTTAGGCGCACACAGTCACTCAGAATTTACGACCAAGGTTAGCACTGCTATTAAATTCTTGAAACAGTTAGGCTTTGGTTTAAATCTGTTGAGATCAAAATTAGAGCCGAGTCAGGAAGTAACGTATTTAGGATATATTTTTACCTCATGTCACATGACACTTGGACTTCCTGAATCTAACGTAAATAAAATAATGCAATTGTGTTCTGCTGTAGGACAGAACCAAAAATTAATAATACAGACTCTGGCTAAACTAATAGGTACATAAGTGGCAGCGGCACCAGCTATAAAGTTTAGGATGCTGCATACTAGGCAACTAGAATACAAAAAAAGTATTGCACTCTGTTCTAACCATTGTAATTATTCTGCAATCATTCAGTTATCTGTCGAAGCACTTAAGGATGTAAATTGGTGGAAGGCTAGGATTACAAATATTTATAATTTTATACGTGCTGATAAGTTTGATTTCATAATTTTTACAGACGCATCGTTACTAGGTTAGGGAGCTCATGTTGACGATGCAAAAACAAAAGGATTTTAAAATGTGGTTCAGAAACAGCTACACAATAATAATTTAGAATTGCTAGCTAAATTTATTGCTTTATTAGCATTTCAGCGCTTTATTTAAAATGAGGCTGTTCTGTTAAGAGTAAATAACACGGTTGCAATTTCCTACATTAATAGGTTTGGAGAGTTCCGTTCTTCAGCACTTTATAAAGTAGCAGAAGATATTTTTAAGTTTTGTGAGTTACATAATATTTGGATTAAAGCTTCGTACATACGAAGCTCCGAAAATTACATCGCCAATCATGAACCTAGAATATCGCTAGATGAGACAGACTGGCAACTTAATCCAATATACTTTAAAGCGGCGTGCAACAAGTTAGATTTTATACCAGAGATTGATTTATTTGCAACTCACGTAACTACTCAGTGTAAAATTTTTGCATCTTTGAAACCGGATCTAGAGTCTAAATATGTAGACGCTTTCACAATTAGCTGGTCTTAAACACTATTTTATTGCTTCCTTTCATTTTGTCTTATAAGCAGAGTATTGCGTTAGATAATTACCAATCAAAGCAGTGGAATGCTTGTTGTGCCCTACTGGCCTTCACAGCCATGGTATCAACGCTTTTTTCAACTATGTATATCAAATATTTTAATTTTTCGCAAACAGTAACTTGTTAAAATTTCCTTATGGTAACAGGAACGACCCATTACAAATAACGTTGAAAATGGCAGTGGCAATATTATCCGGAAATCATTGTGCGAACAGGGTTTCTCGACAAATCTTGTTGATGTGGTGATTGGTTCGGTTGCACCAACAACTCAACGCCAATATGCAACTTATTCAAATAAATTGGTGTCTTACTGTAATGTTAATAGATAAAATTACATGGATTCTAACCTTAATCATGTCTTAGAATTAAATAGTATATACTAGTCTGGTGTAGAATATAGCAGTGTAAATATCTGCAGATCTGCTTTGTCTTTTTTGTTATTACCAATAAGTGGCTACTTTATAGGTAAGCATCCTTCTGTTCAACGATTTGTCAAAGGAGTTGCCCGTTTAAGACCTCCTAAGCCTAGATATAACTTTATTTGGAATCCCAAGAATTTGTTAGATTTATTTCGTGGTGGAAGCGAAATGATAACCTCTCCACAAAACTTTTAACAATTAAACTTGTTTCGTTATTGGCACTGGTAACTGCGCAACGTGTGCAGACAATAAATCGTATATCGATTTCTAATATCAATTGGGACAACGACAATATCACTATTAAAATTCCTAATATGATTAAGACTTCTAAACCCGGACAGGAACAGGCATTGTTAAATTTACCACCCTACCTTTTAGACCCTAAAGTATGTAATGTAAAATGTTTAGAATGTTACCTAAAAAGAACTGTAACCTATAGAAAATTAGAAAAATTACTTATAAACTGGGAAAAACCGTATGCGACTGTAACTAACCAAAGAGTAAGTAGGTGGCTGAAAGAGGGTCCTAATCTTTTAGGTGTAAATACAGATATTTTTAAGGCACATAGTTTTTGTCATGCTTTAACCTCAAAGTCATTTGCGGGAGGGGTAACAGCTGATATTATTTTAGTGTGCCGGCTGGAGATCTAATTCAACGATGTTTGCAAAATTTTATAATAGAAATGTTATTTCGGATGATGATTTTGTGTCTGCAGTTATTTCTTAATGAATCATGATTGATATTACTTTGATTTTTTAATTACTTTAAACATCTACAATCAGTAATATTTCGTTCTACGGATGGAGCGATAGTACGAAATATAATTAACAAGTTAAAGGAGACTTAACTTTAGGAAAGTTGAACTTTGACTGTAATTATATGAGTATCTTTAGGTCCAGAAGTAGAACGATCCCACTAATCCCTCCCCCATAAACAATTCATACAAAATCAAATTGAGAAAATGATTGGACTCGAAATTTTGAGTATAATCATTTTCTCAATCTGTCAAGTACTGGTAAGCGAACGTAGGTATTAGGCATGATAGGAAGGTTACGGATTCGAATTCAATGAATAAGCAAGTCTGTACTTGCTTTTTATACGTTTCTTTAAATTAATGGCGCGACTCGCTCTGCTCGACGTGATAGGGGGATACTACAATCAGTAATATTTCTTTCTTCTTCTGGACCTTTAGATACTCATATAATTACAGTCAAAGTTCAGCTTCCCTAAAGGGAAGTTTACTTTAACTTGTTAATTATGAATTACATGTGCTTCAATTTACGCTTACGGACACCGTGAGCACGGTGTTTGACAGAAATCCAAATTGAATCTGGATCACGAACATTACAGGTAACGATTTTGATCTTATTTTAAACCTTAGTTTTAGTTTGAGACCTCAGAAGGAATTTTACTTTGGTCTTACTCACGAAATTGAAATAATTGAATTACATTTTAAAATGAAACTGATAAACGGAAAATAAAATAAATAATTGTAATTTAATTTATGTTTTTACTTTTTATATTTTGGAACGAAGAAGGATCCTTGAAGTGAATCTTCCTGCTAATTGCAGAACCGAATCTGAGACACATTGTTAATTTAGAATTTTATAATTTGTCGGAGACGGAAGAATTTCTAGTGTTAAGCTGAACCAGGCGAATTCGTGACTTGGGAATCTTTGCTTGAGATCCCTGTTGCTGGCTTGCAGATCTTGGTTCTCGTGGCAGAAGAGCACGTTGCCGAAGTGGTATCATTTCTGGTCTTCCGAGTTCCAAGGTCTGGACCTAGTTGATGCGGTGGAAATAGGAAGATTCTTGTGTCTTCTTCACTATCTGTTTAGTATCTTCTTCTTCTGGCTGGCTAGATGGCTAAGCTGTTGGCCGGCTGGAAGAAGAAGTTAAAGAGATTCGTGCGGGTCCTTTGGATTCCCTTCTCAAGTAATATGTTCCTCTTTGCAATACATATAATTAGTATGCTGGGGTCGGCAGCTTTGAAACAATTGACTGCGCATTTTTTTTATGATTTATGAAAAGGCGTTTTAAATCCTTAAGTTGATGGAAGATTACAAACGATGAATTTTCCTTTCCGTCACAACCACCCAAGACAACTGACGTAGAATTTGTGGGCGAGACACCATCGCATCAGTAAGAGAATCGTTTACTTCAAATGGAACCCGCAAATGCTTGAAATCTCCCGCACTCTTTGCTCCATCCGCTTCAGGGGGATTGAGGTGAGAGGGTTTAACGTAATGGAGAAGGTTTTAGTGTTACTCTTCATTGACTTTATCGTCACTCAACTGGCATCTCTCCTTTTTGCGTACAGATAATTGGTATACTGGTATATATAATGGTATATAATTAGTGCATTATTAACTTGGGGATTTTATTTTCAGCGAAATTACAAAATATCAACCATTGGATAACGCTGTCGGAAATACTGATAATTTAAAAAATTTAAATACTGCGATAAGTTTGTACGCACTCTACAAGGCACTAATAAAGGTAAAACAATAAATGTAAATTATTTCAATTTCAACAGTTGAATGCAACGAAAATTCTTTAAAATGAACAAAAAACGTTCATAAAAGCAATTAAATAGATATTTACTCCTAATAACGTACAATTCCTTGTAATTAAATGCATACGCCTTCTAAAATACCGCAGCTTTTAACTTCAGGTTTAGCTAAAGCACGCGGAGTGTACAACTACAAGTTCTACGATGATATCTTACTTCGATATTTTTAAAAAATTCTTAAAACGCATTTTGGAATTGCAAAAAATATTTTTAGGACTGATTGGGAACTTTAGGAATTGATTTATTAAAAAAACGCGGAAACACAACTGGAGCTGTTAACAGGTAAATGAAATATTTTTGCATTTCTAAATTCGTCGTCGTTATTAAATTCTTACTGCAGTGCATTTGGTGCTTCGTGACATATAGCCCATTTTAATTCTCGATTACATTTTACGCGAGCATTTTTGATTCTTCAATCATGGTATTTAGGATGTTAAGCTATGTATTGGTTATACCCTATTTTTCTGTGATCAATAAAATTATATTTTGAAGTTTGTCTAAAGTTTCATGTTTTGTGTTAAAATGTCGAAATAATTGAATTTAAAGGTAGTCTTGAAATTACAAGAGTTTTTAAGACTCTTTAAAGTTCTTGAAAATGGCAAAAGTCTTGGTCTGGATTGTGCACCTGTCAAACACATACTGGCAATGAACCGGCTCTCGACCCCTGCAAAAGCCACTTCTCGTGTGTTTTTAAAATACTTAAAAAAAACAGTTGACCTAATTGTAAACTTATTTAATTTGCAAACTAAAGTAATATCAAACAGATGAAAGTCGCGCGGAAAATGAATTTGTCGCTATGAAACAGTTGACACAATATTTTAAATTGATTTTTGTATTTTATTTTTTTACACATTTTAAATGGAACTCTTTATTAATAAAATCTCAGCAGTTAAATTTTGTTGTAAATGCAATTCTTGTAGTAATTAGGTGACACACTAATGACAAAAGCAAATGGTAATTAATACTTTAATTTACAATTTTTAATTGGCATAAAATTAGTGACTGGAAACATTTTCCTAAAATAACATCAACAGTCAACTAATTAAACTTCGTTGCATTTACATTTGAAGGACATGTGTGCCATTACAGTATTCCAAAAAGCATTTTTCTCCCCCAAAAATAAAGACTTGGTCGTTGATGACAACGCATCCTGCACTGTGACGTGGAGACGGAGCCTCTCCATTTGAAGTCACTTCTTTCCACTCAAACGTTTCTGCACAAAATTGAAATCGAATTGAAATTAACAATTGGTTGTCAAAATTTTTCTTTTTTCCAATTTTGAAATCCATTATACTGAAAGTTGCTCATTTAGTTAAAGTTGACCTCAACTCAAACTAAACAGAATTAAGTAATTTTGTTTTTTTCATGTCAGTTTAGGCGAATTAAGAATATGTGTTTTTTTGTTTCTAATTTAGGTTTCTCAAACGTTTCGAACATCAGTCAACAATTTTAAATTAATAAGACCTATAAATTGAAAGCTTTAAATATTTGAGTTTCAACCCCATACAATTCAATACGCTAAAAACACAAAATCAAAATTGAAGCCAACTTAATTCGTAGATCCAAAATGGCGTTGCTTTCTGTGAAAATTGAAGCGAAAGAAAAATAGAAAATGCGTCACCTGGATCATAGCAAAATACGTCGTTGGATGACGCCTTCCCGAATCTCGCATTCCTACCAAAAACAGAAATGATTCCTCCAAAGATGTACATCCGTCCACTGTGCACAACTAAACAAAACAAAAGAGAAACAAGATAATTAAAATAAAAATATTTGATCAATTATTTGAAATATATAAGAATGGTCATGCAACACATTTGAGCCAAAAATGACAAAGTTTTAAATGCTCAACACAAATTGTATTTGCTTATACAGGCACAATGATTCCTTCGACCAGAAGGCGGAGTTCCACGCGTTTTCACTGCAGTCCACGTTTTGCTCTCAAGGTCAAAGGACGCGATTGTGTTTACCCTTATCATCTCCTTAATATCAATTCCCCCAAAAATGAGGATGAATCTGTCGTCGTGGACAGTCGCTGAATGACCCCAGCGAATTGATGGAGGAATTCCCTGAAAACAGTTTTAGAACAAACTCGAAATAATTCTTTGAAATTAAATTATGCATTGGGAATAAATTCCAAAAAAAAGGGTTTCTGACTTTTGTTTGAATTGTTGACCAAAGAAAAGAATCCAAATCCAAAGAATGCAAATCATTCGTCACTCCACTTCCATCTCCACCGTAGATGAACATTTCATTTTTGACAACAACAGCAGAATGATGATAACGAGCGCCTGGAACATTTCCAGTGACTTTTGGTTCGTCCCAATTCCGCGTCAAAGTGTTGAATCGATACGTCGTGTTTGACAATTCCCGTTTCTTTGTATCGTAACCACCGAAGATGCAAACAAATTCTTTGTGGGCCACAGCTGAGTGGCCGCGTCTTTGATTTGGATTCACTCTGCTGTTTTTAACTGGCACATTTTTCCAATGCTTTTTCACTTCGTTGACATTTAAAACAAACACATCCAGAACATTACGTGAATAACTTGGATCACGATAGTCACTGCCACCGAAGGAGTAAATAGAGTTGCCAACTGCCACTGCTGCATGTTCACTTCTTGGGGAAAATCCAATTATTTTCTTTTCCCACTGCAACTGTAAATTATTCAGATTGTTACGCTCAAACTGGTCCTTAAAAAATGCACACACATAATGCAAATATCTTTTCCATGTAAATACACACATCCACAAAAATGAAAACTGGCTTCGTTGATCAGATTCTAAAAATAAATTACCTCCTTCAACAAAGTGACGACAGAAAACGGAGCTCCATTTTTCCTGAAGACGTTGTACGCGTGCACCGCGGCGCCGCATGCGACTGCTTCGTCAGCGTCAATTGTTCTGCTAATCTGTTCTCCCGCAAAACATTCCTGGACCATCTGCTGCACTTTCGGAATTCGACTTGAGCCGCCGATCAGAATCACGTCGTCTATTTCCTCCTTTTTGAAACCGGATTTCTTCAGAGTTTGGGGTCGTGCAAGTAATACGTAACGCAAAAATGCCCAATTTTGACCCATCAACTACCCCACGTAACGCGAACGTAACATGGAAACCACCAACTAACCACCCTTCGTAACGCTTATTGAAACCCTTCAAACCGAAGTCAAAACAGCTGCAATCAATAGAATTAGGTTTTATATGAATAGAGAATTAAATGAACGTATTAATTTTAGCGGCAAGAAGAAACATTTATTTTGAATCCGGTAGATGTACTCTGCTTAAAATATATTAAATCGAAACATACTAAATGGATTTTGCTGTTTTAAAATTATTCCATTTTATCTTGTTTAAAGTTAAAGCGTTACGTAGCAAATAGGCAGGTACCAACCACCCATCGTAACGATTTAGTAACGCTGCTCATAACTATCAACTAACCCCGACTGCGTTACGTATTACTTGCACGACCCCTTTCGTCTAGGGTTTTAATGCTCTGGTCCAAAAGCGACTGAATCAACTCTTCAAACTTCGAGCGCGTAAATGTGACGCGTAAATTGATGTCCTCGTAAATATAGTCCAAAGAAACTACGACTGACGTCATTGTTGCTAATGATAAATAACATTTTTGGCGCTCACATTCATTGCGAATGCGGCGCAGCGTCTTGATGGTCTTCTTTCGAACTTCTGCGTCTTCCGATGCTATTTCTGCCACCAAACTCACCCCGTGAATTCTTTTAAATTCAGTGATGCAAAACTCAGTCATTAAATGGTTGAAATCTTCACCTCCAAGTCGATCGTCGCCTCCAGTTGCTTTGACCTTCACGCGATTCTTGGCGTCTAATCGGAAGACAGTCACGTCGAAGGTGCCTCCTCCGAGATCGTAGATGAGACACGTTTTGGCCTCGTGGCTTTGAAGCGAAGACTTGATGCCGTACGCAACGGCGGCCGCTACTGGCTCAGCGATGAAAAGAATGTTTTTGAATCCCGCAGCGTGACACGCCCACTCAGTTAAGCCTTTCTGAATTTCAGTGTAGTAAACGGGGATGGTGACGACTGCGCAGTCGATTGTACTGCGCAGGATATCTTCGCTTGTTTTCTTGAGGTGACGCAGCAGCTCCGACGCAATCACCTGCGGAAGTTCCTCTTCGCCATCAATCTTCACCCCCACGTCGCCAGCCATGTTCACCAACTGGAATGGCCACAGCTGCTTATATCTACATCAAAAATTGTGTTTATAGATGTTAATTGACTTTGATGAAATGTGAAGTCTTGTGGTTTAAGAAAACGGTATATCAAATGTTTAAAAACGATTTTCTAAGGTTGTAAGTTTTTTTAACATCTTATTGGCGATTTTGTTAACTTTAATGGTGTATCTGTTGCTTAAAGGCAAGTCTATATTTAGCGTTTTCCTTCACATTTTAAATAATAAAATGTAAATAATCGTAAATACTGTAATCTATTGTAAATAATTTTGTTAGTTAAATCTATTTGCGCGCTGCAAATGCTCAACGTATCGTTTCATGTGAAGTTGTTTTTCCAATGTACAACTAATTTTGAAACGATACTTACAAGGGAATTCCGCCGCATGTACTTTCTCGATTTTTAAAAGAATACCTATACTAGATTTGGCTGCACTTGGTTTAGTACAGATCCAAAGTAACTTGACTGCATTTTGCGCCTTTTGCTCACAATCACGCGCCAAAGTTCAAAAAAATCGAGTTTTAGCAACTTTGCAACTTTGTAGCTCCTACAATTTTGGTCGGATTTTCAAAAAAATTGTAATTTTGTGATCTCTGTAACATTATTAAAAAATTTAAATAAAATTTAAAAAATGTTCATTTTCTTTAATAAAATTGGGGAATCCTTGGTTTGCTTGGCGAGCAAAGGACAAGCACTAAAATCTTTGGAGCTACTGAAAATTCTACTCGAAAACTAATAAAAATCAAGAGTCAATAGTGCAAAAGAGCTTAACATCTTCATTAATCACACTAAATAAATTCGTCTGAATAAGAATCTGATTTAAGATTTAAGAAAAAATCAAATAATCAATATCCAAAGTGACTATGAAAGTTTGAGAGTTTTAACTTCTAAAGAGAAATATAATAGTCATAACCTCCTTACAGCAAGCACACCCAACCCAAAAACTGTTCTATCAAAGTGCAACCTATCACCACAGTACAGAATACAACCGTAGGAAATCATTTCCTCTGATATCAACGGTACTGATTTAGCTTAGTAGGAAAAATCTATTTTTCTTTTTCTGGGAACAAAAGAAACCGGTGGCAACTCAACCTGGGAATAGCAAACTGCGAACTGTAAATGGCTAACTACGACCTGTGAATAGCAAAATACAACCAAAAAGTATTAGTTCACCATAACAAAATAGTGCATTAAAAATACTAATGAATTTACTCGAAGTCCTATCAAAACTCAAAAAACGTAACTAGAAAATAAAAGTTCCCTGAAAGCCCAACTTGGAACAACTTTGATAACAGGCACATTTATTACGAAATAAACATTATTTTTTTGAGTTATGCATGGCATTGAGATATCCAAGTGAAGCGACCGCTAATTGGATATAGCAGGATCAGCAGCTTAGCTCTCGAAGCGTATGCTAGAGAGCTTAAGCGACAGCTAGTCATTTATAAATAGGAGAGTTATCAAAATTAGCAGCTTAGCTCTCAAAGCGTATGCTAGAGAGCCGAAGCAACATCTAATTTTTAAACAGGAAGGTTAAAAGTTACATACTTATTTTATCAGAGATCAGCCACAATTTGCGAGTTACTTGTATAATCGGTTCGCCCAGTTTATACGGAACCTATATATTTTCTGTTCCAAAACAATAAATCTACTCCAAGCTAATTCAGCATTAGTTTCATAGCACATCCTCGACTGAGGATGTAACCACCGGAGATTCAACCACCAGTGAAGTAACCACCGGAGATTTATCCAGCAGTGATTAAACCACCAATATTAAAGTAAATATTATGTACTACTAAATACAGAAGCAAAACGAGCACACAAGATAGCTGACAGAGCAGCGTCCGACAGCTAAAAGTTAAACATTAACTCTTTTACCACCAACAGCTTTACACTCGTCAATCAAACGCCAAGCAAACTTATTTAAGCGCAAACAAGCTACCCGACAGCCAAGCAGCAAGCAATATTACCCGACAGCCTAAGATCTGACAGTTGTTTGAACCGTTGACCAACTTAAATTCAAAACAATATTGCAGACATGAAACAAATCAGCAGAACCCCCACCAAAAAAAGGGAAATAGTGAAAACTAATAAAAGTAAAAAAAGCAAAAAATCCTTTAGTAAAACAAATCACAAATCAAAGAATTCGAAATCACATAACCCGACGGCAGACGACCTGCTTTACATTGACGAACCTGAAAAAGGACACATTAAGCAATCTGCTAACGACAAAATGACTATGTCGGAGTTACTGGCGGCTATTACGCAGGGAAATTTAGATATAACAGCACAAATGTCAGAAAAAATAGCAACCAGAGAAAACAACATCCAAGAGCGACTAACTTTTATTGAAACGGGTCTTACAAATACGGTGGCACACTTATCAGCACGCTTAGACATACTAGAAGAGAAGAATAAAGAGGTTAAAGCTAGAATTGAGGTGCTGGAACAGAAACCTGATGCTCCATCCCATAATAAGGAGCTGAAACAAAGACTTCTAAGAATAAAGCTTATATTTAGAAGACTTAACCTCATATTCACTGGCTTTGAAGCCCAACAAGATGAAACAAATGGCAAACTAACTACTACAATTAATAATTTTATCCATAGCACTCTTGCGCTCAGCACCGTGAATTTAGACAATGTCAGAAGGTTAAAAAGGAGAAATGGTTCTCCTTTAAATAAAATTTGCGTAACTTTTTGCTCCAAAAACGACCGTAACTTAGTGTTAGGAGCAAAACAGAAGCTAAAAAAGCAAAGGACCAAACACATTACGTTAACACTGACCTCCCTGCAGCCATTGCTACTGCAAAATTTGAAGAGCGTAAGTCTAAGAAATCGCAAGCACAAGGCAGTAACGGAGGAAGTAGAAGAATGTCTATCGACTAGGAAATTGGCAAGCCCATACACACAAAACCAATACGACGTACCGCCTTTGTACATAATATTTTATACTGGAACGTGAACGGACTAATTTATTGATTAATAATTTCTTTTTTATTTCGAGTCTTTAAATACTTTGTTTCAAAAAAATTTGGATAATAAATAATAATAAACGTTCGGTAGTTTTATTTAAATAATAACAACCTTAGAAACTATTATCCGGAGTCAGGGTTAAATTTTTTTTACTTAAATGGCAAGATCTAAGAAAAAGAAAAAGAATACTAATGTGACGTCTGCGTGACTGTCTACTTCAACGGCCAGTACTAATAATTGTGATTCTAATCTAGAAAAATGTCCATTTTGTGGCAAATATTACGAAGGGCTAAAAATACATATCAGTAAATGCCACCCAATGGAATATAAGGAAATAATTGCTCAATCTTATCAGAAAAATGATAATGTCGAAGATGAAGAAGACATCGTTTTGCTTGATGATAGTGATGAAATGAAAATTCTTAAGTCCAGAATTGAGGAACTTAATAATATTTTGACACCTATGATATTGCTACAACCTACCCAACAGGAGTTTTCGGACATTGTTGCTACTTTTTCTAAACTTGTAAAGGACTCTAAGGATGTCCTTCTGGGACCCAAACACCCTGCCAAAAAGCAGTTTGAGGCACGTAAACGACGTAAAACTTTTGTAATTTCCCAAACAGATTATTCCAAGTCCTCTTATCCAGAACGAACTTCAAAGCGCTAAAAACAAAAACAGAAGGAAAAGTATAATTTTGAATTAATGCAACATTTGTACCGTTACTCTCGTCGAAAAGCAGTTAGGATGTTACTCAAATCTTCATTCTCATCTAGTAGCTGTACAATTCCTCTGGAATTTATACATGAATCTTATGACTCAAGATGGGGGGTGGCCAATAATTGCGTTTTGGAAAATTATACCTTGGAAATCTTTACAGATGAGCAAGCTATGATGGACAAGAAATATGCAGTGGGTATTACCGTGGAGGACGTAAAGTGGGCAGTTTGTGGAATTAATTCTGATTCCTCAAGTGGGATAGATGGCGTGGCCATTCGCAGCATCAAAGACATCAAATGCTTCAAAACCATTTCTTTAATCGGAACAGTGATGGAGAAGTGGAGTATGGTTTCTGATAGTTTCCGTAGAGCCCGCACAATCCTGATTCATAAGAAAGGGGAAAAAAATGACATTGAAAATTGGAGACCCATTTCGATCTGTTCAATTCTAAGACGCATCATTGAAAGAATATTGGATCGGAGATTGCGAGAGTTCGTGTTACTCAATGAAAATCAGGTCAGTTTTTCTAGATGTCCAGGTACATTTATAAATACATCAATAATAAATCGGTGTTTACAAAAAGCTAAAAGAGAAAAAGCAGATTGTTGCATTGTGTTCCTGGATGTCAGTAAGGCCTTTGAAGAGACATCTCATTCACATACCTCTCACACACTTAACACTAAGTTAATACCATCTTCACTTAGATCCCTAGTTTTGCTGCTTCTAGAAAATAATGAAGCTCAAATTCAAACTTTAAAAGGCATATCTACTCCTATTCTGGTCACAAAAGGTGTGTTTCAAGGTTCTCCTCTCTCACCACAGCTATTTAACATCTCAATAGATCATGTGATTCAAGCACTAAATGAAACTGAAGTTAGTGACGCATACGGATTTTTTCTTCATAAGAATGTCCTAAAAGTTGCAGGCCGAGGTTTTGCAGATGACATAGCTCTAGCGTCAGATTCAATGGATGGGGCTAGACAGCTGACAAAAATTGCTATTTCTGAATTTAATAAAGTTGGTTATCAGATTATAATTAATAAATGCAAAGTGATAAACATAAGGAAGGGTAAGCTTTGCGAAGATCCACTTATTGTTGATGATAATAATACTATAAAAGCTATTAAAGAAGGTAAAACAGTACGATATCTTGGCGTTAATTTCAAGAATGAAATATCATTTGATTCTGCTGCAATTATTAAAAATTTTACGAAGGATCTACAAAATCTTGTTGGAACTCCAATGATGTTTCCCAATCAAAAAATTGCCATTTTAAATTAGTATTTATGGCCCTGCTTGACGTATTCGCTTCAGAATGCTCTACAAATAAGCTCCCAAAATCATTCCTTGAAGACTTAGACAAATTTATTAGGAGTTTAGTCAAAGAGATTCTTGCAATCCCACATGACTCACCTAATGCTCTTCTGTATACGTCTAAAAAGTTTAGAGGCCTACAAGTAATGCGATCTACTTGGGAGGCATTTGTGCAGCATTATAATATTTGTGTCGTTTTGCTTAGCTCAGACGATAAATATTTGCCGTTTGTCAAAGATTTGCAAGAAGAAATGAAAAGTTGCAATGACGCTCTTCAATTAAATCATGATGATGTTCTTGTTCAACAAGAATCTAGTCCCAAAACAAAGCCTGGAAAAATACTTCGTGATATTTTAAGGAACCAAGAGTTTGAAAAATGGTGTTCCTTTCCACTTTGAGGACAAGGAGTTAAAGTGTATCAGGACTGTCCTTATGCAAATAAACTAATTATTGATAAATGCGGATTAACATCATCAGAGTAGGTGAATGCATTAAAAATGAGTGCAAACGTTTTTCCTGTTAAAGCTATTCCAGGCCGTTCTCTAGAATCATCCCTTTGCAGACACTGTAACGAGAAAGAAACCCTCGCTCATGTTCTAGGGAAATGCCATGTGGGTAACTTACTGAGAAACAGCAGACATCATGAGGTGCGATCAATAATTGCTAATCATCTTAAGACTCTTAACTGGAATCTTTTTGAGGAAGTTACAGATGGTGCTTCTAAACGTGTGGACATTATATGTTGGCGAACGGAGTCCAAGACTAGATATATTCTGGATCCTACTATACGTATGGAGCAAAATTTAGGTCAGGCGGAAGAGGTTAACATTGAAAAACAAGCTCACTATAATCCCTGTATTCCTTACTTCTTGGAAAAATATCAACTTAAGAAGTTAGAAGTTGTTGGTCTCCTAGTAGGTGCTTGTGGCTCAATTCCTGCATTTTTTAAATCATTTTGAAAAAAATTGCGACTTCCTTCAACCATGATAAAGGAAATCGTGATTGCTACTATCCGCGGCTCTTGTAGAATTGCCCATAATCATTTATATAATATAAACTTATGGAATAGCTAGTTTTAAAAAAGTAAAAAATTCTAAAAATTAGTTTCTACAATTAATCTAAAGTTTTTTAATTTTCCCAAAAATGTATATTGTTCTTACTGTGTCTTAATGGCAAACGTTATTGTAACGTCAGTTGTAAATAAATATTTACGTTCTCGCTGTCTCTGAAAAGACTCAGATTATTACTCAAAATGACGTGGATATTTTCTGCTTATCCGAAACCTGCATTACTAAAATCAATAACGACTTGAAGAAGATTTTTAATGACTATACTATCTTTATAACCCCCGCAGTAGGAGAACGTGGCTAAAAAAGTGGAGGACTCATAGCAGGCATACAGAACAACGTAGCTTCACTATGCAAAGCTGTTAATCAAGATATATATAAAACCTCATTAGAAGTCGGATGCCAAGGAAAACCTACACTGCTATGCTTTGCCTGGATTCCACCAGTATTTCAATACGACGAACAAATTGACAACCTCTTTCAAGACACTCTCCAAATAAACAGACAAAGATGCATATTTATGGGTGACTATTACAGCAGAATCGGTGGTTTTGAAAACACCACAGAACCTGCACATAATTTTAGCAGGACTAGGACCTCAGTATACTCGCATAAAAACAAACAAAAAAAGCGGCTAATAGAACTTATCACTACAAATAACCTTATAGTTCTCTACAAAACGAGCCCTTCTGATCGACAAGGCAAACCTACTTTTATTTGACACAATGGCAATAGCACAGTAGATCTATGTCTGTGCAACGAAAAAATGAGCCAACACATAGAGGACTTTACAGTAATTGAGTGCCTAGAATTAGATCATCTTCCTATACTGATTGAAACAACACAGTCAAGCCGGAAACTAAAAGACACTGCCGCAATTGTTGAAACTCGTATAAGATGGAATAAAAAGCAAACCATAGCATTTCAAACGCAACTAAAAAATACCAGCAGCGCCCAAGACTTTGATTATTGCAACTAAAAAACTCTTAAAAAACTTATCTACAAGGTAGCATTAAAAGTTGGAATAATTACTTAAATAACAAGAAGCAAAACAAAAAACTATGGTCCAAAATAGTTTAACAAAGAGTGTAGCACTTCTAAACGAAAAGCACTTTCTCTCTTGCATAGGTACAAGAAAGACACACTGCGTAGTGGTCCTGCAGATGATAGCCTTGATAACTTCCTACAAGCCAAAAAAGAGTACCGTAGACTTTTGTTGGATAAAGAGAAAGCTTTTTTTGAAACTGTGAAGAAAGAGATTCATCACAGCCAGGATTCAACAACCTACTTGAAGGCAGTAAACATGTTAAGGGACAAGAAGTATAGCTTCAAACCAAATGACATTACTTAGTCCCAATGGGATGCCTACTTTCGTAATGTCTTTGAAAACACAGAAACTGGCGTCACGGAACTTAAAGAATTAAATACCACATCCTTAGCATGGGACCTTGCCGTACTTGACAAAGAGATATTGATGATAGAATTTTAAAAGCAACTAATACTCTTGCAAATAATAAATTCCCTAGAACTGACGGAATACCTAATGAAGTATGTAAAACATTAGAAGATACAGCTCACGATTACTTACTTGTGCTACCTTATACTGCAAAAGTCAAACAGATTCCAAGCTGCTGGGCTGAAATCATAACTGCACCAATCTACAAAAAAGGTGATTTCGAACAACCGGATAACTACAGGCCTATATCTATTATCAACACTATTTACTAAGCTTTAAACATGCATCATGTCAAACAGATTGGTTTCCTTCTGCTCTACAAATGGTATAATTTCGGAGCACCAATTAGCCTACAGAAAAGGGCGATGATGCAATGATCATATATTTGCACTCTACACTTGCATTTTTAAGCAACTCAACAGACCGGCTCTCAAGAAGAAAGGAACTGTTCGCCTTATTTGAAGACTTAATTCAGGCCTTTGATTCCATAAGAAAAGACAAGCTGTGAATTCGGCTTATGGAAGCTGAATTAATTGATTGCTTCATTTTAAAAATCAAAGAAATTTATGATCAGGCTAAAACTAAGGTTAAGTGCAAAGAGGGATACCCACATCTAATCAAAGTGATGGGCGGAGTCCTGCAAGATGAAACGCTGTCGCCAAAACGTTTTACTATATGTATAGACAAAATCACCGAAATACTCCGGACCAGCAACATACAGGGAATACAAATGTTCGCCATTGAGGAAATAATTCTTCTTTATGCAGACGACATCATCCTCCTTGCTTCCAACGAACTTGACTTACAGAGGCCAATAAACACTCTCTGCGGTTTTTTCAGAAAGAACGACCTAACGTTCAACTTGACCAAATTCAAGATCATGATCTTTCGCAACGGCAACAAGATCAGCAATTCTATCAAGTTTAAATGGGAAAGCAAATCACTGGAGGTTATTAATCAGTACGTTTATCAAGGCGTAACTTTCACACACAGTGGTATTTTTAATGGAGCAAAAGAACACTTTTTTAGCAAAGATAAAGCAGCACAAACTAAGTTATTCGATCTCTTCTACTTTGCTAAACTAGAAGACATAAATATACACGTAAAACTATTTAAATCTCTTGTCAGCTCTATCCTGATGTACGCTGCACCTGTATGGGGTTTGCGCTACAGCGAGGAACTGAAAACCTTTTAAACAATGTTTTTAAGACGACTTATAGGCACATCTAACCTGACACAAGGCTTCTACCTTAGGCTTGAAACTGGAGTGCAAAAAATCAAAATACAGTTGTTTAAAGCACTACTTACGTTTCTTGAAAAGATCCTGAACTCTAAGATAAATAGCATAGTCAAAAACTGCTATGAAGAAATATGCCAGATAAAAGCCACAGACCCCAGATATAACGGGATGCTACAAGTAAAAAAAATCTTTGCTGATGCATCTCTAGACGAAACGCTCCAAAATCTGAATAGAAGGTACCTAAAAAAACACAAAGCTGAAATCTTGGAAAAGTACGAACTCAGCTGCATAAATATAGACGTTCAGAGTATGCAGAACTGTACCCTTCTAAGACACTACGTCCGCTTAAAGACCCATGCCATCAGATCTGAGTATTTTGAAATGGGCTTATCGTGGAACACGATAAAATTTATACTGAATCTGAGATCTGGCCTACCTAGAATTATCCTTAGAGGAAAGGTCACTAACCTCAACAGAATGAACAGTATATGGAAGCAAGTAGAAACATCTGACTGCAACTTGTGCGGGAAAGAGCAGGAAGACACCTTTCACGTAATGCTCAACTGTACTCACTATAAATCGCCAAAAACTAAATTTCTTAGGAATCTAAGCAATTTAGGACCAACCAGAAAGAACCTCACAGAAAAAATTTTCTGCCAATACCACGACGACAAGGGATTCAAGCTATTCTTTAGCTTCTTGGATACAGCCTTAAGGACCCAGGATTTCTACTACGGATGCATTGGATAGGCCTGACTCACCACCTTGCCCCCCCCCCCCTACCCCTCATAAAGCTATAAATAAATGCATTACGTATCAAACACTTTTTACACAGGACAATACTTCTGTACTACCTCTTTATACTTCCTATGCTTTTGTAAAATGATTCCAAATAATGCCGATTATCTTCTATGTAAGTAAAACCAACAATTAACATGCTTTCTTTTTAGACGCAGAACAAATCGAATAAAACTCCTAAGTATAACAAAATCAAACAAAATATTTATTATTTATTACTAAATATAACCAAGGATCAATTACACTTGTACAGTCAATTAGGTAAATAACCAATGTTGTATGGGCTGCGGCCAAATCGACTTAATAAATAAATTATAATTATTAATAAAATTGGGGTATTTTGAGTGCTAACGAAAAAATTGATTTTTAAACAAAATTTGAAAAAAAAATATTCAAATTATGAAAATTCTAATTTTTATTGTAAGACAATGTCCCAGAGATCACAAAATGCAGTCAAGTTACTTTGGATCTGTAGTCACCAAGTCCAGCCAAATCTAGTATAGGCATTCTTTTAAAAATAAAGAGAGTACATGCGGCGACATTTCCTTGTTAGATGCGTTGAATGTACTAAACTTTGAAATATAGTGAAGTATTTTGTCTACTGTTAAATTTCATCAAAAACAGGTTAAACTGTTCAGACAAAAGCCATTAAACAAACTAGACAAGGGAAAACCCCTTGGGGAAACTGGAGACTCCTTATTTACAACTTGTACCCATGAAGAAAATAACCTCCTTTATGTTCCCTTGAAGGCCCAAAATAACCTCCTTTATGTTCCCTTGAAGGCCCAAAATAACCTCCTTTATGTTCCCTTGAAGGCCCAAAATAACCTCCTTTATGTTCCCTTGAAGGCCCAAAATAACCTCCCTCATGTTCCCTTGAAGGCTCAAAATAACCTTCCTCGTGTTCCCTTGAACACGAGGATTTGACAACAACCCGTGGGTACAAGTTCATCTGAAAATCAGTGCTTCGATTTTAGGAAATAACAAAAACAATTGCGAAGCCTATTTGCCTTTAGTAGACACTACACGAATCCTAATTGCTAATTCACTGCGTCGTAAAACTGTCGTTGTTTTATTTGCTCTAAGAATTAAGATATCCCTTTTAGAAAACCCTTTTAGTACCCCGCATAAGCACGATATAATAATAGTAACACAAAGGCTGTATTTTATTGCTTAAGCGTATCTCTAGATTACACTCCTTGAATTCAAAGCTTTCGACCAAACTATAGTAAGTACTTATGATGCAATATTCATGCCTAAATCAATACCTTAATAAACATAAAACGTTTAATGGAAAATATGATAGGTAGGTAAGACACAGGTGAGGAGTAATTCAGTAAGTAAGTAAGAGTAGGAGCTCACCAATATTATAGGTACTTTTGAATAGTGACTTTCTTGAAAAACGAACTGCTTTTGGAAATATTGTGTGAAACGTTTCGATATACTACTTGATCTTCTTCTTGGAACTTTTAAAATGGATGTAAGTAATTCTCGCTATTAAGTTGATCCGTGTGTGAGTTGAGAAGATCGGGTTATGACAGGTTGTAGGTTGTAGGTACAGGAAGATTTTCGGGACGTCGCGACGAGATCAAGAAAATCGAAACGTTGCACATAATACATATTTCAAGAGGCAGTTCCTTTTTCAAGAAAGTCACTATTCAAAAGTAGGTACCTATAAAATTGGTGAGTTCCTACTCTTACTTACCTATAAAATGGGACTTACTTGTTACTTGGAAAATACAAATTCGTTCTATTCTAGATATTGTAGTATGAATGACTGAAAAGTAGCAGTTAGGTAATACTCGTATTTAATTATTAGCTAATGTTTCCTACAACCAGGGAAGTGAAATTTTCCAAAAAGAGGTTACTGAAAGTTAAAATGCTATTGGAATTTTGGAATTCATTCAGGAATCACACTACTTGCACGAAATGAATCTGTGACAAAAAACATAATACGACAAACGGTTTGAACATATTATAATAAAATGCTATTAGAATTTTGGAATTCATTCAGGAATCACACTACTTGCACGAAATGAATCTGTGACAAAAAACATAATACGACAAACGGTTTAAACATATTATAATAAAATAAATACATAATACGTAAGTTGGCTTTAATACGGCACCCACTTTCAACTTTCGCGCCTCGTATTGAAGCATTATAGTGGCGCGTCTTTTAGCGAGTGCTAAATATCAATGCGAGTTGAGTTGTGGAGTATGTACATACAACGTTCAAATCCTCTTTGTGTTTCCAGCTGACGACAGACCGACCCGAGCTCAGCTCGTTCGTTAGCATTTCAAGTAAGGATTCATTGTGGCCATTGTGGGAGTCTACTCTACTCTACACACGTCCTCGTCAATGTTTACCAGCGTCATAATATATACTAGAGCATATATAGCATAGGTCGGTGTAGTATAGTAGCTGCAAGCACTATAGGCAAGGTTTAGTACTGTATGGTACTGTCTTCTGTGGTAGTAGTACAGTTATGTACACACGGGGTCGTCCGTAAATGTTGTCAACGGTACACTCGTTGGGTGTAGTATGATTTTGGTGACGGGGTGTGTTAAATTGTTACGTTACTAAAGTGATAATACTGAGGGGGGTGAGTTCTAAAGTGCTGAAAAGTGCTGTAATTTTTGCCAACATAATGTATGGACCAACTGGTAAATAGCAGTGATGCTTCTCCAAAAACCAAATGCGGATCCAACAGAGACGAGTCGTCTCCGAATATAGGAATGTGATAACTATTTTTAAAGTAGTAAAAATTTCAAAAACCTTAAGTTCAAAATTTCAAAATCCTTTAATCTTGTCGGTTGACAATTAAAAAACTTGTGCAGTTCTCTACAAATCTAGTACTAGCAGTTAACTTGCAGAAAACCATATTTAAATAATTTTTTTTGAAAAATATATGAGATCCAGCTTTTACTTGACTAGATTTTTTTTAATTGAATTTTTTGAATTACAAAAAAAATATAACATCACTTTCTATGAAACAGCGAGGATATAAGTTCATATGTAAAATAACTAATTCGACGGACTTACGTTTGAGCCTCCTGCTCATCAAACTTTCTGCCGATAAGACGTTTGATGTCGAAAACTGTATTTTCTGGATTCACAGATGCAAGTTGCTTTGCTGTTTCTCCTGTGAAAACTTGAAAATCTGTGTTCTGACTGTTGTCCTGGTTAAGAACATGAACAAAGGATACATAGCTCGGCGTTGACAGTGCAAAGTCGCTGTTAAGAATCTCCGGATATTCGTCAGGATGCCGCAGGACAGCGACGTGACAGAAATTTGTTCCGAAGTCAATTCCAATCGCCAAAGAAGATAGACATGTGGAAGACGACACATTTTCCAAAACCCTTTGTAAAAACATTTTCAAACATCACTTCTGACAATTTCTTCGTTATAACGTGAACTCATAAACATAATTTGAATTAAAAAAATAAAGTAACTAACGTGGAATTAATATGCTCCCTTGACGTTTGTTTATCCAGAGAACATATCACCTGAATGTAAATACTGTCAATTTCAGAGTCTAATGACGTCAGACGCTCCGCAAGTATTTTACGAGGAATCACATTTAATGTTTTCAAAATTTCAATCGCAGCTGTTTTTGCGTGATTGTGCAAGATGCCCAATTCGCTGAAGTTACAACACATGTTTTCTTTAATTTTTAGTTTGTAGCAATCCAGCGCTTGGGCAGAAACTGCATCTGCATAATCAAGCACTTTTTTGTACTCCGACTTCAATGCTTGGTAAACATATAAGCGCTCTGTGTCTAGCTGTTGATTGAAATGCCTAAGCGCATATTCAAACAATGGAGAATCTAGAAATGTTTGTGTGAATTCTTCTGTGAGCTTTATTGTTATTTCCGCGTGAAGTCTCTGCAACACATCTTCAGAAATAATCGGATATTCTGTCTGTGTAATTATTGTGTCTGCGTACGACTGGCAGAAGTGTTTAGCTTTCCATCGAAGAAGTTTTTTCGCCTTTTCTTTTCTTTTTTTGTTGATGTTTTGAAATTCTTGGAAAATGATTTGAAATTTTTGGGTCAATTCTGCCCTGCCATCAGTTAATTCATTTTTTCTTGTCGGTTTGCATGATGAATAAAACTTGTCAATTGCATCTTCTTCAGCTAATTTTGACGTCTGCTCCAAAATTTCGTTGGACTTGAAATTGTTGTCGTCCATAACAGATTCCATAATTGATCTATATTTAAGCACTGCTTTGCTCGTCGCATTTAAAATCCGTTCTTTCTGCATAAAACAAACACTGCATCATTAAACAACTAACTGATTTAGTTACACAGTTAGTAATTATTTAAATTAACTTATTTAAAAATTGTAAGTTGCATGCTGTTATTATAACACTACTATGATATAAACTACTATGATTTTTTAACATTAGCAAAAATTAGTAAAATTACATTTTCTTGAGTCTTGAGTGTGTACAGGTTATGGTAGCAATTATTGTATACATATTTGTGCAGTACAGACAACTCCATGTTTTCCGTTTTTGGGTTACCTGGGTCAATATCATACTGTCCAAATGATGACACCGCGTTTTCAAAATTTTCTTTTCTCAGCGTCTGATTATGTAGCAATCTGTCATAACCTGAGTAGACATCATTGTGCTTATTGATCCAGATGAGACACAAGCAAAATAAATTGATTCCTTTGTCTTCTGTTTGCATATCTCTAAGCTCCTTACTTTTAATGTTAAGGTGTGCGTAGACGTCTCTAACTATTGCAAATAATATATCTGAGTTTCGGTTTTCATAAAAAATCATCAGCAAACAAAATATCACGGAGTAGCATATGGAATCTTGTGGCCAGTTTCTAATTTTTAGGTGATTGTGAGCGCATAATAAAGCACTTGTAAAGTGACTTGAGTGGTTGCTTAACTTCCTGTTACTCACATAGGTACACATTTTCGTTAAAAGGAAATAGGCATCGTCCTCGTTTAAGTTGTCCCGTGTGCATTGCTGTACTAGTTTATGAATCCTAATAATTTTTCTGATTCGCTTAGCCGTTATGTTCACTTCAGTTGCTGTAGATTCTGCAAACGTGTCAATGGATATCATCGACTTTTTCTTCAGTATAGCAAATGGCCTACTGGTTATCACCTTATCACACGTATAATTAAATAGGCCAGACATTGATTCTACTGTCATGTTTTCCGCAGGTAAAAATGCCATTAAATTAAGCAGTGTAATTGCATCAACTCCGTCACACTTGTCGGCTGCAATTTTTTTCATTGTGATTTTCCATACATTTTTCATGACGAGGTTGTATTTCGTTGCTGCTCCGGACTGCGTATCTTCCCCCCATCCTCTTTGCGGAATCTCCATTTGCTTTAGATATTCTTCAATTTCGTTTTCAAGGTCTGATTCGTCCAAGTAGTCAATGTTTGATGCGGCTAAAGAAAGCCCCAAGGGAAACCCTTGAAAAGACTTTGCTAGTTTCAGAATTGCATTTTGGTTGTTAGGACTTTGTTGGTCAAGTCGTAGTTTGAGCTTCTTTGTAAAAAGCGCAATTGATTCGTCATTTGTGAGTTCGTGTACTAAAATTTTATTCTCTTGTGGAATTTCATAAACTTGGTCGCGTGACGTTATCAAAATCAATGGTCGACGTTAAAGAGATTCTGATGTTGGGCGATAATTTAAAATTTGGAATTCGCCGTCATTGAACTGAGGTGCGTTGTCAAAAATAATCAAACCGTTTCCAATGTGTTGCGAAAAGTGTTTATAAACACGGTTTACAGTTGCATTAAGGTTCACTGATTCATTTGTTGACAAATTTAATACTGCAGCAAGAGAATCAAAACTGCGTTTTAAACAGTCATAAATATCAGCATCAATCCAAGCAACATTTTTAATGAATGTTTCCGATTTAAATTCCCTTGCGTACATGCGCGCTATTTCCGTTTTTCCAATTCCACCTAAACCACAAAACACAACTGTTTGCTCGTCCCACTTATCCTTTCCAGAGCACGCTTGCATTCTACTATTAATTTTTGCTAGAATTTTTGTACGCCCAGTGAAACTTGGGGTTGGTGGGTCAATTTCATAGAAATGTGTCACAGGTGGAACGAATATGGGGACATGCGCAGACGTCCCAATGTAAGTGATGCAGTTTCCAGCTATTGACATGTTCCTGGCAGTGTGAACACCTGTTGTTCTAATGTATTGCTCTGACGCACAACTATTGCTTGATTGTGGTTTAGTGTTTATGTTTCTTAGTTTTAAATCAAAGGAAGTAAGTTGGCTGGCACCGGACGTGCTTAAGTCAACATTATGTCCTGTATTCAGGAGACACATTTCCAGGGTGAAGTATAAAAATGGTTTGCTTCCACTTTTTGCTAAAACCAAATTGGCTTCCTTCCATTTTTTGTTAAAGGCAAAATGGTGTCCTTCCAAAAGGCTGTCTCACTATTGTCTCTGAACATACATTTCGGAATAATAAGGAAATTTTTGAAAATATTGAAACTTTGCACAGAACTTCAATTTATTTTTTAAACTACTTGCCAACGTGTGTTATGGTTGCTTGTGATTTGTTTTTGAATTTGCATAGCTTGTTTCCCGCCACCAATTTTTTGAAATAAATAATTTAGCATTGCCTAAACGGGGAAACATGCATTTTTCACTCAAATAGTTCCACGCCAGTTTTCATTGAAATTACTAAATTTTATACTTGCTACACAGTAAAAAAAATGCTCTTTCACGTGGCGTCTCGGAAATTTGTTCAAAATTAAAAAATAGTAAGTATAATGGTCGCCCAATTCTTTTTTGCAATTATATTCCACATAATTGCCAAAAGGCATTATGCTCTCGCTTTGCTCTAGCTGGGCACTGCTGGGTGCTAACAGGTCTAGTTATCCGTTTGTAATACGTGTTACTATATCTTTAAGTGATGGTCAAAATGAAATTCAAACCGATATGTGCTGATTTTCCATCTGATCTTATTTAACTTTTGAAGGTATAATTTAAACATTGTTACCTAATACTGTAGGTCTATAGTTAAGAATTCGATCCTGCACAAGATTTATTAAATTAACAGCTTTTAAAACTAAAATTATCGAAATCAAATACCAGAAAAAGGTACTCAACTGCGTTGCAGTGGCAGTATGCAGTAGCACGTAGTTCCAACTGACAACTAGACATGTTAGCGCCCAGCAGTGCCCAGCTAGAGCGAAGCGAGAGCATAATGCCTTTTTGCAATTATGTATGTATGTATGTATGTACCTATGTGTGTATTTATACAGCTTCGGTTCTTAACCTGAAGGGTATAACCTACTGTTTTTCTATACAACATTGCTATGTGAACCACTAGGAAGGTGCGAGTGTATAGTACACTTGATCAGGTATAGTGGTTCATGTTTCTTAACTCTAGTACAACTAGTATACTGATATAGACTACTTACTGTCGTACTCCTTGAGAGATATATTTATACTGGTTTTCACCAGGTACCATGAATGTATTTTCCGGCTGACCGAGGATATGAGACAGAGTAGAACGGAACAGGTACGGCTTTCTCAGGGCTGCAACTGCTCCGCATTCATTCTGCTTCCAACCCGCCAGTAGTCACTCTTATCGAGAGTGGACAGGTGGCGACGGCCTGTAGTGGACGAGGAAGAGAGGAACTTCGAGATGAATCTTGAGTCTATACATTTGAATGTACAGTGTTCAGGCATGTAGTAAACTACTATTAAGCTGACTTGTATCTCTGTCTCAGGTAGGAACTACCACAGATAAATACAACCAGCACCCAAACACTTTAGACTCTCACACCCACCATGTTCAACTCCCCCAACGCCCCACCAATCCCCATCCCCCCACTGCCCACAATCCAGAGCACAACTGGCTGGCCCCGACTTGGTGACAAGGCGATGCATTACATCTCCAAGCCACCAAGCCGGGGTTGCCTTTTTGCAATTATGTGGAATATAATTGCAAAAAAAAAAAAAATTGGGCGACCATTATACTTACTATTTTTTAATTTTGAACAAATTTCCGAGACGCCACGTGAAAGAGCATTTTGTTTACTGTGTAGCAAGTATAAAATTCAGAAATTTCAATGAAAACTGGCGTGGAACTATTTGAGTGAAAAATGCATGCTTCCCCGTTTAGGCAATGCTAAATTATTTATTTCAAAAAATTGGTGGCGGGAAACAAGCTATGCAAATTCAAAAACAAATCACAAACAACCATAACACACGTTGACAAGTAGTTTAAAAAATAAATTGAAGTTCTGTGCAAAGTTTCAATATTTTCAAAAATTTCCTTATTATTCCGAAATTTATGTTCAGAGACCATAGTGTGTCTGCGGCTGAAAATGGAAGGACACCATTTTGCCTTTAACAAAAAATGGAAGGAAACCAATTTGCTTTTAGCAAAAAGTGGAAGCAAACCATTTTGATACTTCACCCTCGATTTGACAATGTTAAAAAAAAGCTCGTAACGTGGTTTACAACATGGCCCAAACTTGGTGTTACGGTTTCTTTGGGATTTATCACATTTTAGAAGTTATTACGAATCAATAGTATAGCCTTACCTTGGATTTTCATGTGCGCACTAAATATTCCTTGCATTCCAGGCATTTCGAGTTTTTGAGAAATTTCAAATAAATTCATAATTGTTTCCAGTGACAAGTTGAATCGTTGAATTTCTTCAGCTTCTAAATCATCCCAGAGGAGGATCTTTACCAATTTTTGGTGTAAAATCAAAACCATTTGATTAAAATTGTGATTTTAAATCGGAGCTTAGTATAAATAATTATTCAAATTAATGTAAAACACGCTATAGTCTTATACATAATTTTAAAAATTAATCTCACTTCATGGCGTCAATTCGACTACGTATGATTAAATTACACTGCAGCCTCAAAACAAAATAATTACTACAGTTTAATGCCACTCATATATACGTACTGTTTGATTTTTGAAAAGGACTAAAGTTAAGATACGCGTTTTTTAACGCTTGACAGAAATACCAAAAAAAAATAAAGTTACCTCTAAAAACATTCGAAAAGCTTCAGGATTTACATCCGGCAGTGGAACACGTAAGTTACCTTTCTCCCAATATTTGTACCAATTGTGTTTAAACAGTTTGTCTAGCGCTGGGCATGCAGCCTGTAATGCCACCTTCAGTGCAAGTATTTCTTTCCCAGTGGAGCCTACTACAAATGTGACGTCCTTGGCATCCTCATTATCAGCCAAGTGAGCTATCACCTTCTGTCCAAAAGAGCGTCGAGTCAATGTTGGGGCTTCCATTTTTCTGTGCTTCGCTGGAATGAATAACTATGTCCTGAATTAAATTCAAGTATTCTAACTAAACAATACTTTGAGTTATTTAAACCATAAGTTCACCTCAAAAATATTTACCCTGCTTTAAAATATTATTATTTACTCGATTAAATGGTGTTTGCCTAATAAGTTAAAAAAAACCTATTGAAATCACACTACTGCTAAATTCCAGTATTATTTTAGTTTCTCAACGTAACAAAACAAAAAAATCTTCCTTTTCCTGTAGCTTGTTTATTTCAAATGAAAAAACAATTCCTGGAATCTGGTATGAAGCAGCTACACGAAGATATTTAATTACACTTGCGGTTAAAACATGTATTGGTATGGACAGAAATGTGGTCAAAGTCTAAAGTTATAAAGAAATTAAAGCTTACTATCACTCACAAAAAAAAAGCTAAATTTCATACTTGGCAAGCAGTGGTAATTTTCGTTAGTAAAATTGTAGTTTGATTTTTACGAATTTGTGATAGCCTCAACACTTTTACGAACCCAAGTTTGAGACGTAGAGCAGAAAAGTTGAGTTATTCCTAAAAATCGTATGACTTGTTTGCTGTGCGGATTTAAAACCGCAAACAGGATGCAAATTCAGTTAATTCTTCCCTTTCATCGTATTTGGAAAAATAACGTTCATACAAATAGCACGTAATCCCAAATTATTTCATTTTCAACGGTATGCATTAGGGAGATATGTTATGAGGATTGCCGAGTTTAAGTGCCTTCTCGGACTGCTGCGTCAGCTCCTTGTAGTAAGCACAAGTTTTGGATTTAATAATATATAATAATGCACTTTATGCATATATCACATTTTATAAAGTAAAAAGTTGACATTATAATGATATAGGTGAACTAGAAAATGTTATAAATTTCGACTTTGGTCATGTAGCCGAGCAGAAGAAGTAAATGTGGAAAAACAAACCTATTACAGTAAAACTTCGTTACAACGGTCTTTCAAGGGGGTGGTGAGTTTTGACCGGTGTATCAAAGGTCCGAAGTAAAGTTACAACGGTCTTTGGCCGTTGTATAGTGACATATGGTTTTTGCAATATTTTTAATTTGACAAAATTTTAAGTTATACAGAATATGTAATTATGTTTGTACATTCGTAATAGTAAATCGTAATTAGACGTTAGAAAAGACCAAATCGTCTATACAGTTGATTTGTGCAGGGACTTTTCTTTTGCAACCACTGACTGTTTTTTTCCACTCTCAAGTTCGTGAATGATTGACACTTTTTCACTCATTGTCATTTGCTTGCGGTTTTTCTTGTTCGTTGTTGGAGCCATACTCATTCGCTAATAAATCGCCAAAATTAAAATTCAAAAAAAATATTTTAAAGCTAGCAAAACTTCTAACTCCTAGAGCCTAGTGGTACTCCTCGTGTTATTAGATCCCTTCTAATTTGTGTCATTTGTATCCACCCGCCTATTTATTTTTTGAAATATTATTCAATTCCATTTACAGATGGAGATAATGTTAAGCAAGAAAAAGTCGAGCCAAAGACCGTTGTAACAAATATCATTCTAATGGTAACAGTGATGTACGGCCCATAGATTTGGACCGGTGTATCAAGGCGACCGTTGTAGAATTGACCGTTGTAAGACTGTACTTTAACATTACGCAGTATAGCGTTGTTGCCGGGACTAAAAAATTTGACCGGTGTATCAAAGTGGCCGTTGTAGCCCAGGCCGTTGTAACAAAGTTTTACTGTATAACTTATGTATTTCGTACTTACTGTCTGGACAAGTACCAACTTAAGAAATTGAAAGTGAGTGGGCTTCTTGTTGGAGCTAGGGGTACTATTACTGGCTTACTTGAAACGTTTTGTCCTTCCCTCAAGAACGATTAAGGAAATAAGGGTCGCTATTTTTCGTGGATCCTGCAGAATTGCTTACAATCATTTACATGATATAAATTTATCTCATAGCCAGATTTAAGTGATTATTTAAAATTCTGCTATCGTTTACACTTTAAAAACTCCTAATAACTAGCTGGTCTGCACCATGGCTGCTGTTAAGGCTTATAGTATAAGAAAATCACATTCTTGTTTAAGTTTTGAACAAGTTTTGCAATTGCGATAGGGGCTTATAGTTATTTAAATATTAATATTTATTACCGCTCAAATCATATTTATCTCGATAAAATGCTTAATTAAAATTAACCCATTTTTAAAACTATTTCAAAAAACCTGTATCTGTATATTAAGGTAGAAACATTGGTTGTTACGTTTATATACCATGTCAGTCCACATAGATTGCAACACACCCTAATTAAGTATTTTCCAGTCAAATACTTAAAATTCAATAAGAAGTTTTGAAATGTGAAAAATATTGTATCAACATGAGTTTAGGACCAATTTTTTCAACTTGTTTTTTTATTTTAATCATTTTAAGTCTCGCTAAACATAGATGTGGGTCATTTTAATTTTTCACATACAAAATTGCAGTAATTATATTGTGGCCGAAGGATCAAATCCGTTAACTTTTACTTTTCGCTCGAATCAAATCCGCTAGCTTTTATTTTTGATTTAAATAAGCGTTTCAGCTGAACGCAAAGCGTTTTAACTATATATATTGAATTAAGTATGTAATACTGTAAGATAAATTTAAAGCTGTGTTTTGCTCGTACAGGAATTCCAAGGACAGCCAAACGCGTTCACGAAAATCTACGTGGGAAGATTCACGGATAATGTCACAGAAAAAAATCTGCGTGATTATTTTTCGTCATTCAGGGAAGTGACCCACGTGTATATTCCAAAAAGACCATTTCGGGGATTTGCTTTTGTAACGTTTTTGCTTAGGAATGTGGCTTAGTCGGTTTGTGGACAGGATCACGTGATCAAAAATACTTTTGTAATCATTTCCGATGCGAATCCTTAGTCCGATGACTCTCAAGGAAATTCTTCCAGTCAGGATGATGATAAAGATGACGATGGATAGTTTCTGCATCTTTTGGCGTTGGTTTTTGCGTTTAGTTCAGTTGCAGTTTTCTTAGGTATTTTAAGGACTGTGAGGCTTATTTATTGATTATTTTTAAATTATCATTAAGGGATGGAGGATGCATCTGGAAATTTGAATATTCCGCCAAAATTGTATCAAGCCCTCGTCTCAGCTGTTTTGAGTCAGGTGAGTGTATTACTAACTAATAATACACTCGGATGCTCAGGGCCGGACGAAGGAATTGCATTTAGGCAGCAATTTGTTTTCATACAAAAACCACCATTTTTATTTTATTGACGGTTTTCTTTAATGAAGCAAAATGGTGTATTTACATGTTTTTGAAAAGTGCAAAATGTTCGTTTTACTTGATTCTGAAAAGTGCTCAATGTTCTATTTACATGTTTTGAAAAAAGTGGAAAATGTTTTATTTCCATGTTTTTGAAAAGTGCAATATGTTCTTTTTACTTGATTTTGAAAATTGCAAAATTTTCGTTTTACTTGATTCTAAAAAGTACAAAATCTTCTATTAACATGTTTTTTAAAAAGTACAAAATGTTCTTTTTACTTGATTAAGAAAAGTGCTCAATGTTCTATTTACATGTTTTCAGAAAAGTGGAACATATTTTATTTCCATGTTTTTGAAATGTGCGAAAAAACTTTGTTTGCATATTTTGCAAAAGTGCAAAATATTCCATTTACATGATTTGGGAAAATTCAGGCAGCGTGGGCTGCCTGCGCTGGACGCATTATCCGGCCCTGTGGATGCTAAAACTGCTATCTAGCTGCTCTGTCTGGTTCCATACAAAATTGCGTTGTGCTAGTTTGTACAATTAAATACTTACTACTTGATTAACTTCTTAGCAGTAATAGGCGCCCTGCCTTATTTTTGAAAGCAATAGGGAAAGAGCAGGGCCACTATCGACACATATAGAAAATTACAAATAGCGATAGGGGTAGCGCCAGTTTCTTATAACCAATTTTTGTTTGCACAGTTTGTAAAACAAGGATAACTCATAAATAGGTTTCATTTTTAGTAGTAGACTAAACACTGCCGCAGTTCAGAAACTGCGGAAATAATTAGATTTTGAAATAATTTGTGTCAAATTCCAAATTCTGTGTAAAAGAAGAATAAAGGCAAAAGGTGTAATAAGTGTAAAATAATTTGCTAAAATCATAAAAATGGAAAAAACTAATTCCCAGTCTTCTAAGCTTGGCCAACAATATAAAACATTTTCTGTAGATGTCGAATATTTTCCGAGTGTAGTTTGTCTTCGAAACACAAATCCACGCACTATAAATACTGATTTTTTATCACAATTTAAAAATCGAAAACATATTTAGGATAAAGATCAAATAGAAACTGTGGACTTGGTCAATTCTGACAGCTCAGCTTCTGATTCTGATAGCGACAGTGTTTCAGTTAGTAAAAGTAACGCTAATGCTAATAATGGTGACGATAATGAGTCATCACTTTTGAAACTGCTTCAAATAAATATTCAAAGTCTTAATTCCAGTCACCAAATTATAAAACCAAAAGCAGTAATTCAACATGTAGAAATATAAACAATAGTGATGAAGACGATGACAATTACAACAGTGACGATAAATATTTTGAAACTTCTTCGGAGGATAACGAAAAGGACAAGAGGAGTATGCCCAAGAAACAATTCTAAAGCGGCCCACCACCCTGCAATTGTCAGCGCCTCCGTATTTCGGCCCATCAGTAATTTCTGTCCACCGGCCCACCAGCGGCGCGCCATTAGCATCCGTATACGGATTGCCGCACGCTTGCTGACACATTGAGCCGACGGCCGCCGACATGAATCTGCACCTATGCCATTAGTTATGCTACTGCCTTACGATACCTTGCTAGTTCAGTGCGATGCTATAGATAGTTGATATACATAATAAATATAACTTTATTTCATTCACTGAAGTAAAAAAATCCTCAAATATCACAAGATAATAAATATGAATAATTATGAACTGACTACACTTCCGTCTATATGAGCACAAGTACGATTATATTTATGCTTAGAAGTTAGTAAATAATTTTGAAAGTACACAATAATGAACATTGAATTTTTGGATAGGGTTGCTAACATATTTATTCAAAAAGACCAGCAGCGTATGAATTATTAAAAATTAGTTATGTCACTAATATTTGGAGTTTAAACACACTCTCTAGTCACAGCAAGACACCCTTCGCCCCCGTTGTAGGTTAATACAAGCAAACAGACCACACTCAAAAATGATAACAATAACAACTTTAACTATTTCTTTCAATTAGATTTTACATTTACATATGTCAGCAAAATAGCCCTGCAATACGAACATAGACTGCCGAATATGATAGTACGTGTTGGGTATTCTAAAGTATGAAATAAAACTAGGAACAGTACTCACCATTATCACAAAAGCAGGTAATAATTGAATTATTCGGGATCAGGACGAGTATAATACACTTTAGCGGATGTGATTTAAACAATTGTCAGTAAAAGCGGTTTAGCGCACAGCCCTATTTTATATTATTTGCTTGCACATGATGTTTAGTCAACTGAATAACTTCCAGTTAGCCTAGTAAACCGGAATTGACATTAAGCGTGTTCAAATAGATTATTTGAAACTTCAGCTAACAGTACAGGCATAGTGCATGTTATTTTATTCGCCTAAGAAAGTAAATAATTAAATCACAGTACATATTAATAGTGTCAATCTTGAATTTGTAAAGCAATTTACGTATTAAGGAATTGTATTAGATCCAACTCTTTCGTTTACTGATCATTATAATAATGTGTGTAACAAAGTAGGTTCCAGAACTAAACTTATTACTAGGTACAAAAAATATTTTAGTCATATTCATTTAAATGTATTTTGTAATAGCTTAGTAATATCTGTAATTGACTATAGTATTATTGTGTGGGGGAATTTTGGTGCTACTAAACTCCAGAAAATTGACGAGTTGACATTAAGGCTAGTTAAAAGTGTGTTTAATATTGTGCCAACAAGATTTAATACTTATTACGATATTTTAGAGAAACTAAATTGGCTAACAACGCAAGAACGACAAACATTATTTCAATTAAAGTTTTTTACAAGCATTTTGTTCAAGCCAGCAGGCTTCAATTCCTATTTACTGAGTGCGTGGCGTTCCGGTCTGAGAGAACGACGAGGGAACTTCGTAAGCCACAAAATATTGATAGTTTACAGACTTTTAAATCGTATGGACAAAAGTGCCACAATTATAAAATTGTAAAAATATGCAACAGCCTGCAGCTGAAATTCAAAATATCATAGAGTACTCAAAGTTCGTATTTCAGGCTAGGCAACATATTGTAAAGAGGAGGGTGTAAATTGATTTTGTGCAATACTAGTAGCTGTTTTATTAGTAATTAATTAGGTTGTAATTTAGTGTAGGAAATGGAGTATGTATAATAACCTACTAGTAAGCAATAATAATAATAATAGTATTTTATGATTTTGATTTTTTGTAGTTGACCAAGGGCGTCGGTATTGAAAAGAGCAGAAAGCTAATACTTTATACTTAAATAAATTAAATTGAACAGTAAGAGTTTACTATGTTTGATCATACAAACCACGGCCACGACGGTTGTGAAGTCCAATAATAGCGTACCCACTGAATATATTCATTTTGCAAACTATATAACTTCAAACTACACGAAATGGGAACTGAACTGCAATTATTTCCATAACTAAAGTTGTAGTTATCTCTGTAATTGTGAGGAAAAGTAGACTCACTTGCTCCACTGCCACACTACACTGCAAAAGTCTTGTAGTGTGGAAATGCAGCATTGTAACGGAAAAAGTAATGAAGCGGCAGCACGTCGGCAAATCATATAAAGCTCACATGCTAAAACCAGCACTTCAGTGTTGCATCGGATTAGTATCGGCGAAGTTGCGGCGAAAATGTCGAAGCGTTGCCGACACCGGCAGCCAGAATCCGTTCATTTGCCGCTATCGGCATACCTATGGTGTACTTCACATTGCCTCGGCCGCTGCAAATCCGATTGTGTGACAACCATCAGAGGCTATTGTCCGCAATGGGCCTTATTGGCCTTGGCGGTGTCTGTGTGGATTAGTATTATGATCTACATGGTGCCCAATAAAAATAATAATAATAATAATCAGAGGCTAAAGCGATTTAAATTGTTTCTTGGGTGCCGAATCGTAATTCTTCGAGTTGGAGCAGCATCCAAAGTAAAACTTATTTCGATGCTAAACTCTACTGCTCCAGAGAACCATTCCGTGCTCGGTTCTTCTAATCTTAGTCAACTACTTCTTTAACAGAAAGTGTGTCCATCGCTTCTCGATATTAGCGCGGATAGAGATGAGCACGGAATTTTGTAATTAGCATACATGTATTATTAGGTACTTGGTGCATCTGTCGTGATCAGTAATTTAAAAGCAAATATGTCATATCTGCGTGGCAAAAGTTGTAGGACAGTATTATAGATTAAAATAAAGTATGATTAATTGATAATTGCTCTAATGGTACATTTACACGTTTTACTTAATCGCTACTAAATATTTTACATAAATTATCATTCTTTACCACATACAATTTTGTTGCGTAGAAACCAATTATACAAAACTCTGCCGGACGGGCCGGTTTACTAGTAAAATATAATTATATTATATTGTGCACCTTATTTCTACTCTACTTCAACAAGACTGTCGTGGGTACTGAATAGTCCTGCCTAATATTAATAGGACGATTATTAAAATTACAAACATTACAATATCAATGACATTACATGGTAGTTATATTTGTTAGTATATTGCTTATTCGACGAATTTAATTAGGACTCAAATTATCATTTCATTATCTTCCCCAGTTATTATGTTTTAAAATACTGGAAACAAACCTCAAACTAATATAACGACATTTTCACTGCATTGTTTTCTAGCCAACCTAAAAATATTCTTACAGTTCTAATATAGGGGTTCTGATTATTCCCTGTTTCCGATTAGAATGTGACTAGCAGGTCGATTAAATTTCCGACAATGCACAGCAGCCCATTGACAGTGTAGTCCGTGTCATCTGCAAACAAAAGTCCAAGATTTATTAAAATTTATTTTTAATAGCTTGAAAGACTTGTGACTTTTTTTCATCCACTCTCTTGCAAGTTTCGAAATTTGAATTTCGCCGCCAGGCTCAAGCTCTTCATTTTCAATAACATGGATCTGTTCCTCGTGCGCCTCTGTCACTGTCTCTATATGTGCAACAATGTTACTACTGCGTCCCCTGCGGGGACTGACCTGGACCTAGACCATGACCTCCAATTGAGTGTAGTCACGCAGTAACCAATTGTCCAGAAATCCGCGGGAACTCTTGTAAACTTTGTCAAAGAGGACGCACTCCAAGAACAACAGGAGTAAGTTATTCATCGCACTGTTGAAGGACATAATTTTCAGCTTCCAGTTGTCTGTGCGAATACAAAAGTAGAGCGCCGCTAAGATGTAATGTAATGTAATGTAATGGCTTTAACGTCAGTTCACCTCAGCGAATTCTCACTGATTTCCAGGGAATGACAGCTTTTGACTACATAACTACTCACTATAGTCGTTACTTTTGTATTTGATTTTATTATTTCTGACTACTTTTTCTAGAGAAGAGAACTCTAGAAAGCCTAGAGAAGTGACTCCGAAAATCTTGTCCTCTAGGACCTGCAACGTACATATCACCGAGCCTTGCAGGATTACCAAGCACAGGTCACCCATCCATTTCAGAATGCGCTTGGACTGTTGCTTAACCAGAAGGAATCACCCTCCTAGTCAACCGCCAGACCAACCTGTACTGGTAAGATGAACGTGTAAACTGTCACCTGCGAGATTAAGAGTGACGCGTAGCCGACGCCGTAGCCCATTTTCAGGAGAATTTGAAGCTCTCTGTACGTTTTGACTGTTGCGTGGGGGAAGCGCAGCAGGTCGCGGCTCCAGTACGTCCGCTCGTTTTGAGTCTTGTTTTCCGCAATCTTTTTCTCAGGAACGTCACTGTAAAAAAGATGCATTTAAAAATGAATGATTGAGTTAACATTAGACGAGGAAAGTTAAAAATTCTCATTTCTAATTTAAGTTGGTTTTTGGTACACTCATATAAGCTAAGAATTTAAAAACACATGAAGTTGCCCTCGCCTGATTTCTGCGACTATTTCAATCACAAAAATAACAATGAACCCGTGAAATATGAACCAGTGAAGTGTGATGGCCATGAATGTTAGACAGAGGTACACAACTGCGCCACAATTAAGCAAGCGTTTTGCACCGTCTGCATAGAAGCTGTCATGGTTTAAGCACTTGCATTTCAGATTCTGGATTTGTGAGCATGAAAATCATTCCATACGCACCAATAATCAACTGCAAGTAGTAAAATGCAGCGAGCAGGATCCCAATCACATCTCTGCGAGACCTTCGCTTCTTTAACGATTCCCGAGATGCGTACTTCTCACGAAAGTACATCTCGTGACTCAGAATCTGTGTGAATGCTCCAGGGACTTCTCTATACACGAAAATCATGGCCGTGTGAAGGTACATTTCAACTGCAGCCATGGTAACCGCTACGCCAGTTTCTAAAATGCTCTTGAATTCCTGGGGTGAAGCCATCTCGGACAAGTGACTCAACTTCTTGACTGTGAAGCTTTTATTTGTGAGCAGTCTGTACGCTTAAAAGAGCAGAGTGATGACGCAAGCCAAGATATTGAAGATCCACCCATAAAATCGGAATTTGGACGTTGTGGGAGTTATTTTCTGGGTTTTGGAATTCACATCAAATGGAAAGCAATTTAAGGAGGAGCCAAGGGAGAGCGACTTGAAAGCGTAGCTTCGAAAGATTCCGCCAATTACCATTTTGTATGTTCCTGTTTTTAATACAATCTTCAAGATATTTTAAAAATGAGTTTAGGTATCGCTGGTAGAAATTTGAAAATATTACGTGAGTAGCAATCCAAAATAGGTTAAACAGAAAGTTTGCAGGATTGTAACTCGACGTGGGCTAGTAAAATAGTGGGACGTATGTTTATTGAACGAGCTCCTCCGCTATTGGCTAGCAATTCATTTTTGTTTAAAAATCAAGTTATTTATTTGCTAAATAGAAACAAATTACAGATGATTGAAAACTGGCTTTTGTGTCTTCATTGAAGTAAAGCCAACAAGAAGAAAATCCAATTACTATATTCAAATTCAATTTATTCGCGGAAAAAGAACTTTACAATATTATTGTGTATGGGCATTGTGGGACAATAGATTAATATACATGACTCACATATTTGGGAAAATTAGTTTAAGCATTGAAGAGAAATTATGACGTTAATGATGATGTGTGCAATTTATTTAGGAATAATAAGACACAATTCCAATAAGGCGTAATTCTAAAAAACGTAATCTTGTAGTTAGGTCAATAATTTAGTATGTCACCAGGGTTAAACTCATGCGAACCATGCCGACAAAAACTTAGCAAAATCAGACTTCGCTTGGAAGGAAATAGAAAAAAATGCTTTGGATAGTTATTATTAAATGTTATAACTAACTAAAGTAAATACGTTTGGCTAGTTGATTAATAGGTTAACATTACCACACCTAAATTTATATTTGAAATAATGCCAATGCCACAACCAATACTAAATAATACTTATTTAATTACTGCAAACGTTAGTAGCTTAGTATACGCGTGAGTAAAATAATTTGAATTTCAAAAATGCACCTTCCTGAACACGAATAAACATGCCCCGTTATTTTTTTAATTATTTAATCGTTTTTATTTGTAATGGAAAAGCCAAAAAGTGGCGCAGTTAATTTATGCCTTATTATAGGATCCGTGTCAGTTGGCCTATACCTAATAAATCATTAATTTTCAGGAGAGACACAAATTGCCACATCAATATTCGAAACTGAATTTTAAATGCAATATTATAATATTTTAGTTTTGAAGCTTGCAATAATATTTCAATATTTCCGCAATTTAATATGTTTTAAAATTTAATTTCAAGAAAAAATGGTTTCAACGATTATTTTGTGGAATTAGATTATATCACTAGGTTACAATACAATTAAACCATTTTAAATTCTTTCTTTCTTTATGATTCCTTCTGCTTTTACATTCCAGTTTCATCAAGTCTGATACTCAAAAAGCAAATTACTGAATAGGCCAAAAAATCTGAAATGCCGAATATCGTTCTAATATTAAATAAATGTAATCACTCGATTTTTATTTAGGTGGCTACATAAGTCGGTAGGGCTCGGCTGCTGGATGCCAGTAGCATAGAGACGAGTGGTACGGGTACAAATAGTAGGAATACTTAGGGTGCGAATAAGAGTCGTACTGGATTAATAATTTTAAATTTGTGAAGGGTGGTACTTGAAACAATCGCAAAAACGTGTTCGTGAAATAATTAAAATGTGACCAAAAGCTCAATTAACTTGTCTACAATATACAGCAGCCCACTCAAAGTGTAGTTCGTGTCATCTGCGAAGAAAATTCCAAGATTTATTTTCATTGGCTTGAAAGACTTGTGACTTTTTTCCATCCACTTTCTTCCAAGTTTCGAAATTTTTATTTCACCTCCATGATCCTGATTTGCCATAACCAGGATCACGTCCGTCTCTTTATTGGTCTCTATTGGTCCGACAGCGTTACTTCTGCGCCACTTACGGGGACTGCCCACTTTGACTTTGACCTCCAATTGCGCGCAGTTGCGTAGCAACCAACTGTCAAGAAATCCGCTGGAGTTTTTGTAGACTTTTTCAAAGTGAACGCATTCCAAGAAAAATAGGAGCAAGTTATTGACGGCAGTGTTGATGGCAAAGATTTTCAACTCCAAGTTTTCTGTTCGAATACACAAGTAGAGCGACGCGACGATGAACGTGTACACTGTCCACTGAGACATGAGGAGTGTCGCATATCCCACGTCGTTGCCCATTTTGAGGAGAATTTGCAGTTCCTTGTATGTCTTGGATGTTGCGTGTGGATAGCGCAGGAGGTGGCGCGTCCAGTATAACCGCGCGTTTTGGGTCTTGTTTGTTGCGACCGTTTTGTCCGGAATGTTACTGTAAAAAAGAACTCATTTTAAACTAAATTATCCACTTACGACGAGCAACTACAAAATACAGCTCATAACTATCATTTTTTAAGTTTGGTTCTGTCGGCATAATTTCAGAGCAGTTGTGGATTCTACAACAAAAAAAGACTCCCGTACCTGATTTCTGCGACTATTTCAATCACAAAGACGATAATCAACCCGTGAAGAATAACCCAAAGTTGGATATGTACAATTAGCGTTAAGGCAATGTACATAAATACAACGGAATTAATCAAGCATTTTGCTGCGTCCTCATAGAAGTTACCGCGCTCTTGAAACAGCTCGAGCATTTGTAATTCAGAGGTCGGATGGACGATGAGGAAAATCGTTGTGTACGCACAGAGTGAGAACTGTATGTAGTTAAGTGCTGCAAATAGGATCCCAATCACATCTCTGCGAGACCTTCGCTTCTTCAAAGATTCTCGGGATGCGTACTGCTGGCGAAAGTAAACCTCGTAGCTCAGAATCTGTCTCAATACTCCAGGGATTTGTTTGTAAACAAGAATCGTAGCAGTCTGAAGATACAGAGTCACTGCAGACACCAAAGCAACTCCACAAGTCACTACAATATGCTTGAATTCGTCTTGCGTAGCCGTCGCAGACAAGTTTCTAAATGTCTCGAGGGTGTAACTTTGATGTTGTAGCAGTCTCGACGTTGTTACAAGAAGAAAACTGACGGAAAACAAAATATGAAGGATCCACCCATAAAATCGGAATTTAGATGTTGTGAGAATTACTTTCTGAGTTTTTGAATTCACATCAAACGGGATGCAATTTAAGAAGGAACCAAGGGAAAGCGATTTGAAAACGTAGTTTCGCAGGATTGGGCCCATCAACATCCTGTATTTGTTTGGAATCGGTCTTCTAAAATTCGTAACAAGAAATCCTGGTTTGCCCAGAAGAAGCTGCAGTACAGGGCCCTATTTACATCATGCCCCCTTCCCCCTCCCAAAATGTTTGGTTCCAATTTCTAATAAATTCCTAATGTGAGTTTAGGCTTGACCAGTACAATTTGTAAACTATTACGTAGCTAGTGAAAATAGGTTACATGGTAGTTTTGCAGAATTGTGTTGTAAGTCGTCGTGAAAGAAGAGCATATTATAGTGGGCTCAATTCCTATTGCATGAGCTCTTCCGCTTACGGCTTACAATAAATTTTCAATTTCAAATCAATTTCCTGCCAAGCTACTTATGCAGACAAGTAACTGACAAGTAAACCTTTAGACGTCGTGATCTCCTTGCATCTACATATTTTAAGTTTTAAAGGTGCTTGTTCTGGAATCAAATATTTTACATTTTCTAAACTCCGTGGTGGGGAAGCTCATTGATTGACTTTACAGATAATAAAAAATTGCTCTTAAGTTGCTTACAAATAATTGATTTTTGTTAAATACGTTTTTACGAATTTTGCCAATTTTCAGCAGACAAATATTTTGCATTGCATTTGAACAGTGTTTACTTGTTAGCCTAATGATTGGATTGAATTGAATTCTGAATAATGCAAAACTAGCTTTCGTGTCCGGTACTGAAGTTGAGTAAATGACATGTACAGTCAATCATATTTTGAAATTGAAATTATTACTGGATAGAACAACTTTGAAAACTCAAATTATTGAAACTAATTGAAATCGCGAATTATTCTCCAAAACCAATCGTCATAAAAGTTGCAAATAGAACGTAGGAAGGAAATTGGGAGACTAATTGTGTTGACGAATACGTAGGTAAAATCTAGTCTAAGTTTATTTCTGTGATGTGGCCACATACCTATTCCTTCCAACCCAATTTATTTGTCGTCATTGCCTAAAATTCAAAACAATTTACTATAAAATACCAAATAATGAATCGCGCAGCATAAAATTTGAACTGGGCGTATTTAATTTGGAACTTGTTATTTAGGAATTATGTCTAATGTTTTGCCTATTAGGGTATTAAACTACGTGACATGCTTAGTTACCTACATTAATTGTTGTCCTTTTTTTTATGTTTTAAAAAAATGTAAATTTTCTGTTTCCATGATTTTGAAAAGCGCAGAATGTTCTTTGTATGTACATGATATAAATAGCGTAAAAAAAAATCTCAATTAAAATTTTAGAAATGTGCAAAATGTTTCATTTACATATTGTTAAAAGTGTAAAATGTTCTCTTTAAATTATGAAAAAGTTTAAATTGCTCTATTTACGTGTTTTTGAAAAGTGCAGAATAATCCATATACATTTTTAGAATATCAAATGTTCCATTAACATGTTTTAAGAAAGTGCAAAAAGTTTCTATATACTTGGATTTTGAAATACCAAAACTTTCTATTTACATATTTTTCAAAGGTAAAAATTAAAATAGGGTTTACTAAAAGTTCAAAATGTTTGATTTACATGATTTTGACAATTGTAAAATGTTTTATTTAGATAGACTACAAGCATTTGCTATGTCACATTCCCATTAGTTTTTTCGACCTATATATAATAATGTATAACTTAACATCTATATTCACGTGGTAACTGAATACATCGATTAAGCGCTAGACTCCTACTGCAAAAATTGTAATATTTAATAATAATCCGAGCGTTTCCATCGACGAAAACTAACGTAGGAACATTATTAAACTCTATCAAATTAAAAAAAAAAAACAATTTAACGTTTCATTCTAATTTACAGAAATCTCAAAAGTTGAACGTGTGTCCAAAACTCCACGTTGGAGGAGTGACGAGAGACATGACAGAGGATGATCTTTGTGAATATTTCTCACAATTTGGTGGAGTGACTCACGTTCTCATTCCAAAACCATTTTGGCCATGCAGTAAGTCCATGTTGCCCAACTTGACAGAAATCGCCAATTTTGATAATCATATGAAAACGTGATTATTTTTTCGAATTTTATTTTTTCCGCAACTGCATACTACCAAATGCTATTAGCAGCCAATAATACTCAAATTTAACGCTGCGTCGAATTTTTTTAAAAAGGATTTAAAATTTTTAAATCTTGTACTTTAACGTGTTTTGCCAAAGAATTCATGAGAGGCAATGAAAGAAATTACCCTTTCGAATTATATGCAATTGCATGCTTTTTTCTGATTGTAAAATTAAACAATGAATTGTGCATTTCAAAAACATGTAAATTGAACATTATTAACTTTTAAGATTTAAAACAAAACATGCAAATAAAACATTTTGCAATTTTCAAAAACTAAAAACAGGTAACTAGCATTTTAATCATATATCCAAACTTCACTGAAAACTCAGTCTTTAATGGCGATCAATAAATACGAATTCGAATTTATGAAAGGAACTTCAAGGGTCACCCATAACATTCGTAGGATAGAAATTGTGTACTTGATTAGAGTAGATTAAACGAGAAATAAAATAAATAAATTACTATACAGGGGCACAATACAATAAGTAGGTAGATACACAGCAAATAATATTGTAAAATTGAATGCGCTACATATTTATTTCGTTTCATTGGAACTACTGATATTAACTAGACTTGTGGATTAAACACTCATTTTTATCAGTTTACGGCAACACGGGGAAATCAGGTGATGAATTGCACCTGCACCTTCTGTTTCCGAGGGATGGTCCACAAATGAGGTCGCCAAACTTACCACTCCATTAGGGATCACCCATCACCCTGTCATCACATTAGCACTGCATACATGTATATCTTTGACTTGGCATTTGTGATTGCAGTACCACACTAGACCCACTCACTCCATCCATGATATCATTTATGGACGATTCCTAACTTTGAAGTTCCAATTTCCTTTTCACCTGGACGACTTATCTTCGCTTCTCAGTATTCATTTACTTCCCACTCCATAACTTTGCTTTGTTGATTTTGCGTTTAAATTCAAGAAATCTTTTCAATAAATCGAAACAAAATCTTAAATATCAACTACGAGAAACACAATTTTAAATTAAAATTTATACATTCAATTCGCCTTAAATCACAAAAAACAAAAATCACTAAAGAGCAGCAACATTTTTCTAAAATTGAACAAGACCGGGTCACGTACTTCAAGAACCAAACGTTAAATAGCAGTTTAGAATTACTTGTTTTCATTGTCAAGATTTTAAGAACGTTTCAAGGCATATTCACAGAATTACAGGTACGACGTCATGTTCATTTCTATTTAACCACCTTTGATTTAATGCATATTGCATTTTCATTTCACAAATTTGGTGCAAATATTTTTGTAAGAACCGATTTTTCTGCTCACTTTGAGACTATCAAAGGTTCAGTGAGTGCACATGTATTTTAGTTTAGTTACCCAGGGGTCGTCCATTAACATTGTCATGGAAATGTGCAAAACTGTATAGAACAGTATGACCCTCTGGTCACCAGCTTTAGCATTCTGTATTTGGCAATCTCTAAATGGGGCATCATAAGTATCCGAAGGGACTTAATTACCTCTCCTTTGGCGTTATTTGTGGACGACCCCTAACGAAGTAAACAAAATGTGAAAATATTCAAGCGATAAAATAATAAATATGTAGCATCGTGTGGATAAAATTGATGTTATTTATTGCGCCAATTACACTGAAAGGCAGAGGTGGAAATTGTTTATCAGAATTTGATTGAGATAATTGGGAACATCTGCCGACTGACGCCACGTCACACGGCAGATTGTGTTGTGAATTAAGCTTGTTAATATGTATGGCTCGCTGATATATTTTGCCCAGAGATAAGAGTCCGTGACTTTGACAGTGTAGGTAGTTTACGTATTGACCAGCGGTCAAGCTCAATTTATTCAATGCAATATTCTTCGTGAAGCATCCAAACCCACCTCAATAATTAGTTGAGGAAATGCAGTGTAAGACACGGAGCCGGTGACCGGTAGGACCGATCGCACTGACCGAAGCTCCGGTCAGTAAAATCGAAAACAGAGCAGGCACGCGCGGGCTCATTTTTTTTTCTCGAAGCTCGTCGATGCTCAAAAAGCACAAAAAGCTCATAGAGCTTTTAGAGTCCTGAAATTTGATATCCGTAGTGGGGTATTTGAGCCCAAAAGTGTAAGAGTGACCGATATGTCGTAAAGGTTGTTTTGGACTCATACTGTCATAAAAAAAATATCAGAGATACTGTGTAATGTAAAAGTATGATGAAATATAAATATATTATATTATTGTATACGATAGTAATAATATATGAATCACACTAATCACACACCGACACCGTAGCTGGCACTATTCTGACACGGGATATAAGATAAAAGTAATAGTCAGCGGTACGAGTGAGTGATGATTACTAGTAATAATAGTAATAGTAATATTTGTTTAATATTAGTTAATTAATTAATTAATATACTGATACCTTTACCCTGTGTTGTGGTGTGGCGGACTGTGGCGGCAGTGGCGGGGACGGTATGTCAGGTGTCGGTGTCAGTGGTGTCACAGTGAATTAAGTATAAGTTTTCTGAATTAATATACTGCTGATACCTATACCCTGTGTTGTGGTGTGGCGGACTGTGGCGGCAATGGCGGGGACGGTGTCAGGTGTCGGTGTCAGTAGTGTCACAGTGAATTGAGTATAAGTGTTCTGGCTGATGGCTACTGTGCGGCAGTACAGTAGTAATGTATGTATGTACTGTATCTTTATATATACCTGAAGTTAAGTAGATTTATTATAGACTTGAGAATAAAATTTGTAATGTGAACTATAAAACTTATCTAAATTTAATTACAAGAAAATTGTAACTTGTTTTGTTTACTTACTTCATTCGTAAACACATTAATTAAGCAAATTAGTTAAATTTTCGCACAAGCTACTTAGTGCTGCAATTTTTGCAGTGCACAAACCGTTATTGTGATACGTTAGCTCCGTAGTGTCAAACCTTATTTAGTGCACTAGCTATTTTGTGCTCCCCCTAATTAAATGCACCAACTACTTAGTGCTTCACCTAATTTGCTGCACAAACAACTTTTGTGCACAAATAACGTAAGTGCACAAAATAGTTATTTGCATCAGATAAATGCACAAATTATATAGGCTTATCTGCGAATAACACGCAGAATCTACTTAGTGCAGCAACCTATTTGGTGTATTAACGGTTTTATTACACAAATGACAATTGTGCAACAATTAGGTAGATGGGCCAGACACGTACTTATACACCTAATTTAGTGCATAAATAACTTTATTTAACCGAATACGTATACATAGCAACAGTGTTGAAGCTTTAAATATTTAGTACGGCAATTAATCTAGTGCACAACCTATCGTAGTGCACAGTTAATTACGGCGTTGCAATTTCCTAGGTTTACAAGTTAGTGTTCACGCTAACTACTAAGTGTTCACATTATTGGTGTTATCAAATTGTCTCCTATCAGTGTTATCTAATGGTGCCGGATAAAAATAACGCTATTTCTATAAAGAGTATGTCACATTGTAGAAACAGCAACTACATAAGACCAAAATAACTTAAAATAGAGCACATCTCACATTTAAGTGATATTATTAAGTTCCAGTAATTCTGATTTTTACCTATTATATTAATTACCCTAGTTCATAGTTGAAGTGGTTTGTTATTTAAAATAATTTAAAAAATAAGAGGCCCACTTTTTAGTCATTTACAAATTATTTTACAATTACAGTTTGTAATTGTATATTGTTGGTGTTGCAGCATGCTTTAACATATTTATTATTTGCATTTTTAGGTATTATAGAAAATTTTGCATCTCAAAGTGTAATGCCTTATTACACCAAATAAATATTAATTAAACAATTTAGTGTTAATAGTTTGGTAGCCAAGCCATAATTGTTTTTACGAATGTAATAATTACACCTTTAATTTATTGTTGTATTAAGTGTAAACATAGTGCTGTAGCAAAGTGCATAGTACTGCTACTTTTGTATTGTGAATAAAATGCCTGAATGGTGCGCACACTGCTAGCATATAGATCATACACCGTCTTTAAAGTGCATTGAGAAGATCATGGACTGTAATGCACACATGAATAGAGAAATATAGCGTATGGATCATTATTAAAACATTTTGACTATATTTTATTATAAGTCATTTGCATGTTAAACAAAATAAATATTTTTTTGACATGTGGGCGCTATATAGAGCTTATATAGGTGTGGTCGAGGTATATTAAAATCATTATTATTATGTTGTTAGGCTTACAGTCTTCGGACAAACAGACAGCATACAGTGCAAACATCATTAAAGCTTTAGCTTTACTTGACTTCCAATTATACATAAAATTCTTTTGCATTGTTCATTGGACAAGACACTTATAATATTAGCAGCAACCAGTGTCGAAGCCCAAACTAGCACAAGCACTAAATCCTGGTCATGTTTCTCTACGTAGACACTAATCACCTATGATATCTGCTTCTATTAATACAATCAGTTTTAACTTGTTTACTTCGCAGTGTAAATATTAAATGTTTAAAAATCGTAAATAATAAATAACAGAATTTAAGATTCGTGCGTAAATATTAATAATTTTAATAGGACGTTTCCAAGCATTCTCAAGATGTAAGCATGCCTACTGAAATAAGTACCTTACTGTAGATACATCACTGACGGCGAATACAGTAAACGTTAGGACCTACGCTAGAATTGGAAGTTTGCAATTCATAAATGTGTAATATTTATTAATATTTATAAAACAATATTTTCAGACTCCTAAATTTATATGATTGCACATAATTGTAGCCACAAACTGAAGTAACAGAAGGCCTTCAGGACCTGTGTTTAGATTTTTTATAAGATTCATTTTATTCATTTTGATTATTGTTAAAGCCATGATAATTATTTCATTGTTTTTAAAACGTTTTCTGTATTATTGTTAATATTTATAGTACCAGCGGCCGGTCACGGGTGCAAAAAGTCACAATTGTGGATTTTTTATTGTTGCTTGACTTGATAGAAGTCAGTTGAAAGATTTAAATACAATTTTATTTAATTATGAAAATTCCATTATGTTTTGATAGTCAGTGTCAATGTTTGTTCGACAGCATCAGTTGGTAAGGAGCTGTCCATAAATGATATTATCGGTAGGGTCAGTTGAGGTAGTCGTGTATTGATGACATGCCATGTTAAAGATAGCCATTTATGCAATGATTAATGTGGTGACAGGCGGGTCATAGGGTCTTAAAAATTATGATTTTTTGATGATATCATTTATGGACAGCTCAGAAGTTGATTTACTTTGTATTAACAAAGATTTAATATGATTGTCCTTAGTCACTGATCATTAGTTTATATAGCTGTTATAGTTGAAGTTTACGAAATTAAATGTTCACTCACTCCCTACAGTTCATCAATTCATAATTATCAGTAGTATTCAGAAAATGAACTTTGAAATTAAAAACAGAGATCACGCACTGCCCATTTAAATCCACAATTAAAATCAAACAGTCTAAAATTTTGCATAGAAATTTCAGTTTAATTACACAGATTTCAACAAAAAAAAGTCGATGGTCCCCGTCTCTGCTCACAACTTAACACAAAACTATTAACAATTACATCCAAACTCAGCGTGAGCACCAAAATAATCAAAAATTATAGTCGGTTGTAGTCAAGAATGTGTTGTTGATTTCGACATACAGAGTGGTGCCACTACTTTACGTCCTTATTACGTAGAACGTTTAAGCTTAGCATGCAATACAAAAATAGAAATGAAAGGTACACAAGTTATGTAAGGTAGGCACATAATAATTACACTCTTAAATTATGTATATTTTGTACATAGGTCTACATATAATTATACCACATAAATGCATATGTACATATAGCATCGCCATTAAATAAATGAAAACAAGATAATGCCTTTGTTACAAGAATAAAATGTTCCTATCTAATACAAACACTTGTTGGGACGAATATAATTTTAAATACTGAGACTTAGCAGCTTAAAATTTATGAAAATTTAAAGTAGCGGTAATTTTCAATTAAAAAAAATGAACTAAATTATTAAATAATTATAAATAATTTATTTTGAACGGGAAAACATTATAAGCAATTAATTGCTTTCTTAACGGTAAAAGTTAACTAAACCATTGTGCAAAAACGTAAAGCACACAAAATGCACATTTTTATAACAATACAATTTAATTCAGCTTTATTGGATATTCAAATCTGAACGTATTGCATAGAAGCTATATACTATATAGTTTTTTAAAAGAAAACCATTCTTAGAAATGGTGTTTGATTTTATGAAAAACGCATTAAAAATTTTCTCCCTGAAAGAATTCAAAGTAGAATAGTATTTACCACAAGTATCATTTTAAACAATTAGGTATACCTACTACCTATGTACAATTCGTACAAAATTTACAACAAAAAAAAGCAAACACAATCTAAATTCTACAATTCCCATATAAAGAAAAGCATATAAAAAGAATTTGTACTTTTAGTACATCCCTAATGCCCTATATCGTATATACTCTGTACTATCTGTAATAATACAAATTATTCTTCCCTTCACCAAAACTCTTCGAATCAGTACTATCTCTATATCAAAATATAATATTAAAGTGTATCGTGACAAGACAATTTCATGCTCAGCATTCATATCATGGCAATGGCAACCAGACCCGAATACCAAATCCAAAATCCAACCTGTATATAAGATACTATAAAGCCAGTATGATATTAGCGAGAGAGGCAGTCAACCATAGGCCATAGGGAGAAGGCAAGGCACCGGCACCGGCACTGCATGACATGACATGTTACTTACTCAAATATTATATCTGGTAATTAACTCTGGACTCGCCGTGTTGGAGATTGTCATTTTTTTTCATTTTACACGAAATGACAAACCAATGACATCTAATTTTATCAATAATATTGTATGACTATATAAACTATAGGTGAAGCGATAAAAAAACACGAGAGCAAAAATTTAAAAGTTAGAAAAAAAACACGTCGAAATACAAAACAAACATAAAATAATATGCAGAGTAACTAAAATGTTAATAATATATTATTAGTACTAATAGCAAAAAAATACAGGGTAGAAAGTAGCCAAGTAGGATCGAAAATCTAATATTGACTTGTCCACTCGCCTTGACTTGAGTGACTGACTAACTAGAATTGTAGCATAAACAGACACGGATTACGGACACAGTGAGGAAACCCTTAATAAAGAGCATGATAATCATCACCACACCATAACGAAAAGAAGGGCAAAATGAAAAAGGAAGATGAAGAGCGTGCTGCGTGCATAATAACTCGTGCAAATAACCGTAATCGTAAAATTTCTTTATACAAGTTTAAAAGAAAAAATAAAAATAACAAAAAAATGGTCACTATTCTACTATACATTCCTATTCCACATTATCCACATGTGTTTGCACTGCACTGTAATCTGCAATGACACCATATGATAACATGTTTACAATATTATTTAAAATATTTATGTCTCTGACTATTACACATCCAACGATAGGATTATTTATTTTTAAAAGATTTAAATCATTTGAAGGCTATGTTATTAGAATATAGGTCATCAATATATTATATAAAAATAAAGTTAAAGATTTATTTTTTTTGCTGGTATAATAAATTGCTAAATACAACTAAATAGCCAGTAGCCTATACACATAGTACAAATGATTACAAATCACAAAGTTTATCATAAGAAACTGCGGGAAGTCAGGTTGGGGAGGGGGGGGGGGGTAGGAAGCATTATAACAAAAGCATATAATAATATTTATATTAAAAGTACCTAGACAATTTATTTTTTTGCTTTGTAACGGTTCATTTCCTTTTTGTCCATTTGAAATTACTTTTTTTACTTTGTGTTCGTTGCACTTGTTGGTATTATTGTTGTCATACCATAAGGTGCTGTGTGGCCAGGACCAGGACGTAAGGACGGAAGGATGAATGTGGTTTTTGGTGTGAGACGAGAGAGATGTGAATTCAATGGAAAATTGGAAAATAACATCCGACATTCATGAATACTGAATATGTCATATAAATAAACGACAAATATACTGCCAACTGTTTGTACACAATGTAATGCACATCCGGCGCATTTTGACATATAAGGAGAAAAGGGAAAATAATACAAAGCCAGCACCTTGCTTCGTACTTTGTACAGAAAATCATTGCTGTAAGGTGCTACTTGAATTCCAGGCCTATTTTCGTATAAATTAGTTTTACATTTTGGACATCAACTTACATAAAATAACCTACTAACTTATTCGAACACTTACTTTACATTATTCATTACTACGTTTTGCTATATTTATGAATCTTCTAAAAACAAATTTAAAATAACTCCTTTATTACAGCAGAGGCTATCATTACTTCCACATTTAAAGTTCAAGAAAGTGGCGTCCGCAGTAGACCGATACCGGCAACAGCACTGGTACTACGGTCGTACCAGCACTTGCCAGACTTATTGGATCTCTAACGATAAGTAGAAGTAGATAGGATATTTTATATCTGCTCAGTAAATTTGGAAGAATTTCAAAAAAAGGAAACAAATATTAGCTTTTGCATCGTCATGTTAACCCCAGATACTGATATTACTTAACTCACGAACGCATAAATAGTACCAGTACCCACTTTAAAGCTACACCATAGAGAATGTATGCAGTCTTACGTGTGTACATACATGTATGTAATTATATTATAAAGTAATTATGAGACATTAAAAGCATGAAGACAACGACGTTGTGCGACTACAACAGACGCAGACGGATGGAGACTCGGACGTGCATAAAAATTTGTTTTTATAGTTCTGTTTTTCAAAAATTTGCTGAATTGTGTCTACAAAATATCGTCTGTGAATAACTAAAATGACCTATATCCAATTTAAGCTACAGTCAAAGTGAGCTTTATCATAAAAACAGAAATATTTAAATGCTCTCAAAACACATTTGAATATTTTTGTAGATAGTTGATATTGTTTCAAGTTAAAAATGGATATGGGTTACTTTAGTTCTTTACAGACGATGTGTCTGTATAATTTCTGTAATGTCTAAAAAGCCAAGTTGGTGACGGAGCTGTTGACTGTGTATTTACACTCACGTGCTACAACTTCAAATTCAAACTTGAAACTTCCAAAACGTAAAAAGTTGCAAACAAAAACAAATGGATTTCATTTCGTTTGAATGTTAGAGTTGTTGCAGTTTAGTTGGGGGATGAATCTGCTGTGGTGTGGCTATATATTACAGTTGTTATTATTATTGTGTTAATCATGAGAATGGACACAAGTAACTCACGTTCAGCGTAGGACAATAGTATGTACATGTGCACTATTATTGGATTTTAATTTCTACTCCAACTTCAACAGCACTGCCTACTGTATACACTCCTACTCCCTCTGTGTCCCTCTCCAACTATTTTGTAGAATGTAGAAAACGTAATCATATTATGAAAAAAAAATTAAAATAAGCACAAATCAGCAAAATTCCGTATTACATTACACATTTCATAAAATACCTTTAAAGCAAAGCAAAGCAAAGGTGTACAAAGCTGTGCAAAAATTCAATACAATTTACAGGTAATCGAGAAGAAAAATGAGGTATCTCCTGTACAATTACAATAATAATAATAATAATACTGTATTGTGTAATACTTTCTGTGATTCTATAATTCTAATAGCTATACAGTATCTGTATAATATCTATTTAGAAATCTATTTGTCCTCAGGATGAGTCCTATTCTATAATAATTTTCTTTTGCCAATTTAAAGGAAAGTTGATATACATTATAAAATATATATGGTGCTCAAACTTTAAAATTAAGTAATGGCACTGGTTACATAACATTTCATTTACTATCAACCTCTTGTCAAACTAAGTTCATTTAGTCCAAGCTTTAATAAAGCCAAGAGATAGTTTACATTTAAACAACTAAACCACTGTAATGTAATTAATTAGCTGTCACTATTTTAGTCACCCTGTCATATCAGCCCTTTGTCCAGTGCATTTCAAGTTTCAAGTTGTTCTTCCTGGCTTTGAAGCACTCGCTGGAAATTCAAAGGGGTCAATCAAAGACGTGCGTCAGGTAGATTATAGAAACCTGTTGACGGTCAGGTGAGTTGCAGATATTTTTGTCAGCTAGGTTGCAGTCGACCCAATACATATCCTAGTGTGTGGTCAGTTGCAGAATTCGAGCGTTAGGTTGGTTGCAGAAAATCGTCGGCTGTCGGGTAAATTGCAGAATGTTTTGTCGAATGAGTTGCACTTTTACCTGACTACCGTTGGGTAAATTGTATCGAATTTCGTCGGCCGTCGAGTGTATTGCAGTTTCCGTGCATGCACCACCTGCGTAGTGCATACACTGCCTGCATGGTGCATACACTGTCTGCGTGGTGCATACACTTCCTGCATGGTGCATACAATGTCTGCGTAGTGCAAACACTGTCTGAATAGTGCATTTGCATGCATAGCGCATACTGCATGCTGAAACCAAATCAAATAATATTGGGTCTAGATTGCGGACACTACAGCACAGCGGAGGGCAACGGCGGAGGCTGCTACTTTTCGATCTACTGTTGGTTTGAATTCTGTGATACTTCCTTATAATTATAATGTAATTGTATCGGTAATCAATAATATAATTAATAGTGTTGCAACAACTACAGTGGCTGTTGGGGCTGCATTGACTAAAGTGGGTGACTGATCGTGGGATAATAAATGAAGAGGGTGACTCTTTGTTTGGTGCATTGATTAAAGTAGGTGAGTTACAGTGTTGCGCTGACAAGAGCGGGTGACTAGTAATGTAATACTGCTATAACTTGGTGACTACCCTAAAACGTTTTTTAAAAAGGCACACCAGCCGGCGATGGTCAGCCAAAACGTAACGTCTGCTAAATATCTATTTCTCAAATATAAAACAAAATATTACCGTATGCTGTGTGCATTAATAACCGTTTCTGTTACTGGTTTTATTATTATTTTAACAATTCTAGTGTATCAGTAATTTTTATTTCATTTCGTATTGTGTTATTAAATATGTTTACTTTTGATTGTAATCATAATAACATTAATTTATTCATTAATATAATAATTGTATTATCATTTTACGCTCATTATTTAATAAAAGGTGACATGAATTAGAATTAGGTTTAATTAGGAATTATTTTAATTATATTTATTAATTATTATAAACACGAGAACTTTTTATTCGTTGCCTATTATTTTAATGCTTAAAATTAAAAATTAAATGTCCTTTGGTGTTTGTGTTTATTAAATATTATTTATGCATTTATTGATTTATTTTCATTTTCATGGTGTTACGCCAAGTAGTATTAGTATTAGTATTGAACATTTTTTGTAGGTAGGTACAATTTACTTCCAGTACCTAGGGGGTTGGCTCAGATTGGGGGAGATTGAGGTAAAAGCTCAATGAGGTGGAAAAAATTTTCCCTCAAAAAAGGAAGCGGGACCGGAGGAGGTAAAATAGATAAAAAGAACGGTGTTGAACGATTTCCCTCCTCCGGGCTCAGCCGGGCTCAAATTGAGGTAGTTTTTTCAAGAAAAAGGGACCCTCGGTCAATTTTTTTTAAGGGCTCGTTAGGGACCGATTGGCTTGCACTGAGGAAATGACAGAAATGAACAGTAGAATAATATGTATCGCGATTTACGTTCAAATTATAAAGGTTTTAATTTAAAATTGCGCATTTAAAGTTAATTCTAATTCAAAAAATAGTAAACAAAATAATTTGTTATTTTTGACAAATTTCGTATTTTGTATTTTTCAAGAGCCTTAAAATGATATATATCACATGTCTAATCCTATTGCAATTGCAAAAATCGTCTAAATTATGTAAAAAGGTAGGAATAAAAGAGCGTAGTTTACTTGTTAATAACAGCTGCTCCAAATTTTAAAATTTACTTTTGTTTTGCAGAACAATGGCTTCAACATCCTCCACGTCATCGTCGACGACTCCCGCGTTTGCACTTGGAATCGACTTTGGGACGACGTTCTGCTGCGTCGCCGTCCTTCGCCATCCCACGAAGAAACCGGAGGTGCTCCCGAGCAACTACTCCACCAACACGACGCCCAGTTACGTCGCCTACAACACTGATTCGGATTCTGACCGAAATTCGGACGACAACAGCGACGACGACGACGGCGGCGTTTACGTAGGGGAAACAGCGAAACAAGAAGCGTACGATAATCCGGAACACACAGTTTTCGATATCAAACGCCTCATTGGCCGCGCTTTCAGCGATCCAAATATTCAAAAGTAAGTCACGATTTTGCTAAAGCTGCATTTACAATTTGATGAAAGCCAAGAAAATCTTGACATTGTTGTAGGTGCACTGGACGTAGTTAATTGTTACTTGGTCCTTTATTTGCTTAACTCACAATTAGGTACAAGCAGCTGTGGCCGTTTCAGTTAGTGAACATGACTGGCCACGTGGGAGTGAAAATCGGCGACGAAGAAAACCCTCCGCAGGTGATTGCGTCAGAGCTGCTGCGTCACCTCAAGAAAACGAGCGAAGAGTTCCTGCGCAGTCCGATCGACTGCGCAGTCGTTACTATCCCCGTCTACTACAGCGAAATTCAAAAAGGCTTAACTGAGTGGGCGTGTCACGCGGCGGGAATCAAAAACATTCATTTTATCGCTGAGCCAGTGGCGGCCGCCGTTTCGTACGGCCTCAAGGCTTCGTTTGAAAGTCACAAGGCCAAAACGTGCCTCATCTACGACCTCGGGGGAGATACCTTTGACGTAACTGTCTTCCGATTGGACGCCAAGAACCGCGTTGAGATCAAAGCAACTGGAGGCGACGATCGACTTGGAGGTGAAGATTTTAATGATTTAATGACTGAATTTTGCATTAAAGAATTTCAGCGAATACACGGGGTCAATTTGGGAGAAGGGAAGACATCGGAGGATGCAGCAGTTCGCAAGAAAATCGCTAAAAAATTGCGTCGTATCCGTAACGCATGCGAAGTCCAAAAATGTTATTTATCATCAGCCACATTAATGACCGTCGTGGTTTCCTTGGACTGTATTTACGAAGACATCAATTTAGTAGTCAAACTTACACGCTCAAAATTTGAGGAATTGATTCTCCCGCTTTTAAACCGAAGCATGAAAATCATGGACGAAACTCTGAAGAAATCTGGATACGAAAAAGAAGAAATCGACGACGTGATTCTGATTGGCGGCTCCAGTCGAATTCCGAAAGTGCAGCAGATGGTCCAGGAATATTTTGCGGGAAAACAGATTCGCAGAACAATCGACGCAGACGAGGCAGTCGCATGCGGCGCCGCGGTGCACGCGTACAACGTCTTTAAGGAAAATGCGGCTCCGTTTTCGGTCGTCACTTTGTCAGAGGAGGTAATAAATCGAATTTTGGAGTTTGATCAACGAAGTTGTGTTTCATTTTTGTTGATGTGGTTACGATAGTGTGAATTCATTCGCATCGTTGAAGTGCATTTTTGGAAAGCCAGTCTTATTGCGAACTGAAATATTTTCTTTAAATTTAAAATATGTGGGTAGTTCAGAATGCAAAAATAAAATTGTTTCACGGTAATAGGATCAGTTGGTTAAAGCAGAGAAACTCACCTTGAAAATTTGGTAAATTGAAACGAATTTTTAATTTTAAACGGAATTTGTTTGCAGACGCAACTAAAGCCCCAGTCTTTGAAATCTGCTTCCTCAGTTAAACTTCCCGCAGCAGCGTCGCTTCCAAAAACGGTAAAAGGATAAAAAATACGAAATACAAGACTCTGAATTGATTTAACAATCTGAATAATTTACAGATTTCCTGGGGAAAGAAAATTAATGGATTTCCTTCAAGAAGTGAACATGCAGCAGTGGCTATCGGCAACTTAATTTACAGCTTCGGTGGAGTTGACTATTCTGATGATGCAAGTTATTCACGTGATGTTCTGGATGTAGTGGTGTTGAATATTGACGACCGGGAAAAGAAGTGGAAAAAGCTGCCAGTTGAAAACAGTGAAGTGAATCCAAATCAAAGATTCGGTCACTCAGCGGTGGCCCACAAACAATTCGTTGTCATCTTCAGTGGTTACGATACAAAGAAAGGGAGATCAAACTCGACCTATCGATTTAACACTTTGACGCGGAAGTGGGACACACCGAAAGTCACTGGAAATGTTCCAGCACCTCGTGAGAATCATTGTGCTGTTGTGACTGGAAATGATATGTTCATCTACGGTGGGAGTGGAGATAGAGTGACGAATGATTTACATTCTTTGAACTTGGAATCTTTTTGTTGGTCCACAATTAAAGCAAAAGTAAGAAACGTTTTTTTATTTCGTTTAATCGCACGTCTCAAGGCAGAATTTTATTTTAACGAAATATTTCGACTTTGTTCTAAACTGTTTCCAGGGAATTCCTCCATCACTTCGTTATGGTCACTCAGCGACAGTCCACGACGACAGACTTATCCTCATTTTTGGTGGATTTGATTGCGAGAACATGACAAGAGTGAACACAATTGCGTCATTTGACCTTCAAAGCAACACGTGGACTGCAGAGGAAACACGTGGAACTCCGCCATCGGGTCGAGAGAATCATTGTGCCTGTAAAACAAATGAAAATTGTGTTGAGAATTTGAAGTTTTGCTATTTTGGCGCCTATGTTTTGCCAGAATGTTTCTACCCATTTCAATTAGTTTCTCAATTTTTAACTTCACTTTTCTTGTTTTTTTTGCTTTGTTTAGTTGTGCACAGTGGACGGATGTACATCTTCGGAGGAACTGATGAACCCTTTTCCTATTTGAACGACGTCTTCAGTTATGATGCAGGTGCGTCATGTTTACATTTTAGTTTCATTTTAATTTTACAGGAAAAACTACATTTTGCGACCAGTATTTTAATTGTCTCCATTTTTATGCTTGTGTTCTGCGCGCACTGATTTATTTATAGTTAAAATGCAAACTTTAAAAGCGTCTTGTTTGCGGATTAAAAGGAATTGAAATTATTGATCTAAAATTTTTATTTTGAAAAAACTGAAATTAAAAATAAAGACAGTACAAACCTCGAGGATCTCGTAAAATGGAGCCAAGGTAAAACAAAATAAATGCGCAAGTTTAATTTGAGGTAAAGTCAGCTGGACGTGGAGGAGCGATGTTCAGTTTAGTCGATTCAAAAATTGGAGAAGGGAAAAAAAGCTCTTTTAACTTTTTAATTCAATTTGATTTACATTTTTCCGCAGAAACTTTTGAGTGGAGAAAAGAGACTCCACTCGGAGAGACACCTTCTCCACGTGGAGATGCAGTATGCGTTGCCATCAATGACTACGTTTTTATTTTCGGAGGAGCAGAAGGCTATCAGAAATACTGTAATGACACGCATGTGCTTCAAATGTAATGCAACAATGTCAAATACGTTGACCGCTGATGTTACCTTTAAAAAGTATTTCAAGTCATTTTATTTTTATTGCCTTTAAATATTGCAAATTAAAATTAGTATTAAGGTTTGTTTGCGGCATTTTTAATGTGTTACGTAATTACTTTAAAAAAAGTATTTTGAAAAATAAAATGTAAGTTTTGTGACTGCACGAATGAACAGAAGAATTAAAACTGTCTTCAGTTTTCAAAGACAAAATAAAAATCTATTCCAAATAGTGTGTACATTTTTCCATAAAGACAGAAACGTTTTTCCTACGAATTTCACCTGCTTGGTTTCATAGTTTAAAATTTAGAATTTTTTTTAAACACTGATGTAAAGTTAAGGGAACATTATAGGAGTTTTGGTCTGGTGGTTTTTGCTCATGTTCATAAGGATTCAAAAACTGGGGGCTCCAAAGGTTTTGAATTCATCCGATTCGCAATTTTGCAGTCTAAAATTCGGGCCTTGAGTCAACGGCATAATATTTAAGAGAGGTGGTGTGGTAATGTCAAAATCCCGGATTTCAAGGTTTGTTGTTTTAAAACTAAAAGCACACTGACTTTCTGAGGGCCACTGAACATAATATTTTCTTTGCATGTTTTTCAAAAGCTCAATGTGTGATATTCACATGGTGTTTTAACTGGAAAATTTTGAATTTACATTGTTTTGTTTTAAACGAGCAGAATTTTCTATGTAGGTACATGTTTTTTGAACGTGCAAAATATTCTATTTACATGATTTTACAAAGTGCAAAAGGTTTTATATAAATGTTTTTTAGAAGCGTCAACAACTCAATTAACGGAACATGCTACAGCAAAAATATAAGAGTCTGATAGAAAAAGAAGCCACAGGGTAAGTACAACTAGGTATGTATCTAGTGGACCTGAGGGGTGGTCCATAAATGATGTCACACCAATACTCGTTCTTGTTGAAGCCACCAACACCTATATATCTTCACTTGACCACTACGTGAACGGCTATCTATAAAATGGCATGCCACTGATACCCGACACGACCAACCCACCCTACTGATAACATCATTTATGGACGATTCCTAATATTGTGGGTTTAATTTGGAGCTTTTGAATTACCTTTAATTGCAAATATCGTCAGCAGAAACTGAAAATGAGTTCGCTTTCAGTTGGAGTTTTGAAAAGGTCAAAGTGTAAAATTAAAGGGTTTAAAGAAATTGTGAATTTAGTTACAATTTAAACGTTTTTGAAAAGTGCACCGTGCTTCATATTTACTTGTTTTTTAAAAACGACAACAAGTGTGCTTTACACATTTTTGTAAAACGTAAAATCTTCTATTCACAAGCTCTTGAAAAGTACCTACATGTTGTACTTACGATGATTTCAAAAGGTCCAGGATTTTTAATTTACTTATTAACTTTGACTTCGTAAAGGTGCAACAGATCTATTTACATGTTTTAAAAAATGGCTAAATGTTTTGTATCGGTAGATTGAAACTGGAATATTAACCAGAAACATTCTTAAGCATCTACACTGAGTTTATGTAGATTGAACCATTTCCGTTTAGCAAAACATGCAAAACTCTTGTGTGCTTTTAAGAATCATTTACGTAAATAGAATGTTTTAATATTATCCAGAACATGTACATAGAACATTTTGCACGTTTCGAAATCGCGTACACAATTTATAAATACTTATAACTAACGTTAACATTTTACATAACTTTTTCATTTCGTAAAGTTGACATAGCTATAGTTTTAGCTGTTGCGCAAATTAGCAATGGATCATTTTGATTCTTCAATAAGGAAATAATTATTTTATAAATCATTGAAGAAAGCTCACGAAAATTATGATTTGCCAAACTTGGATGTTAAAACTAAACTGTAATAAAATTAAAGGTGAAGATTCGGAATCATATTTAAGTAACTAAAAGACGCTTTTAAATAAAAATAAAATCAGGGCCATATTGGTTTTGTATACATGACTCTTATAACTGCAACACAAAATGTAACGCACATGAAATAAACAGTAATTATTTTGCATCTTAGATAATCCCATATGAAATACGGCAAAAAATTAATGCATGTTACGGTCAGAAAATTTGAACGTCACGATTTTAAAACATTAGTGATTTTGCATGGACAACCTCCAGTGTCAACTTAGTACACAGAGCAAGAACACAGACACAACATTATTAAAACTGTGTCACGGAGCTGCATTAATATATATTTCATTTCAAATGCAAATTAAATACACAAATTGATACAATTTGCACTCGGATTTAACATGTGAGAGGTCGCCCATAAATGACTTTACAGGTAGGATCAGTGGGTTGACAATAATGACATTATCGGCATTTACGCAACGTTTAGACTTATGACGTAGAAGGGTCGCAGGGACTTTGAAATCAGAATGTTTTGATGACATCACTTGTGGACGATCCCCAACTTTGAAGTTCCAACTCACTTTTCACCCGGACGACTCATTTTCATTCCTTAGTATTCATTTACTCCCCACTCCAAACACTTTACATCGTCAATTTTTCGTTTAATCACAGGAAGTATTTTGCATACATGGAAACAAACTCTAAATTATCAGCTACGAGCAACAAAATTTTAATTCAAAATTCGAACATTTTATTCGCCATGAATCACAAAAAATCAAAAATCACTTTATTTTATAATTGTATAGACCAATTTTTTTAAAAAATAAAAAATTTTAAATTTTAAAAAATCCTAAATTTTTTTGCCAGAAAATAGTCCAAACGTTAGAAACATCAAATTTCGTCGAAATCGTATGAGATCTGTAAAAGCTACAGGGCGGCAAAGTATTAAAATTAAAATTTTTTTAAACTTTGGCGGGCTATTGTGACCGAACAACGCAAAATGCATTCGAATTACTTTGGATCGCTACTAATTAAAAGTAGCCTGATTTTTGTAGACATAAGTCTTTGAAATCGACGGGCTCCATGTGAAACTATTTCCTTGTAAGTGCTGTGATTGTACAGATAAACAGAATTAAAATTGTTTTCGAAAAAATTTTATAGAATAAAAATGTATTCGAAATAGTGTGTTGTAACGGTACGCCTTATCTTTGGTAAAATAATGCAATACTGAAACTTTAGGCAAAGTATAAGGGTTGATTCTCGCTTCGCTATAATCTAGTTTGGACCAGATATTAACTAAATATATATTCTATTTCTTTAATTAGGTTACATTAATGAATTATCTAGGTAATTTTACACAAACCCATGCAATAACGTTAGACAGTGTTTGTGAAGAGCGATATAGTTTATGCTATAATATAACAAGGTTGACGCTGTCATTTATTGATTCATTAATTCAACGTCTTTTACTCAATATTAATACAAGTAAAAATAAAGCCAAAGTTATCGCAAACATTAATTTAAGACTAGTGGCACCATCTAATTTGATCAAAGCAACTTAATTCCGTATAGTGTATTATAATTAATGAAGGGCGCAAATACACTTAATGTTAAATAAATAAAGCTTAGCTTCCAAAACCTAAAAGTGGGCGCAAGCGCTATCTAGCGGCTATAGATGAAGTTTCCAGATAACCTAAATTTGCGATATTGTATAATATAACAAGGAAAAGAGATAATTTAATTTTGAAGATGAACTTAATTATTGGCGCGTAGGCCAGAGAATGATAGTGACAACTAAGGTTGTGACGTAAAGCTTAAATGTATGTAAGCTTGGTGGTCGACGAGTGCACTATGCAGTCTACAATATGACCCGGCTTTCATTGGGAAGGCGTAAATATCTCACAATAACCTGCATCATATAGAGTACACAGGTAGTAGAGTGAAACTCAACTGTGAGGAAAGCAGTTAGCTCATGCAGCTAAGTACTATGAGTGCGATCGTGTAGTTTATAGGACACTTACAAGAAGTCCAGTAACTACTAACTAGTCACTTAGGTGAATTATCCAGAGAACACAATTAAATAGTTCAAATAGAGAATTCAATGACGGTTTTCAGAATCAAAAACGCTGCCTTCTGACTAATTTCTAAGCTAACCTACTTTCAACTATATCACCCATTACAAACGGCTTTGGACATTAACTACTTAACTATGACTAATCTGATTATCATAATTATCTAGAAATCTGATAGAATGTGTAAAATTCTAATATTTATTAGTTAGCATTTTCATTTCCAACATCATTAAGTTTTAACAAAGTATTAAACGGGAATTTATATTTCTGCATGAAAATTAGATGCGACCAGTTAGATTTGTAATTTAGAGGCCGGGCAAGGGTGGAGCAATGATAGCGCTTAAACTCAAATGGATCATTACCCCACTATGGTGCTACTGACACGGCCCACGGCAACAGAGTTGAAAGCGGAAAGTAGAGTAAAAAGTAATAGCCGCAGTCAGGCACTGACTGTGGATGTTACAGTGTTAACTTTTTCATAAGGACAAAAACTTGATTTCCTCGACTTTGTCCCTCTGGTTTCATAATATGAAATTTATAAATTTTTCAAATTTAAATAATGAGTTTAGAATTAAAACGGTCTTTAACCAAACTGCAGCTCTTAAAATATCCATTGAAAGTGGAATGAAAATACGAGTGGGCGATGTTAAAAATTTAAATTTCCATAAAATGGAGGCTAAAATGACCTAAATAAGGGATTATTCATAAATGATGTTAACCAAATATCCACCTTTTTTTCGTGAATTTAACAATTATTATAAAACAGCTATTGTTAACGTGGCAACTCATCTTAGCTATTCTAGATTCTCCAAACTGTCTACTCATGAAGTCGTTCATGCACGAACCCTAGAACATTATATCCACATTTATTAATCTTTATATTTCTAGACCGTCAAAGCTGTGGAGGAATATCGAAAGATGGATTTTTGTAGAAAGCGTATTTTGTTTCTACTTAAAAATCTAAAAATCGATAGTGGTCATTGTGATTCCTTACATTTTAAAATTAAAGTGAGTAGTAAGAAACGACCCTGTTTCGAGCTCTTGAATGCCCGCTGGCTTGAATAAATTATAGAAACTGAATAAATTAAATCCAAAAATAAATAAAAAATCCATCCCGCATCTCATTTAACCCTTTCGTAGAATTCTAGCTTCAGCTCGACTTTGAACGCACCCAACGCACCATAGCGTGAGGGAATGCAATGATTTCAAAGATGTAAGTTTCAAGATCCATGTATCTACGGTAATGCTGAATAATTCTCGCTCCTTGAGTACATCTTACATTTTTTTCTACAGGCATGAAACAAAAGGGGTAGATAAGCAAACGATTAAGAATCGTTCATGAGCTTAATTATAATGCTGACATCGGCAATTATCGACGGTGATGATCTCATCTTGAGACGAAAATTTTCGTGATGTGGATGGGATAATTGCGTTCTACGTCTCAGTCGACAGTAGCACATTTACATTACCTACATGTAGTATTTCTGACGATCTGAAGCAAGAGAGAAAGACTGAGATTTAATTTCGGGTAAGACAAAGACTGACGGCGGAGAATAATGGACTCACGTAAGAAATTTTTATAATAATAATTAGGATTATTTACGTAAAATGTATGCGTCATTTTCATTAAAAACTGTGCGAAAAGTATATTTTAATGTAAAGAAAAAGTCAAGCGTGGAGTGGTAGTAAGAAATACAAAAGTGGAAAGTGAAATGTAAGAGCATTATAGTATTTTAATTCCAGGGTTGCAGTCGTAGCTGGTGATGGTAATTCAGCTTGTAATTTTAAACTTGTGGGATTAGTTTGTGACTGAGCTTTCGATTTTTACCTCAAATTGAAATGAATTGTGCGTGTAGGGATCATGTATGTGTATGCCTGTGTACATATACATTTATTGACTGTTTTTATAGTTTGTGGTGTTGTGGACTGCATTTCCTGCCTGACAGGTGGGAAATTTTGGGTCATTTTAAAGAATAATACAAAATGTTGTATTTACAATGCTGCTACCTGGGACGGAATAAACGATGTGCTTCTGCAGCCCGGAGACCAGAGCTAGTGCCCAATAACTCACTCTGCAAGTATTTTGACAGGTACAGTCAAGTATTTAAGCATCTTTACTACTGTAAAATCTGTAGTGCATACCAGTGCTTACAATAAGATATATTCATAAGTAATGTGCTCTAAGACGAGCAATCAGTGGGGTTGCGTAAAAGGGTGAACGCAGAAGAAATGATCATTCATGTCTGCGTGGCAACGAGCGGGAAGGCATGAGGCAAAGGGTGAACATGACGTAATTTGTGCGCGCATCCTTACACACAATATTTATTTATTACTTCCAGGAGCGTTGGGAACACTTGCTGGACTTGGAGTTGTTGTAAAAATTGGAGTCGGATTTGGTTGCTGGATCAGGAGCCAAAGAATGGAGCGAAGGCTGAATCTGGCAGAGGAAAGAATAGGAAGGCGAGAGGAGCAGGCTCGGTTGCTCAATACAACCAGGACTGAATACCTAAATGCCGTTTATTCTGTCGTGAATGAAATTGGAGATGCTGGTGGCAGTGGGAACGGCAGCGGAGCTTATTCTCAAAGACAGGCAATAAATTTGCCCCAGCAGCAGGATCAGTCAGTTGCATTGTATTCTGCACGTTCTCGTCGATCTTTGGCTGCTCTGCCCTATCGCCTTTCTGACAGTGACGATGACAGCAGTGACAATTATGTCGGTGGTCGAAGACGTGATGGGCAACGGCAGAAAAAGATTGACGAGAACTGGCGACGTGCTGCTGCTGCTGGAGCCAAGCTCAGCCGCACAAAAACTACCAAATTGGGAGGCAAAACGGTCACGGAAGTCTTTGAAATGATTTCGCTGTAATTTAGTTCTTGAGCTGTGTACGTCAAGATGCAATATTTAGTTGTAAATGTGTAGAATTCCTCCGTACACAGCTTGTTTTTACATTTCCATTCAATAATAAATATATATCTTTTAAATTTAGTAATACATTTTGAATTACTAAAAGCTACATTTTTTTTAATAGTAGAATCCAAACATAATAATAATAATATAATGAAATGCGCATTAATTGTTTTATATTTTTTGCATTAAAATTTGCTTGGATGGACTGAACCTTTTTTGTCAAAATTCTCTTCATATATATTATGTTTGTGTTTAAACATACGTATTGTCTACACAGAACCAAATTAATTAATTTTAAATTGATGCTAAAATTAAAATGAGCTATGGCGATTAATACCAGCAAAACAATTTATCCATCCAACGCTAATCACAAGTTTCTAAAATTTAAAAATTGTTATGTATGTACATGTTTTTACAAAGCTCCAAATTTTCTATCTAAGTGTATTTTAAAAATGTTCTATTTCCTTTTTTGAAAAGGTTATAATGTGGCACTTCTGTGTGTTTTTTAAAGTGTCAAATGTTCTGCTTACATATTTAAAAAAGTTTAAAATGCTCGATTTAAGTGTTTTTCAAAATGAAGGAAATGTTCTGTTTAATTGTTTTGTAAAAAAGTGCAAAAAATCATTTTATTTTTTGCTTGAAAAATGCACGCAGTTATATTTACATACTTTAATGAACATGCTGTTTTAATTTTTTTAGATAGTGCATTTTGCTTTTGACTAGAAATGAAAACGGATCATGTTTGTTAATTTCCATAGAATACATCATCAAAAACGGTTGGCATACATATTATTTCATTCCACATGCTGTATGGCGTATAAAAGAATAATAATAATAATAATAAAAATAATAATAATAATAATAAAAATAATAATAATAATAATAATAATAATTATAATAACGCTTATGCTATTCATTAAAAAAGAGCTTGTCTGGATATAAAGTCGAAAAAGCTAGCCTTTCGTACAGTTGTATATCGTCTGTGAAGAACCAAAATTGCTTGTTTCCAATTGTAGGTAAAAACAATATGCACTATCTAAAAACATTATAATATGCCTTCAAAGCATTTAAATTAAAAATTTGATCAATTATAAAAAATATGTTAACAGACCATTTTACGCTTTCCACAAGCATATGGAATTAGAACATTTTGCGGCAGTCCGAAAACATAAAATAGTAGCATTTTGCAGCTTTTTAAAAACATGGAATTAGAACATTTTAAACCTTTTCAAAATACTGTAAGAGGAACATTTTTCATTGTTGAAAAGCATGTAAATAGAACATTTTACACTTTTTTGGGTTTGACGCATGTTTCTTATTTTGTTTTTATGACATATAGCTCATTTTGATTCTAGCTTGAAATAAAAATGGGTTATTTTGATTCTTGACAGACGATATGTAGAGTAATGCTTCGGCGATCAGTGTCAGTGTCGGTGCGGTAGTGGTCCAGGAAATAATATTGTGTAGGTTAGTTAAGTATTTTTTATTGTTATGTCTCCGCTCTGTCTGAATTCTGAATAGATGATGCCTGAATGAGTTGATAGAGAGATGCCGTGGAAATGACTGTAAAAGAACTCGCATCCTGAGTATAAGAATGGAAATCTCTCATCTCTATGAATCTCCCAGTTTTGACCTTTTTTCAACCCTTAAGTCTCTTGGCAGTGTGATGGGCTGACGGTGGTCGGTGGTGGTTGTTGGTGTGGGGACAAAAAAGGAAAAGGAAACACAAAATGAAATTAGTGTGTTGTGTCCCTTGACTACTGCTCATACATATAAGGTTTATAGGTGTAGAAAATGTTAAGTGTGGCATCCGCTTTTAGGCAGGGTCGGACGAAGTAATTGTTTTTAGGCAGCAATTTGTTTCCATACACAAAAACCATCATTTTGATTTTAATGATGGTTTTCTTTTGTAATGCAAAATGTTGTATTTACACGTTTTAGAAAAGTACAAAATGTCCTTTTTACTTGATTCAGAAAAGTGCAAAATGTTCTATTTACATGTTTTAAAAAAAGTGGAAAATATTTTATTTCTATGTTTTTGAAATGTACAAAAAAATTATTTCCCATGTTTTTGAAAAGTCAAAATATTCTTTTTACATGTTTTTTAAAACTGCAAAATGTTCCATTTACATGTTTTTTGTAAATTCAAGCAGCAGGAGCTGCCTGCGCTGGCCGTATTGTCCGGCTCTGCTTTTATGTTGCCCTTCCAAATAAATGTGTACCTAAACTTAGGTAGATTGTAAACTGTGTATTATAAATATAGGATATGGACATTCAGAATTGCTTTAGATTTTACATGTTGTAGAATATGGTTTTTTTAAATTTGTATTTTTGACGGTTCAGTTCGGCTTCGGTCGGGTTGTGTGTGTGTGGGGTAGTATATAGTTTGTGGGCGCTTTTAAAGCCTGGATTGTGAATTTTCGATTAGTATAAAAGAAGATATGCATTTCATGTTTAGTAATTTGTTTCCGGCCCTCTCTTTCGTCTCCGTCATCCCCGTCACGCTCTTTAAAATTTTTCAGAAAATTGTAACTAAATTGAAACGGTAACTTGTATATCTGGGCATTTGACTTTATGACTGTTCTAATCCTGTGGGTCTAGGAGTGTGAAGGAAACATGAAAAGTGAGTGACAAGGGGAGGGGGGGCGATTAGAATCTATTCTCTGTAAGGACTCACACTTCCGTTTCCATGGTAATTCCCCCTCCCCCCCCCCCCTCCTGTCCCGTCGTTCATGGTTCACCGTTCAGGGCTCCTGTGAATTTGAATAATAATAATTTTAATTAGTATCAATTTTGTATACTGATATATCTGTCAAATTAAAATAAGTCTATGACTATGTAGGTAGGCTATAGGCATAGGCCATCATTCATACTGGAATATTGAGATTATGGGGTCAGAAACATTTTTTGTATTAAATGCAAATTACTACATGTATATTTATTGTTAGCGTAAAATTCGTATAATATATTATGTATCGAGAATTTGTATATCGACTGTGAAGAACCAAAATGAGCTTTGTCGTAAAAACAAAAGGAGAAACAGGCTTGAAATGTTAGTTGCGAGTTTTTGAAAAGTGTAAAATTTTCCATTTACATGTACATACAGTAGTCAAAGATACTTTCATAATGATGGGGGAAACAATGTCTAATATAGCTTAAGTATCTATCAACTGGCAGCTCACACGTTGTATCCACCAAGGAATCAGTACAGTAATGTAAATCCAGGCCACTCGACGGCTTTGCTGTATTTTGTAATTCCGCTTGTATGATCCCGATTCGAATATCATCTTTGTATCTAATGCAGAGTTGACTTTTCCTTAAACACCGTAATTTACAGCGCGATGCATTGACTGAAATGACTTCATAGCAATCGGGACCAACGGGTTAATCTTTTAGATTCCCTGGTTTGATAGTTATAAAAATGAGAGTTTTGAGAGCCACACAAAAATGTGAATAGGACATTTTGCACTTTTTTAAAACATGTAAATAATAAAAATGTTTTAAGCGCGTAATTAACACTTTACGTATCTATCTCATTCAATGTTGTACTTTTTTGTGACATCGCTTTTTAATTATTCAATAAATTAAATATGAACTATTTTGAGTTTTGACTCACGATAGAAGTCACGACATGAGAAGGCACAACGCTGTTCTTAATACTTACTATAAATCGTCTAATAAGTCGACAACTGACTAAATATGAAAATCCCAAATCTAAAGCCGAAGTAAACTGAAGGAAACCGGACGAGTAGGTATTTGTATTTTTTAAGTGCATATCGTACAAGTAGGTAGTTGGCTCAAAAATCAAAATAAATCCTCAGAATACAATTTCTATTGTAGTAGTAAAACCTGTATGGAGGTACTGATTTATTGTAAATCCTAATCTCTGAAAACGATAAATTTAGATTCAACTGTGTAAGGCACAGCAATAAATACTTCCCACCTCCCACTAATCCCTGCTAGATACTTTTTGTCCACGCACTTTACAATTTGAATGAGACAAACAAACTGGAAATATGTGGCCTATAAAGTATAGGCATTTCCAGTGAATACGCGTATTGTGCTATAGATTTAGGCTTGAAGCATGAATGTCAAGAGTCGAATATAGTTATTCATTACTTCGAACGGCAGGATTTTAATGAAATATAACTATCTACATTTTAAATTCTCATTTCATTTCTCCTCTTCCTAAGAAGCATTACCTAATTTTTTTTGCTCTAGCTCGGCATTTGAAATAAATTAAAATTAAAGTACTATAGTATCTTTCTGTAAAGTGAGCGATTAAGTTTAAATTAGTTTTATTAAATTTATTGCGATGGCCACCCGGGACTTTTTCACGGTTTTAAATTGTGTAGTGTGCAACAGAAACCTACTGGAGTCCTCGCCTCCTCAGTTTTTGGACACTGGAGTCCAGACTTTTTATGAAATTGATTCCCAAGTTTCCCCAGATTATTCTAATTTTTTTATTGTGGACGCGATAAGATTGGGAGTGAAAGGGAAAATGCCGCATTTTTTGGATCCAGATTCTTATTGTGCGCAAATAAAAGAACTTTCTGCCGCGGACCGCGGCTTGCTTCCTGGCAACGTGCAACATGTGGCGTGTGAAGGATTGCATTATGGGCACTTCCTGTGCATGATGGACTTTTTCCAAAAGACTTATTTTGAAGCTGACAATTATTTGACTGGAAAAATTGTGTGCCCGATGAATGGGGATCACCATTGTGAAGGATTTTTCTTTGAGCACAGCCAGCTTGAAATTATCAAAAAATCCGCGTTCAATGAGGGCATCCTTCATCTTCCCAGGAATAACACCCTTCAGAAACTGAAGAACATAATTACGAAACTGGAAAACGAAGTTCATGAACTCGAAAAAGAATGCTTATCGTCCAAAGGTACAATTCAACGGCTACGAAAGCGATTACGTGAAAAAATTCTCAAGGATCTTATCCAACCATCGTCCCACATGCCAGCTGTGGAATCCATTCCACCCGACAACAACAGCAACAAAAGTTATTGTAAGTTTTTAACACTTTAATATGTAGCATGATGTGTACTCGTGGGAATAACAATAGTACTAGGTTCTTTTGAAGCACAAATTCCAACTACTACTTAAAGGTTACTGCACAATGTGTGCAGTCAATAGAGCTCGTGACGTATATTGCTTTTTGCTATTATTTATTTAGCTATCCCAGAAGCTATCCCACACTGCTCGACTAGGTCTACCAGAAAGCGTAATAACGCTGAGGTACTTACGTGCGGTAAGGATAAATACCTAATCCGATTAGTCGTTTAATGTAATCTATAGTTGCGTCTACAAAAAGGTTGAAGGAACTCAACTGCGATAATTCATAACCTAAAAATGTTCTCTTTTCAGCTCCTCCTGCCTTCAAGTACAATCACAAGCGAGACGGAAATGTCTGGTACTTGTGTTTTGTATTTAATACCCTCCTTTTTTTACGGTTGAGCTTTAACCTAATGTTTTTATCACATAACGCATCAAAAGTAATTTTTATCATTATTATTATACCATAGGCGGTCCTCGCGACTTTCGAACTCCCTTGCCTCCGCCTAGTAAAAAGCGGGGAAGACCACCTGGCTCTAAGTCAAGTCCAAGCAAGAACGTGACTGAACTGAATGGTGTTTATTCTATTTATGTTTCTTACATTCAAAAAATATTTTCTTGATATAAATTTAATTGATTCACACTTGTGTTATAAAATATAGCTGGAGCAAAGCAAACTAGAAACAGTTCTCAGGCTGAGGGCCAACTGATAACTGTGAACGATCATCAAGATTTAGAGCTTGCATCAGGCAGTCAAATATTGACTGTGTTGCTGAATCAGGAAAGTAATTAATTATTATGCTTTTTAATGTTTCTATAGATATTACAGTTTATGCTGCACGCATGATTTGTTTAAAAATCAAGTAAATTGCGACAATAATTATTCCGTTTAATTTAGTAAAACCATCTGCGGCGGCAAATGAAACGTCATTGAATGTAGTTGCTGCTTCATTTCCTGAAATAGATCTAACTCGAGAATCCGTCGATGGTGTTGCCAATAAAAGCCATGGTGAAGCTGAAGTAGGTTCTGAACGTGTCATTACATAGGAGAATTCTGTTAGCCATCAGAAACCTGCTACTACTGGGGAAACGAACGAGGTGGAGCTGAAAAGCAGTAGCGCTAAGCAACCTGCTGAGTCTCAGCCAGAGGATTAAGAAACTCAGCTTGAATCAATGCCGACCAACATATATAATATTGTGAATGACTGAAATTTGGTGTACATGTTGTATTTTATATGTAAGTTATTATATTATGCAACTATTTACAGGACACTTTTGCTGATGTACCGCCACCAGAATTGGCTGGCCTACTTCAAAGCACATTTTGGGCCGATGCGCCCACGCCAATGATGAATGTCGATGCCGATGTTATGCACATCGACTATGTCCCAAATCCAGTTGTGGTAAGTGTACCTAATGTCAGCTTATGTCATTAGGGCCAACTGCGATGATTAAAATTTTACTATTTATTGTAGAACTATGAAAACAACGTAAATGAGACTGATGCTGTTGCCGCTGGTTTGAATGCCGAGCAGACTTCGGAATTATCTAATGATTTCAGTGGCTGACTGAGTGTTTTATAATTTTGACAAATTTTATTTCTTTTTAAAATTTCAAATATTTTGCAAATTGTATTTTTATAATTTTTTTGTTGCTTTTAAAAATAAAAGTAACTAAATCCTTTTGAACGGTCGCACTTGCGATGGATGCATTATTTATGCTCGGCTCAAAAGGATTTACTAGGTCGTGCTAAGAATATAATTGTATTGGAATATTGAATCAATTTGAATAAATATTTACAATTGAATTTTAAACTTGTGTTATGTGGGTACTGATAAGGACAAAACGATGTCCGAAATTCAACTCAGATTGACCGAAGAATTGCTAACTAGCGTGAGATGAGAGTTGAATCTACCTTATACACATTTTCTTCCTAATAAAATCAGAAATTATTATACTTTTATTAAAAATTGCAACTGCATACAAACAATAAACTTATTATAATTAGAAATCCATATTTATTGCATGCATAGTTACTTAAGTGGAGCATAGAATAATGTTTGTGCCTTTTTGCAATAAAAATTATCAAGTAAGTACCTACACCTACACAACACTACTTCATAACGGCTTCAAGCTTATTATCGATACAAATCCATACTTAAAAGCCGCATGATTAAACTTTAGTCACGTACACACACAATATTTACTCACGAAAAACTAGCTAAACTGCACCGTGTCGAGCCACATCTATCTCTTTTTTAATTTCCCTTATATATTTAAGTAAATCTGCCATAGCAAATTGCCCGAAATACATTGTAGGCCCTGGCCATCCCTTGAACCGTTTTACAACGTCAGGAGAAAAAATGCTGTTAAACACGAGCTGGTACTCGCCGTCGGCTCTATTTCTTATAAGTCGTGCTCTTCCTGAAGCTAGGTCGATGTTAGAGCATGACTTAAATCCTATTTGATCGGTATTGCTCGTGTCTTACCCAAAAAGTTTGTCGTCATAGAAGGGAATCAGGGATAAAAACGAACGTCCAGGCAACAGATGAGATCCGATCTGGTTCAGGATCTTTTCAATGAACTATTCTACTTTGTACGATTCAAAGACGGAAAACTGAATGTTTCGATGGCCTCCCTTCTTCTTTTGTCCAAAACACAATGCATACGCGTTCAAAGCAGGAGAAAAGTAATGTCTGCCATAAATGAGCTTCTTTTTGTTTAGCAAATTGTTACCGTCCTGTCTGAATCCAATCTAAAAAATAAACGAATAAACGGTGTTTTTGTTAGCAAGCACCTGAACGCAAACCATAAATCCTGCGTGATTTGAACTCAAAAGCGTATAGCAGGCGACTCAAACACGTCCTCGTCGTCCAAGTCGTCGCCGACATCATTTGGACTCCAGCGCGGTAGTGCGTTCAAGGCTGGAGCTTCGACCTCCATTTCAGCTTTAAAATAAAAATAAAAAATATTATTTATTGCACAGTACTGTATTTGGTTTCACTAAATAGGTAAAGGTATTTAAATACTGACGTGCTGCAGCCTGGCCTTCTACCACACCAGCAGCTGCCTCTGCTGCTGCTGCTACTGCTTCTGGATGCTGATGTTGATTTGCGTTTTCCATTTCTGTCGCCTCTTTTAAAACTTTATATCTCACAAAATAAACAAAATATTTATTCGAACGCTTCTGATAGAAGTTAAAGTTAAATTAAAGAGTTGGTTGCATTAGCCAGTTTTATTTATACCTAATTGTTTAATATGCAGTAACAGTAAAATACTTAGACTGCTATGTTGGTAGCGCTGCTGTGTCCTTGTTAATGAAATCTCAACCTTAAATATAAGGAGGAGCCTAAATTGATATTGCAGCAACTACGCAGGCAGGGGTTTGGAGGTCTGTCCCTGATCTCTGCTTTCGCAAAAAAAAAGTTGATGCACACACGTTCTTTTGGATTAAATAAATATGCAAAGCATGTAGTCGTAGCTACAAAACATGCGTAGCACATGCCTTTAAAATCTTTAGGTAGCAATGCCCAATTATGTTTAAACTTTCTGTCCACACTGAATGCATCGTAACATTTATCGAACACATTATTAGTATCTAAGGCACAAATATAGTTTTTGAACTGGCAGTTATAATCCTCAATTGATTTTCGGAATAAAAGCTCGAACCTTTTCCTGTCATTTATTTCTCTCTTAATAGATTCACAAATACCACAAACCTTCTAAATTTTAAAGCTTTGAACATTGCTCTCGTGCACTTTTTCCCATGTACGTAGTTCACATGATACACAAATAGTTAACACTCTATGATTTGAATGCTTTCATGGAGTCCTGTAGTTGTAAATTGCGAGTGGTTTAATATTTTGAGGTAGATCATTTCGTTTTTGTAAATATAAATCTTTCATTCGCGAAATTTTAATTTTTCACGGTAAGTTGTAGAAACATTTTACGCAAATCTTTTTTTTGTGATTGTAAAGAAAAACATAAACTAGTAATTTGAGTTTGGAACAATTTCAACATGGTTTATGCATTGGATCTTTAGGATTTTCCAATTGATGCACTGCCCGCTGTTTACGTACGTACAATGGGATTTTGACGTAATTGTAGCTATAGCAGTCACGCTTATTAAATGCGTTCATCCAATACTTTATTTTGGATTTTTAGGGTTTAAATACGGTTCAAATTCCTCTTGATAGTATTTACTGTCATTTGCAAGTTGCTGTTGCAAATAATCACGACACTGTTTGATATTGTAGATTTTGAGACAAAAATCACACGTTTGTCTTCTATACATACAATACTTTTCGGTATATACCAATTGCGTCGTCGCGCAGTCTGGGCAACCAACTATAGTTTTATATTTGCTTACTTTAGATCGATTGACAAAAGTAACATCTTTGCTTATAACAGATTTAGGCAACTTTTCATACTGACAAAGCCTCATTTGTCCTTTAAATATAGGCATTATTTTTATTTCAGTCTCGTTCCGCCAGCTTAATTAATTGTAGTGAATCTCATGCTTTCCCGGGGTCCTGAACATAGGTCTGGCATATCGTCAATAAATGAATTTATGTGCTGTGCAAATTCAAAAAACCTGTCTTTGTGATCTGTTTCTGTTAAATTTCCCGAATACTCGCAAACGCAAGGTGTACTAGGCTCTAACAACGGCGATTGAAATTTGTAATATGATTTTGGGTCAAATTTATTTAAATCAGCTGATAGACAAGTAGTTATATCAGTTTCAGCGACATAATTACTTGCAAATTCGTGGACACTCTGGCACCTGAGCATACCAGCTAGTACGTACACTGCTATCAAAGCTTTAGCATAATCCAAGCGACACGTTTGTTTGGAGTTTTGTTCTGTTAGTTTTACAAATGGATATTTAAATGAACCACATCCTTCAAATATTTTTTGTTCACTTTTAATAGTACAGAAATTTGTGATAAGATTCCTCTTAGGTAAGTCACAGCAACATGATTTGTGATTTAAAATACTTTTTCCTACGTTTTCCACCAACTCGTACAGTGAATTCTTATTAGGATTAAAATAGTCTTCGTGAATATTTAAAATAGTATTTAGAGATAACGAACCAGATTGACCCCATTCGAGGTTACTTAATTTTAAGAAACACGAGTATTTTTGCAAAGAAAACCGCGAATAGTTACAGTAGATGCAGCAATTCGTGTTGATTATATTTTCTGAGCGAAGAAACTCACACGTGATCCATCTTGCCATATAGAGTTTCTAGGTTGTACGACAGAACGTACTTACTGTCAAGATTCAAACTCAAGTGGTTTTGGTAAAAATGAGTTTCTGTTTTTAAGCATCGACTCCGCTTCCGGGAAACACACAAGTTTTGAAATACGTTATAGCGTTCTAGTTCGTAATTTTTACTGTTGCGGAATTCACGACAATTTTCTTTTTCTTGAGGTTCAAATTCTGGTGGATTTTTAAGCTCAAATTCGCGTAAAGAGCTGCCGTAATTGTACAAAACATTGCTATTAATAGATTGATGTTTGTATACTTTCGGCTTTAAAGAAAGTGCAAGATCTTTGTAAACTTTATCAATGCAAATTTCATTGTCAAGCGGTTGTTGTCTTTCACAAAAGCGAGAGCAAAAAGATTGTCTAGGTAATAATTGCTGACCGTAACCGTGAACGCTAGGGATATCGTCATGAATGTATTTACACTTGCACAGTGAATTTTCACACTTTCTTCGAGCATAAATATTAGTAAACTGATAAAACGGATCGTCCTCAGGTTTAAATTTTTTATTTCTGTGCGGGCACCGTCGTGGCATTGTATTTACATGTTGCACTGTTACAGCTAACCAAATTAATATCTAAATGGTAGGAAATTATGTATTTGCTATCAATATTGAAGCAATTATATTTCTGAAAATTTGCGGCTAGATTTTTATAGTACGTCACATGTACGCTGGAAACTGTCGATGTCTCAAATCGATAGGCTAGTTCTTCTTTGCGTCTATTACTTCGACTAAAATACGCTCGTTCGTTTTTGTCATTTTCAAATTGACGTAAATCGTGTATTGGATACCCACATGTGTCTTTAACTTCAAACAAAACAAGTAAGTCAATTTCAGGGAGTTGGTAAACTTAAGACTTATTTGCTTGCGATAGTTTTTTGTAAAAACTATCTAAATATGTTTCGTTGTCAAAAAAATGAGCGCGCTCGCAATTTCTAGAACAATAAAATTCGCAAGACAATAGTTGCTGTGCACAGGATTGCACGAACTTTGTGTCAATAGAACAAGCACAGACTTTATTATTACAAGATCCTCTTTGACACTTGATTGATTGATTTTTAGGATTATTAATAACTTTTGTTTTGTAGTTAATGCAGTTGAAATTGCATTTTGCAGAGTGTATCATTTCGTCCTACACCTATCTGTGGTCTGCAGTACGCTCAACTGGCGATCCAAGTTGAAACTACCTACCTCTCAAAATAAACGCAGCCTGTTAGTTAGCATTCAGGGGATTTTCAAACTCGCCATGTAATTCAATCCTATCAATACATGTGTATATAGTTTGTCACAAACAAAAAACGTGACTTGAAATAAATTTAAGGATTAAATATTTCCTTTCATTCTTCAGGGTAAGGCGATGTGAACACGTAAACTAAACTGGCAGTAGGTAAAAGCTTGTCCCTGCAAAGACTTTTGTGAGCTCTAGCTCTATACAAATCCCATACAATGAAGTCAGAAGATACTTCTCAAGTTGCTGTTGTTACCAAACCCGACGTTTCCGTTTGCAATTTGAGTTCAAAACAGAAACACATTTTAGATGTAATAAAATCACAAATAAATAAGAGTGAAAAAGAATTTATGGAGACACCGCTGTACCTGATAGTGACTGGCGAAGCAGGCTGCAGTAAAAGCACAGTTTTAAAACACATAAAAGAAATTCTGAATAATAAACAGCAGGAAAATACTCAGTTTGAGCACCTAATTAGCGCGTACACCGGGATTGCGGCGTTTTCAATAAAATCACAAACTATTCCGTTTAAATTTTTAACTAGCGTTTAAAATTCCAGCCTACAGCAGCAATAAAAAGCAGACAAAGTTAATAAAATCTCAAAAATGTGTAAATGAAAGTTTAAAAGCTCACGTTTCAAAAGTTAAGATAATCGTATTCGATGAATTTACGCAGATTGGACTTAAACTGCTAAATTATATTGATCAGCTGCTTCAGCTTGTCGATCAACAATACTTTGGAATTCCATTTGGAGGCAGAAGTTTAATTTAATTAGGCGACGTAATGCAGGTCGGATGTGTGGCAGACTTTAGTTTGTTTCATGCGTTGAAAGATTTGAAACGAAAAAGACGGGATCTACTTAATATAGCTCAATTTTATCGCAGCATTTCAAATTTCTTTGTTCTTCATTAACAGTTCCGTCAGTTTGGCGAAAGCAAAGATCAGGATGATTTTCGAGAATTTTTAAAGTGTCTAAGACATTCCAAGTGCACTGTAGAGGATCTTCACTACATTCGATTACGTTTGATGCGTAATGTGTCATTAAATGAACAAAATTCTGTCAAAGAAACCGTTTCAGTATTTTCTACAAACCAGCTGGTTGCAGCTCACAACAGGTAAAAAAACAATACATCTTAACTAGCTTTACTAAACTATACCTAACCTAACCTAACCTAACCTAACCTAACCTAACCTAACCTAACCTAGCCCAACTTACCCTAACCTAACCTAACCTAACAAAATATTGTTAATTACAGAAAAATGCTGAGAGAATGTTATTCAAGCGACAAAATAACAAGTACAAAGGATGGAATGGACGTATTGAAAATTGCTGTTGGCTGTCCGGTCATACTTTCAAAAAATCTATCAGTAAAGCACGGTTTGGTCAACGGCAGCATTGGCTTAGTCACTAATTTATTATTCAAGAAAAAATCAGATGGGGCTCAGGTCCTGCACAAAATTTTTATTAAATTTAAAGACAGTGCTAATTATACAAACAGTTAACTCGAGAGTGTAGAAATAATCAAATGCAAAGACATTTTATTTTCCAAAGTGAATCATAAATACGCAAGTGTTATAAGGTTTCCTGTCCAGCTCGCGTATGCATTAACAGTGCATAAAATTCAGAGCCTAAATTTGGACAAAATCAACATTCACCTCGGCTGTAGCAAAAAGTGTCCTGGTCTGGATTATGTTAGTTTTAGCAGAGTCTCGCGCTTTGCTGATATTATGATACTGGATGAACATGTGCTCAAAAACCGGATTGTGCACGATGAAAATAGTAATCACAACATATCATATCAAGCGCTAGAGAAAAAAAGATTGTTAGAGTTAGAATGCAAACAATTAAAACAAATATGTAAATATGTAAATAAATAATCATTTTTTATTTAATAACTAACAAATAAAATTACAATTTGTATTGAACTATTATATTTTCTAAATTCTACTGGTACTTATTTAACTCTGATTGAAGCTCATAATGTCCAAACGGTAATGAAAAATTCATATTATTAGGATTAGGATAGCATCTTACAATATCGAGCGAATGAAAGGCAATTTTGTTTACATCAATTAAATATAATTTATGATTTATAGACTTTATCATTTTAACATTTAAAGAAACAAGCTTGTCGTTCTCTAAAACCTCTCTATAAGTTTCGTGTAAGCACGATTTTAGACATGTTTTTGTAATTCCTTTACATTTTAATTCCTCCAAAGAGTCGTAGTACAATAAAAAATACTGTTTTGCTTTTAATAGTATAGCCTCTCTTACTTGATCAGTTTCTACTTTCCATTTTCCGCTCTCTCCAGCCTGCCATTTATACAATTCTGGATATTTTTTAATTAATCCATGGTTGCTACCTAACTTACTAAAATCAAAAAAGCTCTTATATTTATATAAATCATCATAAAAAGTATTAAATGGGTCTTAAAGATACGTAAGCGTCGAATCTGTATCTGTATACGTATTTTCAATTCTATTTACAAACGCTTCCTTTAATTCATTGTGGTAGCCGTCATACAATATTATTTTTGCATCATCTAATATATTTTGACCTATGGCAGGGAAATTATTTATTATTAATTTCTTTAAAGTTAAAGAAAACAGGCTCAAATTAGGATTAATTGATTTAAAGTTTTTACACCGCGGAGATGCAATTCGTTGCTTAGCCTCAGCTGCTGATGTTACAAACACAACGTCAACTATTTTATCATTAGATTGTAAAAATTTCCCAAACACTCCATTATTAACTATTTTGAGAAAATCCTTTTCACTTGGGCTCGACACTAGTTTACGCTGCTCAATATTTCCTTTTATATAATCTTTAATAAATGCTTCTTCGTAGTACCTTATACCTTCAATAATATCGTCAAAAATAATTCCACACTTCAAATAAAAACGCAAGAATCGGTAATTTATTACATAGCGTTTTTTTGAATAACATGTCAGTAAAAGCTTTGGCTGCGTAAGAAATGATTTGGATACACTGGAAAACTTTTTAATTTGTCCCTTTTGTTTATTTAATAGTTCGTTTAATTGCACACATTGATTTTGAGGAACCAACGGCATATCAGCGTATTTGTCATGAATTTCGGCAGGATAAGTCAAGTCTACAAGAAGGCAGTAGCCAACGTTATCGTTACCAAGTTCAGGATCTTTCCAGTCAATTAACTTTAACTTTTCCCTATCGACCCGCTAAAAGTTAGATTTTGGGACCTTATTTAACATTGAGTGTGCGTACATTCCATTTATGTCGAAAAACACTATATGCGAACGTGGTTCTGACGGCTTATAATTTTTTATATCATACTCGTTGTTTGATTGTATAATCTTTTTAGTTGAAAAGCAAACTCTGCCACGAATGCCTTCTTTAAACATTTTTATCATTTTTAAATCCTTACAATAATCAATTTTAACTCTAGATTTATACAAAAAGGCATTCCACGCAAGTCCACTCACACTACAAAAATAGAAAGGGTCAATGTTATACCATTTTAAGCTGTTGCATCTAAAATTTTCCCAAACGGTAGCTAACAATAGAGTGTCTAGTACATTGTATAATCTATTATAACTTTTAAAATCCTTTATGTCAAATACAGTACATATTTTACCTACTAATTCCCAGTCTTCGTCTGTTATTTTTTCATTCTTCAACTCATTGTCGTAAAAGCTTCTGTCAGGCATACTCACACCTGGATTTAATACTTTTAGTTATGAAAAGAAACTGTACGGAAAAGGGATTTTTCTAATTAATAAATTAACATTTTCCTCTGTATACTGTACGTGAGCTGGCATTGTATTTTTGTACAAATCTCTTACCAAAGAAAAAAAGGGGCTTGATTCTTTTTTTAAACTGTCGGTTAAACCGTCTAAGCTGCTTCGTAAGAATTGAAAGGAATCAATAAATCGTATTTTAACTCGAGGGTGAGCGCGACTTTGAAAATTACTTGCACCTGCTGCTGCTGCATTTTTACCTTTTCTATATTCTTTCGTATGAAACGGAAGATACAAATCCTTTAACGTTATTTCTAGCTGAATAAATTTTTCGCTCGTTTTTGCTATTACCTTGCAGTCTTTAAAATTAAATAGTTTTGAATCAAACCCTTGGATGAGAAAATGAAAATCGAACGAAGATGCATAATGCGCTATAATCACCAATTCATTTTTGTACTTAATTGCAAGATTACAAACAGAACAAATTGTCATGAGATATGTAACGTCTACGTGATTATGATATAATGTACGCACGCAAGTTGGTCTGTCTGAATTACTACCAATGCTTTCGTCATCGTCGTCCTCGTCGCTCGAAGTAGTATCTACATTTGTGAATTCTCTATGACACATCTCGCAAGATTTTGTCGCGAGATGCTTTTCCAATATTTCAGGACTGGGAGTAACAAAATTATTTGTTATCCGGATTTCACACAGAAGCTGTTGCGCCCAACTGAATATAGATTTGAAAAAATGCTGGACAACGTTAGGTCCATCGTAATGCTGCGTAGTTAAAACACTGACCTTTTTGTTGTTATATTTAGTAATTGTAAATGCGTAGGACGCGGCGCAAAACTCCGACTTAATCACAGTGTTGCTACTTGCATTTGTGATTATCTGGGGTGGAGAATTAAACGTTTCTAGGTCAAAAAAGCAAAGGTACGGCATTGGTGAAGTAACTATAGGCCTAGTAAACTTTAAACTTTTAAATTTTGGAAATTCTATTGTTTGTTTTTCTCCAATATTCATGCACGTTTCAGAATGAACACTTAATTTTATTTCATTGAAAAAGTAGCGAAAACGTTTTGGGCAAAAATATACTTTACATGTCCTAAGAATCGATTAAGGTCTTTTATAAGAACAAAATGGAAACATTTTTCGCCTTTAACAACTTTATTTATTAAAAATAAATTAATAATTGGTGTAAAATTAACACTGCTTGGGCGCATCATTACAATTTCACTATTTTGATGTGTGAATTTATTTATTGATAGCTTGTTATCTATTTCAAATTCTGGCACATCGTGATAAATACTTATACTTTCAGATTGAGAAATATTTGTAGTACTAAATTTCGAAAAATGCCGCAGCCAAGTAGTCGGACTATCTAAACTTTTCATTTTTTGTTTATTTTGCTTTATATTTTCTTTAATTTTATCTTGTAAATAAACAACAACAGCTACGCTATATAGGAAACAATAATTGTCTTTGTTCCTGACGTTAATATGAGATTGTTTATTAAAAGGCATTTTTAAATAACTGCTCGCCCTCGCATTAGGAAATAATTGCAATTCACCTATTTTGATTTAAAACGAGTCAACATACCTAATTACCCACCCAGACGAATTTTCCACAAATGTATTTTTCTGTTCGACAATGTCAGATGCTGCCGATAAAAGTAAATTTTTACTTGCAGCAGGATCATGAAAATCTACGTTTTTTGATTTAAAGTACATAAGGTCTGTTTGAACATCGTCTAAAAGAAGATCAGCAGCACCACTACTAGAACTAGTGCTACCTATAGTTTCGTTATCTACATACTCAGAGTATATTTTACGCTCCATGTACATTCCAATTATAATTTGAACACTCATACTTCTGTGAATTACAAACAATTGACCGAGTAACTTTTTTGAAGCGTTATCTAGTAGTAAAAATGCTTGTTCAATGTCTTGCACATGTTCATTAGGCGCTTTATAGATGTATTCCTTGATTACTCCAAGATGACTTCTTATATATTTTTTAAAAACTGATAAATCCAATTCGCCTCCAGTATCTATGTGTCCACCTCTTTGTCCGCGACGCTGACAACTATGCCTGCTCTTGTCATTGCAGTACAATGTACAATCACCACACAAGTGTATGTTTTCCACGTGGGCATCGTAAAGAACGTAGGTTCTTGAGTAGTAAAAGCATCCTTTCATAGTACAGCGTAAAAACTAAAAGAAAGTAATATGATTAAAAAAATTAATGAATTGTTTAAATTATTGTTAAGTACACAGTTTTGATATTAAAATAAAAAACAAATTACTAGATTCCTTGTTACAGTTCTTCGTGCTAAGGGGTATTGATTTGTTTCTTGATATTGTACGCTAACAGTCGACGGCAGTCCGAAAGTATGGCTTTCCTCTTCACTATCGCTATCCTACATTATTTAGGTTTATTGTTTTGCCTGGAAATTAAATTTAAATACACAAATTGCCTGCCCTACCAAAAGTCGAAGCTGCTTCGTTTCAGGCTTCTCTAGGGCTGATCCAGGTTTGATAAAGTTTGTATGACATCTTGTACATTTTTATAAGCAGCAGTAGAAACAATATTATAAACGACGTGTATGCAACTGCAAACATTAAATTTTAATTTGCTTAGGAAACCGTTTAGCATACAGCATTTTGTTAAAGTATACAACATGCATAAGTATTTGCGTACGTACCAGTTGTTTCTGAATTGAAGGTATGTTCTTTGTATGTCGTACTATTTTTATTTCCACTCTGCCAAGAACTATGTTGCTTTAGAATAAATTGTAGAAGTAGTTGTATATTCTCTGCTAGCGACATCTTTTCTTTATTAGGATCCATTTCTTGGTGATTATGACTGACGTCAATAGTCCCTAGTAATTCTTTAACAATGCGGTCAAGTCGAGCTTTGAGGCTATTGTACCTAGTATACTGTTCAACAGCGGGCTCTAAAACCTTACTTGCCTTTGCATTGTCACAGATGCTCTCATCTGCTTTGCCCAAATAACACATGGCAACCAGCAGTAGAAATTTAAATACGAGACGTGCCTTTCTTTCTATTTTAGATGTTTTCTTTGTGAATTCTAAACTGTGACTCTTTTAGAATACTGTTTTGGATTAGGTTCTGTATACGTTTCCCCTTGCAAATTTATTTTTCTTTTTCTTGTGTTTATTTTTAATCCTTGTTTTATTGCTAGATTTATTACGTCTGCCTACAATGCCTTTTTGCCTTTTCCGTGCGTGTCTTTTATTTCTTTTACTTTTAATAATACCTGTAGGTAATATTTCAAGCTCTTTCCATTCTAGGTTTCTACTGGAAGGTTTGCTGGCTGCTTCATTTATAGGTTCACTTTTAGTTACTACTTCGTCTGTATCTTCCTTGTTATTCTTTTCTGACGTAATAGGCTTACTGTCAGCTACTGATGTTTTATTATTCGTGTACTGAGAATCTAAGCGTAAACTGTTTTGTTCTGGTTGGATATTTAAATCTGACAGTAAATCTGGTTCAGGTTCTTTATTTATTCTATGCTTTCCGCCTCCAGATTTTTCATTTTTAGTTTTATATATACTATACAATTTGTCGTAAAGCTCAGGTGGAATTACTCGCATCGTCAACGACATTTTCAGTTAGAATACAAATTATTTTAGCTTTTATTATACCAAGAAACACTGTTGCCAAACACCGTCGAATTAATTTATGAGTTTTTGCTGCCAGCTTAAATTTTCGTTGTTTAATGTTCACTATCTTTTGATTTTTTCCTAACACGTGTTTATTCAAGTCTGGTTCAAAAATCCAAATGTTATGGAGGCACTCACGTACGGCTTTCAATTGATTTTCACTAGCAGATGTTAAAGCTTGCTTTTATCCGCTGTTATTCATAAATACTAAACTGTACAGGAATTCAACTTCCTTTTCTAATGTATTCATTGCTTTTATTTACAAACTTGTGTACACTTCACAGTCTCCGGTTGGGAATACATTGTTTCGCACTCAGTATTTAACTTTTTTGTCTCTTGGATGTAGTGATAAAAATAAGTAGCCCCATTCGGTATTTTTTACGCCTTATTATACGCTGAAACTAGAAATTGGGTTTGGCTTGGAACTATTTGGCGAGCGAGAGTAGAAATAACACTGCGATCCCGAGGTTGATCGAATAATACTAAATACTGGGAATTAAGACTGATATCTCTAAGTCCCGTTCTAAATGCATTCTGAAGTACAAGAATAATATTAATGTTCTTATGATGCCCGGTTTAAATGAAAAACTGCACCACTAAATCAAGATTTTCGCCATTACGAATAATGTCCATTTTGTCGTCAATTATACATAATGAATTGGATGTTGCTAATGACTTAATATCTTTCAAATTATTTGTGAAAGTTAGATTATCAGGATCTTCTGATTCAAGTTGTGTAAATATTGGCTGGTGGTTGCTGTATACGTGAACTACCTTCGAAACATCTTTGCCTATGATTTTGTATCTTTTTTGTATTATTTCAGCAATTAAAAACGTTTTTCCTGAACCAGTAGGACCAATTATTACCATATTAAACGGAGTATGCAACTTAAAATTCACAAATTCGCCAGCCATGATTTTATGATACGTCTTTGAGGCTATTAAATAATAAACTGACAAAAAATCACAGTGATTCGATTTATAAGCATATTTTTATTTTTTAACAAATTCTGGACACAGACATTTACAACTATTTGTCATTGCGCAATTAGGTTTTTGGTTATATAAAGAATGAGGATGGAACAGCGGTATTCTATTTACAAATGCTTTAACTTTACGGTCATTATTACGAGTATAAGGCGTAAAACTTTTTAATATGTTGCTATAGCTAATATTTTTCGCTATACAAAATAGAAAGTATATACAAAACTGTCCACAACAATAAGAATTAGCTGACTGTAATGCAGCACAATTTTCTTTAATAATATTAGATACTGGTGTTTGCACGTTCCGATATTTTAAAATGTCATTACCATAAGAATTAAAATAGTAACAGTCAGTAGAAGACGTTATAAAAAAAGCCAGCCAATGTTTCCTAGCTAATTTGTTTACATCAGTATTTACGACAAGCGCAATTGGGAATTTGTTAAATTTTACTGTTTCAAATACTATATCGGCTGCACACACGTAGTAAGAAATATTTATATTACCATTAGTAAAAATAATTTTTAATGCTTCTTCGATCGCGCTGGTGTTCATCTTTTAACGGTCAAAGATAATTCGTTTATTTTTGTCAATTTCAATTATTGATTGATAACTCGCGTAAATAATGCAATTTGTTACTGCTGCCAACGGCGATCTAAAATGAACTGCTATTTTTATTTGTCCTTTTTGGTTCACGCACATTGCATTGCCACTGTTTGGTAAAAGTTCTATAGCTGTAAGAACACATCCTAAACAGAAACAAAAATAATTTGATTTAAATTATTTAATAAATTCCAAACTAAGCAATTCTTATATGACAGAATATAATAAATATAATGTTAGCAATATGTACTTACCATTGGCGTAATTAAATCGGTTTAGACCGTTCCCAAGTAACTCGTTTGCAGCAGTCTTGCGCAAAGTTCTAAGTCCAAGTAAAAAGTTGTCGGCGCCTGCATTTGTACTTGCAGTAAAATTAAAATGCAATTTTCTGTGCTCTATATTTTCTCCATTTCACGTGAAACTCAATTCTTGAAGGTTGTGGTGTGAAAAATTTAACGGAGATTTTTTTATACTTCCACAGAATGCTTTACCACTCGCAAAACCTATAACAAGAATTTTTGGAATTTTTTCAAGCAGAATAGAATTCGTTGTAATTGAAGAAAGCCCTAAAGCTATTGTAAATGTTTTTATTTCAACTTGGTTTGTAGAATATTTAAAGGTTTTATTTGCAGAAAGCTGGCTTCTATGCTTATCTATAATTTCCTTCGACACGATTATTTTAGGTATGAAGAACGTTGCATCGTCAATTATGTACTTATATGGTGTCCCATTGAATCCTTTAAGAGAACTGATTTCAGAATCAAGGCAGAACTTGGGGGATTGGCGTTTAAGAACAATTCTAAATTCCGTCCCAGCAGGAAAGTATCGTGTTTGCATAAAAATATTTGCGAGAAGTTTTCCAGTCATGCAAAACTGTTTTGATAATTGTGTAGCTTCGTATCTCTTTTTAAATCCTAAGTCAGTGGCCTTAAACTCGTTTTGTGTAGTATTTGGAATATAAAATTCATCCAAAAATTGATTTTGTTTCTCTAATGGGCTTGTAGCTAAAAGTCTTTGCAAATATGAACTGTAGCCATAAAAGTTTGATAAGTCATAAACAAGTTGACCATTTACATATACTTCTAAATTGCTCCACATCGTTTGAAAAAACAAATTTGAAGGCGCCACAACGATAGTCTGAGCGCAATTGCTACCGTCTTGCTTTACAACCCCACATGTTATTGATAAAAATGAGTTTGCCACATCAAGATATCCAGTCTGATCGTTAGTTGATTGGAATTTAAGTGGATTGTGGCTTTCCTTTATTGATATGACTGGATAGCATTCAATGTAGTCTGTGCTTACTAATGTGATTACGTCAGTGGGTGGCAACTCAAAAAGATTTATTTCACTACGCAAAAATTGTTGTGATCCCTCGTAAATTGAAGGAAATTCGTCAAAAACAGAATTTATATCCATTTTTTCTTTTATTTGCGTTTAAAACACTTCCTTCTCTTACCTCTGCCTCCTTTTTGAACTCGTTTGCTTCCTCGACGACGACCTCCTCCTAATTGTTTTCTCTAAAGATGTTTTCTTTTAATCCGCCTTTGACCTTTCTGTACTCTTTTTATTGATATTCCTCTGCCTTTTTGTACTCGTTTTTTGCTCTTAGTTGCTCGTACGTTCCCAGGCGATGATTTTAAAGGAATGAAATAGGAACTTCCTTTAGGACCTAATCCGCTACTTTCGCCAGCAAGAAATGATGTCTCACTACTGCCACTACCAATTTGATTGTGAGCAGAATCTTCTAAAATACACGATTTATCGTCGCAATCGATTTGACGCATTTTATTTGTTTATAAAGTACAATTATTCACGCAATGGGCTTGAAATGCAATTTTAGAATTGTTTTAGTGTCTCTAAAATTTAATTCTCGGTTATATTCATCGACTAATATGACGCGAATTTGGTGTATGTGTTGACTTGATAACGGAAGATAGATAACTGGCTGGAATTCATGTTGTTTTTCGCTTGAATACTTATTACTTAAATCAATACTTCGAATTAACGGCAACACGTGTCTACCATAGACTTGATTTTCAATAATGTTAGCTGTTATTAACATTCTTTTTCCAGGCTTTAGTGTTTTGGAAATAAATTCATCGCTGTCCTTTTAAATGTATTCTTTTTCTTTTTCTTCCTGTTCAACTTCCCATCCAACGTTTACTCGAGTATCTTTAGTGAATTTAGTATTTTCTGGAATCCCAAAATAGTTTTCTCATCGTTTTGGAAGTGTAATTATTACATTTTCAGGTAAATTGTCAACAAAAATTTGTCCATTTTGAATTTTAAATTTAATTTCGTAGTCTGTCATTTTCTGCGTTGTGAATGTATCGTTTAAAAAGTTTATAACATTCGCTACATTCATTGATGTTGGTTCATACATCCAATAGTGCAATGATGTACTTGTGGAAAATCTAGTCCAAAGAACTGTGTTTGCATCTATTTTGGCGAATTCCAGTTCATTAAAAGGAATTTCTGATATATACGTACCTATTTTAAATACGTTTTCAGTAAATTCCATACATTTGATTAATTATTCTGGCATTATGACAAATTCTTCTTTTAAATCTTTGTAGCTTCCCATTGTCAGCTTACATTTGTTATCACTAAAAAATTCAATCACTAATAAGTAGCCTGCTTTTTGCATTTTTATATTCAATTTATTAAAAAAATGTAAATGGTTATTATCTTGTAGCTTTTCAACGTGATGCAGCGTCTCTTTATGCTGATCCACTGTTATACGATTCTCATTGTATTGCGGTTCAATTAAAGCAACATTTAGGTCTAATCCCATAAAAAACGCATCAAAATAATGCTGATCTATCATTTCCTGAGCTACAAAAGAACCAATTCCAAACTGCCGACGACGAAATCCATATATTTTAGCTAAGCTTTCCGGTATATGTATAAATGCGCCTGGTTTATCCTTGATTGTTATTAGCAGAGTTGTCAACGCTTTTTGTATTGGTTTAAGATCTCCTGTGTATGATACTCGTATTGGTGCGTTTCGTTGCTTTATAATAGAATTAAATTCAGTATAAAATTCTATTAACTTTTGTTTTGATTTAACAAACGAATAACGCGTTACTTTTGGCATTTTATATCCAGGGTACAACGGCCCCACTGGTTCGGCTCCAATTATTCTTTTATATTTTATTTTCAGGTATCTTTGTACTTTTAAAGTTTTATTTTCTTTTACGTTGTATGTTTGCTTTTGTGGTGTGTACCTAAACTCAACCAATCTGACATTATATTCTCCTCGAGGAAATGTCAATTGGCTTGAAAATGAACACATAAAGTTAGCACTGGTGTTTTGGGGAAACTCAAATTTACTTAATTCACTACTTAGTGTCACAAACACGCTTTGAGGATTAAGCATCCCTCTTTGTATCTCTGACACAACACTCATGACGATGCAGTCTTTACAGGGTTTAGCTCAAAACCATAAAATTGTCCAGTTATGCTTTTGTTATTTAGGTCAGCCAAAAGGTAGGTCCAAGGCCAAGTGTTCTGAACTTTTGTAACACGGAACAATTCTCAAGTCCAATTTTCTTTGTAACCTATCCCGCAATCAAATAATTACTGAATTAAAATCAACCTATCACATTACTTTTATTAGGTATTTACATTTACTATTGTATTAGAAAGACCTTTTTCAAATTCCAATTTGCTTCTGCTTATTCTCACAATATCATTGACTTTAAATCGCGGTGGTTTTCGGGGCAACTGCTTTTCTGCAATATGAGTTTTGAACATTTCACTCCATATTTCATATTCGTCCTGTTTTTAACAGAATTCGGTGCTTTTTTCATAATTCTTTGGTATGTGTTGTTATAATTTGTTGTAAATTGCCCTATTTTATCATCTATTTTTTCAGTTCCTTTCTCAGTCATGTAACGTTCTAATTTAGTAAATAATGTGCGAATAAATCGCTCTGCGAAGGCAGCTTTAATGTAGCTGTACACATGGTATAAAGTTACATTATTTCTTTTTCTTTTCTTTTAAAAATGTCTGAAACGCACTGCTTCTGTATTCTAATCCACTGTCGGTAAATGGCATAAACGGCTTTGCTTTTGCTTCCCGAAACACTGATTTAAACGCTGCAATCATATGTGCTGATGATTTACTTTTTAATAGCCGCTTATATGCCTTTTTGCTAAAATTGTCAAAAACTATTAGTACAAATGTATTACAGTTGTTATATTCTGCAATTAGAGATATATCTTTCAAATCTGAACTCCATGTTTCATTTATGTAATGAACCATTATTGGTCGACGCTTAAATTTGTGTCTGATATCCTTATGCAAACAATACGAATTTAATTTACGAAGCTTATCCTCAACAACGTTTTTGTCTTTCCAGTTTTTACGATTTTTTAAAAACCCTGAAATTCCTGAATACGAACCCGTTAGCCCCTGGTTTAAATATGACCTTTTTATTTCAGCCATTATTTTATAATAATTATTTTTTTGTATTTTATTGGAGATGCTATCAGATCAAAGGCTTGATAACTACTGATGACCTAATAAATACATACGAGTTTGAAAACGTTTTATTCAGTATAAGTACCTGCAAAAAACGTTTTTTCTTGAATACGCTGTATTTTATTTAGTCATGTACCGAAAAAAACGTTTAGAAAACGAATTGAAAGTCATATCCAGCGCTTAAAATTACCTACACACAAGTTGTCATCATAAATAAAAAAGTTTGCCTTTAAACCTACATTACATAATACGGACGGCTAATATATGCATCTGCAGCATTGCAAGTAAAAGGGAAGCTCACAGCCTCAAACATAAAGGGGGAGATTTAATTTATTCAAACTCGGTAATTTATTCAAGCCAGCGGGCATTCAAGAGCTCGAAACAGGGTCGTTTTTTACTACTGAAGTGCTACGCTTTGCGTGGTGAGTTAAATCAATTAAATCATTTCTGCCGCGTAGTTTTAGTTTTTGGTGACTACAAAACTACAGCGTCAGACAAAAAAGGAAACTACTAAATTTTCGTTTAGATTACAGTAAATTTTAAATAAGATGTAGTCAGTTTTTAACTGAGGAATACCTCCGGAATTATTCTACTACGGTTTTTGTCTTTTGTGTGATAAACATTATGAAAGCGGTAGAATTATTTTGTCGTCTGGTTGTATAATATACTGTAAGCTTTATATTTTAGTATAAAACAGTATCTTTGGGTTTCCTTGCATGTGAAATAAATGAGCTGACACATGCTTTTAAAACAAATGCAAACTGGATGTTATTTTGAGGTTTAGGTAATTCAGCATATTAAATGATATTTCACGCCCATCTGAGAGTCTCAGCGAGACGAGTTCAATTATGTAAATACAATATAATTTAATTTTTACGCTATTTCAACATCAAATTATCAATGTGGTTGGCAGTTGACGTTCGTGTTGTGAATATTCTAAGCAATTCCGTTACCCAACTAGCTCGCTCCTAATGAAAGAATAAATAATTTGAGTTCCTTCGTCTTTCTCCGTCGTGGAAATTTATTTTTAAATCTTATGGGCGTCACGAAATTTGAAGCGTTACTAAGTTTTATAGGTAACTATATGGTTACTAGAAAATATATCCTTGTCGCATTGACCCAATACTTTGGAATTAAGCTTATCGACTGCATTAGCTATGCTACTGAAAAGAACAGAAGCACCTAAATTTTACTTCGCTCAGTTCCAAATTTCCAGAGCGACTTAACACTTGTATCACCTATGTGACCATAAAATCATCTATTTTTTGTTTAGTTTTCAACCTGAAAGTACGGAACCAAAATGTTTTCCAAACGTGAAAACTACGCCAATTGGATTGCATTTAATTTTTTTTCAAAGCTCTGCATCATCCCTCTCGATTTTAATTCAAAGACTGAAGAAATGAAACAAACATCGTTGTTGAAAACAATTATTTGGAATTGTTATTTCCTAATGTATTGCGTCAACGTTGTACGCATAGCGTTTACATTCTGCACGCTTGTACGCAACATAGCAACTCACGGAACTTTTAACTTTAACCATTTTTCAATCCACGTTATCTTCATGATTGGATTTCCGTTGATGGGACTCTTGGCCTTCAACTGTAAGAAATGGGCTGGAGTTCTGTCAATTTTACGGAATGAGGTCTTAAGCCTAATTCAAAGCAAATGGCGAAATTCAAAAACACAATTAGCATTATCCTTGCAAAAACTCATACTTATTGTTTTGCCGGTTATCGCCTTAATAGGGCTTACATTTACAAAAGTTGTTATTCTCGCAGACCCAACAAGACCTCAGGTTCTTTTTTAACATTTGAGTCACGACCAGAAGACACTTTCGAATTTTCTCATTTTAGGAGCAATGGAATCTTCACTGTTGGTCTTTGGTGTGGGCTGCACCTATTTCGGAATTAATCTTCAATTACTGTTTTTTGAACACCTACATAATGAGCTGTCTTTCGGAATTCATTCACTCAGGAAATCAATGTAAATGTTTTCTAATGTTTGATAATGTTAAGTATGCCTGTCCACGGCTACCGACCTGAGCAACAGAACATATCGTAAGAGCCGCTTCGGTCGGTAGCCGATTGAAAAACCGTCGGTTTTCGACCATCGGCTATTTCAGCAGATTATTAATTTTCGCAAATCACATCATGCAATGCGTTTCCTAATTGAAGGGATGCTCCATAATGACATCAAGGGTCGTTGCAAAAACTAAACGGGTCGCCCATAAATGATTTCAAGGGTCGTTGCAAAAACCAGAAGGGTCGCCCATAAATGATGTCAAGGGTCGTTGCAAAAACTAGAAAGGTCGCCCATAAATGATGTCAAGAGTCGTTGCAAAAACTAGAAGGGTCGTCCATAAATGACGTCAAGGGTCGTTGCAAAAACTAAAAGGGTCGTACATAAATGACGTCAAGGATCGTTGCAAAAACTAAAAAGGTCGTCCATAAATGACGTCTTTTTCAGGCTTGCGCAAGGCACCGACCAGAACACAGTTGGTACTGTTGTCACCCTCGTCTAAGGTGATATATATAATATTTTTTGCGTCCATTGTTTTTAATAAAACCTGATGTTGAGTATTAGGCTGGAAAATTTAAGGAAACCAGTAATAATATGCAGCGCTTGTTTAAGTACCAAAAATACTAACGACACGATGTACTTTTTTAAATATTATAGTTACATCTCCGCATTTTATTAAGACACATTTCCCTACGGCAATTATGACAAATAATACAAAACTTCAATTATTAAAATAGTAGAAATATCATCGTGACATGTGTTTTCAACCAATACGTCTTATATTCTTATAGTTTATTCCAATTCAAACAAATTCAATTTATGTAACTACTATTTTTGAAAAATCTAACTATGGCCTTGAGTTTCAGTAATTTACTCGTTGCTTATATATAAAGATTGCGAGAGCTCAACTTCATAACTATCTTGCTTTTGTGAATCACTAGTCTAAGATTTCTAATCTTTTACTTTAACACTAGCAAGCTTTGAAGGGATTTTTAAGTACTCCCACCAAAGTACTAATTCCTCCAAAGTAACAGGGTCCAAGCTACCGCAATCTTTTCGATTTTGTTGCCCAATGAAAGAAAATAATCTTTTGACTGCTCCAGTACTGGAAGGTAATGTAAAAAACATTAGCACGAGAGGTAATATGGTCTTGTATTGTGAAGAACCAAAAGATTTCCGAAATTCCAAAATAGGGTCCAAACATTGGGGGTCTTTCAAGTATTTAATAATGTCACTTGACGTAGATAGTGCATCTGGCATTAATTTGCTCGCATCCCGCATCGCTTTCATCGATTGCGGTACATCAGTCTTCTCTTCAATAATTTGGTTAACATCAGGATGTCTTGAAAAATCCAGTGACCCCTTGTAAATAGGTTCTAAATGATGCAGTACAATCTGACGAGCTATGTTTAAGTTTGGAACTTTAAGTAGATTTTCAGAGGCGCAAAAATCTAGTTTAAAAATATTTAAGAAATGTGATCAAATTATTCAAGTACAAAAATAGAATTACTACTATTAAAAAGATCTATTAGACAGATGATCTTACGTTTGTGATACCACGCAAAAAAATAAGCTTTGTAGCAGGATTTAGAACGGCAGGAATGACATACGCCGGGTCTTTCATCCAACGGGAAAAGTACTTGTAAATATTTCCCAAAATAGATATTCAAAAATGCTCCAAACGAATCGAAATGACACTATTAATTTCTAAAATAATACGCAATTGCTGATCAACCCCACATGTTGTAGAACATATTCACAAAAATACTCTTTACAACAAGTAATCACTTACTATGTATAAGCGTCCAAAATTGTAGGAATAACTAAGTGAGAAATTATAGCGTCTTTTTCCAAAATATCAGTAGCAACAGCAAGCGGTTTTGTAATTTCAATAAACTCTTAAAGGTCTCATAGAAATGTTTCTTCTAAACTGTATGGAAGTTTAAGCAACTCTCTTGGACGGTTTTCGAAACGAGTTCGCTCCTCCTCAATGATTTTAGTAGCTTCTTTGAGAATGCCGTTCTTTAAACAAATAATAAATACATGCTATAAAATAAAATATTTCTATATACAATTTAATAATATCTAATAATCAAAAACTAGATCACCTCTGTAAGTGGTTCTGCACAATCAATATTAAAATTCCAGCGAGAAGCACTTCGTTTTAACAGCCCTTTACCACAAGAAACGTTGCGAATTCTTTGAATAGCAACAACTCGTTGTAACAACAAATTTGATATGTGATTTATGCGATCTATTAACAATCTAACAGACGTTGATTTAATTGCAGTGTTGATACAGTTCTGCAGAGTGTGACTAGCACATGTAGTTTGCCAGAATAATAGAGAATCGTGAAATATAGCCTGCAGGTAGTTGTTATCAACACATTCCTGAAGAGCCATTGATAAAGAATTTTCTTCATCCTCAAACTTCTCGAAATCATCTACGTCAAAGTCATCTTCATTAAAAATGTCTTTAACTAAATCTTTGTAGGCTGCGAGCATATTTGCCCCGTTATCAGTACATATAAACGAAACCTGCAAGAAATAGACAAAATTAAAATAAAGGCACACAGCAAAAACAATTCGAGCTTTATCATGTCAATACAAACACACACAAACACTGCTTGATATATTTCTTTGTTAAGCAAGTTAAATTCTACAACAACATTCTTAACATCGTTGCGTGAATTAAAAGCCGTCTGTCGTCCTGTGACGCGTTTAACAGATAACGTGCAAATATTTCAGTCCATATTTTTATCAAAGTAGATAAATCGAATTGCAAGTATTCCTTTATTCTCTCTAGACGTCCATGCCTCGACCACTAATGTTCCTGCGCTTCTTTCTCTGATTTCAGATTTTAATTCCGGAACAGCCTGCCGATATTATTACAATTTATAATTTTGTTATCTAAGGAGCATATCTAACACATCACCAATCAAACAGTGTATAGTTAAATGCATTAGTTTGAATGTATTTGCTGTTTTTGTGACTGAGTCTGCTATTCTGCGTCTAATAGTGCTTTTGCTAGGCACTGTAACTTTTAAGTCAATGTTAACTAGTAGTTTTTGAAAACTATAATCGTCTATGACAGAGAAAGGCTGTTTTGCTCTCACTACAAAATTTAGTAGCAATTCCTTCAAAATTTCTGTTTTGGGTGATTGTTAGAAAATATGAAAGAAGTTTCTTTCGAAGAAATACGGCCATCTTCGTTAACAACAGGATCATATACTACAATTCGGCAATCAGTATCAAAGATGCTATGACACTAAAAAGGATACCAAAATAAAATATGTTTGGGTAATTAGTTAAGGCATTTATTATTATTGTTGATTGTTTTTATTTGGTAACGAATACATAAAATTTGAAGAAACTACTTAACTGTAATTTAATTCATTTGTGTGATTGAAAATTGATATAAAAGTTTTTGTCACATATATATCTTACCCCTAAATGTTCCCAAAGGTTTCGGTTAGTTGAATTGTGACCTGTGATAAAATCGTTGCACGATTTACATTTAACTATAAAGCACTTACTAACTGTTTGTCCATTTGCCGATTTAGCTTCTTTAAACACTGATTTTCTACTACTACCTACGAATTTATGACCGATGTAGTCGACGTACTTGTTTAAATCATAGTAAGACAAAACACAAGTGACCTGGCTGTTTTCGTTCACGACCGGCCTCCCGGTCGACAAAACCAAAAAATGTTGGGCTCTACCCAGGCTCACTTAATTTTCCTCTGGACTCATTTGGACTCATGCCATGAGCCCATATTGAGGGCTCATGGGTTTTTCGTTTCCGTAGTGGAGTATTGAGTCCGACTCATTCAAAAGTGACCGTATGGCTCATTTTGGACTCAGTACTGTCTTCCAAAAAAATATCGAGTACTGCAAACTGAAAACTGCATTTGGTACTGGCACTGGCACCTGGCACTAGCACTGGCACTGGTGACGGTTACTGTACTGCTAGTAATATTTTAATTGAAGCAGTGGCTTTTGATGTGACTTTTGGTGTGTAAGCAGCGTAAGGAGTGTCAGTGTCAAGTAGCAAATGGCAAATGGTGTTGAAACTTGAGCTTATGTGAACCGTGGGACCGTGACAATTATTTATTTTAAAATAAAAATAATTGTGTTATTTTAGGTAAATTTTAACTACTAATTAAATGTCTGATCAGGATTACATTTTTAACAATACTTCAGACAGTTCAGATATTTTTAACGTTTCTGCAATCACAGGGCTAGATTTAGATCTATCTAGCAGTTCAGATATTATACATGGCGGGATTCGGGGGTTTGACAATATTGATAATGAAGCCGAATATATTAATAGCAAAAAAACTGATTTTATATTTTCATCTGAAGATAATAACAGTAGAAGTATGACTACCAGAAGTTCGAAAAGCAGGAGTATTGGTCTGAAATTTCATGAAAGTGATGAAAGGAGCTCAATGTTTGGTGCTCGACGCAATTTAGTTAATAATGCAACAAACATGAGCATTATTGCCCACAACGGAAGTCAAGAATCCCTGTCGGTGTCTCTACAGGAAGCAAGCAAAATTAACGAAGTTATTTCAGCCTTTTTTGACCCATCAACAAAAACAAAAACCAGTATTTTGAAGCCTTTCGAATTACGGACGTCTACTCCTACTCCTACCTCGAATAGTTTTTTGACTTCAGCATCAGTTGACAGATCTGCAACTTTAGCCACAGGTTCTGCTACCAAGTTGCAACACGAACCAAAACCAAAATTTTCAGCAAACATAAGTATTTTGTCAACAACTAATAATAGTGCAGACGTTCAGCTCGAAATGAAACTTCCAGGCATAAATGCAGTATCGTCAAGTACAAGTTGCGGTGCTGGTGCTAATTATTTGCAAGGTAAGTTTATAATTGTATATTAAAACATTAAACATTATTATGTGTTAAGCAAAAAAAGTAGCTACAGGCTACATGCAGCTATCTGCTATACATGCTTTGATGCTCCACAATGCAGTCTCACCTAATTACTGGTTATTGCTATTTGACATATTGATTTAGTTTTAGTTTCAGTTATGTTATTTTTAGTATAAATAATAACTGAATAATATTATAATTAAATATGTAACTTAAACAATAATGTATTTTTTTGTTTCGTTTTTATAGAATTGGGGGCTGGATTATTTACAATAGCGCAGAACAGCACAGTAAATATTTACGTGTCTAAGTGTGTTAATTGCACGGGCAAGAGTGGCTGCGGAGTACAACCTGTGCCTTTGCCTATATCTGCTAAGGAAGCTACATCACAATCAGATCAAGGACCCTCACGAATTAATATAATTGCTAACAATGCAGAAAATTGTAACCTACTTGTTGCTAACCTTCATGGTGACGGTGAAATTCAAGAGAACGAGTTATTAGAAGAATCAGAGTCAGAACCATCACCAACTTTGCCAACTTATATCAACAGCAACAACACGTCACCGACACCGACACCAACACCGTCCAATACAGTGATCTCACCGTTAATACCTTGTAATGACAATGACATTATTTCGAACTTCATCTCTTTTATTGTTCGTAGAGCACGATTTAATCCTTATTTGACCCTCAAAGAACCTGTTGTCATTGACGAAACTGAAACTCAAGATGATTCACATTCACGTTCACACACCATGGTAGTGCATTCACAAGATTCATCAACACCGACACCGACACCGACGCACATAAACTCAACAATGCCCGTTGAGTCATCCCAAGTTTTATCTTTACTGAAGGAAAGAGGTCCTGGTCGACCTAGAAAGCAAACTAAAACTTAATCTTTGAAAACGTCGAAAGTACCACAAACAGAGATCTGTGAATTTGAAAAACAGTGTTCTAGCAGAAATCTGACGGCACTTAGCAACAAATTATATTCAAAAAGATAAAGTGGTTCAATTTCACAATCAAAATTTCTAACTATTCCAAAAAATACTTCATTAAAAAATTCCACTTCCACATCACCAATAATAAAACGTAGAGGTCACCTTAAAAGAAAATTGGTACATAGAAGTGATGAAGGCGATAAAACAGCAATAATAAAGAAAAACCCAAATTCATTCAAATTCAAACCACCTAAGGGTTCTGTGCTGAAGCTGAAAATGAAAAAATCAAATGCCGTTGTAGCAGCATTGGATGACAATGAAACACCAACAACTTCACCTCCACTTCTAGTTCAACAATCTAATCTTCATCAAGACAAGGAATCTATGCCAGTATTGCTGCCAATAGTGACGACACGTCCACGTCCTTTAGTTTCATCTCTCCAGTAATACGAGCAATTATTTATCTTCCTGATAAATCCGTCTTCATATTAAATCAAGAGCAACTGGAGGAAACAGAACTAAGACTCTTGGACCAGGGGCCCAGTCAGCTTTTCGTGCTTTAGCTCGATCCAACATGAAGATTGGACGTATTGAGGATGTGACACCAATTCCGTCAGACTCAACCCAGAGAAAGGGTGGTCGTCGTGGTCGACGATTGTAGAAGAAGACGAAGAAGGTCGGAAGAGAAGGAACAACAACACCACTTCGAGAACATCCATTTGTTTTACACATACCTGTGGAAAGATTTCATAAGATTTTTTTAAACATTTTGATTTTATTACAGTCAACACAATCCACGAAGCAAATTAGTGTTAGCATTTTCCCGTTCGAATTAGAAGTAAAAGACTGCAGAACTGTGAATAATTCCATGCTGCAGTAGCTGCAGTGCAGTTGTGCAGTGTATAGAGTTATTAAAAATCTAAATTCTGTTGTTGCATTTACATATGTGACTTACCACAACATCTGACTTAAAAAATGAAATTGACCACACTAACGATGAAGAACTATAAGTACTGTTACTATGATTTTAAAAGTACAACTTTTAAAATGACAATATTTCACGCATAAAGTCATAAAATATAACACAAAAGCTGTGTAATTAGTTAAGTAGTGTAAGATTAATGTTGTGATTGTGACTTCTGACTTGAAAGATTATGAATAAATTAAAATCAGTAATTTAAAATTTTAACATTTATTGATACCATTTTTATTCGTGATTGTTTTTGTACAACATCATTTTGTGATACGCAATAACGAAATGCATATTAGAATTCATTCATAGAATACAAAATTCACTTGATTGCCTGCCAACGCCAACTGACAGGTAACTTGGTAAAAAAATAATTAAAAAACATAATAACTGGATAACCTTAGTTTGCTTGAAGTTATAAAATTCATATTTTATGGCTAAGGCTAACACACTAACACACTAACACAACATAAAATTAGGTGTTTACGTTTAAATAACTCTTAACATTAAAAGTATTTAAACTTTACTAAAAAATTGAACACACAAAAAAATCATTTTTTCAGCTCCCATTTTCATTTACACACTATAAAATCGATATGTACAGACTACGACTACAAACTGTATACTGAAACTGAAAGCACTTACTGACAACTGACAGATTAATACAAACACTCACGACATTTGCTTGTCATTGTTAGTTTATAATTTCTAATAATTACATAATTCATTATGTATATCGCATATAAGAATTTATTAAAATTATTTGAATCAAAATATAAACATCATGTGCTTATCGATGCAAGATGTAAACTATTAAATAATATGAACTATCAAAGTGAAAAACCTAACATAACACAACTTAGCACAACAACAAGCTATCAAGCAATGTTAGGTAAAGACAAGAACAAGAAACTTACAAAAGTTTAAGTTACAAAGTACAAGGTACTGAAGAATGAATGCTAAATCGGACAGTTATGATTATAATAATTAAAATGCTAGAATCACCAAATACTGTGTCCCAAGTCCGAACAATCGCAACACTCACTCAAAACACTAAGAAACTAGAACTAGGAAACTAGGAACTGAAAACTGGTAAATTTTGTTTTTTTTATCCTGCTGTGCTGCTTACTGCTTAACGGTTGCATCTATGATTTGACACTTGTGCGACTACTGCGACTTCAACTACAGTCTACTTCAAATGTAAACTAAAGTTAATAATTTAAAAGCAATATAATTAATTAGATCTCAGTCTTGCTCTTGATAATAGTTACTGATTACTGATACTGATTCATTCTGATTTTACATTTTACTTCAACTTTCACCATGACAAATATTGGAATTGTCCGAAATACCTAAATATTGTAAGTAATTAGTACTTTCAAACTGTAATTCGTTTTATTATTTACTTATCTTGTTACGATCATGAGACTGACACTGACTACTGACGCTGAAGGGCAGCGGCAGCTAAGCCTAAGCGTGTCGCCTGTTTCTTCTTGTTTTGCAAGTGGAGTCTTGTACGGTTGTGTCTACCGACGCTCGAAAGATTCTTTAATTTGATATTGCACACCTTACATTTATATTTCAGCGGATAGTAATGGTTTCGAATATGATCTCGGAGAATTTTTGCAATCGTGGTGCAATCTCGACTCATCTCTTGACATATCTTGCATTTATACACTGTTTAAAGCAAAAAGCAAAAAATAATAATGAGTAAGTAAAACTGATTATGACATGAGCATCAACATCAACCTTTAAACATGCAATGCTATCAGAGTTTTGAAAGCATGAAATATTTTCGCTTTACCCCTACGCCAATAATTTGTGCATTGTTTAGTAAAAGAAAAAACGGTGTTTAGTTTTAGATGTTACAAATAGGAAATAATAAATAGTAGATTTTATTTGTCGTAAAACTTACTTTTGACTAAATCAGAAATCGTTGTAGTGAAAAAGAACTGAAAAAAACGGTCGCCTAGAACTTTTAGCATTGCTAATGCAGCAGGTGACTGCCATTTGTCCTTCATATTATTGTTTTGACGATGTACCAAATCCGTTTTTTTTGGTTTAGGTGTGGACTTCGTATTTAAATGTCGTTGTTGCTGCGATTTTGAATGACCTGCCTCTGCTGCCTTGACTGGCTCTGGCCCATGCCCAGTGTTCAACGTTAAGGATGATGATGATGCGATGGCTGCATCTGAAGTTGAAGCCGAAGCTACATCTTTGACGTTCATATTATTCTTCTCACGATACACCAAATCCTTTTTTTTGGTTTAGGTGTTGAATTCAGATTTGCATGTCGACGTGGTTTCTGCGATTTTAATTGCTCTGACTCTGGCTTGACTGGCTCTGGCCCATGCCCGGTGTTTAACTTTATTGATAATGATAATGCGATGGCTGCATCTGAAGTTAAAACTACATCTTCGACGTCGGCTGCAGCTGCAGATGCAGAACCCACAGCCACATACACTGGAATTTTAGCTTCCTCGACAACACGAACATTTCTTTGGCTTGAGCTTGGATTGGCAATTTTGCTTTCAGCCCTTGCTGTATATAAGTAATCAATAATAATTGTCAGAGTTTTATCGTATGATTCAAAGTTAGTTTTTTCAATAGCACGAACACTTAAATTAGGAGGATTTGGATCTGGATCAGCTATTTGATACTTTCCATTTTTGTTTTTTTTTGAACTTCATTGACAAGCGTTTTGATTTGGAAAACGTGGAAGTGGGCTTATTAATACCTTTGCTAGACTTCTGTATTTGTTTATGGGGACGTCCACGGCCACGGCCACGGCCACGTCCTTTTTTATTTTGCTGTTGATGCTGATGCGGAGGCGACGGAGGCGACGGAGGCATCGGAGGCATCGGAGTCGGAGGTCGGTAAACATTTCGATCCTCAGATATTAAGTTCAGGAAGGGTTGAGGACTCGGGTCCTCCGCGTCTTGATCTGGAAAAAGAGATTGAGGATAATTTTGTTGCCTTAGTTCGTTAAACCTTGATCCCCACGCATAGTCATTATCATCGTTACCTTCAACGTAATCTGTATCAACAAATTGTTCTCCCTCTTCTTCTTTTACTACTTCTACTTTAATGGTTGCACTGGTTGCAGGTGAAACTGGTGCAGGTTCAATAAAGTCATTAGAATTATTGGAGCTTGCAACTTCAGTGTCTAAACAGCATTCAACAGTGATTGGGAGAAGTGTCGCAAGAAGGCTTCTTTTTTGCGACACACCATTTGGATTTGGATGTGTAGTCACCACAGTCAAAATTTCTTGAGGAGTGTTGCTGCCGCTGCCGCTGGTGTTGGTGTTGCTGGTAATATCTTTCGCTTCCGGTTCATTTGGTTTTGGTTCACTGGCACGAGATTCACTGTCACTACTTAGGGCTGCGAATGCGTAGCACGCTGAAGCTGGCAAGGTTGAAATTTGAGTTGAAGTTGAAGGCAATGCTGGCAATGTCACTTCTTTCACACTTAGATCTAAAGGTAAATCTTGTATTTCCATTTCTTCTTCCTCTGGTTCTGTTTGCGTACCTAAAGATACACCACCATGGCACTGTATTTTTGTGACATGAATATTTACGTCACAGTAATTTCCAATTGAGATTAGTCCAGCAATTTGATCTTAAAAAAATTAACAAAACATTATTTAATTAGGTTTCGCACGCTATCAGGATATTATACTAGATCAGGATCAGGGTAACGTATTGTTTCCTGATTTCTATCTATGTCGCATTCTGCATTTTATTTTTAATTTATTTCAATTAAATAAGTTAGCTTGGTAATCTTAAAATGTCAACTACTGATGTTAGAAATGTAGATATAACCAAATCATCAAACTTAATATAGCGTAACATGCAAAATGCTGCTGCAACAATGCAAAACTAGCCAACTTTAACCTTTTAAATCATAAGAAATATTTAACACAGTTGTTGTTGTCGTTGTGGATGCCGAAAATGAATTTGTAGACCCGATCTGTAGCGACTTAGCTTTATTGGTTAATTTTCCCATGTTAACTGGTTTATTTCTATTCATGGTCAGCTTCAGCTAGTGCTAAAATAAATCAAATGTAAAATCTGTGAATTATTTAAATATTTTAAACTTAAACAATAGCAACATTCACAATAATTAAATATAAATACAAACATATTACAAAATTCTGTTAATTTACTTATTTATACCTGCATTCAGTCCGTTAGTTAAAAGAAAATCAAACGCGAAGCCAACAGTCAATTGTTTTCGCTGAAATCTTGAATCCTACTAACTTATTCAATAATACTCTTATCAGTTGTCAGTAAAAAACTAAAGCGATAGTAGTTGATTTAAAAATATTCGTTACAGTTTTACTTTTTGCTTTTGGAAAATTTGCCAAATTGTCAAAAAATTACTACTTTTTTAACTAAATTGAACTCTGAAAGTCTGCCGTCTGACTCTGACTGACGACTGATAACTAACAACTAATTGCCCTTAGAACTCTTTAAAAAAACACCCGCAATTTTGCTTCTATTTTGATAATTTCTCGGTGTTAGTTCTGTGACGACTCAGACGACTGTGACTGTGCTTAATTCTGCTAGGTCTGGTGTTATAGCCGTGTGCGTACTGCGCACTGCACTACGTCCTTCATACGTTTATAAAGTGTTTAGTTCCTAGAGCTTGTGTTTGCACTGTTACTGTTTGTAAATTGAAAAGTGCAGCTATTAGGCTACTTATTCAGTTTTAAAGCTTCGCACACATACAAGTAATGTATGCACGTGATATTTGGGCAGTCAGTTGGCCTATTGGCTTTTGCAAGTAAAATAGCGGGAATCTACGTCACGTAAACTGATAAAGTGTTGTTGTTGTTGTTATTAATATTTTGCATGTGCAGAACGTAACATACAAAAAAAATAAAAATAAATAAACAATTTAAGCTTTTCACATGTACTTGTACTCTGACTCACTGTTACTTTGGTGGGTTGGTTGGATTAGGTAGGTAGGTGTGTAAACACAATGTTACTATTTTTGTTTTAGTTTGACTTGCTTAACTATTTAAGGGTTAAGTAAAAAGTGTCTTGTGTTCTGTGTTCTGTTTAATTCTTAAATTATATGTTGCTGGAGCACTAATACGGTTGACAGTACTTTGTAGTCTCTGTAACTTATTACACAGTTTTATCTACTTACTGACTTATGGACTTAGTATTAATTACAAAATTTAAAATATTAAATCAAAAGTTCTACCAGTTTCTTGTATTTAGTATTCAGGTATTTTTTAATGTACTTCCTATTTGTTTCTGTTTTTAATTCTTCAAGAATAAATAAATTAGTGTATTAGGGTTTTGAGGAGACACGGGTCTACAGTCTTTGTGTCTTTGTGTTGATAAATAAATAATAACTACTATTAGCAGCAGCAGCTACAACAATGTCTTCATCTAGATTGAACTGCACTGGCCAGGTAAGCTGATACTTAATACTTTATTTGTACTACAGTTATATTAAAAGTGTTAAATTAGTGTTACAACAAGCAAAAATTGAACTAATAAATTATAAAGGTGTTTTTTGCCTTCTTACAAAAATAAGGCACACCAGCCCAGTGGTGCCACAGCTTGACTCCATCTAAAGCTGTGGCTGGCTGGGTTTCCCTCCCACGATCTCGACCTTAAGCCTTACTTTAGCCTTGTAGCCCCGGCCAGTGGATCTCCCAAATCAAGAACGTCAAGCTTCCTAGTTCACGACGTTCATAGGGCCTGGGATCGATCTTGCCGACTGTTAATGGGGACAGTCGTGTCGGCCCTTGGGAAAGAACTCGCTTCCGCTTTTCCCTTGGCCCTGGCAACAGCTGTTTAATGGCTACAGGCTAATTAACTTTTTGCTGGTCGTTAAACCACTGGACTGCGTGTCCCTGTGTGATACATGGGGCTATGAAAACCGTATATAAGTCTCTAAAATGGTCCTATATAGAAAATCTCTAAAATGGGACACAATATTATTCTATTTTTATTTACAGACTATTGAAAATGTTGACAAGAATGGCACAACTACTGATTCAGACACGAATAAAACCATTCAGTCCTGTGAAGTTCAAGATCTAAAAACTGCCGAACTTCAGAATGTGAACTTGGTGTCTTACCCATTAGCCGATACGCATGGGGATGGGGATGGTATAGTTTACATTGAGCGAATTCCAAATAGCTTGAGAGTAAATGGAAAAGAATAAGAAGTAGTATACACCAATGTAATCAGTGGCTCAGGTTCAAGTGGCTGCGCCTATCAAAATGAAACACTTGAAGACTCTCAAAACGATGAAGAAAAACAAGGTATCTATTCTAGCAAATGTATTTATTCATGCATGCAAAGTATTCAAATTTAAATTACAACACAATTACTTTTGTATCAATAAAGGATCTAAACTAATTTATTTAACGCCAGGCAGGCAAAACACATTACGCTTAAATTCAAAGCTCTTTGTTGATAAAACATGAATGAGAATGAAGGCTAAAAATTGTTTTTCAACTTTAAACGTTGTTGCAATATTATTTAAAACAACTAATTTTGCTAATTTAACAACCGTAACCTTTATTGTAATATTTGTATCAGGTTTGCCTACTCAGCCTAATATTCCTATAAAATCACTGGAATTCAGTTGTGATTCAACACCACATCCTGCTGCTCCAAGACATGATGATATTTTAGCTGATTCCGAACTGGAGTGTGACCGTGACCCTAGAGACAATGATGTTGCCGCTGTCAACGTCAACGTTAATGAGGATAACGATAGTGACAATAATTTCACATCCGCTAACAATAATTCTACCGTTTTATCAAATTTGGCACTGCTTGACACCAGCCAACTTGAAAACATTGTTCGTAAGTATCACATAACACTTACCTGTAACTGTATATTTTGCAGAAGATTTAATATAACAATGGTATTTGCATTCTTTTGTTACTAATTTAATTTAGTTATTTTTAAAATTGCGTATTAATTTTGTAACATTTTTATTTTATTTTCAGAAACTTCAGTGCTGGCATCACTTAATTTATTAAAGTCGTTGGCGGGATCACATGTTATCAATTTAGTTGTCAACGTTGGATGTTCCAACTCATATTCTCGCAATGACTCTGATAATGCTGTTGCTGGCGTTGCTGCTGCTGCTTCTAATACCAAGCTACACTGCAAATGCAAAAGCAAGATCAAAACTTCAATTTAGTCCCAGTCCCAGCCTCAGCTAAAAAAGATTCTACACCATCAACATGTGCAGTTGTCAATACAAGTAAGCAAAAAAATGTAGTTCCAACTGTATCTAAATCTAAATGTTAACGTAGTTCTAGGTTACAAAAAGATAAAACACCGTCTGTGCCTCGTTCAGCTGTTGGTGTATTATTTAATAAAGTGCATTCAGGCATTAAAAAAAACTCCCAATGTCAATAATGATGGCATTAACATCATCCACGGTCCTAATTCTGTCAAGCCCGAGCCTAACAGGTATGAAAGACGCAAACGTAGTCGCAGTCCTAATAATAGCAGCGACAGCAATAGCAATGACACCGAGTTTCAAAATTATTTACAATTCAGTAGCTCGTATTTAAAGCCTCAAACTATGCGTAACGTATTAGGAGCAGGAGCAGAAGGTAAACTAGCTAGTTGTAACGGAGCAAGAAAAACAGTGTCAGAGAAGTCAGAGTCCTCAGAGTCAGAGTCAGACGATGACAATTTAGGCAAACCAAAAGATAACACAAAAGTTACTGAAACTGACCTTGGCCTTGACCTTAATCCTATAAGCAACTTAGATGGTCCTGATGGTCCACGTAAAAAAAGTATCAAATTAAAAAAATATTCTGATTTAGTCAGCAAATACGCAACTAAAAATAAGAAACTACCAATGCAAATTATCCGAAAACAGTTTGATTATACGAAACAAGGTTTTTATTTGTGTAAAGTTGAAGGTTGTATGTGTGCTGTTAAGCACGCACAGTCTCTGCGTCGACACTGGTTCACTCATGTGCTTCAAGAGGAAGACGACGACATGAATTCTGACGATGGCGATGGCTTAGATAGCTACACTAGTGTAAACACCACCCACATTAAGACTGGCTTGCACAGCCACAATAATTCCAGGGACAGTTATAATTATGATTTAGATTTAAGTTTTGGGTCTGATTTAGACTCAGATGACTCAGAGTCATACCAGTCCTACCAGAGAGCTGAAACTGAAAGTAATGAGAGGTTAAAACGACGACGGGCACAGGGAGGCTTGAAAAAGCATTTGTCACAGAAAAAATTAATTCTGGACTGATTTTGTACTGTATATAGTTATAAATGTATCTGCACTACTTGTAAATATTTTCGAGTTATGTATTTTGTGTAATATATTTTATACTTTAATTATTTATATTTACAATTAATAAATGTATCTGCAGTACTTGTAAATATTTTCGAGTTATGTATTTTGTGTAATATATTTTATACTATAATTATTTATATTTACAATTAATAAATGTATTTGCACTACTTGTAAATATTTTCGAGTTATGTATTTTGTGTAATATATTTTATAATATAATTATTTATATTTACATTTTACAATTAATTGTATTTCATTAAAAGTCAAGATTTTACTTATTTGCTTGACATTGACATTTTATTACATTTAAATGTTTTTTTTTATTCATATTATCTAATATAATTTAATTAATTGTACTAAATAAACAAATAAAATAAATCAAAATGTTCGATTTGTAATTTATCATTCAGTTTTGGTGTTGAGTCCGTTCACACAATGGAATATTAATACTATTTTATTTTATTATACATTTTTTATAGGTAGGTAGTAGTAGGTACAAATTACTTTTAGTATCTGAGGGGTCGGCTCATTTCTGAGGGAAAAGGTGGAAATTTTTCGTCGGACTCACTGTGAGGCCCATGGGCTCCTTATGGACTTAAAAAACGAACGAACTCGAACGGCACTTTTTTCATCGGGCTCACTCAAGGCTCAAAATTTTTAGTTTTTTTTTAAATAAGTGACTACCGTTCACAAGTATTTTCACAAGCAAAAGTGACCGACTGTCTTACTATGGTTTAAATTGAATGGTAGGTCAAAAATTGGCACTTTAATTAGCTGACATTCGTTAAAGTTAAACAATTCTTCTGTACCTTCATTTAATGTCATAAGGTTGGATTTTCGCTTATTCATTGGGATGAAGAGAATTACCTGGGTGGTAAATTTAATTACTATTAACTAAAAAGAATTTTTATATCTCGAAACTGAAGGAAAAGAAAACGAAAATACAGAGGCAGGCAGTTTGTACGCTATAGTTCACTAGCATTAAAAGATATGCATAAAAACAACCCAGTGAGCCAAAATTTTTCATTTATTAATAAGGTAGTTTAGGAAAACCAATCGGTGCCGTGCGCGGCAAATCGGCTACCGTGGATATCTACGGCTAGCCGTGTCTACAAGGTGTTTCCAATCGGCTACCTATCAACTATCAGCATCAGCCGTTGAATAGGCACGATGTTAAGTAGTTTTTTTTAAACATGTGGCAATATTGTTCCTCAATAATTTGTTGACATACTTTTGATGTAGGAAGACGAAGTTCACTAAAAGACAAGACTTAAAAAATGCGATTCGCCACTGTCGTCATCTACAGATTCTCATTCAGCTTTTCAACCGAAGCAACGCGGAACTAATTTTCTACTGGAAACTGTGCTGCTTCGCTTATATCATTGGAGGAGTATTCTTCTTTATCCAATTTTTTCACGTCGATCCACTCCCTGCCCTGTTTGATGTTTACATTGGGCTGACTCTCATGGTAGTGTACATTGTGCTGTACGAAAAAGCGTTCAAGAGCCCACAGCAGATGGAGCAGTACAAAAACTTGATTCTAATTTTGGCGCATCCGAAGTCGGCGTTTTGGGGCGAATCGTTGAGCTCAATGCGTAGTTCGAGCGAACAAGCGCAGTGCGCTTGAAATCTCGCGGGTTGTGCGATCGATTCCAAATATTGGAATTCAAGTCGGAGTGGTCAACACAATAGAGAGGCTCTCAACGTTGAATTTTATTGATTTCTTTGCTTCTAATGTTGCGTCGCTCCTTGTTCCTATTAAATGAGAAGAATACATTATTTTAATTTGTGGCTCGAGAGTCATTCAATATTTTACGGTTGGTTTCGTGAGAAATTCACGCTTATATATGCTATGATGTGTATTTACATATGTCTATAAGTATATCTGTTTACTATAGTTCCAAATTGAATCTGCTGGTAATATTTTGTAAGCTTGTAAGTAGTACTAAAGCTATACGATTTAAATTTTTTCTAGTTTTAGACAACAATTTTGTTTATTCTTCACAACAATAGGAAATATAACTTTGTATTCGGCTCGGAACTGAACGGAATTATTTCTTTCCTATTTTCAAGAGACTTTGCTCGCCAAGAATATGACATAACTACAAAATTAATGAATACGTTTAAAAACACTAACTTTTAAAAATTTGATGACAAACGGAGTGTGACTGAAAAAGTCAAAATTCACCCAAAATATTTACGATCTCTACTACATATGTAAAACTACAATAATTTTTTGAGTTGTTAAAAGCTCCTAATGAACAAAATTTTTCGTCCAAAACAATTAAATGAATGTCGTTGCTGGAAAAATGATTTACTTATACGCCCGTCTTTGCCTTGCCCGTCAAAATGGTACCAAAATGCGGTGTATTAATCTGCAGGAATCACTGTACAGTCCAGGCTTTCTCTTATATTTTTGTTTCTCCACTTCAAAGACCTTAATGAGAATTCACAGAATTATAGTGCATATTTTGGTGTATGGAAAATCATACGCTATTTGGGCATTTAAAAAAATATCAAATATCTACGCTTTTTTCAAATGTTACAAGGTCCGCAAGGTGTCAATTTTGTAAAATTTTAAAAATATGCTCCTCACTGACGTTTTAAATTGCGAAATGTGCTATTCACGCTCTTTAAAAACTGTCAAATTTCTTATGTACGCTATAAAAATGAGGATATGTTGATAAAATCATTTGTGGATGATCCCTACTGCAATAATTAGCATTAGGATGCAGAGTGGTCAACTTCTGTATTAAGGTACAAACATTGGACGATTTAACATTTAATAGTTCAAATATTTAAATGTTACGAATATATAAAAGCATGCTAACGTATGATTTTGCAAATTTATAAAAACATGCAAATTAAAAGTTTTGCACTTTTCAAAAACATGAAACTAACAGTTAAAACATCCGTCTTGTTTAGTGTTTTAATTAGACGTGAATTAAATTATTTAATTCTGTAGCCTAAATTGGACTTAATGTTAGACTATTTTAATTCTTGACTAGCGATGCGCATATTATTAACTATACGGAACTTTTTTTATATACAAAATAAATGTAATTAAACCTCGTGTCTTAGCTAATCATGTGTGGAGCATTGCTTACATATTTACAAATTTACTTTGACATTATTTGACTATTTGCAGTCTACGTCCTTTGTGCCAACGCACTTAGGAAACAAAGCAACTCATCAGCAGTTTTCCTGCCACTTATTTCCTCCATTTAAATTGTTTTCCTTTTACTCCTCAAACATATTTCAATATTCACTGTACATTGGAAAAACTCAAGTCACGTTCTGTTGACAAGTTCAACATTTCTGTTCGTTCTCCTAAATCAGATTACAAAAGCTGGTCACGTCAATTCTAAATTTCCTGTCAGTATTAATTTGTCGGATACCATTTGTCGTGTTCAATTTGCAGGGAATAATAATTGAATAGCTAATTTGATTTCAATTTTGAAATAAATTAAATGTCAGTGTGTGTCCAGCAGCATTGTCGTCATCCTCTGCTATTGTTTCTATCATCACAAATAATATTAAACTTATTTTTAAAAATATGATAATTAAATGTAAGCGTAACGGGAATGGCAATGTTTAATTTACAACCCATTTTACTTATCATAAAATTGGCCGATCTGAATTTTCTGCCAAATCTACGATTTCAAATGTTCAGTACCCACCGCGTTTTGAGTTTCTCTCTACAACTAGTTAGGAGTTATGCATCTTAAGAGTGTAACAGATTTTAGTAGAATGCCATTTTGTGTGAAGCTGGTCATATTCGTTTTTGTGATGGACTGAAAGACACGTTAATTTCTAATTCACATACAAAGATGCCAAACCCATGTTAAATTGTAGTTGTCAGAGCAAATAACATGAAGCAGTGTGAAAGGCTTTAATTGTTCATAATTTAAAAAGATTAAGATTCAAGACTCAAATGTTGAGTTTTCAAAAACCGCACACCTTTAAATTACCTGCCAAATCCTAATAACAATTTTTCTTGAGAAAACCTAAATGTAAAATTCAATCAGAAACCGCTTAAGAGTTACGTTTCCCAACAAGGTCAAAGGATCCACAGACTATAAGACATGTTACGTTGGGATATGTTGAAGCATAGGCATTTGATGACATTGACTGACTCACTGCCCATTGTTGTGATACGTGTTACTTGCAAGCAGCTCCTTATTTCGAAATTTCGAGAGTCATGTCATGTCCTGAAAAAACTTAAATAGAATAGTTTGCACTTTTCAAAAACATGAAAATAGAACATTTTGCACTTTTCAAAAACATGAAAATAGAAAATTTTGCACTTTTCAAAAACGTGAAAATAGAACATTTTGCACTTTTCAAAAACGTAAAAATAGAACATTTTGCATTTTTCAAAAACATGTAAATAGAGTATTTTGCACTTTTCAAAAACTCTTAATTAAAATTTCACGCATGTTTCTCATTTTGTTTTTATGACATAGCTGATTTTGATTGTAGCTCAAATTGAATATGGTTCATTTTGGTTCTTTACTCTATATGTATTGCCATTATAAATCAGAATACTAATTCATTACAGAAATAGCAAAATTTTTATACAAATAATTCAAAACAATGTGCAAGACTCACGAATTGTCAGTGTAGAGATAAAATTTGACGAGGTCCGGATTTCCCGCGGCCACAGACGCAGCGCTGGCTGGCAGATTAGCTAATAATCCTGTAACACAAATACAGATTATTTATTGTTGATCGTTTACAAATTATGTAGGTAAGTAGGTAATAGGTACTACACTTTTTTATTGCATTTAATTTGCACGTACAATTTTTAAAAATCACTTTTTTCAAGGCTGATACAGTTGTTCTGTGCAGCAAGCCAGATAGTAAATGAGTCTCCTAAAACTTGAACTTTCTTAAAATTTATGAAGAAAATCGTATTAAAAATAAATAAATTAGTTCTGTTAATGTATTTAAATGCCAACGGACTTCTGATAATATTGCTCAAAGGGATCCTTATTATACCGCATTGCTTTAATAATGCTTCACGGATGTATTTTAATGCCGCGTGGAATGGATGGCATTTAAATGGTGTATTATCCTAAATACGATAAAAAATTAATCTCCTTAGAGGTCCGCTTAAAGTTAAGTAATATCACATGCTATTTCTGATGCTATATTGACAATCGTCAACGCCAAACTAATACGCAGAACACAAATACACGCACATTAATAAAATGACATTTCACTCGATTTTATATAGGAAGCGTCCAACCATGACGTCCCGGAAAAATCCGGATTTTTAGGATTCTCTCTCCTCAGGTAACCATTGCCTAAATGGATACCTTTAGCATGAGATGTCACTAGCAGCCAAGTAGACCTATTGATGCTAATGATGACGTTATTTGTGGACGATCCCTTGACTGTGTTATTATATGATCTGTCAAACTTTATGACTGGAGCAAAAAGCTTATAACTATATAGGGGGTGATAAAGAGCAGTCTCGTTACCACTACCACTTACGATAAGTTTATTCAAAAAATTAAAACCTTTTTTATTTAATTGTAAATTACATCGTGTTAAAATCAAAATACGATTCTAGGTATGATGTAATTATGTAGGATGATTAGTAACCAAAATTATTCAATATAAAAAGCACTATGTGCACCTACAGTTCATTACGTCGGATTTAGAATTGCATGTATGTAGTTCTGTAACTGTGCTTACTGCTTGATTTAAAATTGCAATAAAATTAGAAAATGCATTAAGTACTGCCGGAAATGTTCAGTGCAAGTCAATCGGTCCCTAACGAGCTCTTAAAAAAAATTGACCGAGGGTCCCTTTTTCTCGAAAAAACTACCTTAATTTGAGCCAGCCTGAGCCGGGAGGAGGGAAATCGTTCAACACCGTTCTTTTTATCTATTTTACCTCCTCCGGTCATAGTCTCGGTCTTTGAGGGAAAATTTTCTCCACCTCATTGAGCTTTTACCACAATCCCCAATCTGAGCCAACCCCCTAGGTACTGGAAGTAAATTCTACCTACCTAAAAAATGTTCAAGACTAATACTAATATGACTGAAACTAATACTACTTGGCGTAACACCATGAAAATGAAAATAAATCAATAAATGCATAAATAATATATAATACACACAAACACCAAGGGACATTTTATTTTTTATTATTATTATGTTTTTGTGTTTCTAGTTACAATTTATTAATTAAAACTGTTGCGTCAAACAATTTGATAACTATTTATGGAAAAAAAAGATTTAATTAATAATAACTTAAAATTAAATTATTAATTAAAAATTAAACTTAACTTAATTCTGCATAATCTCACTCAATATTTAACAACAAAATTAAAATAAAATAAACATATCAAATAAAATCTTAAATTGGACAATAGACAACATAGTAATATTCTGTAATGTACAACAATATAAATTTAAGTATTAACACAGTATTTACTCTGGCTCATCCTCGTCAAGAAGTAGTTTTTTGTGTGACAATAATTTGTTTTTGTTGCCTTTGCCTTTTTTTCGCTTTATACCTTGTTTATGCACAACATTTGACATCTCTGTCTCAGATCCACTAAATTACAGAATTCCAGGAAGTTGGCAAGTCTCACAGCCACACGGTTTTGCTCTTGTTCCAATATTTAGTTCCAGTTCCAGTTCCAGCACAAACACAAACAAACCACCTCCACGACTCACCCACAACTCACTCAGTCCTGTCAGGGATCCTTATCACGAAACATCATACCAATTTTTCCACCCTTTGGTGCGCTGCTCTACTTCCTCACACCACACGTTACTTATTAGCTTTTTCTGGTTTCTCAGGATTTGAAAGAAGTAATCAATTGGTATAATTAAGGGAGTAGAAGCCAGTATCTGAAAAAATCAGCATTTTAAATAAACAATAAATTATCTACGCACTATGCATGCACTATGCACCATGCGTGCGTATGCACTACGCAGGCGGTGTATGCCCTACGTAGGCGGTGTATGCACTACGCAGGCGGTTTATGTACTATGCAGGCAGTGTGAGCACTACGCAGGCGGTGTATGCGCTACGCAGGCGGTGTATGCACTACGCAGGCGGTGTATGCACTACGCAGGCGGTGTATGCACTACGCAGGCGTTGTATGCACTGCAGGCAGTGTAAGCACTACGCAGGTGGTTTATGCACAGAAACTGCAAGACTACCGACGGCTGATAAAACCCAAGCCAATCCACCCAACGGTCGTCGGGTCAAAGTGCAACTCACTTGACGGAAAAATATGCAATTTACCCGACAGCCGACGATTTTGTACAACCTACCCGACGCCCAAATTTTTTACTTTTTGCCTGACATTTGTAGGCACTGACATTTGCCAGGTGGTGTGTTGCTTCAAAAAATAATTTCGGGCAGTCACCACATTTAATTATTAAAACATTACCAGTTACCTACTTTTATCAGCGCACTGCACCACACAAATAATAACCCTCTTTAATTATTGCAACACAATAGGACACCCACTTTAGTCACTGTAGCACCAACCACCACTGTTGCCGTTGCAAAACCACTAATCATAATAAAGATTAACAGTACAATTACATTTTAATCATGACGAAGTATTATCAAATGCACAGCGACAGCAGATCAGCAAGTACCAGCCTCTGCCTTTGCACTCCGCTGTGCCGTATTGTCTATATTATTTAAATTATTATTTATTTATTATCATTTGACTATATAGACGTCGTATGTGTGGCTTATGCGCTTGCACACATCTTAGGTACTGCAACTTTCTTTTGCATTGTATCCTCCAAGTTGCTTTGTTTGTGCTGTTGGTTGCATACAAAGGAAGGATTACGTTTCTGCATATTGTATTTTTAGTAGTTGAAAAATCTAAAAGATTCTCTCTTGTTCTCGTTTCTGGTACTCTGTGAGGGAGTCAATTTATTAGGCGGTGTTCACGTGGAAGAAATTCCATATTGTTTTTTATAAACTATATAGAATGAAAAAGAATTTATTTTTACTCCAACTACAGATGACAAACTATAGGGTAATGTCCCTTGAAAGAATGCGCACAGCTCAACTCTTTTCCAATTCTTGACCTCATATATAGTTTTTTTTTCTGTGAACACTAACAAGGGAATGGTTTCACATGTAGCTCGTTGATTTCAAAAAGTTATATCTACAAAAATCAGGCTACTTCTAAATAGTGGGGATCCAAAGTAACTCGAGTGCATTTTGCGTTGTTCGGTCACAATAGCCCGCCAAAGTGGGATCCTTGCGCTTTTTACTGAAAAGCAATTTCAGGATTTTGAAAAATTCGAAAATTTTCATTTTTTTGAAAAAAATTTAAGAAATGAGTATATTTGAGGCCCAATTTTTTAACACCGTTTTTTCAAAAAATTAAAAATTTTTGAATTTTTCAAAATCCTGAAATAACTTTTTAGTATAAACCCTAAGGATCACAAAAACCGAAATTTCATCAAAATCGGATGAGAACTGTAGAAGCTACAGGGCGGCAAAATATTAAAATTTGAATTTTTTTAAACTTTGGCGGGCTATTGTGACCGAACAACGCAAAATGCACTCGAGTTACTTTGGATCCCAACTATTCAAAAGTAGCCTGATTTTTGTAGATATAACTTTTTGAAGACGACGAGCTACATGTGAAACCATTCCCTTGTAAGTGTTAAGTATGTACATGTACATACTGGGTATTCTAATAACAAGTCAAAATACACAATCATTATCACAAACACGCTTAAAGAGCCTGCCACTGACCGTTTAGATATACTAGTAGAGTCAGACTAATCTTTCATAGGTTCAAATATATGCTAGAAACTTTACTTATACAGCACAGCAACGACCGAGAATAAATGAAATTTCTTGTAGGATTTTCGTGGATGAATGTTTTTGATGCATGAGGAGTGACGGTTCTGTATTTTGTTAGCGAAATTAATTTTGTCGGTGAAGCAATAATATTGTTCCGTAGGATATAATATGGTACGGAATTTTTATAAAAAATGCATCAGTTGATATATTACGCTCAAATTATTCAGTTCTGTCCAGTCCAGTAGCAGTAACGGAAGGGTTCTATACAGAAGAAAAATGGGAAAGCATCCCCGTTTTGTAACTGAGAAATATTAATATTAAATATGTAATTCATAAGGAAGACAGCCAAGTTTGTTTGAATTTGCAAGTGTCTTAAGTCCTTAGGCAGTTAAGATATTCTTATCGTTATTGTGTGAGGCAGCAAGGCTCAGTATCTCCTGCCCACAGAATTTACATTAGGGCCATTAGGGCTTTGGCTACATAAAGTTGCTATAAAGAAAAAAAATGATATCACCACCGGTCTGGACTTTTGAGTTTTGACTTGGACTTCTCCGTAAGTAAAATGAAATATAGAATTTTCACGTGCTCAGCTCGTTTTTCTCCTCCTTTTTTTTCTCTTCTCGATTTGAATGCTATAGATGTAATTATAAATATTGCAAATATTGATGATTAGATCTATCTGAACTTTTTCTATCTACATTGACTTTCGATGGGTATTTATGCGATTTTGCAGTGCCTTGACTATACACATGTACGGTATAAGCACTACGCTTAGATATGAAACGGTAGGGAATTTTATATAATTTATTTTCCTGTATTTTATATTCCATTTATTTTTTGGTTAGTTTGTGCGATTATTAAAATCGATTAGCGATTAGCTACTTACTTGCAGAAAAATGTAAAAGTTGTGTTAGTTGCTCCACCACACCGTCTCAGTTCAGTCACGTCCTGTGTATACTCAAAGCGTATAATCTCCGAAAGTCCAATCTAATAAATTTGTTTCGAAATCCTTTACGCGTCTTCACCCACCAAAACATATTATTATAGAAGAATTAAATAGAAGTATAAGTACCTAATAAATCTACAAGTTAAATCACTTGACAACTCCGTGGTGCACTTGGTTATTATTGATTGAAAGGGGTACATATATGTACAATACATGAATTACTGATATTTCACCAAAGCGTAGTTGTGCCCAAGATTTAATAGTGAAAATACAAAAACTGATTTCATTATTTCACGTTCCTTGTGTCTGGCTCAGGCTCAAAGTGTCATTTAAATAGAAGCACAGAGCATTTACTCAATACTCAGTCAGTTCAGTTTCTTGGTTGTTTCGTAGGTTTATAATAGATCAAGCATTATGGCTGTCTTTACTAAATGCACAGCGACAGCAGATCAGCAAGTAGCAGCCGCTGCCTTTGCACTCCGCTGTGCCGTAGTGTCTATATTATTAAATTATTATTTATTTATTATCATTTGACTAAAATTCAGTATGCAGTATGCACTATGCATGCGTATGCACTACGCAGGCGGTGTATGCAGTACGCAGGCGTTGTATGCACTACGCAGGCAGTGTGAGCACTACGCAGGTGGTGTATACACAGGAACTGCAAGACTACTGACGGCTGATGAAACCCAGTCCAATCTACACAACAGTCGTCGGGTCAAAGTGCAACTCACTTGACGGAAAATTCTGCAATTCATTTGACAGCGAACGATTTTTGCAACCTACCTGACGCCCTAATTTTTCACTTTTTGGCTGACATTTGTAGGCACCGACATTCGCCAGATGGTGTGTTGCTTCAAAAAATAATTTGAGGCAGTCACCACATTTTAATATTAAAACATTAACAGTTACCTTTTATCAGCGCGACCCGCACGTCGTGTGGGAGCGGGTTCTATAGAGAAATTTTTAGTGAGGAGCATTCTCTGTAGAAATAAACGTATTCTATAAAGAATGTTTTAATTTTGGCTCGAAAGACGCATTCTAGTAAGAATTTCTTCAATTTCTTACTAGAAATCTGGTTTTTATAAATGCAAGTAATCTTAAAAGAGTTTTAGCGATTTTCGTAAAAGATTTTTTTGTGCGTGGCCTAAGAGTACGGTTCTTTAAGGACTGCTGCTATTGTATTCTATAGGGAAATAAATATTAATAGTCCTAATAGACTAATTCTACTGAGAGATGTTTCAATTTCTTTATACAAATCTAAATTGTTAATACAAATCATCTCATAAGAATTTTCTTAACTTTTCCCCATGGAGTTTGAATGCAAGGCAAAAAGGCGCATTTCTCTTAGGACCGTCACGCCGAACAGCATTGTGTGCTCATGCGCACTCTGCCTGTCATGTATTACATAGTAGCACATTTTGACTCCGGCACTTAGGGGTTGAACACCAATGACCTCATCCACGTTGAGGGTGGGTCACTTCGAAAAAGATGACACCCTATGTTAAAGATAGTCATTTACGCAATGCTTAAGAGGGTGACAAGGTGGGTGGGTGGGTCCAAAAATTTGGTAAATTTGGGTGACGTCATTTTTGTCTGGCCCCTTAATACTACATCTACGTCCCTAGCTCCCAATTCATTCCCGTCACCCCACACAGATCCAGCCAATACGAGCATCGTTCGTTAAATTATAGGATTGCGGAGAGATTTGAAACTCAGAACTTCTCACTTCGTGCTTCTAACAGTTCTAACAAGTAAGCCAGAAGCGTTAGGTTGTAAATTGTTGAAAATTCAAGTTTGGTTTCTTCTTTTCTCCCTAATTTATATTTTAGGAGTTATAAATAATGAGGTGGAATAGTTCAGTAACTAGAATAACATACGATAACAGTCAGTTACTTCTAGCTGCTGTGTTCATGGGTTTTTGGCCACGTTCTACAATGTGTAAACAGCTAAATTACTTCATTCCTGCACCGTGTCATACTCATAGTGTAGTGAAAATAAGCAGTCAAAGCTGCAGTTTAAGGCTGGAGTAGTGCCGTAAGATTCACAGTTTTAGTTGTAATTGTAAATTTTTTATCATTACATTCTTATGGTGAAAAATTTACACTTATAATAAAATTACAGCTTAAAATATCACGGCACTAGGTTGAAGTCTAATTTTGTGTGTGCAAAATATCTGTAATGTATAAGTAAAAGTAAGGTTCGAATGGTGAGGCAGAAGTATACGGGTAAAAAATAAGGATTATGACTTACTAGATATTTAACGATGTTATTGGCACTAGGCAGATTTTGAATCAAATTTTGGTTTTAATTCAGCCTAGTGCCAATAACATCGTTACGTATCTGGTGAGTCAAATTATTCTTATACTTTTACCAATATACAAAATATCCAATCAGAAATAAAATAAAATGCGATAAAGATGTATGAAAATTAATTCTAGTTAGAAATTCTAAAGCCACTAGCGAGAAAGAAAAGAAAATTCTATAGAGAAATATCTGGAAAATTCTATTAAGAAGTCTATACCAATTCTATAGAGAAATCAAATCCATTTCCTTATAGCTAAACGAGTGGGAAATGTCAAAAAACGCCTGCAACCTTTCCCACTAGTCTCAGCTCGATAGTTCTTACTAGATTGGAATGTGCGGGGATGCACCACACAAATGGTCACCCTCTTTAATTATTGCAACACGATAAGACACCCACTTTAGTCACTGAAGCACCAACTACTACAGTTGCTGTTGCAACACTACCAATCATATTATAAATTAACGATACAAATACATTTCAATCATAACGAAGTATTACTTAATGCACAGCGACAGCAGATCAAATGAAGCAGCCTCTGCCATTGCAATCCGCTGTGCCGTGTTGTTTATATTATTTAAATTATTATTTATTTATTATTATTTGACTTAGTTTCAGTATGCAGTATGCGCTATGCATGCGTATGCACTACGCAGGCGGTGCACGCACTACGCAGGCAGCGTAAGCACTACGCAGGTGGTGTATGCACAGGAACTGCAAGACTTTCGACAGCCGATAAACCTCGGGCCAATCCACCCAACGGTCGTCAGGTCAAAGTGCAACTCACTTGACGGAAAATTTTGCAATTTACCCGACAGCCGACGATTTCCTGCAACCTACCTAACGCCTGAATTTTTACTTCTTGGCTGACATTTTTAGGCACTGACATTCGCCAGGTGGTGTGTGATCAGTGTGATTCATATATTTTTATTATCGTAAACAATATATTTGATCATACTTTTACAAACGTTTTGATTTAAGTACCTCTGATATTTTTTTTATGACAGTATGAGTCCAAAACGACATATCGATCACTCTTACACTTTTAGGCTCAAATACCCCACAACGGATATCAAATTTCAGGACTCTATTGGGCGTTTGAGCTTTTTCTGATTATTGAGCATCGATGAGCTTCGAGAAAAAAAAATGAGCCCGCGCGTGCCTGCTATGTTTTCGATTTTACTGACCGGAGCTTCGGTCAGTGCGATCGGTCCTACCGGTCACCGGCTCCGTGTCTTACACTGGGAATGTTCCCGGAAAGATAAATTTCTGCCCGCCAATGCTTATACTCTGATGGTATTCACTGTGTCAGCTCCCACCTTCCAAAATGAGGAAAGGGGCATGTTGCGTACCAAAGAGTCAGGTTTCAATAACATTTAAAAAAATGTCAAAATTTACTATCCTACGACATTTTTACGTTAATAGTGTATTTTTGAAAGATATTTAAGATCTAAACTAGAAGTTGGATATCAGTCAAGTTCAACCTTTACTGACGATAAGTAAATACGTATTTATATAATGTTCTTTTATAGGATCACCCACAACATTCTCAAATATACATTTGTTTACTTGATTAAAGTAAGTTGTACGAGAAATGTTATAATTATATTAGTGTTAATGTTATAAATTAATGAAATACTAATTTGTAATACATACATTGATTTAGACAATAATTACATTGCATATTGATTACATAAATAATAATTAAATGATATTGCACAATTACGCGTCAAATATTGATTTCGTTTCATTGGAACAACTGATATGAACCGGACCTGTAGATTAAAGTCTCATTTTTATCTGTTTACGGCCACACGGGAAATCGAGTTGATGCATTCCACCTGCCTCCAGTGTTCACGGGATAGTTTACAAATGATGTCGCCAAACTTATCACTTTTTTAGAGCTGACCCATCTGCCCATCTCCCTGTCATCACTTTAGCACTGCACATAACTACATATAACTTTGACTTGGCATATGCCATCGCAGTACTCCAACCGACCTACTTATTCCATCGATGACATCATTTATGGACGATCTCTTACTGTGAAGTTCCAATTAATTACCTTTTCACGTGGACGACTCATTCTCATTCCTCAGTAATCATTTGCTTCCCACTCCATAACTTCACTTCGTCAATTTTGATTTTTAGGTCAAGATTTTCAATAAATCAAAACCTAATCAGTCCAAAGTATTTACTACGAGCCATCAAATTTTAAATTGTAATTCATACATTTTATTTGCCTAAAATTACAAAAAATTAAAAATCACCAAAGAGCAGCAACGTTTTTCTGAAATTTAGGAAGAACGGATGAGGGACTTCAAGAATCAAAGATTGCACCGCATTTTGAAGTCACTGATTTTATTTTCAAGATTCACAAGACGCTTTAAAGCAGATTAACAGAATTAAAGGTAAGACGTCATTATTTTTCTATTTAAGTGCATTACGTTAATTGCATAACACGAATTAATTTGATTTTATTTTTAATAAGGTGCAAATATTTACGTAAGAATTTATTTTTCTGCTTCATTTAAAAATGACCAAGCATCAGTAAAATAACATAATTTTTGGTTTAGTTGCTTAGGGGTCGTCCATAAACAATGTCATTGAAACATCCCAATTTATATAGAACAATTTAACCCCCTTGTCACCAGGTTAAGCATTTTGTAAATGGCAGTAATTAACGTAGGATGCCAACAGTATCATAAGAGTCTCAATGACCAGTCCATTGGCGTAATTTTTACGAAGTACACACATTGTGGAAATATTGGAGAGATAAAATATGTAGTTTGGTGTGAATAAAATTAAAATTATTTGTTGTTCTAATTGCACTAAAAGGATGAGGTGAGAATTGTTTATCAGAATTCGATTGAGATAAAAGAAATCATCTGCCGTGTGACTCGTGACAGTACGTAATTGTGTTGTGAATTAGGCGTTTTAACATATTATATGGCTTGCTGATCTAGTTTGTCCAGAGATAAAAATCCGTATTAGTGTAGTACAGTGCAGGTAGTTTATTTAATGACCAGCGGCCAAGTTCAATTTATTTACTGCAATATTCTCCGTGAAACATCAATGTTTAGCTAAAAAAAATTCAACTTCTACAAACAAATTAAAATATCATGGACCTAAATTCATGTCATGTAGAAGGTAACATATTTCACTCTTAAGAAAAAGAAAAGTATCAATAGGCTAGTTTGTAATTTTTAAAAACAATTAAACAAAACATTTTGCACTCTTAACAGAAGTGTAAAAAAAAACATTGTGCGTACTTAAAAAAAGTGTAAATAGAAAATTTTACAATTTTCAAAAATTCCTATTTACTGTTTTACTACCTATTTATTTAAGTTTGTTTTTTATGGGCTGCGCCTATTTGATTTCTTGCTTTAATTTGCAAACGTGTGATTTTGGTTCTTCACACGCTCCGTAACTTGGAATTGAATCTGGAGCACACTCAATGGTACAAAGATGGCATATGAGAGCTCCCTACTTTTACTTCATCTGCAACGCCATTGTATTATAAAAGGTGCAGGGGGCGTGCACAAAGCACCTCCGTAGATGGGTAGCAGTCATTGTAATAGTTAAGGGGTAGTGCACGCATGAAGCTTGCATAACCGTTTAAACAATGTTGGTAGGTATTTGAAGGTTAATAAAATTGAAATTATTTACTGCTCCAATTACACTGAAAGGCAGAGGTGGAAATGCTTTATCGGAATTCGGTTGAGATAATAAGGATTATTTGCTGACTGACGCCACGTCATTGTGTTGTGAATTAAGCTTATTACCATTTATGGCTTGCTGTTCCATTTTAAAGACGCAGCCAGTCATGCAACCGTTAGGCTGATGACAGGAGGGCCATAGAGAATTGAAATGTAGAACGTTTTATGAAATCAAATATGGGTGATCCCCAATGTACTAGTTTTGAATAAATTAACCCTTACTTATCAGTGACACATCACGTTAGCCGTATTTCATGAAAAATGGAGATGATCAAACTTGATCTTCGCCAACGATACTGTATTCGAAGAATCCAAATCACGCATTTTCAAATTTAAGCTGCAAATAAAATGAATGCAATCCTTAAAAAACTAAATAAATAAAATGAGTGCGTAAAACAGTAAATATTAATTTCTGGAAATTGCAAATTGTTCTATTCACACGTTTTTGAAGTGCGAAAATTGTTTTTTCTACGCTTTTTTGTATAATGCAAACTGTTCTGTTTACATTTATTTATTTATTTTTAAATTGCAAAATGTTTTGTTTTCATTTCACTAAAAATTGCAAACTAACAAATTTTTACTTTTCTTTTTCTTAAGTTGAAATGTAATTATTAGTTTCATCCGCAACGCTATTTAATTATCAGTTTTGCAGGGTTTGTGCAAAAATTACCTCCATACATGAGTAACAGTCTTTTTAGTAGTTAAGGGATCATGCACGAATGAAGTCACCGTAACTCTGTAAGTACTATCAGTGGGTATTATAACTGAAGTAATACAATTTGAGTTGTGTTGTTGTGTACGTTACTTGAGTCCAGTTTAGTTTTAGTCGTATGTACATACTTGTCGCACTCAGCATTATTCTTATTCTAGAAGGGGTCTTCCATAAATTACGCGAGCGAAAAAAAAATTATGTCACCACTTTAACATTACGTCAACACTGCGCAACCGGTAACATAGCGTGACTTCAATATCTGCCAAGACACACTGACTTTATTGATGGCCGATGATGTAATTTAATTAGCGATTCCACGTTTTTCAATGACAAAAACAATTTTTTCGCATTCTAGTCGCTTTCTACGAAATTAGTTGCACCTTTCGTACGTTTCAGTCCACATTATTTTTTTGGTATATTTAACAAAAAATACCTACTTATATAGGAAACCACGAGGTCAAATGTTTTGTGTTCACAAAATAGCTGCAAAATGTATTTTCTGCTCCTTTAAAGTGCAAAACATGATATCAACAACAATACATTTAAAGCATAGTAGCTACACCTTTAAAGTTCAAAAAGCTTTTAGTATCTATCCATATTTTCACAGTATCAAGACTCGTTTTCTATAAAATTAAATGAAATGATTTGAATAACATGGAGCATTGGATATCGACCGTGAAGAACCCAAATGACCCAAATCCATTTTTAGCTAGAAACAAAAATCACTAGGAGCACAAATATTATACTTCATAGCACATATATCGTGACTCTAAAAATATTAAGAACAACATTATTTCACTTTTTAAAAATATGTAAATAGAACCTTTCTAACTTTTCACAAATATGTAAATGGAACATTTTTCAATCTTTAGAACACGTAGAAAATTTTGCAATTTTCAAAAACATGTAGATAAAACATTTTGAACTTTAAAAAAATATGTACATAGAATATTGAAGTTTTCAAAAATATGTAAATAAAACATTTGGAACTTTTCAAAAATATGTGTATAGCCCATTTTTTACTTTAAAAAATTATGTACATTAAACATTTTGCACTTTTAAAAAACACTAAAATAACATTCCACGTATCTTTTTAATTCAGTTTATTTATGACATATAGCTTATTTTGACTCCAGCATAAATTAGATACAGATCATTTTGATTCTGTACTTACGATATACATTTTCTACTGTTGGCATTTTTTCAATGCTGCATTTCAAATAAACTAAATATTTCCTCTGAGAAAAAGCTTGAAACACCAGTCAATAATTTTCTGATACCTTACTGCTACCTTTCTGAATAATTTGGTCGACTTTTAAATTACCTAACCACATATGTTGGCATATGCCATGTACCAACAATTTTGAGCATTTACGCATTTGGATGACCTTGGGCACAAACGCGTCTTCACTCACGATTTTCTTTTCATTTTTTCATAGTCAATTTTGTAACATAGGCAGATGGGAATAATTGGGATATTCCATGTTAAAACTAATTTTAAAGTGATGACAAGAGGATGAGTAGGTTCTAAAAACTATAAAGGATCGTCCATAAATGACGTCATGCGTAAGATAAAACGGGTATACTTGGATATCATTTACAAATGGTTACGTTGTTGATTGAGGTCTCCTAGGGTTCCTAAAACTCAGATATTCCTACAACATCATTTGTGGACGACCCCTAATTTGAATGGCGTCATTTATGTATTATCCCAATAAATCAGTTTAATACGTCTCACGTGACTTTCCTGTGTGTCCAGGCCTGTATAAACGTAGTCTGCAGCTAAAACTGTAAGGAAACCAATTTGATACTTCACCCTCAATATCGTGGTGCTTAATGCATGTAAGTTAAAGAAATTACATTTTTAAGGCAATGACAAGTATAAATAGGCTACCTTGAAATTTTTAAAGGCATAAACACAAAACATTTTGCACTTTTAAAAGAACAAGGAAATAGAACATTTTACACTTTTAAAAGAAGGTGGATATAGAACATTTTGCACATTTCAAAAACAAATAATTACATTTTGCAAATTTAAAAAAAGTATAATTAAAACATTTTGGTCTTCTAAACCAAGTGGAAATAGAACACTTTGCACAATTTGCATTTGTATTTATGGTTTTGTTACCTATTTATTTCAGTTAGTTTTTTATGGGCTGCTGTCATTTGATTTCTTGCTTTAATTTGGAGATAGGTGATTTTGATTCTTTGCACGATATGTAACTTTTATTTGAATCTGGAACACATTCAAATGACAATGATGAGATACGAGAGTTCACTACTTTTACTTTATCTGCATTCCTATTCAATTATTAACTGTGCAGGGGACTTGCACAAATCACATCTGCAGATGGGTAACAACCTTTTAATTAGTTTAGGGGTTGTGCACGCATGAATCCCGCACAACCGTTAAAACAATGTTGGTGGGTATTTAAACGGAAGAAATACAATTTAAGGTTTGTTAGTGATTTCGTTACTTGAGTGCAATGTAGTCGTACGTACTTTGCATAAGCAGTTATATTTTAATTAGAAGTCGTTTATAAATGACGCCAGCGAAATATAAAAAATTTTCGATTTTTTTCAAAAAAATAAGTTTTTTAATTTTGCTAAGTCCTGAAATTACTTTCTAGAAAACTGCATACGGATTTTAAAAAAATGTTGCGTCAAATTCGGTAAAGAAGTGTAAAAGCTACAGGGTGACAAATAATCAAAATTTGAATTTTTTGAAAACTTTGGCGGGCCTCTGTAACTCAAAAACGCAAAATGCAGTCGAGTTACTTTGGATTTGTGCTGTTAAAAACTAGCCTAGTTTTTGTAAGTGGCAGTGGCAGGTGATGAAATTGGCGGGTAACATGTAATACTATTACCTTTTGTAAGTCTCACGTAAGTTTATAAACATCCTGTTTGTTTAATGTGTAGTTTAAAAGAAAATGCAACGTTTACAAACATTCAAATATAGTGGTTATAATTTGCATATAAAAATTACAAAATTTTAACAAAAATTAAAGTTGGAATAGGTTGATTTAGAATTTTTAAAAACATAAAAACAAAACGTTTTGCACTTAAAATAAATGTAAATAGAACATTTTGCAAATTTAGGAAAAAATGTAAATAGAACATCTTAAACTTTAAAAAAGTGTAAAAAGAACATTTTGCACACTTACAAAAAATAAAAATAGATCATTTTGGGAATTTAAAAAAAGTATAATAGAACATTTATCGCATTTAAAAATTTGTGAATAGAACATTTTGCACATTTAAAAAATGTGTAGATATAAAATTTTTTAATTTTAAAAAATACCCATTTAATATTTTACTTACTTATGTATTTCATTTAGTTTTTTATAGAATGCGCTCATTTGATTTCAAAATTTTTGGAAATAAGCGATTTTGACTCCTTAAGGGCGTTATCGTTGGTGAAGGATTAAATTTGATCATCTCATTTTTTCATAAAATACGGCTGATGTGATATTTTATTGATGATTTAAGGGTTCAGTTATTCGAAACTAATAGTATTTACATTTAGGATCACCCATATATTGTTGGATTGTACCTCGTAGTACTTGGCTTTATATCTGCCCATATGCTCCAGGTGTACTGACAGTATATGATGCTCCTCACTGAGTCTATTTTATCTACTATTAAATAATCAAGACCACTCAAGAGTGAACATGTTCCAGCGAATCCTACTTAAAGACTAATTACTTTATTGTCATACATTCATAATTCAGTTACATCATTTCAAATTATATCATTCATATTACAATAAATGGGGCAACTATCATACATAATAATAGTTGCCGTTAATTACTAATGAGGAGCGACTATTGATAATAGTCGCCAATACATATAGTACATTATATACATTATGGAGGGGCGAGCATTAAATAATGCTCGCCAATACAATTGTATCCTATATACAATTATTGTCTTGAATCCGCTGACGGAGACTCATCTTCATCTGCAGTTTCCAGTGAACTCCAAGTGCATATCATGAACGCATTAAGATCTCATGATATCCAGCACACTGACACCAACCTCCAACTCACACAATGCTTACGTTTCTGCAACGCTAAGCATCACGCCACTTCACACCAAGCTCGAATGCTGACACATATCCTCTGATATGTGTCCTTAGGTGGACGCACCCAAGACGTCTCCACCGACACCTCCAACATCGTCCTCATTTGGCCTTGTGCCATTTCCACCACCTGCTTTCTGCAGTCGTGATGGTGAGTGATGCCGTCCCATCATCATCTCCCTGGTCCTCCTTGCTCTTTCCTCCGTTACCACTACCAGTCTTAAAGGACTTTTAGAACCGAATGAACTAGTGAATGAACCAAAAAGCTGTTCACGATGACTATCACCGCTAGAATCGAAGTTCCCTTCACCCGCTGAACTCAAACTCTCGTTTAGGAGAGCCACGAGTTCCTCATCACTTCCTTCTCCTCTAGGTAGGTCCCGTCGCAGTCTCCATGTCCATTGAAATTTACAGGCCACAATAATTCCTAGGCCAATCCCTATAGTCAACAGAACGCACAAGCAAGTAATCAGTACTGTCCAGAATTGAGACGTTTCGTTTGCATCTCTCCTCACTACGGTATAATACGAACCTTCTTCAAGTTCCGTATCTATCCGTGTCCAATTTATCCTGACATCAAGATGAAAAGCCGCTGTCTCCGCAAATAAAGGGTCAACATACTCTGTGTAGCTGAGGTCCACCATCGCCCCTTCAAACTTCACATCATTTATGACAAACGACGCCGTCAAGGGTAGAATTAGGACTTCCTTCGGACACATCTGAGCAGCTCTAGGCCCTAACTTATAATTGAAGCCATAACAATAAATTATATATTTATCATTATACAACTTCACTTGGACAAAGTCCTTGAAGTCGTCTTTCATAGGATTACTACAACCCATTGAAACAAATGGAGAGGTCTCCGTTTAGGAAACCAGGCCATTTCTACACTGACTATATGATGAAACTACTAGATTCCCTGAATAGGGCAATCTCAAATTTATGTCATATAAACAGTCCTCCTGCCTAGATAGAAGGGCATTAGTTAGCCCTATGTACTCTTGCCTGCAGGTCTTACCTTGTTGGTTTTTCACCATCAATATAAAGGGATCGGCCTTCACCAGCACCAAGTCTTCATTCACTCGGGGAACCAAGACATCGAGAAAGAGCTTATTCCTTTCCTCAATCATTCTGCATCCCTTCGGTTGAGAGTATCTGAAAGGACAATTTCCCTTACATGGTAAAGTCAAATTCATGAAATCCATGAAGGCTGCTGAAACTTTTCCGTCTCTCCACTCCCGGTTGAATTCTTGTATGATAGAGCGCCCAATCAACAATCTTCCAACTATATAGGAAATCATGAAGTTCGCCTCCAGATTCTACGACTTGAAATCCTCAAAGTCAACTTTGATCATTTCCGTCCGCGATAGCACCTTTATCAGCTCCTTCTAGAGGTGATGTATGTTTTTATCGTTAGTCGAAATCTTGGAAGCCAGGTCATCTAGTCTTTTTTCCAGATCGCCTAAGATCTCCCTTAAATGATCAATTTCCCCTTTATTAAAGGCGGAAGTTGAAAGCGCCGCAATCCCTATCCCAGCAAAGGCAACCACTGCTATTAGCATGACTCCAAGCATCAAGGGACTTCTCCGGCCTCTGGTCGAGATTCACTTTTTCGTAGGACAAATTTTCTCGAGCTCGTCAAGAAAATACTCCGAGTACGCCTCTACACATCTTTTGTGTATATCTCCACTCAATTTACCATTTGAGTGGTCCTCCTCCACCACTGTACAGGGTGATAGGAGCGATACCATCATATGTATAGACTTGAACCCTCCTGCAACTGGACTCGGGTGTTGACGCTAAAGTACGTTACCTGTCTTCGTCTGAGCCTTAGTGGGTGCGAAGACACACATCAACAATAATACGTTTAGCATAAATGCTGACATTCCATGTAACTTCCCCGTTACTATGCTCTGCTGCTCCAGCTCCGCAGTTTTCTTGTTCCTTATATTTTTCTCATATGATAGCAGTTTCTCAGACTGATCCATCTCCTCTTTTGTCACAACAGGCAATCTATTAAGGTTCATTCTGTTCATCTGATCCTGGAGTTGGTCATAGGGAAGAGCCTTTGTAAAGGAATCCGCCAACTGTTCTAAAGTCGGCTTCCACTGCAACTCAATCTTTCCTTTTTCAATCTGTTCCCGGACATAATTATACCAAACATCAATATGTTTCGTTTTCTGATAAAACTCCGGGTTCTTCGCCAATCGAATGGCGCTCTGGTTGTCCACCAGAACTTTTATTGGGCCCTCCATTGTAAAGCCTAACTCCTCCATGAATCGAGTTAGCCAAATAGCCTCTTAACTCGTCTTTGATAACGCTATGTATTCAGATTCCGTAGACGACAATGCTACACAGTGCTAAAACTGGGACCGCCATATTACTAGGCACCCGTTAATTAAGAAGACCATCCCGGTGGTTGACTTCCTCTGCACGTAATCTCCCGCATAGTCGGCATCCGAGTAGCCTACTATTGCTATTTCATTCACTGGATTGAAAGAGACTCCTTTATGTTCAGTCTCCTTTAAGTACTTCAAAACGTACTTGGCCGCTTCCCATGGTTCTTTAACGTATACAGTCAAATACCTTAATAGCTTAGCTACTAGATAAGCTATATCCGGCCAAGTGTGTCTCGCGATATATATCAGTCCTCCAATCAGCTCCTAATAAGGGTACTTGAACTCTGGAAGAAACAATTTGTCTGCATTCCAGTTTGCGAACATGGAAATCTTCTTCCCTTTGGCATCCAACATTCTAAACCTGTCCAATACCTCCCGTACATAGTGTCCCTGAGATATCCATATCTCACCACTCTCCAGCATTTCAATCCTCACACCAAGGAAGACTGTTGGTGGACCGTCCGTAATGGTCAGTATTTCAGCCATCTGATCGAGAATCCAATTGATCAATTCCCGCGACTGACACATTAAAAGTCTATCATCTACATAGATGGTTATGTACGTCAGATACCCATCAAAGGTACCTACGAACGTACATGGATCACTCAGCGTAGCTATGAATCCAAGTTTCTGTAGGATGACCCTCAGTTTCTCATTCCATATGCAGGGGGCTTGTTTTAGTCCATATAAGCTTTTTATAAGCAAACATACTAAGTCCTCGCCCTCCCCTTCTCTCTCGATGAATCCTTCAGGCTGCTCCATATAAACTTTTTTTAGAAGTTCTCCATCCAGAAAGGCTGTCTTTACATCAAACTGGACAATATGGAATTTCCCTGCCGCCGTTATGGCGAGCAGTGTTCGTACAGACTCAAATCTGCACACAGAAGCAAAGGTCTCGTTGTAATCCAAGCCATGAATCTGTTTATATCCTCTGGCTACACAACGCGCTTTCTTCTGTATGGGTCTGCCCTGTGCATCGCTCTTCAGAGTATATACCCACCGTGAGGTAAGTACTCTACGACCCTTTGGCCGCGGCACCAATTTCCACGTACAATTATCAAAGAGACTATTCATCTCTTCTTTCATTGCATTGGTCCAGTCAGTCCTGTCTTTTCCTTCCATAGCTTGTTTGTAAGTCCTAGGAACACCTTGTTTCACTGGTAAGTCTATGTCCTCCGCTGTCTTTACATCGAACTGGACAATATGGAATTTCCCTGCCGCCGCTATGGCGAGCAGTGTTCGTACCGACTCAAATCTGCACACATAAGCAAAGGTCTCGTTGTAATCCAAGCCATGAATCTGTTTATATCCTCTGGCTACACAACGCGCTTTCTTCTGTATAGGTCTGCCCTGTGCATCGCTCTTTAGAGTATATACCCACCGTGAGGTAAGTACTCTACGACCCTTTGGCCGCGGCACCAATTTTTACGTACAATTATCAAAGAGACTATTCATCTCTTCTTTCATTGCATTGGTCCAGTCAGTCCTGTCTTTTCCTTCCATAGCTTGTTTGTAAGTCCTAGGAACACCTTGTTTCACTGGTAAGTCTATGTCCTCTGCTGTCTTTACATCGAACTGGACAATATGGAATTTCCCTGCCGCCGCTATGGCGAGCAGTGTTCGTACCGACTCAAATCTGCACACAGAAGCAAAGGTCTCGTTGTAATCCAAGCCATGAATCTGTTTATATCCTCTGGCTACACAACGCGCTTTCTTCTGTATAGGTCTGCCCTGTGCATCGCTCTTTAGAGTATATACCCACCGTGAGGTAAGTACTCTACGACCCTTTGGCCGCGGCACCAATTTCCACGTACAATTATCAAAGAGACTATTCATCTCTTCTTTCATTGCATTGGTCCAGTCAGTCCTGTGTTTTCCTTCCATAGCTTGTTTGTAAGTCCTAGGAACACCTTGTTTCACTAGTAAGTCTATGTCCTCGGCCAAATCCAGCTCCTTTAGATTGTCTAAGGATAGAATCGCCGCGGTCATCGCAAAAAACTCACCCGTCCCATACTCCTCTGTAGGCAGTAAAGGATCTACTCCAAGTCTCTCTATAGGGGGAATGGGCTTTCGATTTCGTAACGTCCTTTTGGGTGCAGGCTCAGCCTCTTCGGCTGTAGTTGCCTTCCTCGAGCCCTTCTTTTTATCAGTCTTACCCTTTTTTCCAAATAAGAGAGCAAATAGAGGCTCCAGCGTTCCCTTGTCTTCTCCAGAAAATTTTTTAATTCCCTTTTTCACAATGGAATCGTTCAGCCCATCTACAGCACTGGCCTTCGGCGCTTCACCCATCTCCAAATCGACTGGAGGTTCCAAGTCTCTGGCCTAAGAGGCATTACAATCTAATACGTCCTCAGTTCCACTTCCATCCTCAGTGTGAGCACCAGCATTCCCATCCTTATTCTTTTCCTCCTTAGTCTCCGAATCCTCCGTGTCACGATCAATGACTAAGTCCCAGCTCGAGCCACTGGACGCGTCTGACTCCTCCGGATTTAAAGAATTTTGATTTGTTGTTGGTAAAGGTGTTTTTTCTATTGTTACGTGTCGTCTGCTTGGTCCAGGACCTTCGTGGCCCAGTGATGACAGGTCTACAGTGATTTTGGTCACTAAATTCCCTCTTTCATCCACTGGTCCACTAATCTTTTCGTTCTCTATGTAGAACATCAAATTTTTCTCGTCATTACTTAAATGACATTTCGACACCAGAAATGTTGTAAAGTTTGGCTCTTCTTTATTAAAAAAGTCTGTAGCCACCTGCTCCATGGACGTAGTCCTCTCACTTCCTCCAGCTCCTTGATCTATCGGAGGTGTGTTTTCCACAATCTCTTCGTCATCAACGCTAGTGTCCAGGAAAGTTCCGGTTAAAGTTTCCCAAGGATTTTTCAACTTTGAATTTTCCTCTAGCGAGGCATCGTCTTCTGCTACAGTGACGTGTCGCATAGGTAAAACTACCATGGCTTCCTTGTCATAGATCTTATAATTTTTAGGATCCTAGGCGTATCCAACAATTATGCCTGCCCTCGCCATTTCGGCGCAGTTAAGGCCAGGTTCTCTCCTTATCAGAAAAAAGACTTAAGAGTTAAACACCCGGAGGTGTTGTACTGACGGTTTTCGACCAAAGATTCTCTCAAACGGAGTCCTAAATTTGCTCCGCTGGTTTAGCAGTCTATTAAGCAAATAAACTGCGCAATCCACAGCTTGCGCCCAGAACTTCACAGGGTGCCCCGATGCATTTAGCATCGTTCGGGCAGATTGCTTGACAGTTCGGTTTTCCCTCTCAATCAGTCCATTTGACTGCGGGCAATACAGGAAGGACCTCTCTACCTGTATTCCCATCTTCTGTTTGAGTTCACGTTCAAGCTCTTTGCTAATGAACTTGCCTCCCCCATCCATCTTTACATACTTGGTCTTTCTCCCGGTGTGTGTCTTCATTGTGGCAATATACTCGAGAATTGTATCCGAAGCTTCACTTTTCTTTTTCAGAAAATAAACCTTCCTGTATCCAGTTGCTACATCCTTACACAGCATAAAGTATTTAGCTCCGCCAAGCGATCTAATCGACTGCTTCCCCGACAGATCTATCGCTACTTTCCCACCAGGTCTCAAGTGATTAGACTGAGGTACAGATGGAAATGACTTCCTAGTCATTTTGTTTTTGGTGCAGTCCTTGCATCCGATTCGGTCACTAATGGCGTTGGGTGGTAGACCCCACACGGCATTTTCTTTTGCAGTATCCTTGATATACTGCGTGTTCACATGACCAAATCTCTCGTGCCATTTACCTGGTGGGACTCTAATGGCCGCTAAGGCCCGACAGGATAAAAAGGGGTTGAAGATCATTTCTGCAATTCCATCAGTGCAGACTACACCATATAGGTCCGGATCTTCCTCGTTCAGGGATTCAAAGTAGACATTTAGGCCTTCCTTAATAATCCTGTAACCCACTTCCGTCATCCTTACCTCCGATAATAAATTATGCATCCCCGGAGCATAGATTAAATTTTTCATTTCATAATCTATCCACTTCCCATTAGCCAATTTGGCTATTACGTGAACAGTCCCCATACCGTGCTTGTGAATAACCCTGTTGTAGGCTACCGTAATGGTCTCAGGTTGTTTGAACTCCGTTATGTCCCGGAACCACTCAGCTACTCCGCAGTAGTGAGCGTTTGCACCCAAATCTACGATCCAAGTAAAGTCCTGTCTGTAAGTCTACTGCTTTGTTTCGTTTCTGTCGATTGTTTTTGTTTCTCCTTGCCATATGAGCTCTGTAGAAGCCAGGAGAAGTCTTTACATCCTTTTTGGACGTCTCACACTTTTCCGTTTTCTTCTCTTCACCATTATCCGACTTTTTGTCAGGACATTCATATTTATAATGTCCTATTTTACCGCAGCAGAAGCACTTGGCTTTCGCCCTCGCTGCTTCCTGCTGTTTGTCGGTTTTCTGCTTTCCACCTTTCTTCTTGCCTCCTCCCCCACCTCTACCGCCAGCTGCCACCGCGACAAAAGCCTGCTTCTCGACTTTCTTTACTGTAACCACGCCACCGACTTCCAAAGCTTTTATCCGAGAAAGTAGTTCTGCCAGCGTCCTACGATCCGTAGGTGTCGCATTCCAAGACTCCCTAAAATACTCAAAATTAGGACCAAGAGTCTCAAGTACTTTACCTATTTGCATCGCTGGCCGGATGGGCTGACCCTTTGTACTCAGCTCCATGGCTATGGCTGCTAGCTCATTGTAGAAGTCCATGGGAGTTGCCCCAGATGGTGGTTGCCACTGGTAATATCTCAGTTCCGTCGCCGTCAAGTTGGCCGCACTGGTGTCACGATTAAGTGCCTCCAGTGTTGTATACATCTCCCTAGATGTAAGGCAGCTTTGCGTGTGCACTTAAAGAGGATCTAAGATTGTCGTTAATAAAATCGACATCGCATCAACGTCCTTTACGTCCCACTCCGCTTGTAGTGTTTCCAGGGATTTAGTCGAATTCGGTCCAGTACTCGGAACGGCTTCTGGCCGTACCTCTGTCCCACTCACCACACCCCACACTTTTGCCTGTTTTAACACTGTACTCAATTGCCGATTCCACCAAGCAAAATTCTTATCAGTTAAGGTAATAATGCTCCTCGGGTCAACGCAATTCACCGACATAATTATTTTAACTTTCAAAAATTATTTTTACTCTTAAAAACAAAATCAGTTATCTAAATAATCCCAGATTATACTGTAACTTACGGTATGATTGTTTCCTAATTAAACAAAAATAACCGTTATCTATAATCTGCTTAAACTTCTAATTAATAAGATGTTCTTAACACCTTCTAATAATAGTTTAAAACTGTTTTTTCTCACTAAAGTATGCTTAATCACAAAGAAAAAACTCACTTTTCCGTGCTGGAAAACAACGTGTTGGATTATACCTTGTAGTACTTGGCTTTATATCTGCCCATATGCTCCAGGTGTACTTACAGTATATGATGCTCCTCACTGAGTCTATTTTATCTACTATTAAATAATCAAGACCACTTAAGAGTGAACATGTTCCAGCGAATCCTGCTTAAAGACTAATTACTTTATTGTCATACATTCATAATTCAGTTACATCATTTCAAATTATATCATTCATATTACAATAAATGGGGCAACTATCATACATAATAATAGTTGCCGTTAATTACTAATGAGGGGCGACTATTGATAATAGTCGCCAATACATATAGTACATTATATACATTATGGAGGGGCGAGCATTAAATAATGCTCGCCAATACAATTGTATCCTATATACAATTATTGTCTTGAATCCGCTGACGGAGACTCATCTTCATCTGCAGTTTCCAGTGAACTTCAAGTGCATATCATGAACGCATTAAGATCTCATGATATCCAGCACACTGACACCAACCTCCAACTCACACAATGCTTACGTTTCTGCAACGCTAAGCATCACGCCACTTCACACCAGGCTCGAATGCTGACACATATCCTTTGATATGTGTCCTTAGGTGGACGCACCCAAGACGTCTCCATCGACATCTCCAACATATATGAAGTCATCAAACTATTCACATTTTTATCCTATATGACCTTTCTGTCATTCACTAACCCGTTGCGTAAATGGCTTTTCTTCAGCGTACGATACCATGAATATCTAATTGGACTGCATACTTGACATTGAACATGTCATTTATAGGCGACTCTTCAAATTTTTTCATCCTGCAACAATGACTCAAATATGACTTTTATACATTCATGGAGCCCACTACTACCCAATCAATTAAAAATTAGAGCATTGCAATTATTACATTTTCATTGATACTAACTTCTTTAAGTGATAAGTGCACAAATCAATGAGATGGAATAATTGTAAGTACTGCAAATCTTTGATTACAACGCGGGTATCGGATCTGAGGGAGGAGGAGTTGTTTGGGGCCTAATCTGACCATTATTTAACATGCACGTAGTACCAAAAAATGGGATATATTGGTTTAAAATTTATTTTTTGTCCCACGTAATTTATGCACGCTTCCTGAACAAAAGATGTGAAAATTATTCTCCTTACCTACTTAGCGTTTTCTTGAAATTATTGCATCTTTCATGAACGCATGAACTTATTTATTATTAAACTAATATTACGTTTAAAGCATTCAAGGCTCACAACCATAAATGACGTCATCAGTAATGCGTAGAGTCAAGCATACTGCAAAGATATTGGTGGTATCGCATGTTAAACACAGTTATTCATGCAACGGTTAAGCTGATGACTGGAGGGTCATATAGAGTTGAAATGTAGAAATTTTGATGAATTCATTTATGAATAATCCCAAATGTACTTCTAGTTTTAAATTACCTTGCCCCTTTACTAATCAGCAACATATCAAATAATCTGTGTTTCATGAAGAATGCAGTGGATCGTAATTGCTTCTAGCTGGAAATGGAGATGATTAAACTTGACCCTTCGCCAACGGTATCGTTTTTGAAAAATCAAAATTACCCATTTTAAAATTTGGGCTACAAATGAAATAAACGTTACTCTTAAAAAACTAAATAAAATAAATACGTACGTAAAACAGTAAATATAGGAGTTTCTGGAAATTGAAAAATGTTCTATTACACTTTTTTGAATTGTGCAAAAAGTTCTATCTACACTTTATTGATTTGTGCAAAATGTTCTATCTACACTTATTTTTAAATCCCTTTTTTTTCATTTTACTAAAAAATGCAAACTAACAAGTTTGAACTTTTCTTTGTCTTGAGTTGAATCTGGAGCACAGTACTTACCGTTGACAGTAACGACATAAGAAATGTAATCAATAGTTTCCTTCCATCTCCAAAGTTATTCAACCATTAACATTGCACGGGCTGTGCACAAATCACCTCTGCACCTGAGTAACAGTCATTTTAGTAGTTATGGGATTATGTACGAATATAAACGCCGTAATTCTGTAAGAACTATTCTTGGGTATTTAAACCGAAGTAATACAATTTAAGTTCCGTTAGTGCATTCGTTACTTGAGTTTAGTTCAGTCGTATGTACATACTTCTCATAGTTAGAATTATTCTACGAGGGGTCTTCCATAAACGACGCCAACAAATTAGAAAATTTTAGAAAACATTCAAATGGGAACACAAAATGGGTATTTTAAATTTTAAAATGGGTTTTCGTTATAATCCAAGTAGAGCCACTGACCTTACTCATGACGCCATTTATGGAACGCCCTAATTATACATAGTTAGTTGGCGTTTTCACTTTCATGCAAATCCATAAGACTTAAATGGTAATACACAATGTGCCCCTATGCAGACCTTTCCGTTGTACGTGTGCATCATTAGGAACAATATGTCCCCCTTGTTCCCGGCTTAAGAATTCCGTATATGACAATCTTTACCATAGGGTATCATCAGTATCGAAAGAGTCCCAAAGACCCCTTCATTCACGTCATTTGTGGACGACCCTAACAAAGTACGCGAATTGTGAAAATATTCGAGAATGAAATATGTAGTTTTGTGTGAATAAAATTAAAATTATTTATTGTTCCAATTACACTAAATGGCAGAGGTTGAAATCGTTTTTCATAATTGTTTGAGATAAAAGGAAACATCTGCCGTGTGACGTGACGTCATTTTGTTGTGTATGAGGCGTGTTACTATATGATCTAATCTGCTAAAAAATAGGAATAAGTGGCGTTAACAGTGTAAGTACTCTGCGTAGTGAACAGCGGCCAAGTTTAATTTCTTTACTGCAACATTCTTCCTGAAGAATTAAAACCCACTTCAATGTTTAGTCAAATACAAAACGCAGCACATTAAAATATCGCGGTTCTAAAGGCATGTAAGTTGAAGATATATATTACGCTTTTAAGAACAATAAAAGTAAAAATTTTTTAGTTTGCGCATTTTAAAACTATTAAAACAAAACATTATGCACTTCATAGAAATTGTAAATAGAACATTTTGAACCTTTTAGAAAACTATAAATAGTACAGTTAGCATTTTTTAGAAACTGCTGTTTACTGTTGTGCGTACCTAATTATTTAATTTATTTAGTTTTTAAAGGGTTGCGTACATGTCGTTTTCTGCTTAAATTTGGAAATAAGTGATTTAAATTCTTCAACACAATATCGTTGGCGTTGGCGAAGAATTAAGTTTGATCATTTCTTATTCCAGCTAAAAGCAATTGTGATCATCTCCATTTCATCTCTATGAAATACGGCTAATGCAATATGGTAATGCTTAGTTAAGGGTTTATACATTCGGACTGTACATTTACAGGGGCGGACTGGGACCTATGTGGGCCGCGGAATTAACCATTACCAGATTGGGCGTTCAGGGGGCCCACTTCGGGTCCAGGGGCCCAAAGCTCCCGTATACCTTATGTTAAATAAACAGGAGGCCCATGCGGAATTTCCGCAAATTTCTTATGGACAGTCCGCCCCTGTGTAGGATCACTCATAAAGGACGTCATCAAAATATCCACATTCCAATTCTCTATCCTCCTCCTGCAGTTTTCGTTATTTTCGAAGTTAGAAACAAAAATTTGATTCTAAAAATCACTCATTTGTAATTAAATCATACAAAATTCAAAACAAAAAATTCAAAGTAAACCGAAAATTGTTGTATAAAACATTTTGTAGTTTTTTAATTATTTGAAATCGTTGCTTGAAGCCGATTTGAGCCCGGCGCTTATTTACATTTTTAAAGTTGACGATCAAAATTTGAAAATAATTCTTACAAAAATATGCATCAAGCAACTAAAAGCCCTTTTCGTGTTGTTTTTTATTACATTTGACAAATGCTGGAAATAAAATTAGAGAATACTTATACACAAATTGGAATCCTACTAGCTTTCATATATTTTGAATATGTACTTTAACACTATCAATGAGCTTAGGGAATATCTATAACGTAATCAAGCTCATTTATATCATATATAATATCATTGTACGGTATAGCCTTTCATCCATTTTTCAGGATATATCAGCACCGTGTATTACTGTACAGATGTATATATGATTCTTGAGCACCCCATGATGGGAGTGCTCATTGAATCTACAACCACTAATAATTAATTTAAGAGGAAGGGTAAGTTGCGACTGTTACTGCAGACCACCTAGCGGCAGTAATTTTAGACTGCCTTACTGCAGTATGCCGAAAATCATTTTTTAGACTCTATTACTATTGTCTAGGCGAAGATAGAGGAATAGAAACAAGTAGCCGGAGCGTGCCAGGCCCCTTCTTAATGTAATACGTGCAACTATCCAACCCACAACCTTTCCTTCAGTGGGACGCAGAGAATGAACAGTAGCTAGTTGCATTGATAGGTATAGTAGAATGTATTGATGTAGAGTTGCAACTATGCCGAAACACGGGAGAAGAGCGGAGTCAATTCACTCCATTAGCACGAAGCGCCTACGTCTCAGACATTAAATCACGTATCAGCGATCGCACACTCCAACTCCCTTAGCCGCTCCTCCACGCCTCAATCCTACTTCCCCACACCAACCATTACCACTGAAACAAACTCTGAGCAAGAAGGCAAAGATTGCTACTCAGCTAGGTTCCCTCCTCAGATCCAAAAAATGAATCCGCCGAGGATTATTTAGGACAGAGCAAGCTCCCCTAAGCTACTGAGCCAGGTTAAGCTCATATATAATTTAAATAGCCATAGCTCCCAAACCACTGGCAGTACAAAGACGCAAGTGGTACTATTAGACGCAGAATGACATGAAGAGTATAAATAAATTTTCAAATTTTGAGATTAGAGAAAGCGAAAGCTAAAATACAGAAATCTCCAAAACGCAAAATTGAAAAACAAGGAAAAACAGGGGTTCGCCTCTCCCGCTACTTTGTTTGAACGGCTTAACGCATGAAATAGTAAAAGGTATTAAAAGACGCACAATTGAACAACAATGTCATATAAGGTGATAAACTTGAAGAAATGTTGCGTACAATCATCCCAGCGTGAAGCGCTTCAAAGGCAAATCGTGATAAAAGGGGAAATGGAAGGGACAAAAACATAGGCTGGCAATGTGAAAACAGCATAAAATCATGCACTTCCAGAAAAGACAAAGAATTCCGCACGTTTTGATACCTTACACGATAATATAAGACGTGTATGACAGATTTGCGAGGAGGTAAGATGTTAAACACAAGAGAAAAAACCGCAAAAACATACGACAAAAAGCTTATCTCGGTCATACAATTTTTGAACAGCTCAACGTACGAGATACCAACGGAACGTACCGTATTTCCTATATAAGACTACGGGCTTGTAATAGTACACGGGAGTGTAATAGTATACGGGCTTGTAATAGTACACGGGCTTGTAATAGTGCACGGGCATGTAATAGTGCACAGGCTCGTAGTAGTACACGGGTCTGGGAGATCAAAATGTGAAACGTACACGGGTCTGCAATTGTACACGAGCTTGTAGTAGTACACAGGTATGCGAGGTCAAATTATGAAACGTACGCGGGTCTGAAATTGTATACGGATTTATACTTAGGCCATGGCCATTGCAACCGCTAAGGTTATTTGAATTTTATTTTTTTAATTACTGTAACTATCATTCTTTCGTTGAATAAGTACGTCTTAGGTAAAATTATTATAAAACTTAATTTTGAGGTTAGTACGGATCGGTTTCGAATAAGTAGTCTAAATTATTTTTTAAAATTAATTTTACTTAAGGAAATTATTTAATAATTAAAAAAAATATTTATTTTGGAAATTATATTTAGTGAACGGGCCTTTATTAGTACACAGGTCTGAAAGGTCGGAATTTGGTTCATTATGCTTCTCTTGATACCTTTTTGTACCATATTATTAGGAATACGAAACCCCAAGGTAATAAGTTAAGCAGAATGAACAAAGCAACACCCATAAGAAATATAATCCATAGAATTACCAGACCTGTAGTTTCTAACTGCATACTACACTGCTGCCTCACCGCAACCTTCTGATAGCTACTGCCTGACGTTACCTGCATGGTGACAGTGTCTTAAGCTAATCAGCAAAGCCGCATTTGTCAACATGCAGCTGTCATCTGGCAAAAATTATCTTTCCAAGCCCATGGGACAACCTTCTGGAGGTATGTAACTGCTTGGCGGCAACTTATAATAGAGACTGCATGGGTTAAACCAGTGTACGACAATAGTTAACTTTATGGCATGAAGCTCGTTTTTCACAAAATGAACTTTTTTACAAAAATCGTAAGCTCAAACACGCTTCATCGCGCTTCGTTGAGCTTGGGTAAAAATCTTTTGAGCTTCGTTGAGCTTCATCGCGCTTCGTTGAGCTTGAGTTTTCGACTTTTATCTTTTTTCCACCTGCCGACTATGTCGACCCCCGACGATAGGTAAAATTTTTTGTCGTGCAATGTACTTTACTTTAAGGCTTTAACAAGTATTGATATGGAAAGGGTTATAGTGTATAATATATTAGAATATTAGTGTGCATACTATAACATACTAATTTTATATAGTCAACTCCTCAATCTATTATATCCTGATATAATATAGTAATCGTGGTACAGTAGAAGTAGAATTAGTAATTAGTAGAAGTAGATGAATTTGGATTACAAAATATAATAAATATTGATTTAATCCAATGAGTAAAATTAGATTTAATTGATATACAAAGTATATCAATTAAAGTAAATTGATTTAGTACCCTGATTGAAGACATAGTTATCTCAGTTTTAAAGAAATCAGCTCAAATCTGTGTACACCATTTGTATTCTTGTGTGCGTAATGATTAATTTAGAAAAAATATTGTTATTATTTTATCATGCAAACATAATCCGTTTATAACAAAATTGTGAAACGTATACTGAGTCCTTTGGGCTATCGTCATTGGACGACAGTGTCAAGTTTATTTTAATAAAGTTGTCTTTCTCTCTATATTAAAATATTATCTTTATAATATGTCACTGTTATAAAGCACATATCGAGGCGTAAGACCCGAACCAGCAAACGCACAAAAGTGTAAATAGTACCATTAAACGCAAAATAAAGCAAGGAGTACAGATAAACGCTTACAAATGGAGACATCATAAAGCCAAACCCAAAAAACGTGGACTGCCAAAACGCAAAATCCTAAATTGGGCAGAAACACAGGGTCCGTTTTAAGGTTAAGACTTTTATAAGACGCAACGCACAAATTCTACAACCGTACGAAAAAATGCAAAACAAATCAACGACGAGTTATAAGCCAAAACTACTGACTGGTACAAGTACTTAATGGTAGTACTACTAAATAGTCGTACTGCTGCATGGAAGTACTACTAAATGGTCGTACAGCTGAATGGTGGTACTACTAAATGGTAGTACTACTAAATGGTAGTACTACTAAATGGTAGTACTACTAAATGGTAGTACTACTGAATAGAAGTTACTTTAAATCGTAGTGCTAAAGTATAGTAGATCTGCTAAATGGTAATACTACTGAATAGTTGTTCTACTAAAAAGTAGTAGTACTGAATCGTATTTATAGTAGGTAGTTGTACTGCTGCATTGAATTACTACTAAATGCTAGTACTGCTCAATAGTGGTACTACTTATTAGTACTAGTACTGAATGGTAGTACTACTAAATAGTAGTACTGCTGCAAGGAAGTACTACTGAATGGTAGTACTGCTAACTGGTAGTGCTACTAAATTGTGGTACAACTAAATGGAAGTACCTCTTAATTGTAGTGCTAAAGTAAAGTAGAACTGCTAAATTGTAATACTACTAAACGGTTGTACTACTAAAATGTAGTAGTACTAAACCGTATTACTAGTAAGTGGTGGTACTTCTGCATAGAATTACTACTAAATGCTAGTACTGCTGAATAGTAGTACCACTAAATAGTAGTACCACTAAATGGTAGTTTTACTAAATGGTAGTACTAATATATCGTAGCGGTACTAAGTGGTGAAACTTTTAGATCGTAGCACTGCTAAATGCAAGTACTACTAAATGGTAGCACTGCTAAACAGTAGTACCACGGAATAGTAGTACTACTAAATAGTGGTAATACGGAATAGTAGTACTACTAAATGGTAGTACTACTGAATCGTTGTGCTTTTGTACAGTAGCACTGCTAAATTGTAGTACTACTGAATAACAGTACTACTCAATGGTAGTAATACTGAATGGTGGTTCAACTAAATGGTAAAAGTACTGAATGGTAGTACTACTAAATGGTAGTTCTGCTGCATGGAAGTACTACCAAATAGTAGTACTACTAAATGGTAGTTGTACTGCATAGTAGTAAAACTAAATAGTAGTAGTAGTGAATAGTAGTACTGCCGAATAAAAGTTGTACTGAACGGTAGTACTGCTGAGTGGTAGTACTACCTATTAGTAGTACTACTGAATAATAGTACCACTAAATTAGGCTGACCATTCGTACTGGATTCACCTGTATAATACTGGTTTTGAGACTGAAGTACTGGAAAAAATACAAAACTCAACCAGTACAGTACATGTACTGGATTTGACGCGTGCTCCTGAAGTGTACTGGTTATGCATCAGAATGATGATTATTGTATTTCTGTTCAAATATAATGAGCACATGAAGCACGTGCATTAATCTGCAATTTAAAATTGTACGTTCCGCAAACCAAAACAAAGTAGGAACTTCTGTTTTGGGGATGATTACAGTAACAGTTCCAAACAAATGTCTCCTACATGATATGCTTGTACGTTTCCTGTAGTCACATGTTGGTGTCGATACTATTTTGTAGGGCGTCTTGTTTTTTTAGGTGACCCTCAATTTTGATGACATTATTAGTGTCTGGTTCCAAAATGGCGTTATCGTAACGTACAACGTACCTAGCTAGGAAAAAAAATAAGTATGTACCCTAATGTATTCACACAAGCGTGTTTTTGAGAATAAACAATGTTAAAAAAATGTTAAAAGTTGCGTCATTCAACCGCTGACTGCGAAAAACCTATTAAAGCGATCTCAACCGAAAGCTGTACACCACTGCGCGGGTGCGTCTGCTAACCTTTTAAAATTATTTCAACGAAGTCAGTTAAAAACTGTAACTGTAAAATCTAAAGACAGACAGACGGACGGACAAACCCCTTTCAATAGATGCTGATAAGCTAAAGTTCAGCATCTTAAAAGCATAAATTATCACAGTAACACTAACTACTAAATGGTAGCAATACGGAATAGTAGTACTACTAAATAGTAGTAGTACTAAATGGTAGTACTACTAAATGGTAGTATTGCTGCATGGAAAAACTACTTAATGGTTGTACTGCTAAATAGTAGTACTACTAAAGTACTTTTGAATAGTAATAATGAATAGTTGTACTACTAACTGAAAGGACTACTTAATGGAAGTACCACTAAATCGAAGTGCTAAAGTATAGTTGAACTGCTTAATGGTAATACTATTGAATAGTAGTACTACTAGAAGGTAGAACTACTGAACAGTAGTACTACCAAATGGTGGTACTGCTGCATAGAATTACCACTAAATGATATTACTGCTGAATGGTAGTACCACTGAATGGTAGTTCTACCTAATAGTGGTACTACTTAATTGTAGTAGTACTGAGTGGTGGTACTTTTAAACAGTGGTACTGCTGCATGAAAGTTATACTGAATAGTAATACTGCTGAACAGTAGTACTACTGAATAGTATTACTACGTAATAGTATTACCACTCAATCTTGGTGCTGTTGTATATAAGTACTGCTGTATGGTAGTACTACTCAATTGTTGTACTACCGTATGGTAGTAGTACTCAATGGTGGTGTTGCTGCATGGAAGTACTACTGAATAGTACTACTGCTGCATAGAAGTACTTCTGAATGGTATTACAACTAAATGGTAGTACAACTGAATAGTGGTACTACTGGAAGGTAGTACTACTGCATAGTTGTACTACTACCCAATGGTGGTACTACTGAATAATGGTACCACTGAATGGTAATACTACTGAATAGTAGTACTGAAGCATAAAAGTACTACTGACTAGTATTACTGCTACACGGTAGTACTACTGAAAGGTAGTACTACTAAATGGTAGTGCTGCAGCATGGAAGTACTACTGAATAGTATTACTGCTACACGGTAGTACTACTGAGTGGTAGCACTACTGAATGATAGTACTACTGGATAATAGTAATACTAAATAGTAGTACTACTGAATAGTAGTCCTAGCAAATGGAAGGACTACTAAATAGTAGCAACACTAATTTGTAGTGCTATAGTATAGTAGAATTGCCTAATAGTAAAACTACTAAAATAAGTAATATCATTATCTTTTTTGTCGCTTGAGTTCCCCACTTCCAGAAGTAAATCACACTCTTTTTGTCACTACCATCCCATCGTTAACCTTGACTGTGATCTCAGAAACACATTTATCTTCGGTATTAGTTTTGAAGTTCTTCTCTTCCTCCAGCTGTTGTCGATTGTAATAAGCTTTCTGCCTTCCAGCGTAGTACTGACAGAGAAGGTGTGCGATGCTGCCATAAATTTCACGAGCGAATTCGTACAGACTATTCTTGCTAAGGTATTCTATTTGGCATTAAAAATTCAAAATAGTACTATAAGCAATGATGACCTGAGTCGTTAACTAAAAAAACAAATTAAATGCGGTAAATCATACTAACAAATACCAAGCTAAAACTATGCATTTGTTATCAGAGCAGTTCGCTGCTTGTACTGCTTGTCGCTGATAAAAAGTATAATAATTAAATTTTACTAGTCAGCAGCTACTTTGTACTCCCTTTAGTTGTGATGATGCTCACCTGTGCTAACCTATTGGGTTTATCTTGACATGCCACTAAATTTACCGCATTTGCATTAACTCGTATTACATGTGACATGTATTAACAATTATGCATGCATACAAGAAGTATTCATACCGCCACCCACACAAGACGGGAAGTATGTTTTTGTTCGGATTAGTGCACTTCTATTTCCCAGTGTTAATGTGGCAGCCACAAATAGTAGTTAATACACACTGCAGAATGCGTTTTAAACTGCAATATAATAATTAGTGGCATCTTCGTAGCATTAAAAATTTATTGTGGTTATAAAGACCTACAGTTTTTGTTCGTACACAAAAGCATACATTTGGGTCTTGTCTGTATGCATGCAGGTGCGCGATTGCTCATGACGCTCATATAAATCGTTAGAATGAAAAGAAATACGGATTTATTAGTAACTAGCGTGCTTATGCGCATAGGTCAGCGTAAGTATCACTAGAACCTTTAAGTATACTTACATCATCGAATAGTTGGTGTATGACTGCGCACTAAACTACGTTCAGGCATGTAGCTCAGCATACTTTTAAAGCCATAGTCAACTTTACTTCTGAAAGCGTGTGAAAAATCGTTTAAAAGAATTAAGCCGGGAACAAGGTGGCATGACTACTTGTGATAATGATTTGAAGACATGTTACATGCCTGTTGCAATACAAGTTGCAATTCTAATTAAAGTAATTTATTAGGTAAGCATGATTACAACAAACAAATGGAGTACAGAGTAGCGCACTGAGTACAGAATAGTAGTACTACTTAATGGTAGTAGTACTGCATAGTAGTGCATAGTAGTACTACTGAATGGAGGTACTGCTGAATGGTGGTACCACTGAATGGTAGTACAACTAAATAGTAGTACTACTGAATAAAGGTAATAATAATATTTATTTCATCTAGTTGATATGTGGCCTTTGGCCCTTACAACCCCTTCATGATACATAGATACATTCGTAATTATACAAAAAATGAATTGATCCTTGGATTGAGTATTCGTATTGTTTATATAGTTAAGCGTTTGAAAAATATATTATAGTAATTATCATAATTGTAAAAGTACATATTAATGTATGTTTTTGGTCATATGTGCGCTCTGTTATAGTGATATTAGGAGATTGTCACTGCTGCTTTTTTTTAATGTTGAGAACTTCTACCCAAAAGTTGTACATTTTCTGCATGAAATCCGCTGTACATGCTTTGTCATTAAATAGTATTTCTATATAGTTAGTCTTTGTTATTCCAGATTTTTTGATGTTTAGTTTTTCTTGTTCCTTACAATATTTACGGCAAATAAGTATCACGTGATATATGTCTTCCTCCTTATGATAACAGAATTGGCAACTCGTAGGGCCATTTGTCCTCCATAATTTGTTTAGCATCCCTAATTTAATTTTATCACCGTTTATTTTTATATAGGGGTGACCGAACCGCAGTTGTTGAATCAGTTTGATGACTGCCCATGAGACGTTTTGGAGGTAGATTCTGCTTACTGTTGCGTGTGATTTAAGTTGTCTAAAGTGTTTCATAGGTACACTATTAAGCATGTCGAGGACGTCTTGATTAATTAGGTTTTGTCGGGCTTTTGCGATGAGGATATTGGCTTGCTTCTTAGAGAATGGAAAAGATATATTACCGAATTCGGTCTTCAGTTGCACTGACTCAAACAGATTATCAAGTTGTGATATCCAGTTGTGTTTTGGATTTCTTGAGTTGATTTGCTTCAGCTCCAAGTAGCAGTTATAGTTAATGCTGTTTTCCCCTTGCCCATATATATTGTTTTGCAAGAATCTTACTGTTGCTTTAAATATAACAAATCGAATTGCTGCCGTTCCGGTTTCAAGTCTTATAATATATCCTGGAGTTTGAGATATTGTGTTCAATAGAGATCGGAGGAATTGCGTTTGAAACATTTCAATTTCGTCAATGAAATTTAACGCCCAGATTGGTGCTGCATATGTGATTATTGACTTAATTAGAGAGTTAAATAATTTCACTCTTACTTCTAGCTTGTTTGTTTGTGTTCTTCGTAGTAAACTATATAATTGTGCAAGTGTGTACTTTGCTTTTGTGAGGAAATGATTTTTAGCTGTTGTGAATGTGCCATTAAACTGCATCGGAATTCCGAGGTACGCGTACTCATTGACTTGTTCTATTAATGTTTCCCCCTAGTAAAGTTTCGTGTGCTTAACATCATTTTTGAGTCTCGCCTTGGTTCTAAAAATTACAAGCTTGGTTTTTCCTAGGTTTACACGTAAAGAGTTGCGATCAAAAAAGGATTTTGTAGCATTAATTGACTTTTGTAGCTCTCCTGGCGTCGGGGATGCTAGTATGATATCATCTGCGTATAACAATATGAGGAGCGTAATTGCTTTCATTCGAATTCCTAATGTGCCACTTTCCTTTAACTCGTTTACAATATCATCCAAATATAGGTTGAATAGGTTTGGCGACAAAGTCTCCCCTTGAAGTACTCCGATAAGTACTTGAATCCAATCCGTGTAACCAAATTCGGTGCGTGCTTTAGTTTTCACGTCGCTGTGGATTTCCATGATAATTTCTATGAAGGCTGTACTAACTCCTTTTTGTTCCAGTTTTTCCCATAATTTGCTATGAATGATGCTGTCAAAGGCTTGACTGAGATCTATAAATAGTGCGAATAGGTAGTTGTAGTTTGGTTTTGAAAGCGACTTTCGAATAATTGACATTAATCGGAAGCCATTATCCTGACACCCAGTTCCTTTTTGATACGCAGTCTGATTGTTATTTAATTTATTGTTTTTCTTGCACCACGATTGCAACCTGTTTGCAAGTATAATTGTGAACAACTTTGTAGACGAGTTTAGAAGAGAGACTGGCCTGTAGTTTGATGGTGTTTCCTTATCTTCTTTTTTAAAAACTGGGATTACTATTATTTCATGCCATCTCTTTGGTACTTTTTTTGTTGTTAAAATTTCGTTAAATATTTTAGTTAAATTTTCAATGTAATCGTTGTTTAGTTCCTTCCAAATCTCATTCGGGATTCCGTCACTGCCAGGAGATTTATTATTTGCTAATTTTCGTATTGCGTCGGTTACCTCTTTCATTGATATCTCATTATCCAATGTTTCGACGGCTACTCTTGAATCCGAATTTGGAAGTGAATGGGCTTCGGGGTTGTTGGGACTAAAAACGGTCGAGTAATGTGTATGCCAGTTTGATAGCGATGTACTGTTTTTTGTTGTGACCTGGCTGGTCGGTCTTATTGTATTCACTGCCGCCCAAAACTGTTTTGATGTTTTAGAGTTCGAGATGTTATGTCGTATTTGTGTAAAGTAGCTTAAGCGTTTTTCTTTGATTAAACTAAGATATTGTTGTCGCGCTGTAGAGTATTGGCTCAAAATTGTCACTGTATCCTGTTCGTATTTTTTTTGTTTTCTAATTTGTTTTATAAGTTTGTTAAATTCAGTTTTTCTTGCTCGACAGTTCCCATCAAACCATTTAGGACTAAATGTGAGTAATTTGTGGAATGGAATATGTTTGATCATATTGGAATCTGTTGCCGCCTTAATTATTGTTTTTTTCAAATTCTTCGTAACATAATGTTGCAAAACTTGACACAGAACAAACATTATGTTACTGAATAAAGGTACTATCAAATGGAAGGACTACTAAATAGTAGCAACACTAATTCGTAGTGCCACAGTATAGTAGAACTGCTAAATAGTAAAACTACTGAATAATAGTACTACTAAAAGGTAGTAGCACTGAATAGTAGTACAACTAAATGGTAGTTGTACTGAATGATAATACTACTAAATTGTAGTAATGCTGCATGGAAGTACCACTAAATGAAGGTATTGCTGAATGGTGGTGCACTGAATGGTAGTACTACTAATTGTAAGTAGTAGTACTACTGCATAGAAGTACTACGGAATAGTAGTACTATCAAATGGAAGGACTACTAAATAGTAGCACTACTAATTTGTAGTGCTACAGTATAGTAGAACTGCTAAATAGTAAAAAACTACGGAATAATAGTACTACTTAAAGGTATTAGTACTGAATAGTATATTTACTAAATAGTGGTAGTACTGAATGATTATACTACTGAATGGTAGTACTGCAGCATGGAAGTACTATTGAATGGTAGTACTACTGAGTGTTAACACGACTTAAGTTTTCTGAATTACCGTTTTTAGCACGGGCTAGATTAGTCAGGTCAATATCAGCGGTATTCGTAGCATCAGTATTAATATTATTAGTGTTAAAATGGGAAGTTGTCGTTATTATGTTGTTATATCCTAATATGATATAATTAAATTATTATATTAGTAGTAAAATTAGTAATTAGTAGAAGTAGATGAAATTGGATTACGAAATATAATATATAATATTATTATAATCCAATTAGTAGTAGTAGATTTAATTTGAACTTGAATACGAAATATGAATTTATTAAAATTAATTATAATATATAATCCATAGTATTCCATAAACAAATCAAGAATTGTGAAATAGTATTAAGTTGATAAGTAATAGTAACTATTAGGCAAATGCGAGAAGCGAGGCAAAAGTTAGTATTTGGTATTTTCACTATTTCCAGTTCCAGTACTTTTCATTACTTGTTAACATAGTAAATTTTAAGCTCAAGCACATAGGTACTTTGAATTTGAATGCACAAGTATTGAAAATATATTACTGGGCTCGCTAATGTTAAAAAAATTTACCACCCCCAAAACCTTTCAGGGACCAAAGCTCGATTGTGCTTCATCGCGCTTCGTTGAGCTTGGGTAAAAATCTTTTGAGCTTCATCGCGCTTCAAAGAGCTTGGAATTTTACACCTTCATTGATTTTTTTAAGTTCACAAACTATTTTGGGCAAGTTAACTTCAATATGTCGAACAATGGGTTAAACTGCCTGATGGTAGCTCTCTTGTCGTGTTGCTACAGGGTAATTATTATTGATAGATAAAAGCAGTCAGATAGCAACTTCCAAATAGCACTTTCCAATTTCAGCTGCCATCGTGCAACTGCCTAGGGGTTATTACTTGATGGCTACTGCTTGATAACAACTGGCAGGCAAAATGTGCAAGACTCAACTGGAAATATGGCAACTGCAAAAATAGTGACAATCGCAACTGTGCAATTGCCTGGTGGTAACTGCCGAAAGGTATATGCCTAATAGCATTTCTAGTGCCAACTGCCTGATGACACTTGCGTGCTGAGAGCTGCCAGGTGACGGCCGCTAGATGACATCGGCTAGATGACAACAGCTTAATCGTTGCTGCCTATTCGCAACTGCTAAATGAGAATTGCCTTGCAGCAGCCCTAAGTTCTCGGAAAGCTGCTACTAGACATTTTCTACAATACAGTTGGCTTGAAGCAGTTGCTACTGGTTGCCACTGGTTGCCACTGGTTGCCAGTTGATACTGGTCAGTTGCCAGACAAACAGCTGTACTACATGCTTGCAACAAAGTTGCTACAAGACAGTTGCCGCGGGGCAGTTGTCTAAACGGCAGTTTCTAGAACGGTATCCGCTAGCCAGTAGACGTCATAGAAGCTGACACAAGCCAGCTGCCTGGCAGACAGATGTCACAACACAGGTGCCGCAAGCGAGCTATTGACAAGATTGTCTCCATACGGCAGTTGCCACCTCCAGAAAGTACTTTTGGCGCTGCAGTAGCGACAAGTCGTTAACTTGCACGCAACCTATAGTAGGCAGTTTTCTTAACACAATTGCAACAGAGCGTTGGCCCATAGTATTCAACGCGGGTTGCAAAACTGGCAGCTTCCACAACGCCAGTTGCCTCTAGTCTGGCGGCACCAGGCAGTTAACAGAGAAGTTATTTCAACGCAATTGACCTTAGGCGGTTGCAACGCTCCGAGCTAAACGTTTTAATACCTTTGTTTATTAAAATATTTACGCCCGTGAGCTGTCTTGTACAAAACACGAAAAAACAAGCCCGAGGCAAAATAGAAGTTCTTGATGCAAAAAAATTTATTATATGTTGCTAAAACGCTGGTAATGAACTCATCTTGTTTTGCCCAAACACGTAATTATAGCCATTTGACAAAATATTTTTGTTTAAACTCGAGCCTTTACTATTAAAGGCATTGGCGCTTCTTTATAGTTTTCAAGTAGCTAAAACTACAAAGAACTGAAAGGCACCTTACATTACCTTCCTTTGGACTGCCCGGAAGAAAAAGTAAGGTCGCACTGCGCGGCAAAGGTCTGTTGTAAATTGTTGTAGTCTATGCAATCCCGCGTGGCGTAGGAAAAACGAAGGTGGAACGAACTGGTTACTTTTCACGCTAGGCAAGGTTGAAGTTAACTGCACAACGTAAAACTAGCTGGAATATAACGAAGAAAATGCTGCGTTGAATGAAAAGTGACGTGGTTGGCAGTCAATGCGTAAAAACCAATCGCAAAAACAGCAATAATCGAGCACGGAGAGAATAAAACGACAGCAGAAATACTTAAGCGGAATTAAGATGGATTTGCGACACAAGGCGGCTGAATTAGCCTAGGTGGACCGCAATGGCAACCGCCTACTTGATTGGTTTAGGGGATTCAAAGCTTTTATTGGGCACCTCCGTAGGCACCTGGAGTTGTTGGTGGCAGAGAAGAAATATATACCAGCGTATCTAAACTACAAATCTTACTACTCTCAGCTTCTGCTGGCCTCCGCCGCTGCAGCGCGTTGCTTCCCGCCCACGGAGGCCCGCTGCCTTCGGAAGTATTGCGGCCACGGACTGCAGAAGTACCAGGTCGCACTCTTTCATCCCAATCCAAGTTCCCTAATGGCGCTTAAGAAGCCAAACTGATGAGTGAGATGGAGGACGGAATAAACGAATTATTATGCGCAGCAGCGGCAACCCAGGACCATTTGCTTCCGGCCTCTAAACCCTCTCCAGTAGTACCGGCGCCATTGAGCCGCAAGAAGTCCACGAAACTGCCCCGCAAACCATCCTTAGCGCATCACTACCGCTTTCTTCTGATCCCCCAGCAGTGGAACCCCGACTCCTTAAGAAAAAAATTAATTAAAGAAGCCACGCTACTTCTAAATTTAAATTTGTGTGTCATATTGCTGTCTTTGTGTATGTCTCTCCGGCCCACTGCCTGAAATGTGAACCTAACTTCTTTCTTTCTTCTGGCCGCCCCCATCCCCGGCGTGGCCCTGCCGTAGGCAGGTGGGCCTTACTTCTAGTAAAATATATAACCTGTAGCATATTAACAGCCCAGCGTTTATTGGAGGAAATAAGGTAACTAATTTAGTTGTAGGAGTGTAAAAAAATGAAATTTTTTAAAGTTTACAGAACCTTTAGGTTTTAAAACAATTGGACAAGAATTAGTCATGACATTCACAGACGTACAGAGCTAAAGCAGCAGCATCTTCAATCTTTTGAGAATTCCTTATGCATGACATGACGGTTCCAGTTTCACTGTAATGGTTGCAATACTTGGTAAAAATCCAATGAGGTCACTCAGGTAAGAAGTATTTAGTAAATAGTGATTGCTACCATTCGAGGCTCGTGTCGTATTGCTCATAATCATCTATATAATAAGAATTTATCTGAAAGCTAGTTTCTACAAATTATACTATTGCAAAAATTTTCTTGTGTTCTTTTAAAACCATTTACTTTTTCCTAAAATTGTATTTTGTTCTTACTGTGTCCTTGTGGCAAGCGCAATTGTAGCGCCAGTTGTAAATAAATATTTACTTTCTCTCTCTTAAAGGAACATATTGTACACCTTGAGGTTTCAAGTGCTCACAATTTGAGAAATAACACATAAAAGTAGTAATGATAATGTGATCGTCCATAAATGACGTCGGTAAGGCCAATGAGTCTACTTGGATATTGCTGGCTTAACATGGCCTTTCACACATTGCAAAGGACGTAATAGGGTCCAAAAATTATCTAGACATCACGAGGGCAAAAGTATAATCGTAACATATTTACATATACAAAGTTACTAATAAGCTCGTCATTAAGTGCGTATACGATTTAACTGCAACGTTGCTCAAATGAAGTAATGAGGTCACGAGATACAAGTTCTAGTTTCTGATAATTCAGAATTGCATACCATCATAAACTGGCACATAATTACGCTTTTTAACCTTTTAGGTCTGATATAGGAATAAACACAACACAAGATAATGGCATCTCATAAAAAAGCTGCAAGCTCTTTTGGAAACAAAGTAATATCTTACTTGGATGCCCATAAAGACGCCCACGACGTCACTTTCTTAGTCGGATCAACCAAGGAAGAAATACCTGGTTTAAAATTTGCTCTACAAGCAGCATGTCCAGCTCTAGATGCACTGTTTAGAAACAATTGGAACAAGTCATGGGAGAAGGGTCTCTTACGTCTACGTGTGTCGTTGCCTGATGTGGATCCTGAAGCCTTTCGTATATTTTTGAAGGTAAATAAATAAATCATGGGTGTCCTAAAGATGTATTACACTTTTTTAAATGCGTAAATAGCAAAACGTGCTATTTTATCCATATTTTCGTAAGCAACTACGCAGCAATTAAATATGTACAAAATGTACCGAAGCTAGTTAAAAAAATAAATATATAATATATTGCTACTGTGGTTTCGTCATTGATAAACAGGAAAGTTTTACATTGCAACATTTACAACACATATTTATTTCGCTGTGTGATTCAAACTAAGGATGCTATTTATTTCATTTGCCGTTTTAATGCACTATTTGCATTTACAAATTAATTGTGTTTCTATTCCAATGTAATACTTACTAGCTGCTGCAAGCAGTTCTTGCACATGACTGCAGACAGCGCGAGAGTACGAAACGATTTTTTTAAGTATCAGTCATAATAGGCCAAAACAAAAAAATCACAAAATAGAAAACACTATTCTATTCTTGGCAAATTTCTTGCTTCGGGCATCCTTGGAAAAGTTATAAAACACTATATGATCCAATCCACCTGATCAATCTGGTGCATAAAAAAATTATTTTAAAAAATTTAGAAACTTTTCCATATTTCCCGTTACCAGGTCACATGGCCAACATTTTCAACAAATTTCCCTTTGTGCATTGTCAATTTATAACTTAATTTAAAAAAAAGAATAGGTACTGATATTGTTATTATTAACAGCTCAATAAACATAATTTGATATTTACTTTCTGTACTAGGTCCTCATCTGGGATAAATTAAAACTTGAAGCAATTCAAGAACTGAATTTATCCTTAGAAACAGTTCTGCATTTAATAAACATTTCTAAACAGCTTCAAATGGCGGAAATGTACGAAATATTTTGTGCGCAGAAAACAAACATTCAAGGTACGCCTAATATTTTACTAGATGATGTTTAATGTTGATATGCACGTCCCCAGTAACTTATTTCAAATTAAAGGCTTTGATAAAGCGTGCAGTTATTATTTAATTTCTTTCTATATTTGTTCAATTGGTTTTTAAAACAATAATTACTAAAGTTATCCCTCGAACGCAGGACATGACGATGATTTAGCTGTAACCATCTCATACAAATCATTCAAGCTAAAAATCAGAAATAAAAATCATGAACAAAAAGCCAAGACTTCCACTTATGAGGATGTAGATTCAGGACAAGGCAGCAGCATTAACACAGGCATTCGTACCAAAGGAAATGTGTCTGTAGGTGGAGACGTTAATAATGTTATTGAGACCTCTACTGATGTCCCCAAATTTGTTCCACCTGTGACCATTTTCTATGCAATTGACCCACCATCCCCAAGTTTTACTGGGCGAACAGATGTTCTACAAGCAATTCACAAGAGAGTGCAAGCATGCTCCCTGAGCATTAACTATATCGACAGAATTGTTGTTCTTTGTGGTTTGGACGGAATTGGGAAAACAGAAATAGCGCTTAAATACGCTAAAGAGTTTATTACAGAAGACTTTATTAAAAATGTTGCTTGGATTGATGCTGAAACTCTCTCCAGCATGAAAAAAAGTTTCAATTCTCTTGCTTTATTACTCAACGTGTCAACAAATCAACTCGATGACCTTGATGCAACTGTAACCGGTGTCTACAAACACTTCTCAGATCACGTTGGAACTGGTTTATTTATTTTTGACAATGCTCCACAATTTAATGATAGCGAATTCCAAATCCTTAATTATCTTCCAACATCAGAATCTCTTGAACGTCGACCATTGATTTTGATAACATCAATCGAGCAAAATTGGGAAATTACACTGGAGAATAAAATTACAATAAAGGAACTGACAATTGACGAGTCTGTCGCTCTTTTTACATCTAAACTTAAACTTAGCAATAACCAGCTAAGTCCAAACGATCGAAATGCAGTTTCAAAACTAGCAAAGTCTTTTCAAGGGTTTCCTTTAGGTCTGTCCATAGCTGCAGCAAATATTGACCCTGATTTAGATTTAGAATTCGAAATTAAGCAATATCTAAAGCGAATGGAGATGCCCGAAGACGGATGGGGAGAAGACACGCAATCTGGAGCGGTAACAAGGTATAAACTTGTCATGAAAAACGTCTGGGAAATGACGTTAAAGAAAATTGCAGCTCTAAGAGACGGTTCAGATGCACTGAATTTGCTTAATTTAATGGCATTTTGCCCGGCAGAACACATGACAGTTGAGTCTATTTCTGACATATTTCAGTTTATTTTTGGTAAACCAATTACTTTCATACCGTTTTCAATTTTGAAAAAGAAATCAATGGTGGGTATTGAAACGATATCAGCATTGACAGCAGCCTCTGTGGAAGAACAAGAACAACAAGCCAGAAGACTGATTAAAATTCATAAGTTGGTGCAGAAAACCACAAGGGACAATTTAAAATTGGTTGAAGTATATGAAAATTTGACAAGTATATGCAACTGTGTAATCCATATGTTGTTGAGCAGTGACTCAAAGTACATTACAAGCGCTTTAATGTGCGCTCACAATCACCTGAAGTTAAGAAAATGGCCATACGATTCCATTTGCTACTCGGTCATATTTTGTTCGTTGATACTATTTTTCGAAAATCAAAATCAGGATATTTTATTAAGTCTAGTACAGGATGTGTACAATCATCTCAATATGGAAAGTAGGAGTCTTGTAGATTTGCGAAAAGAAGACAATGCAATAAATTTATTTTGTTTGTGTCTCATTTGGATACATAAACACAATACAATTTACGCAGGTTATGAATTTTTACTTAGTCATGCAATGCTAAGAAAGGAAAATTTCGAAAATGCAGTGCTTTTATTCGGAAGCTACAAAATCGAATCAGAAGACTTTATCACTGATAAATTGGGGTTAAATGGTCTGCAAAGATATTTGTACAAAAAATGCTACGGAGATCTGTACGAACTCATGACGGCTGAAAAGGTAAATTGTTTATGTAACATAAATAATTATTTCGTCTTTAGAATTTACAATTAATCAGTGATTTTCAGTAATTGCAGAGCATTCTCAGTCTACTTATTATAGATGTTTTTTATGTATTTGTTTTTAATTAAAAATGGGATCAAAAAAATCAATCTAGTGATTGCAAACAGTTTGCATAGCTATTTTGTCGTAAATGTGTGTTATCCAAGCATTTTTAAAGGATTAAAACGTATTTTCAATGGTTTTTAAATCTTAACGTCAAAAATTCTAAATTAGCGGCTTAGTTTGCAAAACTAATGTTCTTAGCAACTTTAAATTTAAAAAAGCGCAAAAGTACTACAAATTATAATTAATATATGTTTCTAAATGCATTTCTGTAACGCGTAAGGTTGACGCCTGTCCTAAAATTGCCTCAGTTTTAGGTGCGTCGTTCAAAATAGTTTAAAATAAAAGTTCTGTAGGTTAATTAATATCATGTCATTATTATTCATGTACATATTGAATATTAACTAACGAGCATAACCTGCCAAGCCATAGGCAAGATATTCCATGAGATATTTTTTTTCAAAATGAGCGTCCAAAAAAACTTAGAAAAGCTTAACAATATCGTGCGCGTAATGAGTTTGGGTCAATAAAATATTTTTTCGATAAACCAAAAAAAATGGCTTTTCAATTTGTATTTTTTATTTAAAATAAAAACATAGTAAGCACAATTTCTGAAAACCATTTCAAAATATCCTGAATTCGAAAAAAAAACTAAATTTAAAATTTAAAATTTGTTTTCCTTTTATAGACAATTTTCCTTGTTCAGTCAAAAATAAAAAAAAATAATAAAAATCAATATTTCAAAGATTTTTTTAAATTTAGAATATTTTAAAATGACTTTTTGTAGTTGTTATACAATTTTTTTAGAAATTGTGCTCACCATGTTTTTATAAAAAATAAAACATACACTTGAAAAGCCATTTTGAGGCCTTTCTGGCTTTATCGGAAAAATATTTTATCGACCTAAACTCATTACGCGCACCATGTTGTTAAGCCATTGTTAGTTTTTTTAGACGCTCTTTTTGAAAAAAACATCTCATGGAATATCTCGCTCATGGCTTTGCGGGTTAAGCTCGTAAGAGCTTAACCAATACGGATTTTGAATTCATAAAATTTAAAAAAAATCAGATTTCCTGGGGAAGTAAAATCAATGGATTTCCTCCAAGACGTAACCATGCAGCGGTGGCTGTCGGGAACGTAATTTACAGCTTCGGTGGAGTTGGTGATTATGGTGAGCCAAGTTATACACGTGATTTTCTGGATGTCTTCGTGTTGAATGTCAACGATCGGGAAAAAGAATGGAAATTAATTGCAAAACCATTTCTTCCACGTTTCTCCTCGACTCCGAATCAAAGAAAAGGTCACTCAGCGGTGGCCCACAAAGAATTTGTTCTCATCTTCGGTGGTTGGGATACAAAGAAAGGGAAATCAAACTCCACCTATCGATTCAACACTTTAACGCGGAAGTGGGACAAACCGAAAGTCACTGGAAATGTTCCATATGCTCGTTGGTATCATTCTGCTGTTGTGGTCAGAAATGAAATGTACATCTACGGTGGAGGTGAAGTTGGATTTGAATTCACGAATGATTTACATTCTTTGAACTTGGAATCTTTTTGTTGGTCGACAATCGAAGCAAAAGTCAGAAAAGTTATTTATTTTATTTAATCTCACGTCTCAAGGCATAATTTTAATTTAACGAATTATTTCAAATTTGTTCTAAAACTGTTTCCAGGGAATTCCTCCATCGATTCGTGAAGGTCACTCAGCGACAGTACACGACGACAGATTCATCCTTATTTTCGGTGGATACGATTGGAAGGAGCAGACAAGAGTGAACACAATTGCGTCCTTTGACCTTCAAAGCAAAACGTGGACTGCAGTGAAAACACGTGGAACTCCGCCATCGGGTCGAAGGGATCATTGTGCCTGTAAAAACAAATGAAAATTGTGTTAAGCATTTAAAGTTTTTTACTCTGGCGCCAATGTTTTGCCAGAAGTTTTTATTTCATTTCGATTAATTTCTTTTTGAACTTCACCTCTCTTGCTTCTGTTTTGTTTCTTTAGTTGTGCACAATGGACGGATGTACATCTTCGGAGGATCCAATTTCTCTTCCTATTTTAACGACGTCTTTAGTTATGATGCAGGTGCGTTACAATTTATTTTACTTTTACTTTTACAGGAAACACGTCATTTTGCGATTAGTAAATTAATTGTATCCAATGTTATCCTTCTGTTCTGCGCGCAATGATTTATTTACAGTTGAAATTCAAACTTAAAAAGCGTCTTGTTTACGGATTAAAAAGAATTGAAATTATTGATTTGAAATTGAAACTTTGAAACAACTAAAATTAAAAGTAAAAAAGCACAAAAGTCGAGAATCTCGTAAAATGGAGACAAGGAAAAACGAAGTAAATGCGCAAGTGCAATTTGAGGTAAAGTCAACTGCACGTGGAGGAGCAATGTTCAGTCGATCGTTCAGAAATTGGAAAAAAGGAAAAAAACTTCTTTTAACTTTTTAATTCGATTTGATTTTGATTTTTGTGCAGAAACTTTTGAGTGGAGAGAAGAGTTTCCAAATGGAGAGGCTCCGTCTCCACGTGAACTTGCAGCATGCGTTGCCATGGACGACCACGTTTTCATTTTTGGAGGATACACTTTTAATCCTGGGTACTTAAGGGACACGCATGTACTTGAAATGTAATGCGACAATGTAAAATTAGTTGACTGCCCATGTTAATTACAAAAGGTATTTCAAGTCATTTTATTTTTATTGCCATTAAATATTGTAAATTAAAATAAAAGTTAAGATTTGCTTTCGGAATTTTTAATGTGTTACGTAATTATTATTTCTGGTCAAATATTTTTAAAAATAAAATGTAAGATTTGTGATTGGACGAATGAACAGTAGAATTAAAACTGTTTTCAAAGACAAAATAAAAATCTATTTAAAATATTGTGTTCATTTTTCCATAAAGACAGAAACTTTTTTCCTACGAATTTCACCTACTTCGTTTTATGGTTTAAAATTTATAATTTTTGTAAACACTAATGTAAAGTTAGAGGAACATTAGGGAGTTTTGGCGAAGTGGTTTTTGCTTATGCTTATAAGGATTCAAAACCCGGAGGCTCCAACGGTTTTGGATTTATACGATTAGCAATTTTGCAGTTTCAAATTCGGGCCTTGAGTCAACGGCATAATATTAAGGAGAGATGGTGTGATAGATAATGTGAAAATTCCGGATTCCAAGGTTTGTTGTTTTAAAACTTAAAGCACACTGACTTTCTGAGGGCCACTGAACATATTTTATTTGCATGTTTTTCAAAAGCTCATTGTGATAATAACATGTTTTTTTAACTGGAAAATTTTCAATTTACATTGTTTTTAACAAGCAGAATTTTCTATTTACATGTTTTTAAAACGTGCAAAAGGTTTTATTGAAATGTTTTTTTAAAAGCGTCAAAAACTCTATTAACGGAACATACTCCTGCAAAAATTAAGCATAGAGTCTGATAGGAAAAGAAGCCACAGGGTAAGTACAACGAAGTATGTATCTAATAGACATGAGGGGTGGTCCATAAATAATGTCACCCAAATACTCGTTCTTTTTGAAGCCACCAACACCCATAAATCTTCACTCTAATACTACGTGAACGGCTATCTATAAAATGGCATGTTGCTTATACCCCACACGACCAACACACCCTACCAATTACAGCATTTATGGACGAACCCTAATATTGTGGGTTTAATTTAAAATGTGATCAATGGCCGCCGTTCAATCAATGCTTTATTTAGGCATTTTATATTTCTACATAGAAGTGTTCAGTTTTTAGATGCTGAGCAAGCATCTATTGGTCTGGTGTTTGTCTGTCTGTCTGTCTGTCTGTCTGTCTGTCTGTCCGCATGGCTGTTGGTCGCACGCTACAGGTCGCATTTTTTAAGATTTTAAATTAAAACCTTTTTTAATCGCCCAAAAAAGCGAGGGAGAAGTGCTGTATAGTTTTTGGTTATTATTCAATTTATAGTTTGCTTGCAATTAACAGTTAAACCGACTAAGAATTAAATCAATGTTTCAAGATAAAAAAATCCGGCGTTTCATGCCGGATTTGTCGACCGGGGGGCCCGAAGTAGATGCTGAGCCTAAACAAAGGCTCAAGATAATTCATGTAGCGCTAAAAGACGATATAAGATTTATGGAAGCTCCCCTAGCATGAATAAGCCATATACAAATGTAAATTGTTGATTGAATTGTGCATGAAGAAGTGACTGATGGTGCTTCAAAAAGGGTTGACATCATCTGCTGGCGAAAAGATCTATTGCCAGCGTATATTCTGGATCCCACAATACGTTATGGAGTAGTCATTTCGTCAAGCGGAAGAAGTTAATATAGAAAAGCAGGCGCATTATAACCCTTGCATTCCTTACTTTTTACTATAAACTGGTACTTTAAACTATAAAATGTGAAAGGCGTCATTATGGACGAGCTGTCACTATCTATAGCCCATTAACTAACGCATGTCCACCATCTGCAGTAATTAATAAGAATTCGAAAAATGATAAGGAAGATGAATTCCGAATGCCTGAGCTAGTGTTCGAAGTGTGGACCCCCGTCATGAGAACGCATATTTTCAGGTGCCTTAAACTATGATATTTGTGGGATGTCATGATGGACGATCCCTGAATACCTTTAAACTACATAGATGTATTTGTGACATATAGTTACAATAGTTTGGAACAAAATTTAAAGTTGGCATTGGGGTTACCTAAAACTATATTTGTGGGACGTCATTATGGGCGATCCCTAAACACCTATAAATCATATTGATATATTTGTGACATGTAGCTACAATAGGCTGGAAAAAATGTAAAAGTTGGCAAAAAACTATGATATTTGTGGGACGTCATTATGGGCGATCCCAGAACACCTATTAATCATATTGATATATTTGCGACATGTAGCTACAATAGGCTGGAAAAAATGTAAAAGTTGGCAAAAAACTATGATATTTGTGGGACGTCATTATGGGCAATCCCTGAACACCTATTAACCACATTATAGATATATTTGTGACATGTAGATATAATAGTTTGCAAATAATTTAAAAGTTGGCAAGGGGGTACCTAAAACTATGATGTTTGTGAGACGTCATTACGGACGACCCCTGAATACCTATTAACTATATAGATAGTTTGCGAATAATTTAAAAGTTGGCAAGGGGGTACCTAAAACTATGATATTTGTAGGACGTCATTATGGACAATCCCTGAACACCTATTAACCATATTAGAGATATATTGGTGACATGTTGTTATATTAGTTTGCAAATAATTTAAAAGTTGGCAAGGGGGTACCTAAAACTATGATGTTTGTGGGACGTCATTACGGACGACCCCTGAATACCTATTAACTATATAGATAGTTTGCAAATCATTTAAAAGTTGGCAAGGGGGTACCTTAAACTATGCTGTTTGTGGGACGTCATTACGGACGACCCCTGAATACCTATTAACTATATAGATAGTTTGCAAATAATTTAAAAGTTGGCAAGGGAGTACCTAAAACTATGTTGTTTGTGGGACGTCATTACGGACGACCCCTGAATACTTACTAACTATATAGATATAATGGCGACATGCAGTTAAAATTGGTGTGAAAAAATTTTAAAGTTGGCAATGGGAGTACCTAAAACTATGATGTTTGTGGGACGTCATTACGGACGACCCCTGAATACTTACTAACTATATAGATATAATGGCGACATGCAATTAAAATTGGTGTGAAATAATTTTAAAGTTGGCAATGGGAGTACCTAAAACTGTAAACTGTGAAGGACGTCATTTATGGACGATCCGTCACCATCTAAAGCCCATTTACTTAAGCATATCCTTGATCTGTAGTATTGAATAGAAATTCGTAAAATAGTGATGAAGGAGAAATCTGAATGTCTGAGCTGGTATTCAAAGAGTGGACCCCTGTCATGAGAACGAATATTTTCCAATTATACATTGCAGTGTCAAACCAACGACCACTATACCAGTCTGCCCAGTGAACGTACATATGTCAGCAGTGCATCTTTTTGTAATGGATATTGGTGAAAAGTTTCCATGTGTATTTCTAACGGCGAAACTTGACAAGCTCGTTGCTCCATATGTACCTTCCATGTATTTTTCGCCCTTTTTTTATCTTGAAACATGGATTTTATTCTTGGTCGGTTTAACTGCTAATTGCGAAGAAACTATAACTTCAACAATAACCAAAAACTATACAGCACTTCTCCCTTGCTTTTCTGGGCGATTAAAAAATGTTTCAATTTAAAAGCTTCAAAAATGCGACCTGTAGCGTGCGACCAACAGCCATGCGGACAGACAGACAGACAGCAGACACCAGACCAATAGATGCTTGCTCAGCATCTAAAAATCCGGCGCTTCGCGCCGGATTTGCGTGACGGGGGCCCGAAGTAGATGCTGAGCTTACAGCGAATATTGGCGTTAATAACAAAACTCCTCGCAGTTAGTGTATGAAATAGCGCAATAGCCGGAATAGGTACGAAGTTTGCTCGTATAAATAGATGGGTCTGCTGGGTGGTGCTGGTAAGATTCGGGCTTATAAGAATAGCGCCTGTACAAGAGGGATATGTACGATTTATAGTGATACGAGTAGTGCTGGTTAGGGTAGGCCCATTCAAAATTCCCTGGGAATTTGGGAACTTTGGGAGGGAGGGAACTTTGGGAATTTTGGGAATTTTGAAACTAGGGAATTTTGACAAAATTCCGTGTGTATGAAGTACTGGGAATTTTCAATATTCCGGGAATTTTTAGACAGGGAATTTTGGGAACTTAGGGAATTTACAATGTTCCGGGAATTTTCAAACAGGGAATTTTGGGAATTTTCAATATTCCCAAAATTTTTAGACAGGGAATTTTGGGAATTTTGGGAATTTTTAATATTCTGGCAATTTTCTAACAGGAAATGTTTTAATTATTAAATCAAAATTTCCAAAATTCCCAAAATTCCCAAAATTCCCTAGGGAGTTTTGGCAATTTAAGGGAATTTTGAAAACTCGGAATTTAACTGGAAATTTTGCCAAAATTCCCTTCCCTTGGGAACTTTGAAACGGGAGGGAATGAAACGCAGGGAATTTTGAATTAGCCATCCCTAGTGCTGGTATTAGCGAGCTCGGTAGCAGCAGCAAATGTTCCATGCAGCTGGCTGGGTACAAGATGTATATATACGAACGAGATTGGTTAGACTAGCTTCGGTACGAGTGGGCTAGGTACGAGTTTTTGCTATTATCAGTGGGCGAAGTACCAGTGGGATTGGCAAGGATAGCCCCGGCCCGAGTCAGTTAAGTAAAAGTTCTGCTGGGCTCAATGGCAGGGTACGATTTATTCCGTAATTCACTAGACACGTTTTGAAAAATTATTGGCAAAATGTCTAATCTATGACATGAGAGAGGGTAGGTCCTAAAAAATAAATATTTATTAGACGTAATTTAAAGAACCTGCTCTTAAAATGGTCATGATTTTAGTGACGTCATGTATGTACTATTTTAATAAAATAGTGAAAATTTGAGTGATGCCATTTCTGGAACATACTATTAAAAATGTGGGGATTTGGCAACGTCATTTATGGAACACTCCGATAAAATAGTAGTTCTTTGAGTGGCGTTTTTTGCGGACCCTGTCAGTAAAAGAAAAATTAGGACAACGTCATTTTTGGACAATCTCAATAAAATACAAAATACTATTTGAAAAATCTTCACAGCGTGTCTACGCCGGATATTTTATACACAATCCTTACCCCTTCGACCCATCATTATCGTGTATGTACACGCTTAGAAAAATAGGAGTGAATTGATTACTTTACTGGTAATTTCTAACTACTTTCTTGTTACTCCGACATCCCCAGTGAATCCTGTTAACCACGGTCAACAGGATTATGGTTAGTGATTTACAGTGAAAACTGTTAGACTGAGTATACTAGAACCGTGTTGGATCACGCAATACTAATCCTGTTGAACGATTTTATTAATTAAAAAATAACACCAAAAACTGGTACCGTATCTCAGGATTCGAACCCCCACCCTTTAGATTACGATCCTGGCTCGTTAACCACTGGACTGCCACAACACATTAACTATGGATTACTAATTTAGCATACATACACAGTGATATAAATGCTTCAACAGGTTTAGTGTTGATTCAACAAGTTTGGTGTTGGGTTTTGCAACACCAGTCTTGTTGCATGTGGTTAACAGTTTTCCTCACCCTCAAAAATTTCAAAATTTACTACCAAACCTGTCAAAGTTAACAGCTTAAACTGTTGCCACGGCCTAACTACAATCGTGTCAAGATCTTTTCTAAGCGTGTAGGTATTGGATTTGTCGAAGAAGTTAATATAGAAAAGCAGGCGCATTATAACCCATGCATTCCTTACTTTTTGGACAAGTACAAACTGAAGAAGTTGGAAGTGGTTGGACTTCTCGTTGGAGCTCGGGGCACTATAACTGAGTTCTTTGAATCATTTCGCAAAGAATTGCGTCTTCCATCAAAAATGATTGAAGAAATCGTAGTTGCTACAATTCGAGGCTCATGCCGAATCGCCCACAATCATTTATATAATATGAATTTATCCCATAGTTGATTTTAATTTGATCATTTAAATTAATGTTATTGTTTGATATACAAAAATCATATTTAACTTGTAAATAATGTGTTTTGTTTTTACTGTGTCTTAATGGCAAGCGTAATAGTGCGCCAGTTGTAAATAAAATTTTACTATCTCTCTCATATGTAATGTAAAGTGTTCTTCTATTCGGGTTTCTGTCACCCCCCCCCCTACCTTACCTACATTTTCATCACAATCATAACCTCAGGGTGCAGCCAAAGTATTATTATGCCTCTTTGTCATGTACTATATCGGTATTTAATTAGAAGTTGTATTTGTGTTTTTTGGAATTTACTAATTTATTTTCATTTAGCCAACCCGCCCAACCCCCCTTCCCCCGCTCTTGCACCACAGTGCTTAACGTCACCTGCTTACGCAGCAATAATGGTACAATTAGTTCTACAAATATTAACTTATTGTGCTTTAGTGGCGCGCGAATCCAGCACTGTATGTAAATGCATATAATATACATATACGTGGCACGCATTTGGGAATATTAAATATACAATGAAACCACCAACCCTAATAATTGTAATACTAACGGCAAGGCCAGCGAGAGGCAACGCAATGACAGGAACACATTCACAATAATACAATTCACAATGGCCAGCCAGCACCAGCTTCAGTTGACAATGACACTCACTAGTCAGTCAGTAAAGTCACTGGTGCTATATGCAGTTAAAACTTAAAACCGACAGAAAGCGCGAAACATGAATTTATAATATATTAATGACATGAACGACGACAGTGACCAATAATTAACAATCAACATAATAAACTGCACTTTACAATATAATTCTGAACTTCACAATATACTGCTGAACTGCAAAATGTAAAAATGAACGGCATGACGTTCATACGATGGACAACACGACGACCATGACCGATTTTACAATAAAATGATGAACTGACCGACGGTAATGACAACTAATTTACGAAATAATATTGAAATGCACGACAGAGGACTGCACGACGACGTCAACTGAAAACTGAATGAGTGAAATTTGTACACCCCGCCACCCCCATTCATTCCGTCGTAAGTGTCACATGTAATAATACTGTGGTTTGTTGCAGTGTGTAGTTCTTGTAGCCATAGATTTGACGCGGTGTGTTTAAACACACGACAGTCCATGTAGATTTTTTTTGTAGGTAGGTATGCACGTCAATTTAACCCTATGGGAGCTGAGACTAGGTTTTTGCCTGTGAATAAAATGAAGTGTAAAAAATTTTGAAAGTTGGTCCATTTAACTGCTAATTGCAAATAACATACTGTATAGATGATACCCAAAAACTATACAGCACATCTATATCGCATTTACGTGATTTATGAATTTTTTTATTATAATTGATGTAAAATTACGACCTGTAGCGTACAACAATGAAAAGGGGACAGACAGAACAGACACACAGACGGACGGACAAAACCATTTCATAAGATGCAGCTAAAGCTCAGCATCTAAAAAGGGCTGCTAATACATGGAAGGTACATATGGAGCTGAGAGCTTGTCAAGTTTCGCCGTTAGAAATACACATGGAAAATTTTCACAAATATCCATTACAAGTAAATGTACTGCTGACATATGTACGTTCACAGGGCAGACTGGAATAGTGGTCGTTGGTTTCACACTGCAATGTAAAATTGGAAAATATTCGTTCTCATGACGGGGGTCCACTCTTCGAATACCAGCTCAGGCATTCAAAATTCTCCTTCCTCACCATTTTACGGATTCCTATTCAATACTACAGATCAAGGATATGCTTAAGTAAATGGGCTATAGATGGTGACGGATCGTCCATAAATGACGTCCTTCACAGTTTACAGTTTTAGGTACTCCCAATGCCAACTTTAAAATTATTTCACACCAATTTTAACTGCATGTCGCCATTATATCTATATAGTAATTAGGTATTCAGGAGTCGTCCGTAATGACGTCCCACAAACATCATAGTTTTAGGTACCCCCTTGCCAACTTTTAAATTATTTGCAAACTAATATAACAACATGTCACCAATATATCTCTAATATGGTTAATAGGTGTTCAGGGATTGTCCATAATGACGTCCCACAAATATCATAGTTTTAGGTACCCCCTTGCCAACTTTTAAATTATTCGCAAACTATCTATATAGTTAATAGGTATTCAGGGGTCGTCCGTAATGACGTCTCACAAACATCATAGTTTTAGGTACCCCCTTGCCAACTTTTAAATTATTTGCAAACTATTATATCTACATGTCACAAATATATCTATAATATGGTTAATAGGTGTTCAGGGATTGTCCATAATGACGTCCCACAAATATCATAGTTTTTTGCCAACTTTTACATTTTTTCCAGCCTATTGTAGCTACATGTCACAAATATATCAATATGATTAATAGGTGTTCTGGGATCGCCCATAATGACGTCCCACAAATATCATAGTTTTTTGCCAACTTTTACATTTTTTCCAGCCTATTGTAGCTACATGTCACAAATATATCAATATGATTTATAGGTGTTTAGGGATCGCCCATAATGACGTCCCACAAATATAGTTTTAGGTACCCCCAATGCCAACTTTAAATTTTGTTCCAAACTATTGTAACTATATGTCACAAATACATCTATGTAGTTTAAAGGTATTCAGGGATCGTCCATCATGACATCCCACAAATATCATAGTTTAAGGCACCTGAAAATATGCGTTCTCATGACGGGGGTCCACACTTCGAACACTAGCTCAGGCATTCGGAATTCATCTTCCTTATCATTTTTCGAATTCTTATTAATTACTGCAGATGGTGGACATGCGTTAGTTAATGGGCTATAGATAGTGACAGCTCGTCCATAATGACGCCTTTCACATTTTATAGTTTAAAGTACCAGTTTATAGTAAAAAGTAAGGAATGCAAGGGTTATAATGCGCCTGCTTTTCTATATTAACTTCTTCCGCTTGACGAAATGACTACTCCATAACGTATTGTGGGATCCAGAATATACGCTGGCAATAGATCTTTTCGCCAGCAGATGATGTCAACCCTTTTTGAAGCACCATCAGTCACTTCTTCATGCACAATTCAATCAACAATTTACATTTGTATATGGCTTATTCATGCTAGGGGAGCTTCCATAAATCTTATATCGTCTTTTAGCGCTACATGAATTATCTTGAGCCTTTGTTTAGGCTCAGCATCTACTTCGGGCCCCCCGGTCGACAAATCCGGCTTGAAACGCCGGATTTTTTATTTCTCAAAACTTGCTTTATGCAAACCTGTCTCCAATGAAACTTAAAAGTCATTTTATTTTGTTAGCTATGGTCATGGTCATGATGACTGTTATTAGGTCTCAAAGAAAAGAAAACATGAATAAAACTTAATCAAATTTCTGAGAATACGTCCGTCCAGTTATAATTAATAATTATGTATTTATTTTTGATGTATCAATAATAAAGGCCAAAAATAACATTACGTTTTGGACAAACAAATAACTTAAGTTTGTTTCACCCCCATCGCTAAACAGTAATGCATTATTTAAAATTAACACTTGTTGCAACATTAAAAATTTGGTGTACATCACAATGTCGATACAAATTGTCATCCCAGAATTAGCTTGGAAATAAATATCCATGGACTACAAGTAAAACAAAATGGATTAAACTGCTCCAACGGAATTTATTTTTGTAAATCTCCACTGCTGACTTGGTAGCTGCTGGTAGTAGTGACCTAGGGCAAGAAAATATTTATTATGCATGACTCGGTCATTATTTAAATTAGGTATTACAAGACACAGTAAATTAAACCTGAAATAGTGTGGTTTTAAATATTTTAATGTCTATTACCTGAAGTTGGGATGCTTCGTAGTTTTTCGAACTCCATTCTAAATTTTCAGCTGGACGAGCCATGACTTGAACACTAAACAGTAACGTGATAGATATTATCAAAGTTCCAATTACAATTTTTGAGAAGTGTTTCATATTTCTTGGGTTCGTATTTATAACATGTAAAATTTTTAAAATGACACAACGAAATGTACCCTCCAGTTTTTGAACTGCGAACTACTTAAGCAAAAATTGTCTGATATATTTGTAATAATATAACATGTACAATCGCTACAAGTTTTACTGCTGACTCACGATCAGTTGAATGATTCAAAATTATTGCATGATAATTTATTTTTATTAATTGATTTCAATCAATTAATTATATATTCTATCTGATGCTGAGGCAAATTACTTGTTTTTGAAGAATAAAATTTGTTTTTTCAAACTAATTGAATTTATGATTGATTCCATTTATATGATTTCTTGGAAAATATGTACAACAGTTTCAGAGCAGACAAAATAAAATTACAATACAATTGTTATTGGCCACGTTTTGTGAAAGTATGGAAATTCTCCAACAACAGATTATGATTTTAATAATTATCATGATGCTAATATTTTTTAAACTTTATTAGAAGGCATCTGTCGCTGGATGAAAAGTTCATGTTCACTTTCATCATCAGTTTTGTGGATCATGGAACACGATAAATATAAGACAACTCAGTCGCTGACTGAACATTAAAATTTTAAATTTTCATGGTGTGCACTCCAACTACAAACCTAAATTATAAAAAATTAGGTAGCAATTGATGCAATTTTCATGTTTCTAATTATAAAGCTCTAATTTTCCACTAGATATTTGGCTGCAACTTTTTCACGTATTTGTATTGAACCCCTGAAGGTTGCAATAATTTACGGCTGCTATAAAAATATCTTCTAGGAAAAATAATTGTATTTTTTTAGATGGCTAAATTTTACATTTCATATTTCTTCCATGTAATAATTAGTATCAAAATTGTTAGTGATACCTTGCTGTAGTATAATAGCTTGTTTTTTCTCATACAACGCTTGTCTTAAGTTGTGAATTCCATTTACACGCAAGGAGATATAAGCGTCTTAGATTGAGTTGCACGCGGGTTTCTAATAAAACGCGTGGGTATGTGGCCCAAAATCGTCCTATATTCACAGAATCCATGTTTACTTAACGCATGATTTTACCAACTTGTGAAAATTGCTAATTATAATAAATCTGAGTTCCTGCAAAGCAGTTTTCTTAAAAATTTATCGGCTGCAAAACTGCAAATAGACCTTATATTTTCAATTTTGAATATATCATATTATAATTATGAATGAGCTGCAGTCAATATTTTTGAAGCAATCGAATTCACTGTCTGCTCGCCAAAACATTTATGTGTAAATATTTAGCTTGGCTTAAAAGGCGAAGCATGTACTTTTCAATATACAGGCATGACAGCAGTTTTCAACATAGTGGAATAATGTAAATATTTCTATGCTCAGAATTAAGTAACTAGATTTTCACTTTTATATTCAAAAGAAAGTTTTTATTTTTTTAAATCTCTCACGTACGGAATTTCAAAAACCTTCATTTCTTAAAAACACGATTGTTTTAATTTTTTTCTAAATCTTTAGCTTGAATTGGAAAAATCTAGAAATGAGTTTTAAGATGATTGTCCTAAATGCCACAACATTTTTAATTGTTTAAGAACATTACTGGAATTGCAGGATCTACAGGACGGCAACGATTTCAAAAAAATGCTTTTCAAAAATTTTTGTTTTTTTAAATTACGCGCGCGACAGATTTTGAAACAATTAGAACTTTTTTGCATATGGCATTGAAAGCGGTGAATAGTACCTAAATACAAATACAGCTGTGATTGTGTTTTAACAGATATTTTGTAAGAAATCCATGTTATATACTTTAAAAGGACATCTTTAAATGTCAAGCTTTCCTTATAGTTACTCCAGATAATTAAAAGAATTAATGTAAGTATAACAGAAATGTTTCTGCAAAATAATTTAGTGTTCTAAGAGGACTTTTTTACAAAAAAAGTGGGTTGCAAGTTAGTATCTTTAAAATATCAATAACGTCTAATAATACATCTTTATCGCTCAAATGGATAATTATTGCAATAATGTTTGTAGGATCTTTTCAGGTTCTTAAAAGACATTCATATTCTTTTCATGGATAATTGCATCAAAAAACTAATTTCTAGAAAGACTACATCTTTGCGACCCAAGCAAGAGTTTCAGATACCACAAAATACAGTAGCTGATGCGACGCAATTCTAGCTCTTATTTTTTATTTTCTTGTAATTTTCCAAAATATGTTGTATATAACATATTATGTATACATGTTGTATTTCCAAAAATACATTATTCTTAGCAAAAAAAGATACGCGGACTGAATTTTTCTTTGTGATTCCCATGCATAAAATGCTAAGAAACTATTTTGTCTGTTCTGCTGTTAATGAGCTCAATCGTACCCGCAGCACTTAAGTCCTGCCCATTTTAATCAGCAAAACTCGTAACTGGACTGCTTTTACAGACATTGACTGCAAGGATTTCATGTTAGCCTCACTGTATATAAAAAATGTTCTCTAGTGATCAAACAAATTCGCTGTATGCTCAGTATGTACCCACGCAAAAATACAGCGTAGGATCCGATCGGAAACAGAACAGTGAGGTAATAGACTGGGTTGACTATCGGATGAGTTGGTGCACTATCGGATGCCACAGTACTGACTATAGGAGAGATGACGATAGGATGGATTATGATATTTTTACTATATTGTAAATTCATATATAATATTACCAGGTTCCAAATTTGACCTTTGACCTATTTTAATAGTCTACAGTTAGTTTGTACGTACTTTAATTAAATTTATTAATTATAGGATTGTGTTAGTGCATGCTAAACATTGCAATCCAAAAATCGTATTTAATTATTGATGTGTCGTAATTTTTGCCACTAACTCACATTTAAAACATTAAATATTTACTAATTAATAATCTCTAACTGTTAAATGACTTTAAAATGTGCTTATTTAATTAGATATTTGTTTAAACCACACGACTTTTGATTAATTTCTGTTTCATATAATTTGTGTAATATTAATCGGACCGAATCTTCTGACTCAATCTTAAATGAGGTCGAAGGAACACTAACTGCATTAATTTTAGTTTTTAATATCGTTTAAATTTTATTTGTAACTATGTAAGCAGAAATACGATAGAAGTAATAAACAACAGTATGAGATCGCTATAAGTAAGAATTAAATCACCACATAGTCAAATAAGAATAGGTAGCGGAGTGGTTAAGGAACCGAAGTTGGGATGTCGAGGTCGCAATTTCGAATCCCAGAAAGTGTAGAAATTTCTTAATTTTTTTCCGACAGTTATCGAACTGTAGGATAGTATAGTTTCAACTATAGGACAGATGTGTCGTAAATCGTTCGAAAATCCTACACATTGGTGCTATTGGTAAGAACCATAGACCATAGGAATCTGTCGGATTGTTCTGCGTGGGTACTGCGAGCCCACGGTGGACAAATCACAAGCGAAGCGCCGAATTTTCATGTCTTTATTTGAAAACGAAGTTTACAAAGAAAAAGAAAATTTTTGTAGCATGAAGCCTTAATTTCTATTCTGTTTAAAACACAAAAAATTATATGGGAATTCTACGTATGACAACACGGTCGTCTTAGGACCAGCTATGTTTCCATTTAAATCATAACTTAGGTAATGTTCTGAAAGTATAGTTTATTCTACATTGATATTTTAAAGTTTATTTTCAAACAAAGGAATCAAAACACAGGACAGTTAAATTAGTTTAGTACACATTTAATTTAATTTTATTATCCAGCAGCTTGACACCAAAATTTTAGATCAAAATTAACTTGGCTAGGAATATCCATGGACTGCAACTAAAACACGCATTCTGATTTCTGGTTTGAAACTGAAACCGTTCTTGCGAATCTCTACTTTTGACTTGGTAGCTGCTGGTAGTAGTGACCTAGGGCGAAAATATTGTTAGGCATGACTAAGTCTTTAAAGGTATTACAAAACAGTATGTATATTATCCCTAAAATAATAAGTATTGGTTTAAATATAAAAGCCTATATACCTCAAGTTGAGATGCTTTGTAATTTTGCAAATTCCATTTTAAATCTTCAGTTGGACGAGCCATGACTTGGATAGTAAACAGTAAAGCAGTAGATATTATTAAAATTCCAATTGCTTTTAAAGAGTTTTTCATATTATTTAGGTTTGTATTTATAACATGTAAAATTGTTAAAATGGCACAACGGAAGATCACCTTCAGTTTTTCTGTACTGCTAAATACTTAAGAAAAATTTCCTAATATATTTGTAGTATTAGATACACACAAACTAAAAACGTCAAACGCACAGATTTAGAGCTGAATCAGTTGAATGATCGGAACTTATTTTATTGCATAACAATGTATTTCTTGAATAAATAATTTCAATAATTTGCATATAAAGTATCGTGCTGATGCAAACCACCTGCTTCCAAAGAATACAATTTATTCTATTATTGAGCATTAAAATTCATGATTGATTTTAATGAAATTAAATGATTTTAAATCAGACAAAATTAAATTATAATCAATGAGTGGGATATTGACAACATTTTCTGAGGGTGGAAATTCTCCAAAAACAGATTATCATTTGAATAATAAATTATGATGATGCTAATATTCTTTCAACTTTATTGTAAGGCATCTGCCGCTTCGAAAATGTTCCATGTTAAGTTTGATGTAATAAGTATTTATAAGCAGATTTTTTGTCTGCAGTCGCAAGCTCTCCCCGTCATCAGTTAAACAGTTGTGCCAATATCTATCTTTAACGTGTGATGTCATCAGAAGCCAACAAGTAGACACATTGATCCTAATGATGACGTCATTTGTGGACGATACTTACTGTGTTGAGGAAGGAAAAACAAAAAGTAAAAGTCGATAACGTAGTTAACCTGAGTTTAAAAATAATTAATCATGTTAACACATCATTGTTTCCTGAATATTTGTACATGCACAATGACGACTTTAAATGGCTGATGGAGTTCCTAAAGTAATCCTATTTTTTATTTTATGGTAACATACATATTGTGATGTACAAAAAAGCGTTTAAGATCCTGCAACAGATGACAGAGTACAAAAACTTGATTTTCATTGCTGCGCATCCGGGTGTCGGCCTTTTGGAGAGAAGCAGAAATCGGTAGGCTCAGTGCGTTGTTCGCGCGAATAAACTCAATGCCCTTGAAACCTCGCGGGTTGTGAGATCGATTCCAAATATTGGAATTAAATTCGGAGGGTTCAACACAATGGAGAGGCTCTCAACGTTGAATTTTATTGATTTCTTTGCTTTGAATGTTGCGTCCCTTCTTGTAACTTTTAAATGAACAAAATATATTGTCACTTATCTATGTTGTGATATATATACTGTGTTCCATATGTTCATTAGTTTCCACGTATTTAATTGTAATGCCATTTTAACATATATTAAAAAATTTTTTACATGGGCAACCATTTGGAAAATAATTAATCGTAATTTTCTATGACGATTTTTGTGGATTTTGGGAAGAAGTAGATCTAGAATTTTTTTCTGGGGTGGGCAACATACATATTGTAAATAACATTATTAATAGTTTTGTAATGATTAATATTTGAATCTTTACTGATTTTCATAAGCAACATCTCGAAAATGATGCAGATAATTTCAAAAATTTCAAAAATTACTATTTGGAAGATGACATGAGACTTGTGGAGAAAGTTCATTGCAATATTGTTCCAACAATAGCAAATAATTATTGAAGTGAAATACAAGGAGATTTCGCTACTTGTTTTTTTGTGTCGTTGTGCAGCATTCAAAAGTAGGAGCCAAGAGATACAGTCTTTATTTAATTTCCCGCCAAATATCAAAATCAAAATTTCGACATGTTACTAAATAAGGGAAAACATAAACCATATACCAATAAGACTGACATAAATAGGTTAACCTATTTAACCTGTCGTTACTAGTCTTATCATGATTAGTTTGTAAATGTAGTTAAAAAAGTTAAATAAGGGTTTCCAACACTTTTTTACCCGATTTGAATCAATAATACATAATATTTTCAAGTTCTAAAAGAAACAGAGAAAAATATGTTTTTTTTTATTTTAAGCTTCTGGCACATACAACAGTTTTTTGGTGAAATTAAAAAAAAATGTAACAGTTTACAATAGATCGGGGTCCTCCATAGATAACGTCAAGAAAATAACCCAACTTTTAGGGTCCCCTCGTCTGTCATCAGCTGAGTTATTATGTAAATGACAATCTCTAATATGGGATTTTATGCAAATCCAAGCAGACCCATTGGCCCCACCGATGCAATGACGTCCTTTATGAACGAACCCGTCACGTTTCTTGTAGCTCCGGCCTTACTGACTAGTGATTCTGCCTTAGTTCAGATTCACACAGTAGGATTTTCTAAATAACGAGTCACTGTATGGCCTAATTAGGAATTTTCTTTTTCAAAAGGAATCCCCATGTATTTTATAGAGTAGGGAAAATTGATTTTTTTTTAAATTGAAAACGGTCACATGCATTCAGCTGAAAATTTCAACGAAACTAAAAGTTAAGATTTGGAATCCGTATTCGAATTTTGCTCAGAAACTAAAAAATACTCACATGCCGGTTGCTCCTTGTAATTCAGGTTCCAATTCATTATATTTTTCTTCGTTTAAATAGCTACGGACAAAAAAACTAAAATTTAGGTTAGCAAAATTAGCGTTATTGATAATTAGTACGAGACTTTAGTTCGCAGCTATTGAGATTAGATATTTTCAAGTATTTAATAAGAGCCTCCTACTGTACATAATGAGAAAACGGTTTTTTAAAACTCAATATTTACATTTTTTATTACTGTGTCTGTATTATACAACAATAATATATACAATAAAAATATTTAAAAAATAATTATTTCCTTTTTGCATTTAGCTGAATTAAGTAATGACTAACAAGGGAATGGTTTCACATGGAACCCGTCGATTTCAATAAGTTATGTCTACAAAAATCAGGCTACTTTTATATAGTGGGGATCTAAAGTAACTCGTTTGCATTTTATTCTGCTCGGTCACAATAGCCCGCCAAAGTTTTAAAAAATTCTTTTAATAATTTGCCGCCCTGTAGCGTCTACAGTTCTCATTCGATTTCGATGAAATTTGATGTTTTCTAACGTTTAAACTATTTTCTGAAAAGTTATTTCAGGACTTATCAAAATTCAAAATTTTTGATTTTGTCGAAAAAATTGGTCTATAAAATTAGACCTCAAAAATAGTGTTTTCTCTAAAAAAGTTTCAAAAAAATGAAAAATTTTGAATTTTGAAAAATCCTGAAATTGCTTTTCAAAAATAACCCTAAGGATCAGAAAAAACAAAAATTCATCAAAATCAGACCAGAACTGTAAAAGTACTAAGGTGGCAAAATATTAAAATTTGAATTTTTTAAAACTTTGGCGGGCTACTGTGACCGAACAACGCAAAATGCAGTCGAGTTACTTTGGATCTTCACTATTTAAAAGTAGCCTGATTGTAGACATAACTCTTTGAAATCGACGGGTTTCATGTAAAACCATTCCCTTGTAAGTGTAGGGCGGTTCACTGTCGCAACCAATACAAAATTTCTGAGGGTTTGTGCAAAAAACTTGCAAATTGTGTAGCTATACAAACGTTGCCAACACGACTACAAAGGCATCACAATCCTCCTGTTCTTACACAATTGTGGATTAGTTGGACATCCTGCGGTTTGTCCATAACATAGTAATGATAAGATTACATAAGTTTGTAATTACATCTAGTTGCTAGTGTACAATAATAGTAACCAAGTATTTTTTGAGCTTTTTGAAATTATTTATATACGTTTACTGTTACTCAACATTCCAGGTGTGAGCACGTGCATGCGGTTCAACTTAGTTAACCAAAAAACCTTAAGCAGTGTTAGTGGCTGTGTTTGAGTTCCATGTGTAGAATGTCTGTTTTTCGTTTTCCAGTAAAATATTAATTTGTCTTTGGGGTTGAAAGTTAGAAGTATTTATTACATTTTACATTTCTGGTACCTACTAAATTATACTTTAACTAACTGCGCTCCCATTTAAGATGTAAGGGTTCGTCCCTGAATGACTTCACGGGTAGAGTCAGTGTGATGGCATTGATTACATTCCACCTTGGAGATACCTATTTTCGCAATGTTTAGGCTATTAACTGAGGAGGGTCACAGGGCCTTAGAAATGAGGAAATTTTGATGTCATCCTTTGTGGACGATCCCTATTGTAATAATTTGCCAGAATATGCAAAATAGCCAGTATGTGTATTCAGGTAGAGAAATTTTGCAATCTACAATAGCCAATATATTGCAATCATATAAAACCATGTTAACATATTAGGACTTTGCTAGGAAAACGCGTTAACTCCATGTTGCCCAACTTCACAGAAACCGCCAATTTTGATAATCATATGAAAAAGTGATTATTTTTTCGAATTTTATTTTTTCCGCAACTGCATACTACCAAATGCTATTAGCAGCTAACAATACTCAAATCTGACGCTGCTTCGTATTTTTTTAAAAAGAATTCAAAATTTTTAAATCTTGAACTTAACGTGTTTTGTCAAAGAACCCATACGAGGCAATGCAAAAAATTAACCTTTCAAATTATATGCAATTGCATGCTTTTTTCTGATTGTAAAATTAAAGAATGAATTGTGCATTTCAAAAACATGTAAATAAAACATATGCACTTTTTACATTAAAAACAAGATGAAAATATAACATTTTGCAATTTTCAAAAACTAAAAACAGGCAACTAGCATTTTAATCATCTATACAAACTTCACTGAAAACTCAGTCTTCAATGGCGATCAACAAATACGAATTCAAATTTATAAAAGGATCTTCCGGGGTCACTCATAACATTCGTAGGATTGAAATTGTGTACTTAATTAAAGTAGATTGAACGAGAAATAAAATAAATAAATTAGTATACAGGGGCACAGTACATTGAGTTCGTGGATACACAACAAATAATATTGTAAAATTGAATGCGCTACATATTTATTTTGTTTCATTAGAACTACTGATATGAACTGCTCTGTAAATTAAACTCTCATTTTTATCAGTTTACGGCAAGCCGATGAAATCAGGTGATGAATTGCACCTGCCTTCTGTTTCCAAGGGATGGTCCACAAATGAGGTCGCCAAACTTACCACTCCATTAGGGATCACCCATCACCCTGTCATTACATTAGCACTGCATACATGTATATCTTTGACTTGGCATTTGTGATTGCAGTACCACACTAGACCCACTCACTCCATCCATAAAATCATTTATGAACGATCCTTAACTTTAAATTTCCAATTTCCTTTTCACCTGGACGACTCATCCTCATTCCTCAGTATTCATTTACTTCCCACTCCATAACTTCACTTTGTTGATTTTGCGTTTAAATTCAAGAAATATTTTCAATAAATTAAATCAAAACTACTGTAATATATTAACTACGAGAAACACAATTTTAAATTAAAATTTATACATTTAATTCGCCTCAAATCACAAAAAACCAAAAATTACTGAGGAGCAGCAACATTTTTTGAAATTGAACAAGACCGGGTCACGTACTTCAAAAATTAAAGTTTCACCGCAGTTTGGAATTACTAGTTTTCATTTTCAAGATTTTAAATACGTTTCAAAGCAGATTCACAGAGTTACAGGTACGACGTCATATTTATGTCTATTTTGGTAGCCTTAACAGTAATATGGGGTATTACTCTTTAATGCTAAAATCGGTATTAAAAAATTGCTACTTAAAAGTCAACTATAACTAAAAAAATTAAATGCAATAAATTGCAATTTAAATAAATTTTTTGTTTTTAAGAGCTTCAAAATCATATATTGCATGTCAAATTTCATTAAGAAATGCAAACATGAGATCAATTATGTAGACATGTAGAAATAAGGGGATATTAAAAATTTAAATTTCCTGCCGAACCTAAAATGTCAAATTTCGACCGGTTACTCTCTTCAAATATAAAGAAGTGATGTATCAAAATGACGAGAATGAGGAGAAAAACAATATGTATTGCGATTGGCGCGCGAATTATGAAAGCTTTAATTTAAAATTGGACATTTAAAGTTAATTATGATTAAAAGAAATAGTCAATTAAATAATTTTCGATTTTCAAAGAACTGAATATTTTTTATTTTGAAAGAGCTTCAAAATGACATATAGCATGTCTAATTCGGTTAAGAATTGCCAAAGGTTGCTAAATTATGTAGATAGGTAGGAATAACCAAATTCCGTTTAATGCATAACACGAATTCATTGCATTTTCGATTCACAAATTAGGTAAAAATATTTTTGTAAGAACTGATTTTGCTGCTCACTTTGAAAATATCCAAGTTTCAATGAGTGCACATAGACTTTAGTTTAGTTACCTAGGGGTCGTCTATAAACATTGTCAAGGAAATGTGCAAAATTGTATAGAACAGTATGACCCTCTGGTCACCAGTCTTAGCATTCTGTATTTGGCAATCTTAACTATAGGGTATCTTTAGTCTTTAGTATGCGAAGAGAATTATTAACCTCTCCATTGACGTCATTTGTGGACGACGATTTCTGTCATTTTTATGTAATTATCACTTCTCCATATTCGAAGAGAGTGATCGGTCGAAATATGAGATTTTAGATAGCGCGGGAAATTCCAATTTTTAATATTCTGTTATTTCTCCCTAAGTATCTACATGATTTGATTGACTTCTGAATCATTTAACGAAATAGCACATACAATACAATATTTTGAAGCTCTTGAAAAAAAAAATGTAAATTCATTTAAAATTGAAAATTATTTAATTTTTTTTTAATTGTAATTAACTTTAAATTTTCAATTTTTAATTTAAACTTGACTCTTTTTGCGCTAATGGTTTGTGTATTTTTACGTGTTTTAAAAGTGTATATAAATAAGATTCAATTATTAATTATTTAATTAAATAAAACTGCCTGATGTTGCTGGTAAGGCAACCATCAACCAAGGGCTTCAGCCCTTGTTTTGAGAAATGAATAATTCAATAGTTATAAATAATTTCACAAGTACAACGAAATGCTCTGCACATGTGCACATTGTGTATTACCATTTAGGTCTCATTTATCTACATATTGCTAAAACTGCCAACTAACTCTGTGGATAGACTCAGGGTCTTCCATAAATGACGTCATGAGCACGACTACGGGGGAAGTGGCGGAGTAAAAAGTAGTTGTAGGAAGTTGTACTAGCCTTTTCAGCTTTCCAAATTAAAGCTGCAAATTGAATTAGTTCAGTCTATAAAAATATAAATGGATTAAATAGGTACGTAAAATAATAAATAGGAAATTTTAGAAATTGCAAAATATTCTATCTACGTGCATTAAGGACCATGGTATTTTAATTTGATTGATAATTTTGCATTTTTTGTAACAAATTATTAAGGGGAGTTTGGATGCTTCACGGAGAATATTGCATTAAATAAATTGAACTTGACCGCCGATCAATACGGAGACTACGTACACTGTCAAAGTCACGGAACTACTAGGATAGTAGAGGGATAACTCACTGTGTTGTGGCATATGAGTGTTTGGGTGGTGGTGGGGTGAGTTTAGATGTGGGGAATGAGAAAGACCGATGCTGGGAAGGTATCCGGGAAGGAACGGGAAGGTATATGGGCAGATATTGAAGGAACGTAAACGGAAATGAACTGGGAAGATATGATGTTACTGAAAGGACAGATATCATGAGATGCATTGGGTGACATGGACTGGCATTGATTTGCATTGCATTTGCACGGACATGCGAATAATAGAAATAACAATATTATTATTGAAGTGTGTGTGTGTGGGTAGGTACCTACGTATGTTGTAGGTAGGTTGCTCCCAATGAATGGCAATGTGCCTTGTGTTGCATGCTGCGCATTATGAGGGAGAAATAAATGACTCAAAGGAAGAAAAAAAATGATATAAAAAATTAATAAATAAAATACAGATTATAAATGTAGTAGGCAGTATGTACTCGGTATTAGAGTTTCCATAAGCACATAACTCTGGTTGGTTCTGATGGACAGTACTTAGCTCTTTCTGTTTGACGAGACTCTGGACACGTGGGAGGCTCTGTTGGATTATCACCGTGGCTTCCCTTACTATCTCCTGAGTAAATAAACACGATAAAGCATCTTCTTTTTCTATTTAGCTGCTGTATTAATTTCTAAATGATTTCGATGTTACTAGGCCGTGTTACTTGAAAATTCTTACTATTATTGAAATTCATTGTTTGCTGGTGTGAACAATTTCTCTTTGGTACTTGTCAGTTTAAGTGGTTGAATTCGGAAAACGGAACTTGCGGAAGTACGGTAAGTTGGGCAGAGATCACGCTCCCAATTTGAGCAAATACGTTGACCAGGCTTTTTGGAGACATTACAAATCTATCAAGCTCAAAAAGGTTTTTGCAACCTTTTTTTACATTGATCGCTCGCCAGTCTACACACAATTTTAAAAGCGTTTATTATTACAATTAGTTTAGAGGCAGAAAGTACCCAATGAAATTCTTTGTATTTAATGACGTATTTCGAAAGCACCTATGAGTTCCCAGTTACAGATATTATCGGCATTTTTCACTTGGCTGTTTATGATGTCTTTCAAATTACATGCATTTCAAGTAATGAAACATCAAGCTTTAAATGTTTCACTGTAATAAAATATTTGCGATTAAACGTTTCATAGTGCACTCAAATATTACGAAACTGTTCACAAATATGAATGTACGCAGTGAATAAACAATTTTGTCGTCTGCTTAGCCTTACAGTTGATGACAAAACAAGCCCGTGACATTGAGCGAACAACGCCATACATGGACAGAGGATTCTTTCCTAATGGTGAATAACTTTTTTTACAATTATTATATGTAAATTGCTTTTACTTAAAAATTTTATTGTGCAATATGGATAAAATAATAGCGGTATTCACGATTACGCAACAACGTCTGTTGGTACTACTTGCTGTTCGAGCTGCAGCACGAAAATCGTCAAAAATTGTAAGCACACTCACAGCAAAATGATGTAGCGTCGAATGTTACTGTTCCCATGGTTATAAGACATTTAAAAAATAAAATAAATAAGTATCGTAAAACTCAAAACAAATGCCTAGGCTTCTTTTTAAAGCATTATTGTCTGCCCGTCTCTACATGTTACACACGGCTTGTATTTACGACACAGGCTTTATTTAAGAACCAGCCTTTATTGAAAAGTCGGCCTCTAATTGAGACCAAGCTTCTATTTGGAGTTTAACGGTTTACATAATGCATACCTTTTATTTCAAATTCGAAGCGTAAAAATATAAAATCCATTAGTTGAACCCAGTATCCGTGGCAACCAACGAACAATTGCTACAGCGTGCTATACGACGTTATATATAATTTGCTGTATTATAAATAGCAAGTAGCACCAACAGACGTTGTAGCGTAATCGTGAATACCGCTGATATTTATATATTTATTAAGCAAGTCATGCATTGCATGATTGATTTAAATCTAGTTAACTACGTCGCCTGCACCCTTCTAAACTATCTTAAACCAGTTCTAGGCACATTTTTTTCAATTATGAAATGTACGGAACCAATAATAGCCGATGGGTTACACATTTGCTTCGCAAAATCAACTTCCTGAAGTGTACGGAAGGAGCAAGAACCACAGGCCTGTTGCTGTGTATGGCAGAAAATAAAATTTTCTAGAATTATTCCACAGCAGATTTTAAATGTATGTAGATAGCACATTTTGCGTTTTCAAAAACAATTTATTATTTTGCATATATACAAAACCAAGCAAATAAAAAAATCCACATTACCGAAACTATTGAAATTGAAACAATTTGTACTTACTCCTTAAACTACGTGAATAAAACGTTTTTTATTTTTTAAAACTAAGTAAAAAAAAAAAGGACATAATTTACTCTTTTCAATAACTTGTAAATAAAGTATTCTGCATTTGTTAAGGATATTCGACTCGTACTTGTAATTAGCATTTTCTGCATCTACCTCACGTCAATTTTGCGTTTCTTCTACAGCCTATTTTAATTCTACTTCAAATTGGATATGGAGCATTGTGTTTTTGCTATTAATATATTGAATTTTAAATCTTATTATCGAATGTTTCATTTTTGGAAAGAAAAGAAAGTTATTTTTTGAGTTTTATTTTTTTAGCCACAAAATTGATGTTTTTTCCCACGCCTTGTTCTTAGAATTATTTCAATGTAGAATAAGATACAAATAATTTATAAATTACAGGTTTTAGACTTCAGTATATATATGTAGGTAGGTAGATTAATAAGACCTATAAACTGTGTGGAATTTATGAAAAAATTTTTGTCCTGCTTTTAGTCATTTTTATTAATGTTTAGTTTTGCCCTTTGTAAAGACAGTAATAAAATATGCCGACAAGAAACAAAGTCTATAATTATTGTGAAAACCATTCTGCTGCCTTTCCAGAACTAATACCTAGACTCAACTTACACCTATCAATACAATTTTGGGGGGATTTACAGAAATAGAAATGGAAATTAAATGCCTTTTAATTCATTTTAATGCAAGTTATAATTGTAAAAAATACAACTAAAGCCTTAGCCCTTGCACTATCGTTTCTTGTTGCTAGCCAAAAGGCCTAAACCTCAAGGATGTGTCTGCAGGTGAAGGCATGTGATTATTAAAGAACCATACGCCCCAAAATTTCAGACACAATCCCAATGACAATGAATTAGAGGCATGAAGCTAACGTGATGACAGATAATAAAAAATGAAAAGGTTGACATTTTTGGCCTCATTTTTGGCGGATGTGATAGCAGATGGATGCTCAGTGAAAATCTGTTTTGACAAGTATGTAAAAATAGAGAAGGTTCACTTGTCCTATTCTATATATACATTTTTTAAGAAGGATGCACCACAAGGAGAACTGGTGTAACATCAAGGGCACAGTGAATATAAAAGGCATAATAAGTTTGTCCTGTAGAAGCGCCGAACAAAACTCAGCTCAGCTGTGATTTAATTTATAAATTATTTGTATCTTATTCTACATTGAAATAATTCTAAGAACAAGGCGTGGGAAAAAACATCAATTTTGTGGCTAAAAAAATAAAACTCAAAAAATAACTTTCTTTTCTCTACAAGAATGAGACATTTAATAATAAGATTTAAAATTCAATATATTAATAGAAAAATCACAATGCTCTATATCCAATTTGAAGTAAAATTAAAATAGGCTGTAGAAGAAACGCAAAATTGACGTGAGGTAGATGCAGAAAATGCTCATTACAAGTACAAGTCGATTATTCTTAACAAATGCAGAATACTTTATTTACAAGTTATTGAAAAGAGTAAATTATGTTTCTCTTTTCTTTTTACTTATCGTTAGTTTAAAAAAAATAAAAAACGTTCTATTCACATAGTTTGAAAAGTAAGTACAAATCGTTTTAATTTCAATAGTTTTAGTAATGTTGATTTTTTTATTTGCTTGGTTTTGTATACATGCAAAATAATAAATTGTTTCTGAAAATGCAAAATGTGCTATCTACATATTTTTTGATTCTGCTGTGGAATGATTCTAGAAGATTTTATTTTCTGCCATACACAGCAACAGGCCTGTGGTTCTTGCTCCTTCCGTATACTTTAGGAAGTTGATCTTTCAAATTTAATCTGGAACCTATCAGCTTTTATTGGTTTCGTACATTTCATAATTGCCCAAACATGTTCCTAGAACTGGTTTAAGATAGTTTAGAAGGGTGCAGGCGACGTACTTTACTAGATGTAAATCAATCATACAATGCATGAGTTGCTTAATAAATATATAAATATTAGCGGTATTCACGATCACGCTACAATGTCTGTTTATGCAACAGCAAATTATATATAACGTGTTACAGCGCGCTGTAGCAATTGTTTGTTGGATGCCACGGATACTTGGTTCAACTAATGGATTTTATATATTTACCTTTCGAATTTGAAATAAAAGGTATGCATTATGTACACGGTAAAACTCCAAATAGAAGCTTGGTCTCCAATAGAGGTTGGGTCTCAAGTAAAGGCCAGGACACAGGTTTCTCTTATAGAGGGCAGGTCTCAAATAAAACCCGGGTCTCAAATAGAGGCCGGTTCTCGAATAGAGCCTGTGTCGTAAATACAAGCCGTGTTAACCATGTAGAGACGGGCAGACAATCATGCTTTAAAAAGAAGTGTAGGAAGTCTCCGTATTGACTGGCAGTCAAGTTAAATTTATTAAATGCAATATTCTCCGTAAAGCATCCAAACTCCCCTTAATAATTTGTTACAAAAAATGCAAAATTATCAATTAAATTAAAATAACATGGTCCCTATTGCACGTGGATAGAACATTTTCCAATTTCTAAAATTTCCTATTTATTATTTCACGTACCTATTTAATCCATTTATATTTTTATAGACTGAACTCATTTAATTTGCAGCTTTAATTTGAAAAACTGAAAAGGCTAGTACAACTTCCTACAACTACTTCTTAATCCGCCACTTCCCCCGTAGTCGTGCTCATGACGTCATTTATGGAAGACCCTGAGTCTATCCACAGAGTTAGTTGGCAGTTTTAGCAATATGTAGATAAATGAGACCTAAATGGTAATACACAATGTGCACGTGTGCAGAGCATTTCGTTGTACTTGTGAAATTATTTATAACTATTGAATTATTCATTTCTCAAAACAAGGTTGCCTTACCAGCAACATCAGGCAGTTTTATTTAATTAAATAATTAATAATTGAATCTTATTTATATAAACTTTTAGAACACGTAAAAATACACAAACCATTAGCGCTAAAAGAGTCAAGTTTAAATTAAAAATTGAAAATTTAAAGTTAATTACAATTAAAAAAAAATTAAATAATTTTCAATTTTAAATGAATTTATATTTTTTTTTTCAAGAGCTTCAAAATATTGTATTGTATGTGCTATTTCGTTAAGTGATTCAGAAGTCAATCAAATCATGTAGATACTTAGGTAGAAATAACAGAATATTAAAAATTTGAATTTCCCGCGCAATCTAAGATCTCATATTTCGACCGATCACTCTCTTCAAATATGGAGAAGTGATAATTACATAAAAATGACAGAAATGAATAGTAAAATAATATGTATCGCGTTAATATTCAGAAATTATAAAGGTTTTGATCAAAAATTGGGCATTTAAAGTTAATTCTAATTCAAAAAATAGTAGACAAAATAATTTGTTATTTTTGACAAATTTTGTATTTTGTATTTTTTAACAGGATTGAAATAATATATATTACATGTCAAATCCTGTTGCGAAATGCAAAAGTCGTCCTAATTATGTAGATAAGTAGGAATTAAAGAGCGTAGTTTAATTGTTATTAACAGCTGCTCCAAACTTTAAAATTTACTTTTGTTTCTCAGAATAATGGCGTCAATATCCTCCACGTCATCGTCTATGACTCCCGCGTTTGCACTTGGCATCGACTTTGGGACGACGTTCTGCTGCGTCGCCGTCCTTCGCCATCCGACAAAGAAACCGGAGGTGCTTCCAAACAGCGACTCCACCCACACGACACCCAGTTACGTCGCCTACAACGCCGATTCAGATTCTGACCGAAATTCGGACGACGGCGGCGACGACGACGAAGGCGGCGTTTACGTGGGGGAAGCAGCGAAACAGGAGGCTATCGAAAATCCGGAACACACAGTTTTTGATATCAAACTCCTCATTGGCCGCTCCTTCTACGACCCAAATATTCAAAAGTAAGTCACGATTTAGCTCAAGCTCTGTTTACCATTCAAGAAAAACCCAAAAAACCTTGGCATTATTTTTAATGTACTAAATGTAATAACTGTTCTTTTGCCTTTTATTAATTCAACTCACAATTAGATTCAAGGAGCTGTGGCCGTTTTACTTGGTGAACATGACTGGCCACGTGGGAGTGAAGATCGGCGACGAAGAGAAACTTCCGCAGGAGATTGCGTCCGAGCTGCTGCGTCACCTCAAAAAATCGAGCAAAGATTTTCTGCGCAGTCCAATCGACAGCGCAGTCGTCACTATCTCCGTCTACTACAGCGAAATGCAAAAAGGTCTAACCAAATTAGCGTGTTACGCTGCGGGATTCAAAAAAATTCATTTTATCGCTGAGCCAGTGGCGCCCGCCGTTGCGTACGGCATCAAGTCTTCGGTTGAAAGTCACGAGGCCAAAACGTGCCTCATCTACGATCTCGGCGGAGGAATCTTTGATGTCATTGTCTCCCGATTGGACGCCAAGAACTGCGTTGAGGTGAAAGCAACTGGGGGCGACGATCGACTTGGGGGTGAGGATTTTAACGATTTAATAACCGAGTTTTGCATCAACGAATTCCAACGTATGCACGGGGTCAATTTGGGGGAAGAAAAAACATCGGAGGATGCGGAAGTTCGCAAGAAAATCGCTAAGAAAATGCGTCGTATTCGTAACGCATGCGAAGTCCAAAAATGTTATTTATCATCAGCCACAATGACGACTGTCGTGATTTCCTTGGACTGTATTTACCAAGACATCAATTTGGTCGTCAAAGTTACGCGCTCAAAATTCGAGGAATTAATTCTCCCGCTGTTAAACCGAAGCATGAAAATCCTGGACGAAACTCTGAAGAAATCTGGATGCGAAAAAGAAGAAATCGACGACGTGATTCTGATCGGCGGCTCGAGTCGAATTCCGAAAGTGCAGCAGATGGTCCAGGAATATTTTGCGGGGAAGCAGATTAGCAGAACAATTAACGCGGACGAAGCAGTCGCATGCGGCGCCGCGGTGCACGCGTACAACGTCTTCAAGGAAAATGCGGCTCCGTTTTCTGTCGTCACTTTGTTGGAGCAGGTAATTGAATTTTGAAATATATTTAACAAGGTTGTGTTTTATTTGTGTTGACGTTGTTGCAATTGTGTAAAGGTTTTTGCATTGTTTAACTGTATTTTTGAAAAGCCAGTTTTAATGCGAACTTATTAATGTCCCTTGAGTTTAAAATAAGTCAGTAACTTTGAATAAAAAAATGAAATTGTGTAGATTTATTACGATCAGTTGGATAAACCACAAAAATCTGCTGTAAAAATTAGCGTATTTAAAATAAATATTTAATTCTGAACGAAATTGCTTTGCAGACGCAGCTGAGGTCACAGTCTTTGGAATCTGCGTCTTTAGTTCAACGTTCTGCAGCAGCGCCGCTGTCGAAAACTGTAAACGGATACAAAATACGAAATGCAAAACTTAGAATTGATTTAACATTCTGAATAATTTACAGATTCGCTGGGGAAACAAAATAAATGGATTTCCCCCAAGAAGGGAACATGCAGCAGTGGCTGTCGGCAGTGTGATTTACAGCTTCGGTGGAGGTGGATATTCTAGTGATGCAAGTTATTCACGTGATGTTCTGGATGTGTTCGTGTTGAATGTCAACGACACGAAAAAGGAGTGGAAATCAATTGAAAAACCATTTCTGCCACTTTTCTCCTCGACTCCGAATCAAAGATACGGTCACTCAGCAGTGGCCCACAAAGAATTTGTTGTCATCTTTGGTGGTTTCGATACAAAGAAAGGGGAATATTCAAACTCGACGTATCGATTGAACACTTTGACGCTGGAATGGGACAGACCGAAAGTTACTGGAAATGTTCCAGCACTTCGTTGTTATCATTCTGCTGTTGTGACTGGAAATGATATGTACATCTACGGTGGAGATAGATATTATGGAGTGACGAATGATTTACATTCTTTGAACTTGGAATCTTTGTGTTGGTCCACAATTAAAGCAAAAGTAAGAAACGTTTTTTTATTTCGTTTAATCGCACGTCTCAAGGCAGAATTTTATTTTAACGAAATATTTCGACTTTGTTCTAAACTGTTTCCAGGAAATTCCTCCATCACTTCGTTGGGGTCACTCAGCGACAGTCCATGACGACAGACTTATCCTCATTTTTGGTGGATTTGATTGCGAGAAGATGACAAGAGTGAACACAATTGCGTCATTTGACCTTCAAGGCAACACGTGGACTGCAGTGGAAACGCGTGGAACTCCGCCATCGCGTCGAAGGGGCCATTGTGCCTGTAAAAACAAATTAAAATTGTGTTGAACATTTCAAGTTGTGTTATTTTGGCGCCCATGTTATGTTAAAATGAGTTTATCTATTTCGATTAATTTCTCAAATTTTAATTTCAATTTTCTTGTTTCTCTTCTGTTTTGTTTAGTTGTGCACAGTGAACGGATGTACATCTTCGGAGGAATTGATAAACACGATTCCTATTTAAACGACGTATTTAGTTTCGATGCAGGTGCGTCATGTTTACATTTTATTGCATTTTTACTTTTACAAGAAACACTGCGTTTTCCGACTAGTAATTTAATTTTTTCCGATGTTAACCTTGTGTTCTGAGCGCATTTATTTATTTACAGGTAAAATTTAATCTTTAAAAGCGTCTTGTTTACGGATTAAAAACAAAAGACATTTTTTATTTGAAATTTAAACTTTTAAGAAAACTAAAATTAAAGGTAAGCAAAGTACAAAAGTCGAGAATCTCGTAAACTGGAGCCAGGGTAAAACAAAATAAATGCGCAAGTGCAATTTGAGGTTAAGTCAACTGCACGTGGAGGAGCGATGAAGCGATGTTCAGTCGATTCAGAAATTAGAAAAAAGAAAAAAACTTGTTTCAACTTTTTAATTTAATTTGATTTTGATTTTTCTGCAGAAACTTTTGAGTGGAACGAAATGACTCCAAATGGAGAGGCTCCGTCTCCACGTAGAGATGCTGCATGCGTTGCCATCGATGACCACGTTTTTATTTTCGGAGGAAACGACGGAAAATACTGCGATGACACGCATGTACTTGAAATGTAATGCAACAGTGTTGAATTAGTTGACCGCTGATGTTACTTTTAAAAAGTATTTCAAGTCATTTTATTTTCATTGCCATTAAATATTGCAAATTAAAATTAGTACTACGATTTGTTTGCGGCATTTTTAATGTCTTACGTAATTACTTTAGGGATAGTATTTGTTTAAATAAAATGTAAGTTTTGTGACTGCACGAATGAACAGTAGAATTAAAACTGTTTTCAAACATAAAATAAAAATCTATTCGAAATAGTGTGTTCATTTTTCCATAAAGACAGAAACTTTTTTCCTACGAATTTCACCTGCTTGGTTTTATGGTTTAAAATTTAGATTTTTTTTTAAAAACTGATGTAAAGTTAAAGGAACATTATGAGAGTTTTAATTTGGTGGGTTTTGCTCATGTTCATAAGGATTCAAAAACTGGGGGCTCTAAAGGTTTTGGATTCATCCGATTTGCAATTTTGCAGTCTCAAATCCGGGCCTTGAGTCAACGGCATAATATTTAGGGAAGGTGGTGTGATAATGTGAAATTCCTGGATTCGAAGGTTTGTTGTATTGATTTTAAAACTAAAAGCACACTGACTTTCTGAGGGCTACTCAACATATTTTATTTGTATGTTATTCAAAGCTCAATGTGTGATATTTACATGGTGTTTTAACTGGAAAATTTTGAATTTACATTGTTTTGTTTTAAACGAGCAGAATTTTCTATGTACATGTTTTTTGAACGTGCAAAATATTCTATTTACATGATTTTACAAAGTGCAAAAGGTTTTATATAAATGTTTTTTTAGAAGCGTCAACAACTCAATTAACGGAACATGCTACAGCAAAAATATAAGAGTCTGATAGAAAAAGAAGCCACAGGGTAAGTACAACTAGGTATGTATCTAGTGGACCTGAGGGGTGGTCCATAAATGATGTCACACCAATACTCGTTCTTGTTGAAGCCACCAACACCTATAATTATATCTTCACTTGACTACTACGTGAACGGCTATCTATAAAATGGCATGCCACTGATACCCGACACGACCAACCCACCCTACTGATAACATCATTTATGGACGATTTCTAATATTGTGGGTTTAATTTGCAGCTTTTGAGTTACTGTTAATTGCAAATATTGTCAGGAAAAACTGAAAATGAGTTCGTTTATAGTTAGAGTTTTGAAAAGGTCAAAGTGTAAGATTACAGCGTTTAAAAAAATGAAAATTCAGTTACAATTTATACGATTTTGAAAAGTGCACAATGCTCCATATTTAATTGTTTTTTAAACACGACAATTAAAGGGCCTTATACATTTTTGTGACACGGAAAATCTTCTATTTACAAGCTCTTGAAAAGTACCTACATGTTGTACTTACGATGATTTTAAAACGTTCAGGATGTTCAATTTACCCAATACTTTGACTTCTTAAAGGGGCAAAAGATCTTTTTACATGTTTTTAAAAATGGCTAAATGTTCTTTTTCGGTAGATTAAAATTGCAATATTACCCAAAAACTTGCTTTTTGTTTGTTTTAACACTTATCAAGTAGCATGATCCTAGGGAAGCATCCACATTGAATTGATGTAGATTGAACCATTTCCATTTAGCAAAACATGCAAAATTCTTTTGATTTTTTTAAGAAAAATGTATGTAAATAGAATGTTATACAATTATCCAGAACATATACATACAACATTTTGCACTTTTCAAAATCATGTGCACAGAATACTTTCCACTTTTCAAACCACATAAATAATTAATTTTGTAATTTTTAAAAAAACATTTCAATATTAAATTTTGCAATTTATAAATGCCTATAACTAGCATTAACATTTTACACAACTTTTTCATTTTGTAAAGTTGACATAACTAATTACAATTAGTTTTACTTGTTGTGTGAATTAGCAATAGATCATTTTGATTCTTCAATTAGGAACTACTTATTTTATGAATTATTAACGAAAATAACGAACAGCTAAACTCGGAATTTAAAAGTGAACTGTAATTTAATTAAAGGTAAAAATCCTGAATCATATTTAAGTAACCAAAAGGGGCTATCAAATAAAATTGAGGCCATATTTTTTTGTTAATTTGTATGCATATGACTCTTATAACTGCAACACAAAATTTAACGCACATGGAATAAACAGTAATTAAATGGCATCTTAAATAATTTAATATGAAATACCAAATACGGCAAAAAATTAATCTGTGTTCGGGGGAAAAAATTTAAACGTCATGATTTTAAAATATTCATTGATGATTTTGCTTGGACAATCTTCAGTGTCAACTTAATACGTAGAGCAAAAATACAGACACATAACATTATAAAAACAATCACTTCAAGAACCAAACATTGCTTGCACCGCAGTTTGGAATTACTGGTTTTCATTTTCAAGATTTAAAAGACGCTTTAAAGCAGATTCAAAGGATCACAGGTAAGACGTCATATTTATCTCTTTTAGTTTAACCACATTTCGTTCAATGCATTTAACACGAATGCATTGCATTTTCATGTTACAAATTGGGAGCAAAATAATAGTTTCGTCAGAATTTATTTTTCTGCTCAATTTAAGAATATCCAAGGTTCAGTTAATGCACATAGATTTTAGTTTAGTTACCTAGGGGTGTCCACAAACATTGTCATGGAAATGTGCAAATAGAACAATATAGCCCTCTGCTCACTAACTTTAGCATCCTGTAAAGGGTAATTTTTAACATATCCAAGGAGACTTGATAACCTCTCCATTGACGTCATTTATGGACGACCCCTAAGGAAGTACACAAAGTGTGAAAATATTTGAGGGATAAAATATGTAGCAATATGAGAATGAAATTGATGTTATTTATTACTCCATTTACACTGAAAGGCAGAGGTGGAAATTGTTTATCGGAATGCGAATGAGACAAAAGGGAACATCTGCTGAGTGACGTGACGTCATTGTGTTGTAAATGAGACTCGTTACCATTTATTCATGTGAGTGACTTTGACAGTCTACGTAGTGCTAAGTGGTAAGCGGCCAGGTTCAATTTGTTTACTGCAATGTTCTTCGTGAAGCATCAAAACATCTGCAATCAAATTGAAACAACATTGTCCCTATAATGCACGTAAATAGGACATTTTGCAATTTTTAAATTATCCTATTTACTGTTTCTTGTACCTAATTATTTCATTTAGTTTTTTATCGACTGCTCTTATTTGATTTCCAGCTTTGATTTGGAAGTGGCTCGTTTTGATTCTTCACACGAAATGTAACTTTGAATTGAATGTGAAACACACTCATCATTTACAGTGTAATGACATACATACGAACATTATTAGTTTTGTTTCGTCTAAAACGGTATTTTATTGAAAGCTGCAGAGGGGCTGTGCGCAAATAGCTTCTGCAGATGGGTAATCGACTAATTATTAGTTTAGAAGTCATTTGCGCATGAAACTTGCAACACCCTTTAAAACAATGTTAGTGGGTATGTAAACTGGAATGATACAAAATCGAAGTTGCGTTGGTAAGCCCTTCACTAAAGTGCAGTTTTATCCTACATACTTATTATAATAATATGCTCTGATATTTTAAAACAGATATACAAATATTATTCACTTTTTGTAACAGAAAAATGGCTTCAACTCCCTCAACGTCATCGTGCATGACCCCCGCCTTTGCATTTTGAATCCACTTATTGGGACGACGTCCTGCAGCGTCGCCATCCTTCGCAATCCCGCGAAGAAACCGGAGGTGCTTCCGAGCAGCTACTCCACCAACTCGACGCCCAGTTACGTCGCCTACAACGCCGATTCGGATTCCGACCGAAATCCAGACGACGACAGCGACGATGACGACGGCGGCGTTTACGTGGGGGAAACAGCGAAACAAGAGGCTATCGAAAATCCGGAAAACACAGTTTTCGATATCAAACGCCTCATTGGCCGCGACTTTAGCGACCCAAATATTCAAAACTAAGTCACAATTAGGTTTAAGCTGCATTTACCATTTAAAGGAAACCAAGAAAACCTCGACATTGTTTTAAGTGTATTACTCAACGTATTTGAATAACTGTTCTTTTGCCCTTTCTTTCCTTAACTCACAATTAGATTCAAGCAGCTGTGGCTGTTTCACTTGGTGAACGTGGCTGGCCACGTTGGGCTGCAAATCAACGACGAAAAGAAACTTCCGCAGGAGATTGCGTCCGAGCTGCTGCGTCCCCTCAAGAAAACGAGCCAAGAATTCCTGCGCAGTCCAATCTACTGCGCAGTCGTCATCATCACCGTCTACTACTGCGAAATGCAAAAAGGCTTAACTGAGTGGGCGTGTCACGCGGCGGGATTCAAAAACATCCATTTCATCACCGAGCCGGTGGCGGCGGGCGTTGCTTACAGCATTAATTCTTCGCTTCAAAGTCACGCTGGCAAAACGTGTGTCTTATCTACGATCTTGGCGGAGGCACCTTCGATGTCATCGTCTTTCGATTGGATGCCAAGAACTGCGTCGAGGTCAAAGCATCTGGAGGCGACGATCGACTTGGAGGTGAAAACTTAAATGATATAATGATTGAGTTTTGCATTAACAAATTCCAGCGAATTTACGGGGTCAATTTGGCGAAAGGAAAACATTCGGAAGACGCTAAAGTTCGCAAAAAAACTGCCAAGAATCTGCGCCGCATTTGGAACGAATGTGAATTCAAAAAATGATATTTATCATCAGCCACATTGATGACCGTAATTTCCTTGGACTGTATTTACAAAAACATTAATTTGGTCGGAAAACTTACGCGCACGTTCTTTTAATTCTGCAATTGCTCTCAAGAATAAAATGTTTATCTACGGTGGAAGAAGGATAATTCGTTACTCCAATTATTGGAGTTACGAATACTCAGTAATTTACATTCTTTGCACTTGGAAACGTTTTGTTGGTCCACAGTTAAAGCAAAAGTCAGAAGCGTTTTTTATCTCATTTATTTCCACGTCTTAAGGCATAATTTTATTTTAAAGAATTATTAAATTTGGACTTTGTTCTAAAACTGTTTCAAGGGGATCACCCCATCATTTCTTGAATGTCACTCACATTTTAGACCTTGCTGGCATTGTGGCATATGCAGTCAAGCACAGAGGACGTGTTTGACGCCCTTTAAATGTCCTACGTTAATCACATTTGATCTTGTATGTCACTTATTGCGTCTTTTACGGATCGTAATGGTAATCATAAGGCTGATTCAAGAGCGATTCAAGAGCTCTTGGCCGCAAAAGGAGGTCATACCAGATAATGAATAGATTTAATTTTAGACGAATCCAAAATCATGGAAACGTTTTTCCCTCTTTTGTTTTATTTAAGTTTTGCATTTATTTAGTTTCTAAAAATCCGTTTGAGCTACAGCTTTTGCATGTATTGCAATTTATAACCAATTTAAAGGGACTTACATTTATTTACATGTACATGTTATTTGCTCTGAACCGTTTATGAATTAAATGCACTTTAACTCATAAAACCCCTCATCACGCAGACTTATTGCTACTAGCTGTATGTATGTATCTTTAAGCTCCTAAATACCGTTATAAAAAGTACAAATGCATTCGAATATACATAAACGAAGATGGTAAATTGACATAACTGAAACACTTTAAAGTTTCTACAAAATATTATTTTTGTATTTAAGTTGTTGTCGTAATAATTACATCGATTTTATGGACTATAACTGCCAATAATAGGCTAAAGGAATTCCAGGTTTCGATTTCTCAAATGAGGTTTAATTGCTATGTTGTTGTTTCTGTTCTCGCTATATTCTTTATTTGCAACTGTAGGTTAATTAACAACCAAATCGTCGATCAAAAATGAAGTTTTACTATCTCCTTTTGGAGCTAAAATGAATTATGACCACCTCCATTCTGATTTAAAATCGGTTTTGACCATGTCCATTTTTCACGAAATAAGGCTAATGAGTTATGTTAATGATGAGTTAAGGGTTTATTAATTCAAAAATAAGTAAATTAGAGGTCACCCATAAATGACGCAGTCAAAATTTCCCCATTTTAAGTTTTTATGTCACTCCTGCCATCAGATTACCCGTTAAGTAAATGGCTAGCTTTAGCATTCAACACCATCAATATCCAAGATAGTTGCTTGGCCATACCTTTGACGTCATTTATGGGGGATCCCTTAATTTTTTAAAACTTTCAATAATGATTTATTGATGAATTGATTTAATCAAATTAATAAATTTAGTGCATCATTCATGAGACCAGGAATTAGTTCATCAATAAACCACTATTACTTTAACTTTAATCAAAATATGGGGTCACCCATAAATGACGTTCTATGTATAGCCAAGCAGCCTACTTGGATATGGATGGTACTGTATTCTAAAGATAGCCATTTACCCAACGGGTAATCTGAAGACAGGAGGGTCATAGGGACTTAAAATGGGGACATTTTCATGACGTCATTTATTGGTGACTCTTGATGTACATAGTCTAGAAAAAAGTCTAAACGATAGAAAAAACCAAATTTCGTCAAAATCGAATTAGAACTGTAGAAGTTACAGGGCCGCAAAATGTTAAAATTTGAATTTTTTTAAACTTTGGCGGGCTACTGTGACCAAACAAAGCAAAATGCAATCGAGTTACTTTGGATCTCTACTATTTAAAAGTATCCTGATTTTTTGTAGATATGGCTTTTTGAAATTGGCGCGTACCATGTTAAACCATTCCCTTGTTAGTCATTCTATCATTACGAGTCATATGTGACAAATCAAAGCGAACCTTTTTTATTTCCAGCTAAAAACAAATTGCACTGTCTACAAACAAAACAGGACAATAAAAATACACAATGAATATTTTAAACTTTTTGAAAAACTTGCAAGCAGAAAATAGTACACTTGTCAAAAACATGCAAATAAAAGATTTTAAACTTTTTTAAAAACATGCAAATAGACAAAATTTTACATTTCAAAAAACTAGTTGTAAAAATTTTACAAAGAATCAAAATGACCTATTTACAACACAACATAATAGGCATAAATGCAAATTCATGAGTGTTTCGAAAAATTTTAAACTGTTTTTATTTGCCACCCTTCTTTAAAAGTTAAAATATTGCCAATATTTTGCTAATTTCTTTAAATTTTTGTTTACATTTAGTTTTAGGTGAAATTTTAAACAGTTTATTTTAATTCTTCGCAGTGAATGCCTATAGCACAACAGATACAATAAAAAAAACATTTAAATATAAATACAGCGAATGTAAACGTTATGGCGAACTAACATTCGTCTATTTTTCTACGATTAATAATAAAAGTGCACAATAATTACTGTATTTGCTTGTTTTTGAAAATTCAAAATGTTTTACACGTTTTTCTTATGTGTGAGATCGCCTATTCACATGCTTATTGGAAAGGTTCAAAGCAATTTATTTCAATTTTTTAAAAATGTAAATAAAACATTTTTGTGCTTTTCATGAAAATTTAAGTATAGAAAATTTTGCAAGTTTTGCAATTGTGCTAACATTAAGTAATTAAACCAAAAAATAAGCGAATTTTATAAAACATTTATGTATGTGTGAAATATTGCGAATTTCTTTTGTTTTAGCAACGTTAATTAAATACAAGATGTGTATGCATGCATAATACATAAGTACATACACCACGTCGTAATTAGAAAAATAATGTATCCTTGTTTGTAAGATTGTAAAAATAAAAAATAAAACATTGCAATAAAATTTGCTATACTATCTATTTGTTACTTTCTAAAAACTAATTATAGTTATGTTTACCCGCATAATGTCGTAATAAATTGTTTGCGTTAGTTGAAATCACTTTAGTTCTTTAACTTGGAAAATTTGAATTTTTTTTTCTATTATTATAATTTGTTGTGGCACATGTTAAAACGTAGGAGACGTTTGCTGTGTTGATAAATGTATATCCCTAATCATTACAGTATGAGCTCCGAGTTGATAGCACTGTTTGTATTGGTTAATACGATGGCCCAAGGTAATTGCTGTTGTTACTAATAATTCACAATTTTACATTACAAAAGAAAACTCATTGTCCTGTAATTTTTTTTATTTTTTTAGTGTAAATTTAACGCTCAGAATTTAATTTAAATATATTACGGCATCTATAATTTTTGCGTTTAAAGTTATGCACGAGTATTAAAGCATGTGTGTAAAAATCTAAATTCAAATATGTGAAACAAATTTTATTCTATTTATCGGCAAAGTGCACGGACCAATAATTGTCTCTGAAATTGCTGAGGGCTTGTGTAAACAACTTGAAAATTTTGAAGCCACACAAAAGTTGTCTCTACGACTACAAAGACATCAAAATCCTCCTGTTCTTCCACAATTCTGGTTCAGTTGGACATCCTGTGGTTCGTGAATAACATTATTGTAACGATAGATCTTGGTATTTTGTACATGTACTGGCTAGTGCACAGTATTACTAACCAAGTTTTGTTTTTTAATTTTTAGAAATTAGCTAACCACATTTACTGTTACACAAAATTCTAGGTGTGAGCACGTGCAAACCGTTTAAGATAGGTAAAGAAACAAGTTCAAACTCAGTTACGCCGCAATTGCATCAGAACAACAGGATCGAGCCACAACGTATGGTTTTGTCTTCGAACTCATTATTACAAATTACAAACTTTTTTACGTTTTACTAATATTTTAAATACTATTAATTTTTTTCAACAATGTAAAATATCCTTGTAAATGTAACATGTTTTTGGAAAGGTGCAAAATATTGTATTTCTATGTTTTTTGAAAAGATTCAAAATGTTCTATTTCCATGTTTTTTGAAAAGATTCAAAATGTTCTATTTCCATGTTTTTTGAAAAGATTCAAAATGTTCTATTTCCATGTTTTTTGAAAAGATTCAAAATGTTCTGTTTCCATGTTTTTTGAAAAGATGCAAAATGTTATATTTCCATGTTTTTTGAAAAGATGCAAAATGTTCTATTTCCATGTTTTTTGAAAAGATTCAAAATGTTCTATTTCCATGTTTTTTGAAAAGATGCAAAATGTTTTATTTCCATGTTTTTTGAAAAGATGCAAAATGTTATATTTCCATGTTTTTTGAAAAGATGCAAAATGTTATATTTCCATGTTTTTTGAAAAGATGCAAAATGTTATATTTCCATGTTTTTTGAAAAGGTGCAAAATATTGTATTTCCAATTATGTTTTTTGAAAAGATGCAAAATGTTCTATTTCCATGATTTTTGAAAAGATGCAAAATGTTATATTTCCATGTGCTTTGAAAAGGTGCAAAATGTTCCATTTCCTTGTTTTCGGAAAGTGTAAAATTTTCCGTTTTTACGTTTTTGAAATGGTGCAAAATAATGTATTTAAAATTTTTTAAAAAATGCTCACAAGACATATTGGAACATTTTTGTAAATAGTAGATATTGGTTTTAGCTACAAACGGATATGAGTCATTTTGGTTCTTCACTAACGGTCGGATTTATTTGAATGCTCATTATAAATTGTGATTGTTGACGTAACGCATGTATTTCAGTGAGTGTCATTGTGGAACTCAGAAGCGATCCTGACTGCATGGGACATGAAATCTCAACAATACTTCCAATCTTGTGTGACAACGGCGGCGCACAGAGCGCAGGTGTGTTAACAAAATTCCTAAAGAATTACACAGCAACAGCCCAGGCGGAAGTAGTGAATATTCTCGAGTCAAAGAGGCGTTCGCTCGGATTGACGATTGAGCCAATGTGGATAACCAGCAAAATTATTGTAAGTGGCTCAGACGTTGCTACCGTCAAGCAGTTACTTGGCAACCACAAAGACGTTAAAGATGTCCGACTTGAAGAAGTGGAGGAGATCACACGTACTCACAGTGAAACAAGTAGATCTAGGAATGTTTCCGCCAAATACCCCGCCTTCTATTATTGGGGACAGATCGAACTAAACATTTCAGCAATTCACGGTGCAGGAGTCAATGGCTCGGGCATAGTTGTAGGTCACCTAGACACCGGAGTGGACTATACCCATCCAGCACTGTTCGATAACTTCCGTGGTGAATACGGCTGGTTTGACCCATACTTGGGGGACCCATTTCCAAGTGATGAGAATGGGCATGGGACGCACACACTGGGCATCATGGCGGGTCAGCAACCTTATGGACTCGCCCCTGGGGCGACTTGGATTGCATGTAGAAACTGTTTGCGAAGCAAATGTTTGGAAACTGCCACTATGAAATGTATGCAGTGGATGCTTTGTCCCACGCGCTCCAATGGAACTGAACCGGACTGCAGTAAGAAACCACGCGTGGTGAATAACAGCTGGGGTGCTTCGGAATATTACAAACCAGGTAAACAACACTTTAGATATGACAAACTAATTCAGTGCTGGCGACAAGCAGGAATAATTCCCGTATTTAGTGCTGGAAATCGTGGACCGAGGTGTTCAAGTTTTGGTTACCCGGGAATTTTAAAAGATGTCTTGGGGGTGGGCATGTTGTCTGGATTGGACAAACCTCTTCATGTAGACGACGACTCAAGTAGAGGACCTCCAAGCGCGTACTGGAATATAACAATTAAACCAGATTTTACTGCTCCTGGAGTCGAGATTTACTCGACTGCTCGAGGTGGTGGGGGGGAGTTTCAAACGGGAACAAGTCAAGCTACCCCACATGTAACCGGCACAATAGCACTTATGCTTCAAGTTAATCCAGCGCTGAGTTTTGATGACGTACGGACTGCGCTAATTGGGAGCGCGAGACCAGTCAACGTTGTTCGCAATCAAAGCTGTGGAGGAGTACCTGAGACTCTGTATCCAAACAATCAAGCCGGCTATGGGTCTATTAATTCATTCAAAGCCGTTTTTGGAACTTGGCCGTAGTCTGACACTACTTTTCAAATAATTTGCCCAGGTGCATTGTGCATTTATTACCCATTAAATCAAATTGTATTTTGAACATGGACAATAGAGTATCATATCTCTGGCATGATGTTACAGTAAGGTTATACTTAATCAAAATAAAATTGTTTAAAAATGTTTTTTAACAAATACGACAAACCTTAACTTTGCAAATAGTATTCATTGTTGTTATAAAATGCCCTAACTCTCTAGATCATGTTCAAGCGTTCCAAAAATATGACACCAATATTTTGTTGAAACCCACATTCTGTAAAACATTAGCATCTACTTGAGACCCTCCGTGGACATACGCCACATTGTTTTCTTAAAAACCTTGACAGGCTTATATAGCTTTGTAGCTTGGCTTGTATTTGTAATTCAAAAAAAACTGTTCATTACAATTAAAATCTTTTGTGTGCAAAATAAAAAAATATAAACATTACTTTTGTTCTAACGGAACTTAAAAACTTCGAGGATTAAAAAAAATGGAAATATTTTATTTTTAAAAAAAATATTAGAAGTAACCGTATTTTTAAGGCCCTTGAAAATACTGACTCACCAACTTGATGTATGTATAGGTAGTAGTAGCTGTGTGGGTCAATAGCAGCATCAATTTTTAGCGGTCTTTCTGTCAAAATTACTGCATTAAAATTTAAAATTTAAAATACAAATTAACCCTAAAACATTTTCGCAGACAAAAATTAAAATGGCTTCTTCATCAACTTCCGCCACTTCTTCCGCGATTGGCATCGATTTGGGAACAACGTTTTGCTGCGTCGCCGTCCTCCGCCACCGCGACGCAGAACCCGAAGTGTTGCAAAATGATGTGGGCAGAAATACGACGCCCAGTTACGTCGCCTACGGCGTTAAGCAGGACGACAGCGACGACGATGAAGAAGTGGACGTCGTCGCTGGGGACACGGCCAAAGATCTCACGCACCAAAATCCAGAAAACACAATTTTTGACATCAAGCGCCTCATTGGTCAAAGTTTTAAAGACCCAAACATCCAAAAGTGAGTCACTTTAATTTTACTAATGTACCTAATTTAATTGTGCACATTTATCTTTTTTTGCATATTAAATTAGCATTAAATATGGTTGTTATTAGCCTGGGGCGAATCCAAGGCGGGACTCAGGCGCAAAAGGCTTTTCTGTATACTGTGTTTAACACTACAATCACAAATGCATTTAGTTTTATACATTGCATCTTAGAAAATTCCATAGTGCTAATTTAGGCTTCATATGCATGTTTTAAAAATTATTTTAAGGTACAAGAAGCTGTGGCCATTTCACTTGGTCAACATTAACAGATTCGTCGGGGTCAAAGTTCAAGGAGAGGACCTGCTGCCGCAAACAATTGCTACAATGCTGATTTCTCACTTGAAGAAGGCGCCGAAGGCTGCGCTTGAAGTTTTCGTCGATTCCGCAGTCGTCACAGTTCCCGTCTACTTCACACATCTCCACAAAGGACTCACCAAAGACGCCTGTGAGAAGGCGGGGTTCAAAAATATTCAATTTATTGTGGAGCCGGTGGCGGCCGCCGTTGCGTACGGGTTCGAGTCGCTCATTCAAAGCGACGAGACTAAGACGTGTCTCATTTATGATCCCGGAGGCGGTACTTTCGACGTAACTGTCTTCCGATTGGACGCTTACAAACGAATGGAAATCAAAGCAACTGGAGGCGACGATCGTTTGGGGGGAGAAGACTTTAACGACTTGCTCACCGAATATTGCCTCACCGAGTTTCACAAACTTTACGGTGTAAATTTGGCAGAAACCAAAAATTCGGACGACGCGGAAGTTCAAAAAAAAACTGCGCGAAAACTGCGCCGACTCCGTGCGCAGTGTGAGAAGCAAAAATGTTATTTGGCCTCCAACCCTGCGGTCGTTGTTTCTTTGGACGGAGTACACGGAGACAAGCAGCTGGTGGTCCCAGTGACGCGCAAACTATTCGAAGAGTTAATTAAACCCCTGCTGAACCGAAGCATGAAAATCCTGGATGAAACTCTGAAAAGACCTGGATGCGAAAAAGGTGAAATCGACGACGTGATTCTGATCGGCGGCTCAAGTCGAATTCCGAAAGTGCAGCAGATAGTCCAGGATTACTTTGCGGGAAAACAGATTCGCAGATCAATCGACGCGGACGAAGCAGTCGCATGCGGTGCCGCGGTGCACGCGTACAACTTCTTTAAGCTAAATGGGGCTCCGTTTTCTGTTGTAACTTTGTTGATGGAGGTAATTTATTTATAGAATTCCAATCCAATAAAGTCGTGTTTTATTTAGGTTGTTTTCGTTAAGATGATGCATAAATTCGCATCGTTTCAGTTCGTTTTTGAAAAACCATTGTTTATGAAAACTAAAACGTTTTGTTTGAGTTTAAAAAATGCAGGTAACTTCGATTTTAAGAATTAGATTGTGTGTTGTAAATGGAATCTGCGAGCTAAAACAAACAGAAAAATAACATGAAAATTAGGCAAAATTAAAATAAATATTTAATTGCAAAATAAATAATTATCTAAACACAATTAAACCCTAGTCTTTGAAATGGGATTCTTCTTTTTAACTTTCCACAGTAGCGTCGCTGTCAAAAACGGTTAAAAAATACGAAATACAAAACTTCATAATAATTCAACAATCTAATTAATTTACAGATTCGCTGGGAAAATAAAATTAATGGTTTTCCCGCAAGAAGTGCTCATGCAGCGGTGGCAGTTGTCAACCTTATTTACAGCTTCGGTGAAGATGCTGATTCTGGTGATCCCAATTATGCACGTGATGTTCTGAATGTGTTCGTGTTGAATGTGAACGACACGAAAAAGGAGTGGAAATCAATTGCAAAACCATTTTTCTTACTTTTCTCCTCGACTCCGAATCCAAGAGACGGTCACTCAGCAGTGACCTACAACGAATTTGTTTTCATCTTTGGTGGTTACAATACAAAGAAAAAGAAAAGTTTAAACTCGACGTATCCACTGAACACGTAGACGCTGAAGTTGGACAAACCGAAAGTCACTGGAAACGTTTCAAGCGCTCGTTCAAATATTTAAAATATAATTAACATTTTGCACTTTTCGAAATCATATAATTCCTACCTTTCTTTATAATTTATGGGAATTTTGAAAATTTGGCAGTACTGGACCAATTTAATCGAGCTATATATCATTTGAAAGGTATTCACTAGTAGAATTCAAATAACGGAACAAGGCACGCGTTTTTGAAAAACATTTTTAGAATAACGGTGTTTTAAATTTTAGATTTCCCTTAGAATGTGTTGTATGGGCCACAACTAAAAACAAAAAAAATTGTGTCTGCTTATTTTTAAAGCGCTTTTGAATGATATATCACTTGACAAAATTCATTAAAATTTTTTAATTTTCATTTATGGTTTTTTTAAACCATTTAGAAACTAATACCTATCGTGCGTGCACACTAAGTTATTTAGATTTGCATCATTGTTACCGTTCAAATGGTATATCATGTTTGTGTAAGTTCGTTACCGGTAAGTTACCGGTCGAAATCTTCATTTAACACGATATTTAAAATTTTAGCGGGAAATTCAAAAATTAGATTTAAATTTTGGTTGCATTACAGAAATTAATTATAAATAGGATAACCAACAACATATTGTGCGGCCTAATCGCTTGCAATAATTGAAAACCTGTAGTTGAAACTTAAATTTGGCGGCAAATTTGAAATACCTAATTTTGATGTTAAGGCTGCCATAAATTTATTTTAAGTTAATATTATGTACTTTTTTTAAAATGCGTAGATAAAACAATTCACAATTTTCAAAACCTAAAATTACCAGTATGCGCATCTGTGCGTGCATTGAGTTTTACTTTTGGAGTTAGTGTTAGCTCATTTTGATATTGAAATTTAAATTGTTGAAAAATTCCTATATTAAAAGATTCAAATGCACATAATATTCTGTTGGAACACAAACGTTTTCTACATTTACACAAAACCTAGAAATCGGTGTTTTAATATTGTTGTAGAGATCACAAAATTCCCAATGTTTTTAAAATTAGAAAACTATAAGAGCTACAGGTCGGCGAGGATTTACAAAACAATTTCTGATTGAATTACTATTTTATATTTTCGATTACTCATTACAATTGTATGCGTGTGTTTGTGTGTGTGTGTGTGTTAAAAAAAGTTAAAACTGTACTACAGAATTTACATGAACCAAACAATGATGGATTTCCGTATCTACTGATGATGATGTCTGTCGCACACGCTTCTATAGTGAAAACAAGTTGCATCGGAAAGTCATAGTCAGTTGAACCTGATTAGCCGATTTATATCCATACCCGTTTTACAACGTAAACGTACTTTAGTGTAACACAAAAAATTCTGTTTTAGTTGGAATATATTATGCGCTATTCTGCATTTCATGTTACATGCACTAATATCATATTAGTTTCATGCATTTTTGATAATTATATAACATAAGTGGAATACTAGTAGTACAATGAAAACGAGTTAAATATTGTTTTAGAGGCAATAGTTAGTTTGATGAGATATAAAAAAAATGATTTATTTTGCTTTAAATTGAGGGATTGTTTCAAATTAAATAAATATTAACTCTTCATTGGGTTTTCAAACTACAGAATATGCTTTGTAATCTACATTTTTTTAAAGCAAAAAACGTGCTGTTTACTAGAATTTTATTAGGGCTTCAAATTATGCTGTAATATTTATGCTTTTAGTTTTAAATAATACTAATCACAATATTAATTTGTTGTTTAAATCAAACATTTTGCTAAGCATACATGATGATTCTTAAAAACCATTATGTTTCCCAAAATATAATTAATATAAATTAGTTAAAAGGCATATAATTATCGTTTGTGAAGAATCAAATCGACCTGAGTATAATTATCTATTTTGAGCTAAAAACAATAACTATCAGTTATCCACAAACATATTCAAGTATGTCTTGCGAGAATATAAATAGAACATTTTGCACTTTTTAAGTACGTGGAATTAAAACATTTTGCTCCTTTTTTACAAAAACATCGAATAAGACACTTTTGCAATTTTTCAAAACCATGTAAATAAGACATTTTACATTGTTGAAAAACATAAATTTAGAACATTTGACGATTCTCAAAACCTTCATTATACAATTATACGCATGTTGTTTTTTTGTTTTTTATGACATAGCTCATTTTGATTGGAGCTTAAATCGGATATAAGTCATTTTGGTTCTTCACATACGGTGTGTCATTTAATGTACATATCTATCCTTTAAATCGGCAAAGTCCTCAATATTAGTATTAAACTTATTTAATGTTATTATTTACTAGTAATGCGGCCCGTCCTGCGGACGGAACGTAACAGTATTTATGAAATTTGATTATGTTGACGCAAACAATACAAAAGCGATTCTCAAGTTTATAAAATACAAAATTTGTATATGAAGGTAGGTACATGTATATAATCATAAAGTCACAATCCAAAGATATATGCAATTTAATATAATGCTAACATTGAAACTACAGTGCATACTTGTTTAGCATTAATTACAAAAAGCCAGAAATATTAGTGGTGCTTTAGTGGAACTTACCTTAAATGGTTAGAGATATGAGCCGCAGTGTAAACTACTAAACATGCCGCCGTGAGTGTCAATTAACTGCTATGTTAAAGCAGCGGTTTGACGTGACGCTGTAATCTACACAACAAGTACTGCAATTTGAGAGATAAGCATTTTTGCCAGGAACACAAAACACACAACACAATTACCCCTATGTATCAATACTACCAAGTAGCTGTGATGATCAATACTGTATAATCAATTCATACTTAGGAAAAACGCCCTTTCAATTGTTTATCTACTATACTGCGCTGTTTATTATATAAACCTACGACTAATCCCTGGCAGAAAAGTTTATTTATTACGTTGGCGTTAAAGAAGGTGACGGCACTATTGTAATGCAATGAATTGTACTACAAACAGAGACGATTTTCTGGTGTTTATTTAATCTGTAAGTTATTTTTATTTTAAATTAAACTTAGATATTTTACAATGCCTAATAATTATTACGATATTCATAAATGCATTCTACGTACGTACGAAATTTATAGCCTGACAAAATCAAATGGTATTAGTAAGACGTTCATTTTGTAATTAAATTTTGTAGGAAAAATACATTTGAGCAGTACTAGCACCCGTAGCAGCAAAAGTACACATTATATTACAATAAAACAAGGGCTAAATCCCTTGTTTAATAGCAGCCTTAAAAGCGAAATTAAACATTTTGAATTTGCCGCCTTTTAGTTGTCAATTAACAGGTTTTAAATTAAAGGAAAGAAGCCGTATACGGGTTAGCTGTGACGATTCACGCACATGTAAAGGGGCGGGACCTGCTGCCCAGCATCAAAGTCAAACAACTACAATGACTCGTCGCCCTCCAGCATTCGGCGCCCCAGGTCACCCTCAACGAAATGGAGGCCCACCTCCAAAGCATTTACAGAATGATGTTCCTCTGGGTCAACAACCACAAAATGACAATCTGGATAAATAAGAGGAGGATCAGCGGAAAAGTTTGGCGTCCTAATCTGTAGTTATATACAAAATGCAATAACGTTGTGATGTTGTGAAAGACTTTTTAGCTAAAACATACAATTTTTATTATAAGCAATTAAATTCATGTTTTGCAACAAAAAATGTGAATGTTCCCAACTAGTTGGGTAAAAATATGTAAACAATTAAAAAAGTTACCCAAATGTAATATGAATCATTTTGTAAATACGATTTGTGTATGGGCAATGACCAAACCGCAATAAATCATTACTACTACCACTACTACTACTACTACTACTACTACTACTACTTTTGCAATTATTAAACTATTCAGCATTCTCAATTTTTGAAACCACATCCTGAGGCATTGTTTCTAGAAAAATAGATTTCCATTTTGCGGGTGAGTCAATGGCTTGCATTGTGTCCGTTAGTGAGGCCGGCAGTACAGCTTTCAAAAGAACAAACAAAGTCGAGAACATTTTGCCACCTCAAAATTATAACCGGATTATTAGAGCAAAATAGGTCACTGTATTTAAATAAAGGCGGAACTAACAACAAGCGACATATCGTCTGTGAAGAGCCAAAATGACCCATATCCATTTTTAACTAAAAACAATATCTACTATCTACAAAAATATTCAAATATGTCTTGAGATCACTTAAATAGAACATTTTGTACCTTTTCAAAAACATGGAATTAGACATTTTCGCACCTTTTCAAAAACATGGAATTAGAACATTTTGCACCTTTTCAAAAACATGGAATTAGAACATTTTGCACCTTTTCAAAAACATGGAATTAGAACATTTTGCACCTTTTCAAAAACATGGAATTAGAACATTTTGCACCTTTTCGAAAACATGAAATTAGACATTTTTGCACCTTTTCAAAAACATGGAATAAGAACATTTTGCACCTTTTCAAAAACATGAAATTAGACATTTTTGCACCTTTTCAAAATCATGGAATTAGAACATTTTGCACCTTTTCAAAATCATAGAATTAGAACATTTTGCACCTTTTCAAAATCATGGAATTAGAACATTTTGCACCTTTTCAAAATCATGGAATTAGAACATTTTACATTGTTGAAAAACATGAAATAGACAATTTTGCGCTTTTCAAAAACTTCTAATTAATATATTACGGATGTTTCTCATTTTGTTTTATGACATAGCTCATTTTGATTGTAGCTGAAATTGGAAATGGGTCATTTTGGTTCTTCACAGACGATATTACAAATGATGTATGCGTTGAACTGTTCAAGAGTTACCATTTATAAAGTAGTATTTGTATGCAACATTCGGATAGTTATTTGCAGCTTCTAGAAACGTCTGAGTCATCATGTGGATTGCTTTCGTAAGAAAATAGAATTAAAACCACAAGCCTATATTACCTACTTTATGTAATTCATTTTATTAGGAATTAAATATTTCCCAGAGCACTAATTTGTATTTTGTTTTTGCTTTGTCATTAATCTCATCAAAACGTTACCTCGTTTGTTGAGTACTGCAAAGTATGACAAGTCTTTTAAGTCAAAGATAGTCACTTGTTGATGAACTGGAACCCCATTTCTCATGAATTTGCCCCTGCCGTAATTTAAACTGTTTTCTAAAATTTGCATATTTATTTTTATGTAGAAGTCATCTAGATTTTGCTCAATAAATTTCCCAAAATTGTGTTGACCACTTGAAACAACCACGACTACAAATAAATTCAAAATTCTACAATTAATTATATTAAAATCATTTTCTGACAATGTTAAATAATTCAAATTTTACAAAAAATACATTTTTAAAAAGATGGTGGTTAAATTTTATGTAATTATACCTGGGCGGTTGTCAATATCATAGCCAATGCACCTGGCTGGCGCCCATTTTTTCAAATCTGAGGGAGGTTCCCACGAAAGAATACTGTCCATATTATTTTTCTGTCGCCAGTTTAGAGACTAAACAGAAATTCACAAAATTTTAATTTATGAAAAAATTATAATGTAATAAATTGAAACAAAATAATTCAAAAATATATCTTATAAAACCTTTCGTAGCAACTCTTCTGATTTGTCCAAATTGTTGTTTTTTGTTTCTAATATTTTCAAATTCAAGAAAAATTACTATGTACATAAGTAACTAAATAATATTATTAAAAACTGTTACAAAACTATAAGGCTTAAAATTTAAAAAAACAACCTCGTATCCATTGTATAAGTAGGTAATCCGCAGCAATAATTTCAGGCAGTTCCTTTGGAGCGAATCGACTACGAAACTATAGGCCAGAATTAAAAGCTGATTTAAAAAGACCTATTTGATGCTGATTCAATAATGATGTATTTAAAATCGTATAATTACCTGAAGCAATAATTCCTTTTCAGCTCCTGTCAAAACACCATTATTTTCAAGCTCGTTTTTGCTCATAGTGCTTTAAATTTGAAACAAAATAGTGCACCCCAATAGTCTAAAGCAAACAGTTGGAACCTATTTAAGTTTATGTAATAAATTACGATATTTATCATGCGATCTTCTTTTTACAGTTCTAGATGTTTCTTGGGGTAGACTGTCAAGTCCTATTGCTGTTGTGCTTGTGCGATCTACAAAAATATTCAAACGTAATTTATTATTGCCCATAAGCGGTATACCAGAGAAATACAAAGGAAAGGATCTTAATTCATTTTATAGCAGAGAAACTAATTATACTTAAAGTACCATTAACATCAAACGATTTATTTTTTTTTCAAATTGAGTTTCATTTTTGTATTTGAGTATATTATGAATTTACGCTTCATTAGTTTTTGTAACTGCAGAATGTAATATGTTGTAAACTACATCTTTTAAAAGTGGCAAAGAGCTTTGTACATAACCAAAAGAAACATGAAACTTAAACATTTTGCACCTTTTCAAAAACATGAAATTGGAACATTTTGCACCTTTTTAAAAACAAGCAACTAGAACATTTTGCACCTTTTCAAAAACATGCAAAAAGGACATTTTGCACCTTTTCGAAAACATGCAAAAAGGACATTTTGCACCTTTTCGAAAGCATGCAAAAAGGACATTTTGCACCTTTTCGAAAGCATGCAAAAAGGACATTCTGCACCTTTTCGAAAGCATGCAAAAAGGACATTTTGCACCTTTTTGAAAGCATGCAAAAAGGACATTTTGTACCTTTTCAAAAACATGCAAAAAGGACACTTTGCACCTTTTCGAAAACATGCAAAAAGAACATTTTACATTGTTGAAAAACTCGAAAATAAAACATTTTACGACTTTCAAGACCTTTATGATAACATTTTATGCATGTTTTGCATTTCTTTTTCATGACATAGCTCATTTTGATTGCAGTATAAATTTAATATGGATCATTTTAGTTCTTCACAGACGATATATCATTTAATGTACATATCTAGCCTTCAAATCGGCATGGTCCTCAATTCTAGTATGTAATGCAATTACTGTTAAGCAGTAAATCTTGGAAAATACGTCCTTTTTGCAATACGGTATCACGAACCAGTCAGAAACGACTCTCAAGTATATGAAATACAAAATAACTATATTGGGTACATAATTATATCTAATTATATTATTACAATCCAAAGCTATATGCAATATACAAATGATGCTAACAGTGAAACAGCAAAGTACATACTTGTTTAGCCTTAATTACACCAAGCCAGAAATAATTGTGGTGCTTCATTGGTATTCACTTAAATGGGTAGAGATATGAGATATAATCTATATTTACATAAATGTTTTTGATTCCATTGTTTTTCTATTATTTTTACACTTTGGAAAAACGCCCCTTGCATTCTTTTTCTGCTATACTGCGCTGTTATATAATTAAATCTACGACTAATCCCTGACAGCCAAAGTTATTCATTAGGTTGGCATTAAAAAAGTGACGGCACCATTGTCGAATTCAAATAGTTGTTTTTCAAACAGAGCCGAGTTTCCGCTCTTTATCCAACCTGTAAGTGATTTTTATTTTAAATTTGATTTACTTTTTTTACGATATTTACTTACATTTTTTACCGATGCCTTTCGTAATTTTTATATTTACAAAAATAGCCTCACAAAATCCAAGAATATTACCAATAAATTAATTCTGTAATTTATGTGTTTAGAAAGAATCTATTAGTTGAGTCCAAGCACCCGCCGCAGCAGTTAACATTAAAATTATACAACAATAAAAATAATTACTACACCAGAAATTATGGACCCCTTAAGACTTCAAAGAATGTACAATTATTTACCTCCCGTTAAACGGGCGGGACCTATGGTGCCCAGCATCAAAGTCAAACAACTACAACGACTTATCGCCCTCCAGCATTCGGTGTCCCGGGAAACCCGGGATAATAGTTGTGGGTCAACTCGACGCTGGAGTGGACTATACTCATCCGCAGCTCTGTTTGATAACTTTGGTGTTGAATACGGCTAGTTTGACCCATACTTGGGAGACCCATTTCCAAGTGATGAGCAGGGGCATGGGACGCATACAATGGGAATTGTGGCAGGTCAGAAATCTTTTGGACTTTCGCCAGGGGCAACTTGGATGGCTTGCCAAAACTGTCTGAATGGCAAATGTTTAGAAACTGCCACTATAAAATGTATGCAGTGGATCTTTTGTCCCACGCGCTCCAATGGAACTGATCCTGACTGCAGTAAAAAGCCACACGTGGTCAATCACAGCTGGGGTTCTCCAGAGTTTGCCAGAAAAGGTAAGCCACACAATAGATATGACAAATTGATTCAATGCTGGAGACAAGCAGGAATTATTCCTGTATTTAGTGCTGAAAACCGTGGGCCCAACTGTTCAAGTTTAAACTACCCGGGTATTTCCGCTCAAGTCTTAAGAGTGGGAATGTTATCTGGTATTTTTAAGCCTTTGCATGTACACGACGACTCAAGTAGAGGACCTCCAAGTCCGTACTGGAATATTACAACCAAACCAGATTTTACTGCTCCTGGAGCCGACATTTTATCAACTTACATATCCAGATGGGGATGCGGCGTGGGAAACGGGAACGAGGCAAGCGGCCCCACACGTGACTGGAACCATTGCACTCATGCTCCAAGTTAATCCAACGCTGAGTTTTGATGACGTACGGAATGCGCTAATTGGGAGCGCGAGACCAGTCAACGTTGTTCGCAATCAAGGCTGTGGCGGAGTACCTGAGACTCTGTATCCAAACAATCAAGCTGGTTATGGGTCTATTAATTCATACAAAGCAGTTTTTGGAACTTGGCCGTAGTCTGACACTACTTTAAAAATAATTTGCCTAGGTACATCGTAAAACCCACCACGTCATATTGTATTTTGCGAATGGGCATTGCAGTATTATATTTCGTCAGTGAAGAACCAAAATGACCTATATCCATTCTTAGCTAAAACTAATATCCACTATCTACAAAAATATTCAAATATGTCTTGAGAGCATTTAAATAGAACATTTTGCACTCTCCAAAATCTGTAACTACAAAATTTTACTTTTTATTAACATGGAATTAGAAGATTTTGCACTTTTCAAAAACATGTAAATAGAACATTTTACACCTTTTCAAAAACATGTAATTAGAACATTTGGCACCTTTTTAAAAACATGTAATTAGATCATTTTGCAACTTTTCAAAATCCTTTTATAAATGAATTTTTGAATATTTTCAAAAACATGGAGCTAAAACATTTTGCAACTTTTCAAATACATGCAAATAAAGCATTTTACTCTTTTAAAAAACATGTAAATACAACATTTTACGTTTATCAAAAACTCCTAATTACCATTTTACGCATGTTTTTCATGTTGCTATTACGACATAGCTCATTTTGATTGTAGATTAAATTGGATATGGGTCATTTTGGTTCTTCACTGACGATATGTCTGGTATATTTCGACTGATCGGCAGTTTAGAATGTATTTAAAAATTGGCAGTGGAGCGGAATAAAAACGCTTAGTATGGTGAATGGGAGAATTGGCAGTACTAATATATATTTTTTCCTTCGAATTTTAGTTTTGCATATGGTTGTTTCAATAATAAATTCCATCCTTATATGCATCTTGCACAAGTCTCTATTAGATGAGACGCAGTTTCTATTTGGAGCTTTGCTATGTGCATGTACTTATTTAATTACTTTCAACTCTCTGTCCAGTTGCGCTAGCAGTAAAGTATAGGTAGGAAAACAAGCAACGTACTGTTGACTTAAAAGCAAATATTTCGGTATCTTCACTTGTGGCATGATCAGCTGGATAATCTTTGTTTTTGTTCGTTGCTGATAAGACGGGAAACTGAGTCGATGAATTGCACCTGCCTCCTGTTTTTAGCTTCCAAGTTCCAATCAATTGTTTTCCGCTAGACTCATCCTTTTGGATTTAATTAATTTTTATTGTGCCTTTACCTGCCTAAAATAATTTTTCGTAGGTCTCAAATTCGAATATTTCATTAATTTAAGACTTAATTACTGCGAAATTTTTGAAACGAAGCAGGGCACTGTCAAATTCCTAATAAATCATATTATACCTATACGAATCAAGAGGCGCTTTACTCTAGACGTACGTTAAAACAGGTAGACACGATTTTTGTTTTACAACTAATTACCTAAATTCTACGAACGCCTTTAGCTTCCTCTGTCGTTCAGTGGATTCGTTATTTTACTCATATTTATTTGAATTTTGATTTTTATTTCACACATATATTACAAATAAACTAAACAAAATATTAAATTTAAAATATGTCATTTCTTGTAAGAATAATTTAATAAATTTAGTTGTGCGATGGCACATGGAAAGCAGAGGTGGAAATTGTTTATCAGAATGAGATTGAGATAACAAGGGAAAACCTGCCGTGTGAGACCAGATCAGTGTGATATAAGTTATGTTTCGTCCATAAATAATGTCATTTAAATTATCTATTTTGGAAGACCACCCCACCCACATGTCAAAACTTTAACTGTGTGCTTTACATGGCGATATTTAACATTGCATGTCATCAATTCCCAACCAGACCCACCCACCAAACCAATGACATAATTTATGTACGATCCCTTACGTATGCTCGGTAATAATTTTCTAGTTGTATTTTTGCTAAATGAACATTGCACGTGGCATTGATAGTGTGGGTAATCTGTCCACGCACTTGAGTGGCAGAGAGCCAAAATATGATAACTGCGATAATAACTCTATAAGGCAAATTAGAAAAAACACTACGCACACATTATATAATTACACTGCGCTTGTACCAAGTTGACATTTGAGATATTAACAAACATACATTCGGAATATAAAAATCACGGAGATTGGAAGCAGCCAGCTTACCAACTTGATGCATAGGTAGTAGTAGCTGTGTGGGTCAACAGCATCGCTTTTCAGGGATTGGGTAGTGTTCGTAGTGCCGTTTTCGGAGTGTCCTATTTTCGTCGGGAATTGTTCGTAAGTCAGAAGTTCGTAGTGTGTCTTTTTTCGTTAGGCGTGTTTCGTAGACTAAATATTCGGTATGTATGCAGATGCATTAATTTGTATGATATGTAATTACAAGTTATTTACATTTGAGTCATTTGAATTTCATAAGAAAAGTGTGATAAAAAAACAAGTCCTGGCCTAGGTAAAAGGCAGAGCACTGCTTAGTTCTGTATCAGCCTCTGTTAAGGATGGATTCGTCTTCAGAAGTTAGTGATTTTGAATTTGAATTATTCTTACCCTCATTAGAGCAACAACTGGCGCCGTTGGATATCGTAATTTACGGATTTACTTTTTCTTACAGCGCCAGCTGTTGAGTCCGGTAAAAATGTGTTATAATGAAGACTACTATTAAATGGGATTTTTGAATTCCCAAAGCTCCAAAATTTTGAAATTTACAGTTAAATCGGTTGCAATTAACGTACAACACAGTTAACATAGCTTTACCGGAATTCAATCGAAAGGTTTTTTAAGCGTGTAGATCCTATGTTTAAAATACTGTTCATGTTTAAAATATTAAAAATGTAAAACAAAGAAGGTAATTTTGAAACTAAAAATGATGCAAATGAACTGTAGATAGTACCGTTTGCATTTAAAGTAATATAAAATATGTTTAAGCATGTGGGTAATGAAATAGTTTCACAAAAACATTTTTTGGGCAAATACAAAAAAAGTCCTTTACTGAGACCCGTGTTTTTCAAAAATTGACATGTGAAAGACCATAAGAAAAATCAGATATTTAATTTCGAGGCATTTTAAATTTTGTTTAAATTTTGTTTAAATAGTAAGCACTCATATGCGAATCAAGTTTATTTATTCCTAGACTATACTAACACTGCTTAATTCGACTAGCTACATTTGGTTCAAATCTCAGAAAATAGGGTCGTGCCGTTTGCTCGTAAGCAGTGCTCTGCCTTTTACCTAGGCCAGGACTTGTTTTTTTATAGCACTTTTCTTATGAAATTCAAATCACTCAAATGTAAGTAACTTGTAATTACATATCATACAAATTAATGCATCTGCATACATACCGAATATTTAGACTACGAAACACGCCTAACGAAAAAAGACACACTACGAGCTTCTGACTTACGAACAATTCCCGACGAAAACAGGACACTCCAAAAACGGCACTACGAACACTGGTGATACCCTTTTCAGAGGTCTTTCTGTCAAAATTACTGCATAGAAATTTGAAAATAAAATTATGACTGAAATATTTTTGCAGATAAAATTCCAAATGGCTTCTTCATCAACTTCCGAAAATTCTCTTGCGATTGGCATTGATTTGGGAACGACGTTTTGCTGCGTCGCCGTCCTCCGCCACCGCGACGCAGAACCGGAAGTTCTACAAAATGATGTGGGCAAAAACACGACGCCCAGTTACGTCGCTTACGGCGTCGAGCAGGACGAGAGCGACGAGGACGAAGAAGTGGACGTCGTCGCCGGGGACACGGCCAAAGATCTTGCGCACCAAAATCCAGAAAACACAATTTTTGACATCAAGCGCCTCATTGGTCGAAGTTTCGAGGACCCAAATATTCAGAAGTGAGTCACTGCAGTTTTCTTATGGGATGAATTGATCTAATTGTGCACAAGCATCCGTTTTTTTTGCATGTTGAATAGCGTTACAGTATTGGTTGTCATTAGTCAAGCGCGAATCTCAGACTCGGCTCAGGCGCATCATCTGCTTTCATGATTCATATTAAACACCGATAGTCCCACATATGCATTCAGTTGAAAAGTTTGCCGCACATAGATTTCCACGGTGCATGTTTTGCGTTAACAGTCATATTTAAAACTATTTAAAGGTACAAAAAGCTGTGGCCGTTTCACTTGGTCAACATTAACAGATTTGTTGGGGTCAAAGTTGAGGGAGAGGACATGCTTCCAGAAACAATTGCCATACAACTGATTTCTCACTTAAAAAAGGCTGCGGAAGCTGCGCTTGGGGTTTTCGTCGATTCCGCAGTCGTCACTGTTCCTGTTTATTTCACAGACCTCCACAAAGGACTCACAAAAGACGCCTGTGAGAAGGCGGGGTTTAAAAATATTCAATTTATTTTCGAACCGGTGGCGGCCGCCGTTGCGTACGGTTTCGACTCGCTCATTCAAAGCGACGAGACTAAAACGTGTCTCATCTACGATCTCGGGGGCGGAACTTTTGACGTCACCGTCTTTCGATTGGACGCCCACAAACGAATCGAAATCAAAGCAACTGGAGGCGACGATCGTTTAGGGGGCGAAGACTTTAACGACTTGCTCACTGAATATTGCCTCAACGAGTTTCAGAAACTTCACAGTGTGAATCTAGCGAAAGGAAAAACTTCTGACGACGCGGAAGTTCGAAAACAAACTGCGCGAAAGCTGCGCCGAATCCGTGCGCAGTGTGAGAGGCAGAAGTGCTATTTAGCCTCCGCGCTGTCGGTCGTCGTTTCATTGGAAGGCGTTTACGGGGACAAGCAGCTGGTGGTACCTGTGACGCGGAAATTATTTGAAGAGTTAATTGGACCTCTGCTAAACCGAAGCATAAAAATTCTTGATGAAACTTTAAGAAATTCTGGGTACGGAAAAGATGAAATCGACGACGTGATTCTGATCGGCGGCTCGAGTCGAATTCCAAAAGTGCAGCAGATGGTCCAGGAATATTTTGCTGGAAAACAAATTCGCAGAACAATCGATGCAGACGAAGCAGTTGCATGCGGTGCCGCGGTGCACGCGCACAACGTCTTTAAGGAAAATGCGGCTCCGTTTTCTGTCGTCACTTTGTTGGAGGAGGTAACTGTTATTTTAAATCTGATCAAACAAGCTGCTGTTTTAAGTAGGCATAAAAATTTGCCCTGTAGAGCATGACTCATAGACAGACACGTCCTCAACGGACAGACAACCTAATGGACATTTTTTGGGGAAGATTTATTCTGTCGAAAGTCCAGGACACCGCTAAGATAATTCTGTCTATACGATTTTTAAAGTCATTATGCCGCAAGTCCATAGAATTGGTAGTTACAGTTCAGGTCGCTTCCGCGTTGTCCTTTGCATTATGTGGGGCCGGTATGTTACTGACTGTATTTTACTCATGACGTTCACTTAGGGATCGCCCACAAAAGACGTAATAAGAATTCCATTTTCAGAACATTTTGCGCTTTTCAAAAACATGTGAATAGAAATTTTTCCACTTTGGAAAAAAAGTAAATAGAACATTTTGCAATTTTCAAGAACATGGAAGTAAGACATTTTGCACTTTTCAATAGCATGTAAATAGAACATTTTGTACTTTTCAATAGCATGTAAATAGAACATTTTGTACTTTTCAATAGCATGTAAATAGAACATTTTGTACTTTTCAATAGCATGTAAATAGAACATTTTGTACTTTTCAATAGCATGTAAATAGAACATTTTGTACTTTTCGATAGCATGTAAATAGAACATTTTGTACTTTTCAATAGCATGTAAATAGAACATTTTGTACTTTTCAATAGCATGTAAATAGAACATTTTGTACTTTTCAATAGCATGTAAATAGAACATTTTGTACTTTTCGATAGCATGTAAATAGAACATTTTGTACTTTTCAATAGCATGTAAATAGAACATTTTGTACTTTTCAATAGCATGTAAATAGAACATTTTGTACTTTTCAAAAACATGGAAATAGAAAATTTTGCACTTTTTAAAAAGCAGTTTTGAAAAGTGCAAAATTTTCTGGAAATGGAACTTTTATTACGTCTATTGTGGACGACCCTTAAGTGTAAGTCATTAGTAGAACCCAGTTAGTAACATTTCACCCCCACCTTATGCGTAGGACAACGCGAAAGCGACCTCGACTGTTACTACTAATTGAATGGGCTTGCGACAGAATGACTTTAAGAATCGTATTGACAGAATTATAGCCGTACACTGGACTTACAACAGAATGCTTCTTTACCGACGATTCATGATAATTTTCATGGACGATTATGGTTAGCATCTAAACCTGTAATTGAATAAATAATCTAAATGCTTAATTTGAAACGGAAATGTTTTGCACACTCAAATAAAACCACAATCTTTGGGATATTTTTTTTCTTTCCTACTTTCCGCAGCAGTTTTTCTGTGGAAATTTATATAATTATGGATAAAAACACAAAATACATAGCTCATAATTCGATATTTCATTCAAAATTCTAAACAATTTACAGAATCGGTGGAGAAATAAAATCAATGGATTTCCGCTAAGAGAACAACATGCAGCAGTGGCTGTTGGCAATTCAATTTACTCTTTCGGTGGATCAGGTAAATCAGTTTAGAAGGCAAAGAAAAGAAAAACTGTTCTGTTAATTTTTAATTTCAAATTGCTTTCAATTTTTGTGCAGAAACTTGTGAGTGGAAGGAAGTGACTCCAAATGGAGAGGCTCCGTCCCCACGTTTAGGGGCAGTATGCGTTGCCCTTAACAGTCAAATATTTATTTTTGGGGGTTACAATGAAAATTTATGTGATGACAAAACTCATGTCCTTCAATTGTAAATGCAATTATTAATGTCAATTATTAACAGTTAATGTTAACTAATAAACGTATTTCTAGCAATTTTATTTTATTAGGTTAAATAATTATAGTACATTCAATTATTAATTTTTGCATTTGGCATTTAACAATATTACTGTACGGAAAATATTTAAAATAAAACGCAAGTAGGCAAGCAACACCAAAACTTTTTAATATTCTAACTTTTTCTTGTATAAAAAACATTGACGCACTAAAAATTGTCTTCTGCAAACTACGAAAATACTCAAAAACCAGATTTAAATCAGAAATACATGTGTTAGGTGGACGTATCCTATTTTGCAAAAATAATTTAATGGATTTATCCCGTTTTGCCAAAAACCAAAATTTAGGCAATTTAAAAAAAAAATTTGTTTGGTTGAACTTTGACCTTTACAATTCAAAGCAGTAACTTTTCTAGTTGAATAAAACAAATAACACAATAATATTTTTGAAAAAAAATTAGTTATCTTGTTTTGCCAAAAAACTCTTCGAATGTAGGAGCTACAGGTCTGCAAAGATTAAAAATAATTTTTTAGCTGTTTACATTTTTTTATTATCCATTCAGATTGTATGTGTGTGTGTGTGTGTGTTGGCTCACTGCAGCAAAGCATTTGGTCCAACAACTGTGGCTTTGTGTAGTTTCTGGTTTTCTTCTCTTGTCCGCATAACGTTACGTGTGAAAGTCGACTATTTTCTCTGAACAGTAAATACACTACGTCATCCCATATGTCATCTCGCAGGGATCGTCCATACATAATGTCAAGAGAACAAACCAATGTTCTTTTTCTTGCTATTGTAAAGCGCTCACCTATCGTGTAAATAGGAATCGCTAATATACAATGGCATGATTATATAGAGCGCAGACCCATCCGCCCTACTGATGCAGTGACGTCATTTATGGACTTTTCCACTTTTCCTGGAGAGCTTGAATGAATGAATACTGACAAGTGAGTACTGAGTGAGTCTGCCTCAGTTCAGTTCGACACTAAGCACAGGAAAAGGAGACGCGTTTCCCCTCCTCTCACAATTTATCGATTAGTTCCGACGAGACACGAGGCCGAGACGCACACAAGCACAGAGGCTCACAATCCCAAATCCTCTTCAGTTTCTTTTCTCTGCAGCTCCTCCACGTCCACCCCTCGCATTTATTTCACCGAATTTCACGAAAAGAAAATTCCGAACGAAACTGTAATTTATTTCAAATACATTTTATACCACAATAGTTATATCTTTATATCTTTCTTACTCACCACTGGCTACTACTGCTAAAGGTAATGAACGTGTTTCGTTGCGTTTTTTGCTGTTATTATTGTTGGATTTGACATGCAGTACAAAATTTGTGTTTATTCTAATATATGTGAAAATTCTATGGTTTCATTTTGAATTCGGTTTCAATATTCGATTTTGTACTATGTTGAGTAAATGGAAACTAATTACAAAGTCTCTAGTTTTTAACTTGTTAAAAAAGTGAGCCCAAAATTTTGACATCGTTGATTGTAGGTCAGGTCTATGATTTGAATTGAATACGATTGGTGGGTTCTAGGTTGAGTTTTACCACAGGAGTTTACTAACCGGTTTGACTATAGCTTAAACCCGTTGGTTTTATAAACTTTTTTAAATGTCAAAATTTCAGTTTTCGACTAAAACTAATTACTTTTAATGTTTATAATTGATTTATATATCGCTTGCAATTGAAGTGGAACAAGAGTATATAGGGGAAAATATTTTTGTTAACTTTAAAATTTTATAAAATGTGTTAAGACTTTCAGGACTTTTTAAAAATGAGCAAAACTGACAATTTTAACTTTTCAAAACTGTGTAAATAAAACTTGTTTGCACTTTTTTAAAACGTGTGTTATTAAAACTTCTTCAACTTTTACAAAATTCCCAAATACTTTCTGGACTTTTTAAATATGCTCAAAAATTACAATTTGCAATTTCAAAACTGTGTAAAAAAAACTAATTGCGCTTTTAAAAAATGTGTGAAATTAAAACTTGTTGCACTTTTTTAAAATGTGTAAATACAACTTTTTCCATTTTTTCAAAATGTGCGTATAAAACTTTATGCACTTTTAAAAAATGTGTAAAATTAAAACTTGTTGCACTTTTTAAAAATGTGTAAATACAATTTTTTTCATTTTTTCAAAATGTGCATATTACAACTTTTTGCACTTTTAAAAAATATGTAAAATCAACTACTTGAAATTTTTAGAAAGCAAAAATACCTTTTTTAAATGAAACATGTGCAAAAACAACTAATATTGCGTGTTTCAAATTATGTTGAAACGAAAGGACTTACTTTTCCTACTACAATAGTAGACAAATTCCTAACTCTTGTTTGCTATTACACACCCGTTACCTAATACAGGCCAATATAAAATTACAGTAAATTTTATAGTAATTACATGATTACCATTTAATGCTTGTATTTATTTCAGATACTCGTTAATTATAATTAATGAAGGGAAATGGAAGACAGATGTGTAAAAATAAGAAGGCATTTTTTGCAAGTAGCGGAAACAGGGAATTCGAAGCCAATTGAACTCCCCACGGCAGCTGATGGTACTTTGCTTTTTACGACACTAGATGCTAAGTTCCCGGGTGTTACTGGTCTCCAATTCCGAAATAAGGAATCGGGTGAAATGAAAAATGTTTTTTTTAAAAAAGGTCGTTTCTTACCTCCTGAAGAAGATGGCTGGGAAAATCTTGTTTACTACTGTGTCATGCAAAAAGGTAATAACTAAAAGTGTAGCATAATTCTGTAGCATTATTCGTGTTACTTAATAAATAATTAATAATTTAATTTTTCAATTTAAATAGATGTTGATAAAGACAAGAAAAGAAAATGGGACGACGATAAGGATCCAAAAGAATTGGAGTTTCAAAAAACTAAAAAATGTGCGAATAAAGAAAGCAGCAGTAGCAGTAGAAGTCCATGTTCAGATTTAATTGTCTTGTCCCTCTCGTGGAATACAACTGACGAGGAGTTGAAAGAATATTTTAAAGATTTTGGTGACGTAGCCCTTGCTAAAGTTAATATAGATGCAAAAACCGGGAAGTCTAAAGGTTTTGGATTCATTCGATTCACTGATTTGAAGTCTCAAATTCAGGTCTTGAGTGGAAAACATTTGATAAGGGGACGGTGGTGTGAAGTCAAAATTCCAAATCGAACGGTCAGTTGTTTTAATTTTTAATACAGTCTGAGTTAAGTAGTTTGTTTGTATTTAATGCAGGGCCGGACAAAGGAATTGATTTTAGGCAGCAATTTGTTTTCTCATACAAAAACTACCACTATTTTTGATTTTGTTGATGGTTTTCTTTAGTGAAGCAAAATGTTGTTACGTGTTTTTGAAAAAAGTTCAAAATACCCTTTTTACTCGATTCAGAAAAGTGCAAAATGTTGTATTTAAGTGTTTTTGAAAAGAGCAAAATGTTCTTTTTCCATGTTTTTTTTAAAATGTACAGAAAATTTGATTTTTATGTTTTTAAAAACTGTAAAATGTTCTATTTACCTGATTTTAGAAAAGTGCAAAATGTTGTATTTAAGTGTTTTTGAAAAGAGCAAAATGTTCTATTTCCATGTTTTTTTGAAATGTACAAAAAATTTGATTTTTATGTTTTTGAAAACTGTAAAATGTTCCATTTACTTGATTCAGAAAAGTGCAAAATGTTGTATTTAAGTATTTTTGAAAAGATCAAAATGTTCTTTTGCCATGTTTTTTAAAATGTAGAGAAAATTTGATTTTTATGTTTTTGAAAACTGTAAAATGTTCTATTTACTTGATTCAGAAAAGTGCAAAATGTTGTATTTAAGTGTTTTTGAAAAGAGCAAAAGGTTCTATTTCCATGTTTTTTTTAAAATGTACAAAAAATTTGATTTTTATGTTTTTGAAAACTGTAAAATGTTCTATTTACCTGATTTTAGAAAAGTGCTCAATGTTCTATATGCACATGTTTTGAAAAAAGTGCAAAATCTTTTATTTCCATATTTTTGAAATGTTTAAAAATATTTTAATTTGCAACTTTTTGAAAACTCAAAATATTTGTTTTTACACACTTTTGAAAATTGCTCAATGTTCCATTTACATAATTATTTTAAGAAAATTCAAGCAGCAGGGGCTGCCTGTGTTGGCCTGTTGGCCACATGATCCGGCCCTGATTTAATCTATTTAAGTATTTTGTTTCTTTTTATTAACAACTAATACCCTGCGGCGTCTATCAGAATGCTTATACATTCAAGAGTTAATTTACAATAGAATTCTCTGTTATTGTTTGTACAGAATTTCCGATAGCTGGGCTGAGCCTGTTGAAGAAAGTTTTGCGTCGGCGTCGGCGTCGCAGGAAAAGGCTATCAAATTTGTGTGTTGTGGTAATAAAAAATGGCGCAAACTTTTTGACTTTTACAAAACATTGTGCAGTAAAAATAGAGCCAAAATTCTCGCTACAAATCCATGTATATAAATGTATAATTACAGTATTTATTGTGCTTATGAAAATCTATGATTTTCTATCTGGGAAAGAAAGCAACATTTTTCAAGATGGCGCCAGCTTTTGATATTTTAAAAATTAAATGTCCAAATTTTAATCAACTGCATTCAAATCCTTCTTTCAAAACTGTAACTAAATAGAACTGTTTTATTTTATTATCAAATATTTTTCTTGTCTAATTCCTACACTAAAATTATTTTAAAATGACATATTACGGAGTGCAGATTAAATAATTAATGATGTTGATTAAAATGTGTTTATAAAATTCTAAAAATAATAAATCCATTGTCTGGATTTATTTAAATTGGTGGTAATAAAAGTGGAATCTTTAATATGAGATAAGCCTACAAAAGGCATTACTCAAGTTTGTATTCTTTCAACCCAAACGATCATAACTATCATTTATGAACAGCCCCTAATAAATTCGAACAATGTAAAATAGTACAACTTTCTAAAGTATCTAAAGCCAAATTATACGTACTGCATTAGTTTTAAATTGTTGCTTTAGTTTGTAATTATCTCTTTAGAAATTGAATTAAAATTTAAACAGAACCAATATGCTACAACTCCATATCTGCGTACAATGAAACACAAGTTTAACACAATACTTTTAATCACTGACATCATAGCTCAAGGTAATTGCGTACAAGAAACACGTCACCATTTTTAGGTACAGGGAAACAGACCGCCAGTAACTCATTGTTAGTTTGTATAATTATTGTCAGATAAATTTGAATACATTTTGATTGGCCTAATGATTTTAACAAATCGTCACAATCCTGGCAATTTTTATTTTTGTGCAGAATGTAAGCTAACAATAGGTACAATAAATCGTCTGTGAAGAACCAAAATGACCCATATCCATTTGTAGCTAAAAACAATATCCACTATCTAGAAAAATATGAAAGCATGTCTTGAAAGCATCTAAATAGAATATTTTGACCTTTTCAAAAACATGTAAATAGAATATTTTGGCCTTTTCAAAAACATGTAAAAAGTAAAACATTTTACACCTTTAGCAAAGCATGTAAATAGAATATTTTGAACTTTTCAAAAACATGCAAATAGAATATTTCGCACTTTTCAAAAACGTGTAAATAGAATATTTCGCACTTTTCAAAAACGTGTAAATAGAATATTTCGCACATTTCAAAAACGTGTAAATAGAATATTTCGCACTTTTCAAAAACGTGTAAATAGAATATTTTGAACTTTTCAAAAACATGCAAATAGAATATTTCGCACTTTTCAAAAACGTGTAAATAGAATATTTTGAACTTTTCAAAAACATGCAAATAGAATATTTCGCACTTTTCAAAAACGTGTAAATAGAATATTTTGAACTTTTCAAAAACATGCAAATAGAATATTTCGCACTTTTCAAAAACGTGTAAATAGAATATTTTGAACTTTTCAAAAACATGCAAATAGAATATTTCGCACTTTTCAAAAACGTGTAAATAGAATATTTTGAACTTTTCAAAAACATGCAAATAGAATATTTCGCACTTTTCAAAAACGTGTAAATAGAATATTTTGAACTTTTCAAAAACATGCAAATAGAATATTTCGCACTTTTCAAAAACGTGTAAATAGAATATTTTGAACTTTTCAAAAACATGCAAATAGAATATTTCGCACTTTTCAAAACCATGTAAATAGAATATTTCATATTTCGCACTTTTTAAAAACATGCAAATAGAATATTTCGCACTTTTCAAAAACATGCAAATAGAATATTTTGCACTTTTCAAAACCATGTAAATACAATATTTCGCACTTTTCAAAAACATATGTAAATAGAATATTTTGCACTTTTCAAAAACGTGTAAATAGAATATTTCGCACTTTTCAAAAACATATGTAAATAGAACATTTTGCACTTTTTTAAAACATGTAAATAGAACATTAAACACTTTTAAAAAGGTCTTTATTAACATTTCACACATGTTTCTCATTTTGTCTTCATGACATAGCTCATTTTGATTTTAGCTTAAATTGGATATGGGTCATTTTGGTTCTTCACAGACGAAATATCAATGAATAATAATAATTAATTATTTTTTGTTTCTTAAAGTTCACTCAGCATTGATATTCTCTGAAATCGCTCAAGGCATGTGTGAACAATATGCTCAATTTTTAGTAACAACAAAGTTACCCTCGAGACTGCATAGACGTCAGAATTCTCCTGCTATACCACAATCTTGGTTTAATTGGAAATCTTGCGGTTTTTAAATTACATTTTAACTATCTACCTGTTCTGTTCAGTATCCAGTGCACCGACGCACAAACTTATAATATGAATTTTGTAATTTTTCATCTGAAAACAACTAAATGTGACACTGTAACTATTCTAGAAGACCGATCCTGCTCACCATTTGCAATTGTTCCGCACAAGAGTTTGAACACAGTTATGCCGAAATTCCAGGCAAAGGCAAGAACCCAACCACGGCGTAAATATAATTTTTTTATGCAATTGCTCAAGCGTTTACTTTTCTAACAAATAATTTCACACGATTTAAAGAAATGCAATACAGTCAATTTCGCTAAAGTCATAAATGTAAATTATCTTAGCAATTAGTTAATTATTTGTACGCATTTCAGTAAGTGTCATTGTGGAACTAACAAGCCAACCTGACTGCTTAGGACACGAGATATCGTCCATATTTCCAATAATGTGTGACTCCCGCGCAGGGAACGCGCGCATACTAACAAAATTCCTCAAGAATTACACAGCGCAAGCTCAAGCGGGGGTTGTGAACGTTCTCGAATCAAAACGACGTTCGCTTGGATTTATAATCGAGCCATTGTGGATCACAAATTTAATCATTGTCACTGGCTCTGATGTTGACACAGTGAAGCAGATGCTCCAAGGTCACGAAGACGTTCGGACAGTCAGACTTGAACAAGTGGGGAAGATTGACCCTAGTCACCGTAAACGCCGAATTTCCAAGCAAGCCCCACCCATCTTCCCTCCTGAATGGTTTTGGGGACAGATCGAACTAAACATAACAGCAATACATGCTGCAGGGGTCAACGGCTCAGGGATAGTTGTGGGTGGGATAGACTCTGGGGTGGACTACACGCATCCAGCTCTGTTTGAAAACTACCGTACTGAATACGGGTGGTATGACCCGTACTTTGGAGATCCATTTCCAAATGATTCAGATTTTCATGGGACACACACAATGGGAACTATCGCAGGTCTCCCACCAGTTGGAATCGCCCCGGGGGCGACTTGGATTTCTTGTAGAAGCTGCTTGCCAACTGGTTGTATGGAAACCGCTACTCTCAAGTGTATGCAGTGGATGCTTTGTCCCACGCGCCCCAATGGCACTGATCCTGACTGCAGTAAAAAACCACGCGTGGTCAATAACAGTTGGGGTGGTCATGAGTATTTTTATAATCAGAGGAGGACTACGTATGATGGCATAATCGACTGCTGGAGACAAGCAGGGATTATTCCTGTGTTTAGTGCGGGGAATAACGGACCCTACTGCTCAACTCACGGCTACCCGGGTGTTTCAAATCAAGTCCTGGGCGTTGGAATGTTATCGGATGAAGGTGGATTTATGCACGTGCACGACGACTCAAGCCGAGGACCTCCTGATCCCTACTGGAACGGAACAACTAAACCAGATTTTATTGCACCTGGATATGACATTTACTCAACTTTTCCGGATTATGGTGCGGGGTGGTTGACAGGGACGAGTCAAGCGGCCCCACATGTGACGGGGACGATTGCGCTCATGCTCCAAGTTAATCCAACGCTCACTTATGACGGCGTAAGAAATGCTCTCATTGCGAGCGCTAGACCAACACAAGTTGTAATCAATCAAAGTTGTGGGGGCGTATCGGAACATGTGTATCCAAACAACCAAGCAGGCTATGGGTCTATTAATTCGTACAAAGCCGTTTTTGGTAGATGGCCTTAACTGGACCGTGCTAATGAAATACTGTATATAGGTCAACGGTAAATTAGTATAGCAAGTGATAATATGAATAGGTTGTGACACAACATTATTTTTAATTTAGGAAATAATAAATTTCTAATTGCTGCAGCTTTTAAATAGTTTATAGCTTGTTTAATAATTTTAATATACACACCTACCAATTACCAATTTAAACATAGTGCAAATCGAAAGTGTCACATATCTTCTGTAAAGAGCCAGAATGACCCATATCCAATTTAAGGTGGAATCAAATCCAGCTATGTCGTCAATACAAATTGGGAAACATGCGTACAATGTTAATGACGAGTTTTTGAAAAGTGTAAAATTTTCTAATACCATGTTTTAAAAAGGTGCGAAATGTTCTAAATCCATGTTATGAAAAAGTGCGAAATGTTTTAATTCCATGTTTTTAAAAAGCACGTAATGTTCAGATAACATGCTTTAAAAAAGCGTCAAATTCTATACATAGATATATTTTTAAATAGTGTAAAATGATCTATTTGCACGTTTTTGAAAATTGTAAAATTTTCTAATTAAATGTTTTTTAAAAGTGCAAAATATTTTATTTAAATGCTCTCAAAATATTTTTCAATGTTTTTGTAGATAGTAGATATTGTTTTTAGCTACAAATGGATATAGGTCATTTTGGGTCTTCACACACGATAATTATAATTATTATACTGCAGTACCCACCAAGCGACTTGTCATCACATTAACATTAAGTAAACGGCTTTCGGGTTCGGCATAAATCATGTGACGCCAAATATTATGTAAGACCTACCCACCCATTTGTCATCACATTAAAATAACCTAAATGGCTTAAGGGGTTTGGCATATATGACGTCACGTAAATTATTCTTTAGGATCTAAACAACTAGCTGTTATCACATTGACATTGACATTAGGGGGAAACGGAAAACGACTTAACAGAAAATATTACAAGAGCAAACGCTGCGCTAATTCCGAACAAACCAAAGACCATTGAAATGTCCGACTCGGTAAAAGACAGCGCTTTGAGTTCTTCACCTGCTTTAATTATCTGTTTTCTTGGAAAAGCATTTGTATCGTGCTGCCTTGGAGAATCTGATGGTTTCCCATTTCTCCCAAAACCAGTAAATTCCGGAGGCAGATGCGATTCAAAGGAACGTGGGTGACACGTGACAAAATGATCTTCAGTCCAGACTGCTCAATGGGCGCAGACGCAAAGCGTAGCAAGTTGTGATTAAAATGGTGGAACAATAGCCAGACATTTCCAGATATAGACAGATTCTAAAGATCTGTGTGATTATAGTTTTGACGTTGCTTTGATTCTTGGATCAACAAAACGTGACTTGTTTGTAACGAGTCGATAGAAAAATAAATAATTTAAAATAACAACACTAAAACGTTATTCGTCCAGCTTATAATTACACTTGAGTCGAGTCAACGTCAACAAGAAGTAAAAGAAAAATATTAAGTTTTTAATAATTACTTTTCTACGTTGTAATTTCTTATTCATTTTAGTTTAGCATTTAGTCGTCGATATAACATATTATTGTTTCTTAGCATTCTACAACAGGATATCGTCAGTGAAGAACCAAAATGACCCATATCCAATTTAAGCTAGAATCAAAATGAGCTATGTCAAAAAAACAAAATGAAAAACATGCGTAAAATGTTAATTAGGAGTTTTTGAAACGTGTAAAATGTTCTATTTACCTGCTTTTAAAGAGGTGCAAAATTTTCTATTTACATGCTTTTGAAAAGTGTAAAATGTTCTATTTACCTGTTTTTTAAGAGGTGCAAAATGTTCTAATTCTATGTGTTCGAAATGTGTAAAATGTTCTATTTACCTGTTTTTTAAGATGTGCAAAATGTTCTATTTACATGCTTTTGAAAAGTGTCAAATGTTCTATTAACATGCTTTTGAAAAGTGTAAAATGTTCTATTTACCTGTTTTTGAAGAGGTGCAAAATGTTCTAATTCCATGTGTTTGAAATGTGTAAAATTTTGTATTTACATATTTTTGAAAAGTGCAAAATGTTCTATTTAATTGCTCTCAAGACATATTTGCAAATTTTTGTAGATAGTGGATATTGTTTTTAGCCACAAATGGATATGGGTCATTTTGGTTCTTCACTGACGATTTTTTTAACACGATTGAATAATTATGTTTATTCTTACGCAACTTCACATGTGGACTCTAACTTACGATGACATCATTAATAGACAATCCCTAATAAAAATAATAAATAACGCAAAATAACAAAAACTTTCTAAAGCCAAATTACGTTTCGCAATGGCGTCAATAATTACTCTAGTTTATGTTTATATCTCTTTACAAATTGAGCATTTAATGCAATGTGAATAGTTGCAAAACAAGAAAAATCGTAAAACTTATTAAAGTTTGAAAATTATCACCCCACCACAACTTCTTTTCTGCGTACAATGAACAAGGAATTTAGGACATTACTTGTATTTGCTAATATCTTAGCACAAGGTAAATGTTACGCACGAAACTATAAATAAGTAAGGCCAAACTAAAACACACTTATAACCCGTTGGTTTTTTATCAGCCAAATGTCATAGAAGCATTTTAGACTGTCTAAATAAGCCACATAATACTTGCAATTTTTATTCTCACAATCAGTAGAACATAAACTAAATGCAAATACGTAACATCAAACATGTTGTATGTTCTTCAAGGCCACGGATCAATGATATTTTCTGAAATCGCTGAAGGCTTGTGTCAACAGTTTGCTCACTTTTTGGTTACTACAAAGTTACCCTCAAGACTGGAAAGACACCAAAATTCTCCTGTTTTTCCACAATCTTGGGTTTATTGGAAATCTTGCGGTTTTTAAATTAATTACATTTTAACGAACCTAACTGTTTAGTGCCTAGTTTGACTCCGCGATGCATATCGCCCATGTACAAACTTACAATATGAATTTTGTAATATTCCAAATTTAAATAATTATATTTAGAACTGTAATATTTTAGAAGATCGATCCTGCTCGCCATTTGCAATTGCTCAGCAAAAGAGTTTCAACACCGTTAAGGCAAAGTTGCAAAAGAAAGCAAGAACCCAGCCACCACGTAAGATTTTGTTATGCAATTGCTCGAGCCCACTTTTCTAGAACATATTTTAAAACTTTCGATCTAGGATCAAAATGAGTTATTTCATAAATACAAAGTAAGAAACATGCGTAAAATTCTAATAACGAGTTTTTGAAAAACATAAAATGTCCTACTTACATGGTTTTGAAAAAGCTCAAAATGTTCTAATTCCATGTTTTTGGAAAGGTGCAAAATGTTGTAATTTCATGTTTTTGGAAAGGCGCAAAATGTTCTAGTTCCATGTTTTTAAAAAGGTGCAAAATGTTGTAATTCCAGGTTTTTGGAAAGGTGCAAAATGTTCTAATTTCATGTTTTTGAAAAGGTTCAAAATGCTGTAATTCCATGTTTTCGAAAAGGTGCAAAATGTTCTAATTCCATGTTTTTGAAAAGGTAAAAAATGTTCTAATTCCATTTTTCGAAAAGGTGCAAAATGTTGTATTTACATATTTTTGGAAAGGTGCAAAATGTTGTAATTCCATGTTTTTGAAAAGGTGCACAATGTTCTAATTCCATGTTTTTGGAAAGGTGAAAAATGTTCTAATTCCATGTTTTTGAAAAGGTGCAAAATGTTCTAGTTCCATGTTTTTAAAAAGGTGCAAAATGTTGTAATTCCAGGTTTTTGGAAAGGTGCAAAATGTTGTAATTTCATGTTTTTGGAAAGGCGCAAAATGTTCTAATTTCATGTTTTTTAAAAGGTGCAAAATTTTGTATTTACATATTTTTGAAAAGTGCTCAATGTTTTATATTTAATTGCTCTTAAGACATATTTGAATATTTTTGTAGATAGTGGATATTGTTTTTAAGCTACAAATTGATATAGGTCATTTTGGTTCCTCACCGAAGATATTTAACGAATACTAATTAAACCATTATGTGTTTTGCTAGTTTTGTTAAAGTCATAAATATGAATTATCATAGCCATAAATTAATTGTACGAATTTCAGTGAGTGTCATTGTGGAACTGAGAAGCCAACCTGACTGCTTCGGACACGAGATCTCGACCATATTGCCAGTAATTTGTAACCCCAGCTCAGGAAAAGTGCGCGCAGTCGCAAACTACCTAAAGAACTACACAGCCCAAGCTCAGGCGGGTGTTGTTACCATTTTTGAATCCAAAAGACGTTCGCTTGGATTGACATTCGAGCAAATGTGGATAACAAACCTGATAATTATCACTGGCACTGATGTTGACACAGTGAAGCAGATGCTCCAAGGCCACCAAGACGTTAAGACTGTCCGTCTTGAAGAAGTGGTCAAGATTAAACCCATTTACCGTAAACGTACAGTTTCCAAACAAAAACAAGCACCACCTTTAATCCCTCCTGACGTATTTTGGGGACAGATCGAACTAAACATTTCCGCAATTCATTCATTAAATGTCACCGGCTCAGGGATAGTGGTGGGCGGGATAGACTCTGGGGTGGACTACACGCATCTAGCTCTGTCCGACAATTTTCGTCGTGAATACGGCTGGTTTGACCCGTACTTTGGGGATCCATTTCCGAATGATTCTGAATTTCATGGGACGCACACAATGGGGATCATTGCAGGGAAGCAGCCCTACGGACTGGCCCCAGGTGCAACATGGATCGCTTGCCGAAACTGTCTAGAAAACGATTGTTTAGAAAGTGCTACACTCAAGTGTATGCAGTGGATGCTTTGTCCCACGCGCCCCAATGGAACTGATCCTGACTGCAGTAAAAAACCTCGCGTGGTCAATAACAGTTGGGGTGGTCCCGAGTATTCTTATGGTCAGAGAAGGGATACGTATGATGGAATTATTGAGTGCTGGAGACAAGCAGGAATTATCCCTGTGTTTAGTGCGGGGAATGATGGACCCCAATGCTCAACTCACAGTTACCCGGGTTGTTCAAATCAAGTGCTGAGCGTGGGAATGTTATCAAATTACGGTGGATTTATGCACGTGCATGACAACTCAAGCAGAGGCCCACCTAGTACCTACTGGAACGGAACAATCAAACCAGATCTTATTGCCCCTGGATACTCCATTTACTCAACTTTTCCAGATGTTGACGGGTGGCTGACAGGGACGAGTCAGGCGGCCCCACATGTGACGGGAACGATTGCACTCATGCTTCAATATAATCCAACGCTGAGTTTTGACGGCGTGAAAAATGCTCTTATTGCGAGCGCCACTCCTACACAGGTTGTAATCAATCAAAGCTGTGGGGGTGTATCGGATTATGTATGTCCAAACAACCAAGTTGGTTACGGGTCCATTAATTCATACAAAGCTGTTACTGGATTTTGGCCGTAACTTCAAGCATCTAATTAAATACTGTGCATAAGTCGACCTTTAATTCCAGTTCCCCCTATTTTAAATCAAAAGCTATAAAGCAGAAACATCTCCGGCAACATTCCTGGAAACATTGCCAGCAACATTGCAGAAACTATTTTGAATTAAACTGTACTCAATTAATGTAATATTAGCCGAGCAAGTTAAGAGCAAAATCACTATAGAGAAACAGTGTTAAAATTTCGATTTGGAATTAAAAATAAATTGAAAAATTTTTTAAACTTGAATTTGCGTAGTCTGTACCTGTAATACTAAATGTAAAAAATGTAGAACAAAATGTGTCACATTAAATATAGCCGTTTTTCGCAATTTTAAAATGATGAAAGTGGGGGTGGGTGGGTTTTGAATAGTGATAATTTGGATGGCAGCATTTATGGACGACCCCTTATTTATTTTTATTTTATCTATAGTATAGCAGATACGCTGAAAACTGTGGCTTTTGCAGTTTTCGCCTTCCTTTTCCTCGTGTCTGTCGCGCCGTGGAACGGTGTTGAATCTCTTTTTCTCTCGGCTCCACTCGTCACCCGCATCTCATCTCTCAGGGATCGCCTATACACAACGTGAAGAAAAAATATTTAATTTGGAGGACCCCCTTCTGTTGTTATCCTAACTATGGCTACTATTGTTATGGTACAAGTTGGAGTCTCTAAAATGGAATGTCATGAATATACAAATAATCTCATGGGTGCGATAACGTCATGAATGGACGAACCCACATTACTTTTCCTTGAGCTTTACTGAGTCTGCCTGCGCTCCGCACTAAAAGCATGCGATCAAAATTCACATCTCCTCCACTGACAAATTATCGATTAGCGCCAACGACACGAAGAAAACATCCCGTCCACATCCACATCTACTTCCACCCATCGCACATATTTTGTAAAACAAACTTCTGGACGAAACTGGCATTTATTTTGAGTACAGAATATTCATACTTTTCTTAACGATCGCATACCCTTCACATAAAAGATTGTGATTGCAACGATAATCTAATAGATTAATTACATGGATTGGTAATTGATTCAATGGTGGAACTGACTGGTGCTGGTGGGTGCTGCTGTTGTGATTTGTTAATACTAATTAGGTGCGTAAGGTAATAGACGTGTTTTGTTGGTGTTGCTTTTGATGTTTTATTTGTCATTTTATGTACAATTTGTATTTGTAAAAAAAAGTAAATCAGCGTAATACAGTGTGTAAGTTCAAAATAAGAACATGAAATTAAGTAATGAAATTTAAAACATTTACTTGTTTTAAAAAACAAGTGAACAGAAAATGTAAAAAAACAAAGAACATACATACGTACATAGAAAATTTTAAAAATCAACATGAAAATGAAACATTTTGAATTTTAAAAACATGTGTAAATCGAACATCTTGCATTTGAAAAAATGGTTAAATAGAAAATTTTGAATTTCAAAAATAACATGTAAATAGAACATTTGAATTACAAAAATAACATAAATGGAACATTTTATATTTTTTAAAAATGCGTAAATCGAACTATTTGCAATATTTGCATTTAAAAAAGCATGTAAAAATACAACATTTCTTATTTTAACAAAATATAAATATAGAACATTTTTAATTTAAACAAATGTAAATCAAACATTTTGCAGTTTAAAAAATATGTAAATCAAACTATTTGCATATTTACACAAGCATGTAAATACAACATTTCTTATTTTAAGAAAATATATAAAGAGAACATTTTTTATTTGCAAACAATTAAAATCGAAAATTTTGCATTTCAAAAAATATGTAAATTGAATATTTCTGATTTAAAAAATAACATGTAAATAGAAAATTTTGCATTACATTACAACGAACAAAAATTAAGCATTTTGAATTTGTAAGTAAAACCATGTTCTTAAATACAATATTATGAATTTATAAAATAAAATAAATAGAACATTTTGAATTTAACAAAAACATACAAATAGAACATTTTGCATTAAAAAAAACATGTTAATAGTTCAGTTGTAATTTTTACAAAATTTTTAAAAATTACATTTTGCACTTTTCAAAAATATGCAAATACAATATTTTGCAAGTTTTAAAATCAGTTGCCTAATTAACTTAAATCATCTTTTGAGAAAGACGAGTGTAGAATCCGAGGCCAAATGGTACGAACCTATTTGCATGTCGCGGAGGTGGGAAAAGAGGAGGCGATTAAACTGCCGACGGAAGCGGATGGCAGTTTCCCTTTGACAACACTTGCTGCTCACTTTGCAAACGTTTCTGGTCTCCAGTTCCGAAATAAAGATTCTGGTGGAATGAAGAATGTCCGTCTTGCAGGTGGTCGTTTCTATGCCCCTCGTGAAGGTGGTTGGGGGGACCGTATTTACTACTGTGTCAGGCACAAAGGTATGATATTCTACGTGCTGATAGTTTAGGCGCAGAACCAGGGGCGGACTGGGAACTTTCAGGGCCCGGGAATTTTTAATAACGAGGATTGGCGATCAGGGGTCCCACACTGAGCCGAGGGGCCCAAAGCTCCCGTTTACGTAATGTATAAGGAATTGGGGGCCCATCGGGAATTTCCCGAAATTGCTTATGGCCAGTCCGTCCCTGCGCAGAACCGTAACAGAAAAAAAACTGAGCTATGTAATTTTGCTATTATTTCAATGCTTTTAATCAGTTAAACTGGATGTGTCAAAGCCAGCTAACAAGACATGTAAATGGAACATTTTGCAAGTTTTTGAAAATATGTAAAAAGAATATTTTGAATTTTCAAAAATATGCAAAATAAAAAGTTTTGTACATTTTAAAAACGTGCAAATATTTTTTTTGTGCATTTCAAAAACGTGCAAATAAATGTTTTTGTAAATTTTAAAAACATGCAAATAAATTTATTTATACATTTCAAAAACATGCAAATAAATTTATTTATACATTTCAAAAACATGCAAATAAATTTATTTATACATTTCAAAAACATGCAAATAAATTTATTTATACATTTCAAAAACATGCAAATAAATTTATTTATACATTTCAAAAACATGCAAATAAATTTATTTATACATTTCAAAAACATGCAAATAAATTTATTTATACATTTCAAAAACATGCAAATAAATTTATTTATACATTTCAAAAACATGCAAATAAATTTATTTATACATTTCAAAAACATGCAAATAAATTTATTTATACATTTCAAAAACATGCAAATAAATTTATTTATACATTTCAAAAACATGCAAATAAATTTATTTATACATTTCAAAAACATGCAAATAAATTTATTTATACATTTCAAAAACATGCAAATAAATTTATTTATACATTTCAAAAACATGCAAATAAATTTATTTATACATTTCAAAAACATGCAAATAAATTTTTTTGACCATTTTAAAAACATGTAATTAAAAAGTTTTCCACTTTTCTCAAAACATGTTGAAAGAACATTTCACACTTTTTTGAATAAAGTAAAAAGAACATTTTTCACTTTTCTAAATTCATGTAAATACACCGATTTGCATTACTAGAGAAACCATGAATAAAATACTAGTGGTTTTGTACGGAAACAAATGGCTGCCTAAATCTAATTTCTTTGTCCGGGCGTCCGGGCCTGGGGTTTGTGATCATTGGCTAATTGTCTTTTCTGTGCATAAATAGTTGATAACAACAGAACGAAATCGGGCGGAAGGGATGAAGCAGATGCAAATGAAGAAAGGAGCGGCAGCAGATGTTCGGATTTGATTGTATTGTCTTTATCATATAGAACAACTGATGAGGAGTTGAAAGATCATTTTAAAGCATTTGGCAACGTCATCCATGCGCAAGTCAATAGAGACTTGAAAACAGGGGATTCCAAAGGTTTTGGGTTCATCCGATTTGCTAATTTACGCTCTCAAATTTTGACCTTGGGTCAAAGACATAACATTGGAGGGAGATGGTGCGATGTCAAAATTCCAAATTCGAAGGTTTGTTTTTTTATGACTACTAAACTCACCTGTTTGGGATTACGGAAAATGTTTTCAATAATTGCATTGTAATAAATAATGTATAATATTTTAATTACATGTTTATGGAAAGCGCAAAATATTCTAGTGACATGTTTTCAAAACTTGAAAACCGTTCCATTTAATTACAAGTTTTAAAAAAGTGCAAAATCTTTTATTTACACGTTTTAAAAAAGTGCAAAATCTTTTATTTACACGTTTTAAAAAAGTGCAAAATCTTTTATTTACACGTTTTAAAAAAGTGCAAAATCTTTTATTTACACGTTTTAAAACATTAAAAGATGTTTTATTTACGTCATTTTAAAAGGTTGGAAATGTTTTATCTACACGTTTTAAAAATGTGCAAAATATTCAATTTTCATGTTTTTGAAAAGTTCAAAAGATTTTATTTACAAATAATTTTAAAGTACAAAATACTGTATGAACCTGTTTTTTTAAAAGTGTAGAATGTTATGTTTGCATGTTTAAAATAAAAAGTAAAATGTTTTATTTACATGGTTTTAAAAAGTACAAAGTGTTATGTATACAAACGTTTATTGTACAGTGCAAAATTTTTTATTTCAATGTTTGCGTCTTCAAAGTGTAAAAATTTTAAATATGACGTTTTTTTAAAATTGCAAAAGTTCAATTTTAAAGTGTTTTCTATTGACAAAGGTTTCATCGAATTGTTTTTTTAAATTGCAAAATCTTCTGTCAAATTTTTTTCATTTAAAGTGCTAAATTTTTCCGTTGAATTGTATTTTAAAAGCGCAAAATTTTCCATTTAATTGTTTCTTGAAGTGCAAAATGTTATATCGAATGGTTTTTAAAGAATATTTTTAACGGGTCTATTTTTTTACAGGACCCCCGAGAGCTGAACGTGTCCAAGAAAATTTACGTGGCCGGTTTGACAGAAGACATTAAAGCGGATGATCTTTGGGAATACTTTTCGAGATTTGGGAAAATAACGGACGTTTATACTCCCAAGCCTTTCCGCTCATTTGCATACATAACGTTTTTGGAAGGAGCTGTGGCCCAGGGTCTCTGTGGAGAGCATCACCTCATTAAAGATACCCCAGTCACCATTTCTAAATGGACTCCTACGGAAGTTCTTTCAAAAAGGGCGACAAAAACCGGAAGCAGCAGACGGGTGAGTTATTCTGGTCTGGTCTATTTTGTATTTATTTAATTTTTGTGTACTGTACTACCGTGTTTTATTTGTACGGGGAATATTTCTAATTGTTTCCTGTATATTCAGAACCATCCCTATGAAAGGCAAATCCATGTGGACCAAGATGATATCGAGCGGAGGGTGGAATTTGAAAGACGCAGGGAAAATTGTTCATACACCCAAAGGCCCTCAAAATCAGGATATAGAGCCAAGCAGAGACATTTTTAAATTAAGATGTCCGTGTGTTATAGTGAAGCTATCGACGTTTATTTAAGAATTAAGATGTCACCAGTTTGAGCGAAATTATTTCCACATTTTGACATTTTCCAAGACACTTTATTAGAAGGGTTCCAAGTCCAGTCGGGGTGGTTGGTGGCGTCATCTATGTGGTGCTCCAGTGGTGTTAAAGACAGAAACGATAAGTGAAAAATTGTGTACTCTGACACTGAGATGTAAATCATTATGAATCAAAACCATCGTATCTCTGCTTTTAACATCAATATACGTCCATGCTACAATTTAATTAACGCCGTGGCCCGAAATTCCAACGTCATTTGTGGACACTTCTCAGCATCTTGTACCTTAATTTGTAATCTCTCAATTTGATGTGGGATTCGAAAACACTATGTTGTTTCATTTAAAAAAATTATCATTTTTTAACCAACTTTTCAAAAACATGTAAATAGAACCGTTTGTATTATTTTTCCCAAAATGCAAATTGAATAAATGGCAATTTTTAAAAACTTTTAAATAGATACACTTGCTAAACGCTAGCGAAGAGAAAATGTCAACCTTACGAAATTCTAGGAAATAGAACAATTTGTAATTTTCAAAAATTTGAATTTAGAATAATTTGCAATTTTTGAAAATATGCATATAGAACAATTTCCTATTTTGTAAAATATTTTTATAGAAGAATTTACAATTTTTAAAAACATGTATATAGAACAGTTTGGCAATTTTCAATAACATGCATATAGACCAACTTGCAATTTTAAAAAACATGCATTTAGAACAATTTGCAATTTTTAAAAACGTGCATATAGATCAACTTGGCAATTTTCAAAAACATGCATATAGACCAACTTGCAATTTTTAAAAACATGCATTTAGAACAATTTGCAATTTTTAAAAACGTGCATATAGATCAACTTGGCAATTTTCAAAAACATGCATATAGACCAACTTGCAATTTTTAAAAACATGCATTTAGAACAATTTGCAATTTTTAAAAACGTGCATATGGATTAATTTGGCAATTTTCAAAAACATACATAAAGAACAATTTGCAACTTTCAAAAACATGCATACACAACAATTTAGCAACCCTGAAAAACATGAATTTAGAACAATTTGCAATTATCAAAAACATGCCTGTAGATCAATTTTCAAAAACATGCATATAGATCACTTTGACAATTTTCAAAAACATGCATATAGACCAATTAGCAATTATCAAAAACATGCCTATAGATCAATTTGACAATTTTCAAAAGCATGCATATAGAACAATTTGCAACTTTCAAAAACATGCATATACATTAATTTGGCAATTCTAAAAAACATGCATTCAGAACAATTTGCAATTATCAAAAACATGCCTATAGATCAATTTGGCAATTTTTAAAAACATTCATATAGAAAAATTTGCAATTTTCAAAAAAATGCATTTAAAACATTTTTTATTCGTAATTCAAAAACATGCAAATTGAACAAATGTCTTTTAAAAAACTTGTAAATAGAAAATTTGACACTTCCTTAATGCCAGCGCAAACGAGCAAACAGAAGAATTTGAAATTTTCAAAAACAATTACTGTCAATATTTAAAAACTAGTAGATAAAAAATTTCATACTTCCTAAATGCAAACAATTTAGCTTTAAAAATTTTACATTTTTTATAGAAATTGAAAATTAACGTTTTCGCATTTATTCCAGTTACTGTTTTTTACCACAGCCTATAATTATATAATTACTTGTTAGTCTCGCTTAACGTAAATTTGATCTACCTACGTCATTTGTATTTGTCACGAGCGATGTGCTAAACTTCTTATAGTTATCATGGTACTCATCTGTACAGCATATTATTGTAAATAATAATTCACTTGTTAAACTGCAAATCACCGTTACGAATTCCGTTTTGTTGCGGCTGGAAATGGAAATGGATGTCGCATCATTTATGGACTAACTATATAGGTTTTTCTTTTAAGTAATAACTTTTATTGTTTTTTTTTCTATTTCAATTTTTATTTTTCAGCACCCCGCCGATACCGATACCGATACCGATGCGTTGGCGTCATGTATGGATGAACCCGCCACTGTTCCTGCAGCTCTACTGAGCACAGAGTCTGCTACAGTTGTGTTCTTCCGCACTTTGAGAGTACGAAATTCCTTTCTCCTCCTCTGACAGATTATCGATTAGCGCAGAAGACAGAGACACACGCAGAGATGCTCACAATCCCGTTCCTGTTCTCTCCAGTTTCTTTACTCTTCAGCAACACGTCCACGTCGTCTCCCGCATATTTTTGTAGAAGGAAATTCTGAACAAAATTGGAATTTATTGTTAATACATTTTTATACACAATATTTAGATTTAAAATCGATCAAGGTAAGTATTTAAAACTTGTTAGTTTAACTTTCTTCAAATTTTTTAAAATGTGCAAAAGTAAACAGTCATAATTTATGTTTAAAAAATTAGTGTAACGTATAATTACTGACTGAGTCCTTTGGGCTATCCTCGTTGGTTGGAAGACAGTTTCAAGTTTATTTTTCCAAAGTTGTATTTCTCTCTCACTGTATTTTCTACTTCTACAATGGTCTATCACTCAAAGTCAAAATTCCCAGAACAATTTAATGTTGTAATTAGATCTGTCTTGTATTACAAGAAATACCGTAAATGTAGCTTTTTGCACTTTTCTAAACTGTGTAAATATGAAATTTTGCACTTTCAAAAATAAAACTTATTGCACTTCCCAAAATTGCGTAATTATATACACGTTGTTGCACTCCCCAATATTGTGTCTATGTAACTTTTTGCACTTTCAAAAATTTGTAAATACCACTTTCTGCAATTTAAAACAATGCGTAAATATCACTTTTTAAACTTTTAAAAAATGTGTAGATACCACTTTTTGCAATTTTTAAAAATGCGTAAATACCACTTTTTGCCATTTTAAAAAATGTGTAAATACCACTTTTTGCAATTTTTAAAAATGCGTAAATACCACTTTTTGCCATTTTAAAAAATGCGTAAATACCACTTTTTGCAATTTTAAAAAATGCGTGAATATCACTTTTTGTACTTTTCAAAAACTTGTAAATACCACATTTTGCACTTTTTAAAAATGCGTAAATACGAATTGTTGCGCCTTTCAAAAAAAAAAAAATATAAGACTTTTTGCACATTTAAAAAATTGAGTAAATACGAATTTTTTTGCACTTTTCAAAAATGTGTAAATACCACTTTTACACTTTTTAAAAATGCGTATGTAGAAATTGTTACACTTACTAAAATTGTGTAAATGTACCTTACTGCACTTTTAATAATGTGTAAAATGTGTAAATACCACTTTTTGCATTTCACAAAAATGCGTAAATACGAATTGTTGTACCTTTCAAAAACAAATAAAGTAAGACTTTTTACTTTTTGCACATTTTAAAAATTGACAAAATACGACTTTTTTGCAATTTTTTAAAATGTGTAGAAAGCATGGGCTTATAGTATTTCCTACAATAGGAGACACGTCTACTACTCAAATTCCGAACCCCTATGCGTGTCAACTATTGCAGACCCGTCCACTACTAATAAACTCCTCCTTGGCTACTATTAAATGGAATCGAATGATCAACAAATGATTGTAATTTTATGTTTGCAGTTATTTTAGAGACTTTTGAAGTAAGACGAACTGAAAATATGTGCAAAAATGGGATGGCATTATTTGCAAGTAGCTGAAACAGTGGATACTGAGCCGATTTATCTTCCCACGGCAACTGATGGTTCTTTACTTTTAACGACACTTGAAGCTCATTTTCCAGGCGTTTCTGGTCTTAAATTCCAACATGAGAAATCACGTGGAATGCAAAATGTTGATTTGACGACAAATCGTTTCCATGCCCCTCAAGAAGATGGTTGGGGAAAACATATTTACTACTGTGTCTGGCACAAAAACGGTACGTAATGGCTAAGCCTAACCTAACCTACCCTTACCTAAGCTAAGCTAGCCTAACCTAACCTAACCAAGGCTATCACTGCCCGCGCCCGCGAAACTGTACCAATACGTTTAAATATGATTTTTTTTCGTTTAAATAGCTGAGACCAAGAAACGAAAATCAGACAGCGAAAAAGAAGATGACTGTGCAAAAACTAAAAAAGTTGAAACTAAAGGAAGCAGCAGCAGTGGCAGATGTTCGGATTTGATTGTGTTGTCTCTACCCTATAAAACAACTGATGAAGAGCTTAAGGAACATTTTCAGAGTTTTGGTGAAGTAGTCTCCGCTCAAGTGAATAAACATGCAAAAACATGGGAGTCTAAAGGCTTCGGATTTATCCGATTTGCAACTTTACAATCTCAAACTCGGGCATTGGGTCAAAGGCATAATATTGGAGGGAGGTGGTGCGATGTCAAAATTCCAAAATCGAAGGTTTGTTACTTTGTCACTAGCATAGCACGCCTGTTCAGGGCTACGGAAAATGTTCTATTTACATAGTTTTTTTCTAAGTTCAAAATTTTGTGTAAACGTGTTTTAAAAAAGTACAAAATATCCTATTTACATATTTATTTAAAAAGTGCAAAATGATCGTTCTTGATGCCGTTTAATTTGCAAAATGTTATTCTTTCCACATGTTTTTGAATAAGAAAAATGTTCTATTTACACATGCATTTTAAAAATACTCTTTGTTCTGTTTACATGTTTCATGTTTCAGCAAAGCGGAAAACTTTCTAATTGCACATTTTTTTAAAATGCCACATATTTAAATTTAAATTGAATTGTACGTTTTCCAAAAGTGCAAAATGTAGTAATTGCACGTTTTCCAAAAGTGCAAAATGTAGTAATTGCACGATTTCCAAAAGTTCAAAATGTAGTAATTGCACGTTTTCTGAAAGTGCAAGAAGTATAGTAATTGCAAGTTTTCCAAAAGTGCAAAATGTAGTAATTGCACGTTTTCCAAAAGTGCAAAATGTAGTAATTGCACGTTTTCCAAAAGTGCAAAATGTAGTAATTGCACGATTTCCAAAAGTGCAAAATGTAGTAATTGCACGTTTTCCAAAAGTTCAAAATGTAGTAATTGCACGTTTTCTGAAAGTGCAAAATGTAGTAATTGCACGATTTCCAAAAGTTCAAAATGTAGTAATTGCACGTTTTCTGAAAGTGCAAGAAGTATAGTAATTGCAAGTTTTCCAAAAGTGCAAAATGTAGTAATTGCACGTTTTCCAAAAGTGCAAAATGTAGTAATTGCACGTTTTCCAAAAGTGCAAAATGTAGTAATTGCACGATTTCCAAAAGTGCAAAATGTAGTAATTGCACGTTTTCCAAAAGTTCAAAATGTAGTAATTGCACGTTTTCTGAAAGTGCAAGAAGTATAGTAATTGCAAGTTTTCCAAAAGTGCAAAATGTAGTAATTGCACGTTTTCCAAAAGTGCAAAATGTAGTAATTGCACGATTTCCAAAAGTGCAAATTGTTAATTCTACATGTTTTTAAATTTGCAAAATGTTATTCTTTTCACATGTTTTTAAATAGGAAAAATGTTCTATTTGCACATGCACTTCAAAACTACTCATTGTTTTGTTTACATGTTTCATGTTTTAGCAAAGCGGAAAACTTTCTAATTGCACATTTTTTTAAAATGCCACATATTTGAATTTAAATTGAATTGTACGTTTTCCAAAAGTGCAAAATGTAGTAATTGCACGATTTCCAAAAGTTCAAAATGTAGTAATTGCACGATTTCCAAAAGTTCAAAATGTAGTAATTGCACGTTTTCTGAAAGTGCAAGAAGTATAGTAATTGCAAGTTTTCCAAAAGTGCAAAATGTAGTAATTGCACGATTTCCAAAAGTGCAAAATGTAGTAATTGCACGTTTTCCAAAAGTGCAAAATGTAGTAATTGCACGATTTCCAAAAGTGCAAAATGTAGTAATTGCACGTTTTCCAAAAGTTCAAAATGTAGTAATTGCACGTTTTCTGAAAGTGCAAGAAGTATAGTAATTGCAAGTTTTCCAAAAGTGCAAAATGTAGTAATTGCACGTTTTCCAAAAGTGCAAAATGTAGTAATTGCACGATTTCCAAAAGTGCAAATTGTTAATTCTACATGTTTTTAAATTTGCAAAATGTTATTCTTTTCACATGTTTTTAAATAGGAAAAATGTTCTATTTGCACATGCACTTCAAAACTACTCATTGTTTTGTTTACATGTTTCATGTTTTAGCAAAGCGGAAAACTTTCTAATTGCACATTTTTTTAAAATGCCACATATTTGAATTTAAATTGAATTGTACGTTTTCCAAAAGTGCAAAATGTAGTAATTGCACGATTTCCAAAAGTTCAAAATGTAGTAATTGCACGATTTCCAAAAGTTCAAAATGTAGTAATTGCACGTTTTCTGAAAGTGCAAGAAGTATAGTAATTGCAAGTTTTCCAAAAGTGCAAAATGTAGTAATTGCACGTTTTCCAAAAGTGCAAAATGTAGTAATTGCACGTTTTCCAAAAGTGCAAAATGTAGTAATTGCACGATTTCCAAAAGTGCAAAATGTAGTAATTGCACGTTTTCCAAAAGTTCAAAATGTAGTAATTGCACGTTTTCTGAAAGTGCAAGAAGTATAGTAATTGCAAGTTTTCCAAAAGTGCAAAATGTAGTAATTGCACGTTTTCCAAAAGTGCAAAATGTAGTAATTGCACGTTTTCCAAAAGTGCAAAATGTAGTAATTGCACGATTTCCAAAAGTGCAAAATGTAGTAATTGCAAGTTTTCCAAAGGTGCAAAAAGTAGTAATTGCACGTTTTCCAAAAGTGCAAATTGTTAATTCTACATGTTTTTAAATGTGCAAAATGTTCTAATTGCACATATTTTAAAAGTGCCAAAATTTGTATCTACATGTTTTAAAAAAGTGCAAAATCAAAATGTTCATGTTTTCCAAACGTGCATAAATATTGTGTCTACTTATTTTTTTAAAGTGCAAAATTTTCTATTTAAATTTTTACTAAAATTGCAAAATGTTTTATTTAGAATTATTACAGGCACTTGCTGACACGCAAATATTAGTTTTATGTGCACGTTTAATTATAGCTGTACATATTTAGGATGTAATTACATATTTAAAATGAATTACTGTACTGTTACTGTAATTATGTCGCCAAAAATCTCTGTAAAATTGAACCTCGTCTGTTTCTACAGGACTCTCAAGAATTGAACGTGGCGAAGAGAATTCACGTCGCAGGATTGACAGATGACATCACAGTGGATGATCTTCGTGAATATTTTTCGATATTTGGGGAAGTGACGCACGTGTTCACTCCAAAGCCATTTCGTGGATTTGCATATGTAACGTTTGTAGTTGGAGCTGTGGCCGCGAGTCTCTGTGGAGAGGAGCATTTCATTAAAAAAGCCCCTGTCACCATTTCTATTGCGTCTCCTTGGGGAATGTTTCCAAGATGGTCACTCATGAACAGAAGGGTGAGCTTCCCCGTCCCTATCTTTTAGCATTCATTTCACTTGAAATTTTTCTTATTATTGTAAAAATTCAATTTAATTTTTTAATTAGAATTAATAATTAAGTATCTATTCATATTTGCAATAAATTTAGAATTGTCTTTCCGAAATTGAAAGACGTCTGGATCGGGATGGGATTTATCGACCTAGCGGAAGTCGCCGGCACCGCTAATTTTGAAAACGGAAACATCAGTGGTGACAACGTAAATTCAATATTTGGTAATGTAAATTGGCTTAGTAAAGTAGTATTTTGTGTATAGTTTAAGGAAACGGTAATATTTTGTATCAAAAAGAAAACTGCTACCAAGAATAACGAAACGAAGAAAATTGTCAAAAACTGCAAGTGTTTTTCTTTTTTTAAATTGCTAACCTATATGAAATGCTATCTGCTATAATGTCGTTTTTATACAGTCTATTACTGACACCAAGTTAATAAAACCCACAGATATGTACATCGCTGTTTGTAAAATATCGTCTGTAAAGAACCAAAATGACCCATATCTAATTTAAGCTACAATCAAAATGAGCTATGTCATAATAACAAAATAGAAAACAGGCGTAGAATGTTAATGAGAAGTTTTTGAAAAGTGTAAAATGTTCGATTTACATGTTTTTGAAAAGTGTAAAACGTTCGATTAACATGTTTTTGAAAAGTGCAAAATATTCCATTTAGATGTTTTAAAAAAGTGTAGAATGTTCCATTTACATGTTTTTGAAAAGTGTAAAATGTTCGATTAACATGTTTTTGAAAAGTGTAAAATGTTCGATTTTCATGTTTTTGAAAAGTGTAAAATGTTCTATTTGCATGTTTTTGAAAAGTGTAAAATGTTCGATTTTCATGTTTTTGAAAAGTGTAAAATGTTCGATTAACATGTTTTTGAAAAGTGCAAAATATTCTATTTTCATGTTTTTGAAAAGTTCTCGTTAAATGCTTACAAGACATGTTTAAGTATTTTTGTTTATAGGTGATATTGCTTTTAGCTACAAATGGATATGGGTCATTTTGGTTCTTTACGCACGATATGTCATTAATTATGCAATTACTATTACAAAAATGTCAATTTTACTAAAATTCAGAATAAATAGTTTTATTAATTTGTAAACAATCTCCAAGTTATTTCTTACGCTATTTGAAATCACCCTTCGAAATTCTTGATTACTTAAGTATGGCACATCTCCTTTGTTAAAGCTAATTTCACTCCATAATCAGCATCTACTATAGGTCAAGGGTCAACAAATCTAATACTGCGCTTTCCTAAATACCATCTTGTCTAATAGGGGCAGCAGAAAATAGCAGTAATTATTTCTAATGCAATGCTTGTCAATACTTTTTTGTAGACCTTGAATAAATAATGTTTTTTTTAATAATGTGACTTGGAAAGTGAGCAATAAAAATTGTATAAAAATTTAACATTGACTTAATTGCCTATGCAAGACTGTACACTGTACAAATAGTTTTTGAATTACTTAAATTAAAAATGTCTTTAGTACAAAAGTGACACTGACCAAGAGCATAACAAAGTATGTTTTACAGAGCTACATACTTTTAGAAATGAGTACAAGATGGCAACGTGTAAGACTTTTTTACGCTCCTGTAGCAATCTGGATTCTAACAATGACAAAAATAATCCATATTCAAGTCCAATCCTACCCACGTAAGCTACTAATTCGTTTTGTTATATGTTATAACCTTATGCGTATACCGTCAGTAAAGAACCAAAATGACCCATATTCAATTTAGGCTACAATCAAAATGAGCTATGTCATAAAAACAAAATAAAAAACAGGCGTAAAATGTTAATTAGAGAGTTTTTAAAAAACGGAAAATGTTTTGTTTTCATGTATTTCAACAATGCAAAATGTATTATTAACACGTTTTCGAAAAGGTGTAAAATATTATAATTCCATGTTTTTTAAAAAGTGCGAAACGTTCTAATTCTATGTTCTTAAAAACGGCTTAACGTTCTAATTCTATGTTCTTAAAAACGGCTAAACGTTCTAATTCTATGTTTTTAAAAAAGTACAAAAGGTTTTAATTCTGTTTTTAAAAAAGTGCAAAACGTTCTAATTCTATGTTTTTTAAAAAGTACAAAACGTTCTAAATCTGTTTTTTAAAAAAGCGCAAAACGTTCTAATCCAATGTTTTTCAAAACATGCAAAACGTTTTAATTCCATGTTTTCAAAAAAGTACACAAGGTTTTAATACTATGCTTTCGAAAAGGTGCAAAACGTTCTAATTCCAAGTTTTTAGAAAAGTGCAAAACGTTCTAATTGCATGTTTTTAAAAAGTGCGAAACGTTCTAATTCTATGTTCTTAAAAACGGCTTAACGTTCTAATTCTATGTTCTTAAAAACGGCTAAACGTTCTAATTCTATGTTTTTAAAAAAGTACAAAAGGTTTTAATTCTGTTTTTAAAAAAGTGCAAAACGTTCTAATTCTATGTTTTTTAAAAAGTACAAAACGTTCTAAATCTGTTTTTTAAAAAAGCGCAAAACGTTCTAATCCAATGTTTTTCAAAACATGCAAAACGTTTTAATTCCATGTTTTCAAAAAAGTACACAAGGTTTTAATACTATGCTTTCGAAAAGGTGCAAAACGTTCTAATTCCAAGTTTTTAGAAAAGTGCAAAACGTTCTAATTGCATGTTTTTAAAAAGTGCAAAACGTTCTAATTCTAAGTTTTTAGAAAAGTGCCAAACGTTCTAATTGCATGTTTTTAAAAAAGTGCAAAACGATCTAATTCCATGTTTTAAAAAAAGTGCAAAACGTTCTAATTGCATGTTTTTAAAAAAGTGCAAAACGATCTAATTCCATGTTTTAAAAAAAGTGCAAAACGTTCTAATTTCATGTTTTTAAAAAAGTGCAAAACGATCTGATTCTATGTTTTAAAAAAAGTGCAAAACGTTCTAAATTCATGTTTTAAAAAAAGTGCTGAACGTTCTTATTGCGTGTTTTTAAAAAAGTGTCAAATGTTCTATAAATGAACATGTTTTTGAAAAGAATTATGTTTTATTTGAATGCTCTCAAGATGTATTTGAATATTTTTTAGATATTTAATCTTGGTTTTAGTCGTTTTAGGTAAAAATGGATATAGGTCATTCTGGTTCTTCACAGACGATACTGTATACATAATGAGCGGGAAATAACGCTAACGATTTCATACGGTTTTGTTTAGGTAAGAGCTCAGCTGAGCATTTTGAGGAGCCTGAGCTCATAAAGTATGGACCCATACTGGGGGGATTCCAAGTTGGTCAGTGCTTATCTGTATCATCATTTATTTAATTGCACATCCTTTATTATAAATTTACTCACCTGGTTGTTTTAGACGTCGTCAAATATTGTTTAACCTAATTTGTAATTAATCGTTTTCGTAGACGAGATGGGATTGAGTATGTCCCCAGGGGAACTAAAAGAGTCATCTATCTATGCATTCCAAGTTAGGAAGTATCTTCCACAAGAAAAAGAATCTTCTTCTGAAGAAGAAAGAGTAAGAACCGGAAAGACGAGAAAGACCAATCGCGTCGTCATTGATCCGGCTGGAAATTTAAATTATTCAATTTGGCCGAATAAAACATTGAAATATCGCACCGTCTCATCAATGAGTAATCAAATTCATTATCTGTAAATTTCTTTTATATTACAAACATAAACTAACATTAAAGTTTTTGAGGATGGCGCTTTTCTATGTATTATATCGTCTTTGAAGAAACAAAACGACCCGAATCCAATTTACGCTAGAATCAAAATTAGCCATCTCATAAAGACAAAATGAGAAACATGAGCAAAATGATTATCAGAAGTTTTTAGAAAGTGAAAAATGTCCTATTTTCATGTTTTTGAAAAGTGTAAAATATTCTATTTTCATGTTTTTGAAAACGTGCATAATGTCCTATTTTCAAGTTTTTGAAAAGCGTAAAATATTCTATTTTCATGTTTTTGAAAAGGTGCAAAATGTTCTATTTTCATGTTTTTTTGAAAAGTGTAAAATCTTCTATTTTCATGTTTTTGAAAACGTGCAAAATGGACTATTTTCATGTTTTTGAAAAGGTGCCAAATGTTCTATTTTCATGTTTTTTTGAAAAGTGTAAAATCTGCTATTTGCGTGTTTTTTAAAAGTACAAAATGTTCTATTTTCACGTTGATTTAAAAGTACAAAACGTTCTATTTACATGTTCTTTAAAAGTGTAAAATGTTCTATTTAAATGCTTTGATGACCTGTTTCAATATGTTTGTAGATAGTCGATATTGTTATCAGCTATAAATGGATATAGGCCATTTTGGTTCTTCACAGACGATACACGGTATGATTTGTATTCATAATAATATTTGTCTTCTATATTGACAGCAAAATTAATGAAGCAATTTTTAAGACACGCCATGAATTCGATTTCGACAACATCCTGTGTCAAATTCAGAGAAGTCCGAAATGCGAGTCACTACGTTGTGTTCCGACACAGGAAAAATGGGAGTTGCACGACGGGGGGCATTGGAATGCCGTCCGAACGGATCTTGGAGATCAACTTTGCAAGTATTAGCCTTTGTCTACCTGGAACGATGATTCATAACATTCTTCATGCGCTTGGTGTATTTCACGAAGAGGCTCGAATGGACAGAGATTATTACCTTAAGCTCCACCCCGAAGTCATTCAGACTAGTAATTTATTTTTCTACTTTGTTAAATGTACTCTGGGTTCACAACTATTTCTTAATGACATCTCGTCAGCGAAGAACCAAATGACCCATATTCAATTTTAGCTACCTACAAAATCTACTTCTTACAAAATTACTGAAATAATGTCTTGTGGGTAATTAAATAGATAACTTTTCAATTTTTTATAAAATACTTGATCAAAAAATTAACACTATTTAAAAACATGCAAATAGAGCATTTTACACTTTTCTAAAGCATGCAAATAAAACATTTTACACTTTTCAAAAACTAGTAATTAGAACATTTTACACTTTTTAAAAGCATGCAAATAGAACATTTTACACTTTTCAAAAACTAGTAATTAGAACATTTTACACTTTTTAAAAGCATGCAAATAGAACATTTTAGACTTTTCAAAAACTAGTCAATAAAACATTTTACACTTTTAAAACGTGCAGATAGAACATTTTACACTTTTCAAAAACATAAAGATAGAACATTTTACACTTAAAAAAAAATTCCTTATTTAAATTTTACGCATGCTTCTGATATTGTTTTTATGCAACACATTATTTATTATTTTTATTGAAGCTAAAAATGCATATATGTCATTTTGGTTCTTCAAACACTATATTGCCCCGCAATAAAAAAAAGAAAGCTTAAATAAAGAAAGTTGTCTATTTTGTTTTGGCTTTCAGACAAAATGGATCACTATTGCACTGCACAAAGTGACACCTCCCAAACGTTTGACGCCTACTACGACATGAACAGCATCATGCACTCGTCCAACACAACGTTCGTAGTGAACAACACGAAAAACTACACCACCTTCGAAGTGAAAAGAATGTCTCCATATGACCAAAAGATTCGACAGATTGGCCAACGGAGTTACCTCAGTCTCATGGACCAGTACAAGTTGAATCGTCTCTACAACTGCTGCTACATTGGGAGGCCAGTTCCAGCCAATGAAGCTCAGGACTTAACTCGTGAGTCATTCTTCCTCGTGTGAATGCGTACATTGTTATAGGAATCTAATTAAAGTTGCCCAAATAGGTAATTAAGATTTTTGACCTATTTAAGTCACCCATACCCGTGCCCTTGTCAAAAGGTCACTCCAGCCGCACGCTCAGAATTCGTGCGTAATAAGACTAAAGTTTAGTCTAGGTAAGGCAATATGTGGGCAGGAAAATAAGTTTGCAAAGCTAAGTCAACTCCAGGAACCGCTCAAACATTCTTCGAAATTCGTGACCAGCCAAACAGGTGCTGATCGTGACAGATCCATTTGGACCAAATGCAGTAAGAACATTTTGAAATCAGTTTTTAATAAGTAGTTGTGCTTTGATATGGTATAGAGTATGGTTTACTAATGCGCAAACTGTAATTAAAATGAAAAAAATTTTGAGATAAACTTTGTTATGGAGGGAACTTCAAATTTGAAAAATTTGCAATTTAACGAGGTTCAGAATTCAAAAATAGACACGGACACAAAACAAAGGGACGCGGTATAAGGGAAAATGAAGAAAACTATGTTTATGGAGAGCATTTATGGGATCGAGGCATAGTTAACTACCGGTTTCGTAGCGATGTCAGTAAGTTTATTCAAAAGCTAATCATTAATTGTTTTTTAAAAATGTGAAATGTTCTTTTTGCATGTTTTTGAAAAGTGTAAAATGTGGTTTTTGTATGTTTTTGAAAAGTGTAAAATGTGGTTTTTGTATGTTTTTGAAAAGTGTAAAATGTGGTTTTTGTATGTTTTTAAAAAGTGTAAAATGTTGTATTTACATGCTTTTAAAAATGTGAAATGTTCTATTTGCATGTTTTTGAAAAGTGTTAAATGTTTTATTTGCATGTTTTCCAAAAGTGTAAAATGTTTTTTTTGCATGTTTTTGAAAAGTGTAAAAATGTCCTATTTGCATGCTTTAAAAAATGTGAAATGTTCTATTTGCATGTTTTTAAAAAGTGTAAAATGTTGTATTTACATGCTTTTAAAAATGTGAAATGTTCTATTTGCATGTTTTTGAAAAGTGTTAAATGTTTTATTTGCATGTTTTCCAAAACTGTAAAATGTTTTTTTTGCATGTTTTTGAAAAGTGTAAAAATGTCCTATTTGCATGCTTTAAAAAATGTGAAATGTTGTATTTGCATGTTTGTAATAATAATCGCTCAACTTGTGACGAAATTAAAACGCAAGCAATCAGTAATTATGGGTCAAATATTTGTTTATATTAAACGTGTTTTAACTACATTTCACAGATGCAACTCAAAGAAATACCATTTTGCTAGCAATGGAAGTGATAGAAGACGTCTCCTGCATTCAATTCGAACCAGGGGAAGGCCCTGAAGGACACTATGTCCTAATTTCAACAGAAGATGATGGTTGTTATGCAGAACCAAATGTCACCAATACTTCCAGTCAAATCCTTCTCAATCTAGACAATAGGTGTAGTGTAAACAAGATCGCAATTGTGACCCTTCTTCTGGAAATCATTGGGTTAGAATATCCAATTCACCGGCCGGACCGTGACCAATTCATTAAGTTGAACTTGGATAACATGGATACATGTTTGTGACTTTAAAAATTTATTTTTTAATTTCTAAATTGCGTTTTTTCTAAACACTAGATGACGTTTTTTTAGTTTGAATTTGTAAGTTGGTTTTTGACAGGGGGGAAAAAATACTTTGAAATTCGTGCTAAAACGTGGCAATACTACGGCTCACCCTATGACTACTACTCAATTTTGCATCATCATGAATTTGAATTTTCTAATAATGGACGAAGGACAATCAGACCCACGTTCTACAACCTCCGACCTGGTTTTGTACTCGGAGAAACAAGGAAACTGTCAAAATTGGACAAGTTTCAACTCATGCAAATGTATCGGTGCTGCCCTAAAATGCGATATATTTATGACTATAATTATGATACGCTAAAATGACAGTTTTAAAAAATTTCAGTTTAAGGAACCTCGCTCTCTTTTGTATTGGCAATTTTACACTGGATCTACATGATTTTACTTTTTACATCGACTTAATTATGAAACTTAAGTAGCGATCTTATAATAAAATTTATATTTATTAATATTAATTTAATATTTTCTTTATACAATTAAAATATCCAAATAATAATTTAATTCAAATATCTACATATCGTCAGTGAAGAACCAAAATGACCCATATCCAATTTCAGATAGAATCAAAATGAGATATTTCAATAAATCAAAATGATAAACGTGCATAAAATGTTAATTAGGAGGTTTTGAAAAGTGCAAAATGTTCTATTTACATGTTTTTATAAAGTGTAAAATGTTCTATTTACATGTTTTTAAAAAGTCCAAAATGTTCTATTTACATGTTTTTAAAAAGTCCAAAATGTTCTATTTACATGTTTTTAAAAAGTCCAAAATGTTCTATTTACATGTTTTTAAAAAGTCCAAAATGTTCTATTTACATGTTTTTAAAAAGTCCAAAATGTTCTATTTACATGTTTTTAAAAAGTGTAAAATGTTCTATTTACATGTTTTTAAAAAGTCCAAAATGTTCTATTTACATGTTTTTAAAAAGTCCAAAATGTTCTATATACATGTTTTTAAAAAGTGTAAAATGTTCTTTTTACACGTTTTCAAAAACTTCGAAATGTTCTATTTCCATGCTTTTGAAAGGTGTGAAATGTTCTATTTCCATGTTTTTGAAAAGTGCAAAATATTCAATTTAAATGCTTTCAAGACATGTTTCAATATTTTCGTAGATAGTTCATATTGTTTTCAGCTATAAATGGATATGGGTCATTTTGGTTCGTCACTGACGATATTATTAAAATGCATATAGCTCAGTCAATTATTAAACTGATTTATTTATATTCACATTTACACAGCGTTATTTACTAGATTTCCAAATTCAAAAATGGCTTGGAGCTTGGCAGTGGCTAACGCTAATTAACTAACTAATTTTAATTGCATTAAAATGCAATGTGCATAATTGCACATTCTACAATTTGGAATGAAATACACAAAATTGCAATTTTAGCAATATGATGGTTGATCTATGATTTTTACTAACTGCAAGTTCTCAACTTAAGCTGATTATTTTTAAAAATAAAATGTAAACAGAACAATTTGCAGTTTTCAAAACCACGTTTTAAATAAAATATTTTTGCATTTTTTTTAAAAACCTTGTGCAAATAGCAATTCAAACTTTTAAAAAAACATTTTTAATTAGAAACATTTGTTATGTTTTAGAAGAACATTTTACACTTTTTAAAAAATAGTAAGTAAAACAATTTATACTTTTCAAAACCATGTAAATAGAACAATTTGCAGTTCTTAAAACCAAGTAAATAGAAAACTTTGCATTTTTAAAACCATTTATATACAGAAATTTACATTTTTTAAACCATGTGAATAAAACAAATTTGCAGTTTTTAAAAGTAAGTAAGTCAAACTTTTTGCATTTTTTGTAAATCATGTGAAACAAATAATGAGCATTTTTAAAAAACCATGTGAATGGAACAGTTTGCAGTTTTCAAAAGCATTTAAATAGAATATTTTGCATTTTGTTTAGATTATTTGAATAGAAAAATTTGTCTGTATTTAAACTGGTAGACGTATAGGATTGTGTAATAATTATAGAATATTAGATAATGGAATCAATTTTTTTTTCTTTCTGCACTTTTAGCTTACATAAAAACATAAAATGCTGTAATTTTGCACTGATATTTAACATAACTACTTTTCAAATAGTGAATGAAATATAATTTATACAAAAATGCAAGTTCGAACAACTATAAAAATTAATGGTAATTAATTAAAATTAAGTTATTTGTAGCTGCAATTAGATGAAAAATAGATTTCTAAATTGTAGTTTTCAATATTTAGCATTTTTGTTGTATTAACCTTGAGCGTTGGTGGACACTCGGCGTACCCAACGTCAACTATGTTTTGTAATCTTTGTTTTAACTTTAATACATGTGATTTAATTAAAGTCACGTTTTTTAAATTTAAATTTGAATGGACTGAAAACCATAAAAACGTAACTATCTATTAAGGCAGATTGGTTCAACGAGTGTAACTATAATATGATCTGAACAAAAATGGAAAATGATTTTTTTTCGATTTTACTTAAACTTGTCCCTACTGTTTAATGGAATTCAATTTGGCATAACTTATTATAACTTTAAAATGAAATCGCGCCTAATAAGTTGTTTTGTACTCTAACAAGGGAATGACGCGACATGACCGACCCAGAATTTGGAAAGACCTATTTCAAAAAATCAGGCTACTTTTAAATAGTGTAGATCCAAAGTAACTCGAGTGCATTTTGCGTCGTTCGCCTAAAACAGCGCGGCAAAGTTAAAAAAAATCAAATTTGAAAACTTTGCCGCCCTGCGGTTTCTAAAGTTATTGACCGATTCTGATGAAATTTGGTTTTTTCTTATTCTAAGGCCGTTATCTAAAAAGTAATTTTAGGATTTTCGAAGAAAAAAAAAATCTAGACAACCTATATTTTTGAGGCCCGGTTTTTTAACCAATTTTTCAAAAAATATTAAAATTTTCGAATTTCTGAAAATCTTGAAATTACTTTTTAGATAACGGCCTTAGAATAAGAAAAAAACAAATTTTATCAATCTCGGTTGATAACTGTAAAAACTGCAGAGCGGCAAAGTTTTAAAATTTAAATTTTGTTAAACTTTGCCGCGCTGTTCTAGGCGAACGACGCAAAATGCATTCGAGTTACTTTGGATCTATACTATTTAAAAGTAGCCTGATTTTTGAAAAAGGTCTTTCCAAATTCTGGGTCGGTCATGTCGCGTCATTCCCTTGTAAGTTAAATTCGACCGTTGGATTTTGCATCGGACCGTATTGTTAGGGCTTGCAAAAGTCTTGACGTTAAAAGTCTTGTCAAGACCAAGACTCTTGAAATCAAGACTAGGGCTGGTCTTGAAATTTTAAGACTCTTGAAATCAAGACTTGGAAAAGTCTTGTTATTCAAGACTCTCGAAATCAAGACTTTTAGTAGTCTTGAAACTTCAAGAGTCTTGAAATCAAGACTTTAAAAAGTCTTGAGTCTTGAAATCAAGACTAAAGTCTTGAAAAATCAAGACTCTTGAAATCAAGACTAACAAAAACATGTACGCAATCATTTTTTAAGCACAAAAACTCAGTTTTTTCGTCATTATTTCAACTTCTGGAGGTATGAAAATTTCAAGACTCTTGAAATCAAGACTAAATCAAGACTTTCAAAACTCTCGAAATTTTAAGACTCTCGAAATCAAGACTTTTAAAAGTCTTGAAAATTCAAGACTCTTGAAATCAAGACTTTCAAAAGTCTTGAAAAAATCAAGACTCTTGACAAAATTTTTTCAACTTTGTCTGAAAAGTCATAATTATATAGAGTTAAGCTGTTGGAATAGTTGAATTTCAAGGTGGTCTTGAAATTTCAAGACTTTTCAAGACTCTTGAATGGTCTTGAAAATGGCGAAAGTCTTGGTCTTGATTTTGCAAGCCCTACAGTATTGTAGTCTCGGCAGTTCTTTTAGTTGACAATAGATGTAAGTTTGTGCTCAAAATTGTTTGTGAGAGAGAGAGTAACTTTATTACACTGATACTACAATAGTATTTGCCATCAAGGCACAGTAAAAATACAAACAAGTTTTATAATATAATATATGTGGATTATTTCTATATATTCACGATTAGTTGGTATTGTATAAATGATGGTGCGCTATCATGGTAGATCCTCGAACAGCTGCAACAACGATGTCTTTAGTTATTGTAGGCGTTAGACAAAATCGTTTTCTAAACGTTTCGAAAAAAGACGTCATATGACTGACCTCATATGTGAATGTTATATGACTTTGTTGAAAATTTTAATTTATTGCGTCAGAACCCAGTGACCTCTGAAGGTCAACCAAAGTTTTTATATACCTACTAGTCCAGTGTTGTCGCAAAATAATTTTGTGTTTCTATCAGCCTGAGCATTGTTTTATTATATAAATGTGTTCAACATAGAATGTTATCACTGTCTTAGCATAATTACATATGCTAATAATGTGTTTTGCAAGCCTTGAATAAATTATGTTTTGAAAGAAGAATGACTTGGAAAGTGCGTGAAATAAAATTATTACAAACAAACAACGACGACCTCGTTCCCTAGTACTTGACGCTGTACACATTGTGATTTAAATATTTGAATTTAAAACTAAAATCACTTCATTTCAAAAGTGTTATTGGCAAGAACGAACAGGACAAGAAAATATTTATTTTATAAAACTAAATTACTACAGATACAAATGATTAGCAAAATACAAATTCTGAGCCCTCCATCATTTCTTGTAGAAATATGGGTTCTAACAATGGCGGGATTAATACATATTCAAGTCCAATCTTACCCATGTGAGCCACGTATATTGTTCTAATTCAGATATAATTATTGTAGACATACTGTACAATATTGACAGAGGATATAACGGGGGGTGCATACGTTTTTGTTTATAGATGACAGCCCAGCTGAACATATAAAAGAGCCTGAGCTCAAATATGGACCTATACCGGGAGGTTTTCAAGTGGGTCAGTGAATTCTAACCATTTATTAAAAAAGAAAATTGGTTATTTCTAATTTAACTATGGAATTATTTTAAAATAAAAAAATTTGTTTTGTCCTATTTTGTATCGCTCCGTAGACGAGATGGGCTTAGGCATGTCTGAGGGGGAGCTGATGGAATCTCCAATTAATGAAATAGTACATCGAATGCATTTTCCAGAAGAATCTTCTGAAGAAGAAGAACACAGAACGAGAAGCGGGAAGACGAGAAAGACAAATCGCGTCGTCATAAATCCCGCTGGAAATTTAAATTATTCAATTTGGCCGAATCAAACAATGAAATATCGCATCGTCTCATCAATGAGTAATACAATTCTTTATAATATGTAACTTTCTCCAATATTACAAACATGAACTAACATCGTAGTTTCAAAATATGGCGCTTCTTAATGTTTGATATACGCTATGATTTGTATTCATACAAATACTTCTCGCCTCTACTGGTAGCAAAACTTATGAGGCAATTTTTAAGACAAGCCATGAATTCCATTTCGTCAACATCCTGTGTCCAATTCAGAGAAGTCCGAAATGCAAGTCACTACGTCATGTTCCGACACAGAAAAAATGGGAGTTGCACGACGGGGGGTATTGGAATGCCGTCCGAAAGGATCTTGGAAATCAACTTTGCAAGTCTTCTCCTTTGTCTACCTGGAACGATGATTCATAACATTCTTCATGCGCTTGGGGTATTTCATGAAGAGGCTCGAATGGACAGAGATTTTTACCTTAGGCTCCACCCAGAAGTCATTCAGTCGGGTAACTGCCCCTACTGTTAAATCCAACCTGATATCATGAACATTTTCATAATCGCAATGCGCTAAAAACATAAATAGAAATAAAATCTTAAACAAAAATTTGCAAAATATTTAAAAAATTTTAAAAAATATCAAAATACAATATCTTGCAATTTTCAAACAAAAACACGAAATGAAACAACTTACACTTTTTAAAAACATGCGAATAGAACATTTTACACATTTCAAAAACATGCAAATCGAACATTTTACACTTTTTAAAAACATGAAAATAGAACACTTTACACTTTTTAAGAACGTGCAAATAGGACATTTTAAACTTTTTAAAAATATAAAAAAACAAAATTTTACACTTTTCAAAAACATGCAAATGAAACATTTTACACTTTTCAAAAACATGCAAATGAAACATTTTACACTTTTCAAAAACATGCAAATGAAACATTTTACACTTTTCAAAAACATGCAAATGAAACATTTTACACTTTTCAAAAACATGCAAATGAAACATTTTACACTTTTTAAAAACATGTAAACAGAAAATTTTTTAAATTTTGAAAAACATGCGAGAAGAACATTTTACACTTTTCCAAAAGTCCGAACTCACATGTGACGCATGCTTCCTATTTTCTGTTATAACATAGTTCATTCCGTTTCCAGCCTAAATTGGATATGGGTCATTTTGGTTTTTCCTACACGATATGGTCCCGAAATCAAAAAAATTTAAAGCTTATAAAAAAAGATCACTAATTTGCTTTTGCTTTTTAGACAAATTGGACCACTATTGCACTGCACAGAGTGACTCCTCCCAAACGTTTGATGCCTACTACGACATGAACAGCATCATGCACTCGTCCAACACAACGTTCGTAGTGAACAACACGAAAAACTACACTACGTTCGAAGTGAAAAGAATGTCTCCATATGACCAAAAGATTCGACAGATTGGCCAACGGAGTTACCTCAGTCTCATGGACCAGTACAAGTTGAATCGTCTCTACAACTGCTGCTACATTGGGAGGCCAGTTCCAGCCAATGAAGCTCAGGACTTAACTCGTGAGTCATTCTTCCTCGTGTGAATGCGTACATTGTTATAGGAATCTAATTAAAGTTGCCCAAATAGGTAATTACGATTTGTGACCTATTTAAGACACCCATACGCGTGCCCTTGTCAAGAGGTCATTTCAGCCGCACAGTCAAATTTCAGGCGTAATAAGACTCAAGTTTAGTCTATGTGAGGCAATATGTGGGCAGGAAAATAAGTTCGCAAAGCTAAGTCAACTCCAGGAACCGCTTAAACAATCTTCTAAATTTGTGACCGGCCAAAAGGGCGCTGATCGTGACATAGTTGTTTGGACCAAATGCTGTAAGAACATTTTGAAATTAATTCATATTTGGATCTGGTGCTTTGGCTTTGATATGGCATAATAATATGGCATAACATATTGTATATGGTTTACCATTGCGCAAACTTAAATCAGAGTGACAAGTGTATTAGTATGAATTTTTTGTAGGGAACTCAAAATGCGAAAAATTTGCAATTCAACAAGGTTCAAAATCCAAAAGCGGACACAAAGAAATTGGACCAGGTATGCGGCAGGCTAAAAAACCCTATAGATATGGTGAACATTTATGGGCTCGAGGCATTGTTAACTACCGATTTCATAGTGACATTAGTAAGTTTGATTACAAGCACATAATAAATTGCTTTTTGAAAGTGTAAAATGTTTTATTTGCATGCTTTTGAAAAGTAATTAATGTGCTATTTGCATGTTATCTTCTAAAACTGTCAAACGTTCTATTTGCATGTTTTCAAAAAGTTTAAAATGTTCTATTTGCATGTTTTGTCAAAGTGTAAAATTTTCTATTTGCATTTTTTGAAAAAGTGTAAAATGATCTATTTGCATGCTTTTGAAAAGTATGAAATGTTCTATCTGCATGTTTTGTAAAAGTGTAAAATTTTCTATTAGCATTTTTTGAAAATTGCAAAATGTTCTTTTTGCATGTTTTGTAAAAGTGTAAAATTTTCTATTTGCATTTTTTGAAAAAGTGTAAAATGATCTATTTGCATGCTTTTGAAAAGTATGAAATGTTCTATCTGCATGTTTTGTAAAAGTGTAAAATTTTCTATTAGCATTTTTTGAAAAAGTGCAAAATGTTCTATTTGCATGCTTTTGAAAAGTATGAAATGTTCTATCTGCATGTTTTGTAAAAGTGTAAAATTTTCTATTTGCATTTTTTGAAAAAGTGCAAAATGTTCTATTTGCATGCTTTTGAAAAGTATGAAATGTTCTATCTGCATGTTTTGTAAAAGTGTAAAATTTTCTATTAGCATTTTTTGAAAATTGCAAAATGTTCTTTTTGCATGTTTTGTAAAAGTGTAAAATTTTCTATTTGCATTTTTTGAAAAAGTGTAAAATGATCTATTTGCATGCTTTTGAAAAGTATGAAATGTTCTATCTGCATGTTTTGTAAAAGTGTAAAATTTTCTATTAGCATTTTTTTAAAAAGTGCAAAATGTTCTATTTGCATGCTTTTGAAAAGTATGAAATGTTCTATCTGCATGTTTTGTAAAAGTGTAAAATTTTCTATTTGCATTTTTTGAAAAAGTTCAAAATGTTGTATTCGCATGTTTTGAAAAAGCGTAAAGTGTAAATTGTTTTATTTGCATGCTTCTGAAAAGTATGAAATGTTCTATCTGCATGTTTTGTAAAAGTGTAAAATTTTCTATTTTCATTTTTTGAAAAAGTGCAAAATGTTGTATTCGCATGTTTTGAAAAAGTATTAAATGTGCTATTTGCTTGTTTTCTTCTTGAACTGTAAAACGTTTTATTTGCTTGTTTTCGAAAAGTTTAAAATGTTATATGTGCATGTTTTTTAAAAGTGCGCTATGTTCTATTTGAATGTTTTGAAAAAGTGCAAAATGTTCTATTTGAATGTTTTGAAAAAGTGTAAAATTTTCTATTTGCATGATTTAAAAAATTTAAAAATTTTCTATTTGCATGATTTAAAAAATTTAAAAATTTTCTATTTGCATGCTTCCGAAAAGTATCAAATGTTCTATTTGCATGTTTTGTAAAAGGATTAAATGTTCTATTTGCATGTTTTGTAAAAGGATTAAATGTTCTATTTGCATGTTTTAAAAAAGTATTAAATGTGATATTAGCTTGTTTTCTTCTTAAACTGTAAAACGTTCTATTTGCTTGTTTTCGAAAAGTTTAAAATGTTATATGTGCATGTTTTTTAAAAGTGCGCTATGTTCTATTTGCATGTTTTGTATAAGTGTAAAATGTTCCATTTGCATGCTTCTGAAAAGTATTAAATTTTATTTTTTCATGTTTTTTAAAAGTGTCGAATGTTCTATTCGCATGTTTTATAATATTAATTGCTTATATTTACGATGAAAGGAAAATGCAAGTTTATGCAAGCAAATATTTTCTTATTTTAAACGTTTTCTATTTAAATTCGAACTACAGATGTAACTCAGAGAAATAACATTTTGCTGGCAATGGAAGTGATCGAAGACGTCTCGTGCATTCAATTCGAACCAGGGGAAGGCCCTGAAGGACACTATATCCTAATTTTAACGGATGATTACGGTTGTTTATCAGCACCAAATACAACCAATACGTCTAGTCAAATCCTTCTCTATCTAAACAATAGGTGTAGTTCAAACAAGATTGCGATTGTGACCCTTCTTCTGGAAATCATTGGGTTAGAATATCCAACTCAGCGACCGGACCGTGACCGCTACATTAGGTTTAACTTCGATAACATGGATTCATGTGTGTGACCTTAGAAATTTATTTAGAAAAATTTTTAAATTTCCGTTTAAACGCTAGAGGAATTTTTATTAGATTTAAATTTGTTTTTTTTTTTTTTTTTTTTGAAAGGGGGCAAAGATGTAGTGCAAATTCAGGCTGAATTATGGCAATACTACGGCTCACCCTATGACTACTACTCAATTATGCATTATCATGAATTTGATTATTCTAATAATGGACGAAGGACAATCAGACCCACGTTCTACAACCTCCCACCTGGTCTTGTACTTGGAGAAGCCACGGAACTGTCTCAACTGGACAAGTTTCAACTCATGCAAATGTATCGGTGCTGCCCTAAAATGCGATATATTTATGACTATAATTATAATACGCCAATATAATAGTTTACGCTGGTACCGTACTGGACTGCACTCATAAAATGATTGCCCATCGTAGTAATTATATATACCAGATTTGACGTTATAGGTATTACTGATGTCTCATGCCAACCGGATATTAGTAGTTACATTAAAGTGCAATGTGCATAATATTTTCACATTCTACAATTTAAAATAACATGCGAAATATTGCAATTTCAGCAATATCATATGACATTTAATCCATAAATATGACTATATTACTTACTCCATGTTCTCTACCTAAGCTGATGAACACCACAAAAAAAAATGTGAACAGTGCGATTTGGAGTTTTCAAAAGCATGTTAGTAGAACATTTTGCATTTTTTTTAAATCATGTAAAAAGAACAAGTTACTGTTTTAAAATATGCGTGGTGAATAGCGAAATTCGTTTATTGAAGAATTTTCACTTTTCAAAAGCATGCATACATAACAATTTGCAATTTTTGAAAGCATGTAAATAGAATATTTTGCACGTTTCAAAAGCATGTATATAGAACAATTAGCCCTTTTCAAAAGCATGTTAATACCATATTTTGCACTTTTTTAAAGCATGTTTTTGGAACAATTTGCACTTTTCAACAGCATGTAAATACAATATTTTGCACTTCTTAAAAGCATGTATATAGAATAGCTTGCACTTTTTTAAAGCATGTTTTTGAAACAATTTGCACTTTTCAACAGCATGTAAATACAATATTTTGCACTTCTTAAAAGCATGTTTATAGTGGTAAATGTAGTGAAATGGTGCGCGTAATGATTCAAGATTTACCTGAATGATTTGTACTGATAGTGTGTATAGTAAAATGATTCTGAATGATAATGGTTTATACTGAGAATAAAACTTGTATTTAATTGAATTAAACTAAATTTAATATGACAATTAATAAACTAAAATAATAAAACGAAAAGTGTTTTATAGAACAGAAGGTTCAAACTAGTTAGCTGGTGGTTGAAATGGATATGATTTTACATTTAGATTATCCTATAGAAATCAACTCGTCTTCCTGCCAGTGGTCATTCCATTACATTTGGTTGTTATAGAATCTCTCTCCTTTGACCTGCATAAATTAGCAAGCTACACAAAATTCATAAATCATCTTTGTCAATAATGATTAAAGCCCATTTACAATTTAGCAACTCAAATCGAGTTTCAGACAAGAGTATTGCACAATAGATAATTCTTATACAATTGTTTCATGATTTATATCCGTTATTATTTACATGGCAAATAACATTACATCATCCTATACAATACTCATCTAGAGATTCGTCTTAATGAATTATCCTTTTATTACTTAAAAATGCACAATGTAAATAAATTAATTTTAACCTACCGTATGACTCCCACTGGTCGCCATACCTAATAATAGAACAATTCGCACTTTTCAAAAGCATGTCAATAAAATAGTTTGTACTTTTCAAAAGAATGTAAATAGAATATCTTGCACTTTTCAAAAATATGTTTATATTTACATATTTTTGAAAAGTGCAAAATATAAATATGCAAAATATAAAATTTGTTTTGTTTCACACTGAATTATTTACCAGGAATCATCCATAAATGATTTGATACAAATATATCCCCATTTGTAAACCATATACCTCTCTTGTCCTCAGCTTAAGCATTGTGTAATTATATAAATATGTTTAAAATGAAATGTCATCACTTTCCAAACATAATTACACTTTATAATAATGTGTTTTGCAAGCCTTGAATAAATTATGTTTTTCAAGTATAAGTATGACTTGGAAAGTGAGAGGAATAAAATTATAACAAACAAACAACGACGACCTCGTTCCCTACTACTTCACGCTCTGAACACAACGTAAACTAAATATTTAGATTTAAAATGATAATCAATACGCGGCATTGGCAACAACGAACAGGACAAGAAAGTACATACCTTATAAAACTAAATAATTGAAGATACAAATGATTACCAAAAGGCAAATTCTGAGCCCTGCTTCAGTTCTCGTAGGAATTTGGATTCTAACCATGGCAAGATTAATCCATATTCAAGTCCAATCTTACCCACGTAAGCCAATAATATCGTTTTGTTTCAAATACTATTATTGTAGACACATCGTCTGTAAAGAACCCAAATGAAAAATATCAAATTTAGGCTGAAATCAAAATAAGCTATATCATATAAACAAAGTAAAAAACATGCGTAAAATGTTAAATAGGAGTTTCTGAAAAAAAAAGTAAAATGTTCTATTGACAAGATTCTGAAACATGTAAAATTTTCTATTTACATGCTTTTAACTTTTAAATTTAAAATATGCAAAATGTTCTGTTGACATGTTTTTAAAAAGTGTAAAATATTCTTTTTGCATGTTTTTGAAAAGTGTAAAATATTCTAATAAAATGCCTACAAGACATGTAATATTGGAAATTATAGAGATAGTGGATATGGGCCATTTTGGTTCTTCACACACAGTATACTGTGCACAACTAACAAGGGATAATGGAGGGTTCATACTGTTATATAGATGACAACCAAGCTGAAAATATTGAAGAGCCCGAGCTGCATTATGGACCTATACTGGGGGGTTATCAAGTGGGTCCGTAAATTTTAACCATTTATTAAAAACAAAATTGGTTGTTTCTAATTTTATCATGGGATTATTTTAAATTTATTACAAAATTTGTTTTTACCCATTTCGTATCTGTCCGTAGACAAGATGGGATTAGGCATGTCTGAGGGAGAGCTCAAGGAATCGTCTATCAATGAAATAGTACATAGGATGTATCTTCCACAAGAAAAAGAATCTTCATCCGAAGAAGAAAGACTAAGAAACGGGAAGACGAGAAAGACAAATCGCGTTGTCATTAATCCCGCTGGAAATTTAAATTATTCAATTTGGCCGAATAAAACAATGAAATTTCGCACCGTCTCATCAATGAGTAATCAAATTCATTATCTGTAACTTTACATTATTAAACAAACATAAACTTACATCGTAGTTTTTAAAGATGGCGCTTCTCTATGTATTGTATACGCTATGATTTGTATTCATTCAATAATAATATTAAACATATATTCAATACATATTAAATATTTGTCTTCTACATTCGTAGCAAGACTTATGAAGCAATTTTTACAACACGCAATGAATTCGATTTCGTCAACATCCTGTGTCCAATTCAAAGAAGTCCGAAATGCGAGTCACTACGTTGTGTTTCGACACAGAAAGAATGGGAGTTGCACCACGGGGGGTATTGGAATGCCGTCCGAAAGGATCTTGGAGATCAACTTTGCAAGTCTTCTCCTTTGTCTACCGGGGGTGATGATTCACAATATTCTTCATGCGCTTGGTGTATTTCACGAAGAGGCTCGCATGGACCGAGATTATTACCTCAGGCTCCACCCAGAAGTTATTCAGTCAGGTAACTGCCGCATCAGTTAAATCCAACCAAGGATCACTAATATTTACTGAATGGAATTGCCATTTTACACTTTAAATACATGCAAATAGAACATTTTACACTATTCAAAAACATGCAAAAAAAACATTTTACACTTTTCAAAAACTTGAAAAAAAAAAATTTTACACTTTTAAAAAACTTGCAAAGAAAATATTTTAAACTTTTCAAAACCTTGCAAAAAAAACATTTTACACTATTCAACAACACGCAAAAAAACCATTTGACACTTTTTAAAAACATGCAAAAACAAACAATTTACACTTTTCAAAAACTTGCAAAAAAAAACGTTTGTCACTTTTCAAAAACTTGCAACAAGAGTACCTCACACTTTTCAAAAAGGTCCAATTGACATTTTACGCATGCTTTTCATTTTGTTTTAAGAAATAGTTCATTTTGATTCCAGCTTAAATTGAATATGGGTCATTTTGGTTCTTCAAACACTATACTGCCCCGCAATAAAAAAAAGTCTCATAAGAAAGTTAACTGAATATTATTTTTTGCTTGATTTTAGACAAATTGGACCACTACTGCACTGCGCAAAGTGACTCCTCCCAAACGTTTGATGCCTACTACGACATGAACAGCATCATGCACTCGTCTAACACAACGTTCGTAGTGAACAACACAAAAAACTACACCACCTTCGAAGTCAAAAGAATGTCTCCATTCGATCAAAAGATTCGACAGATTGGCCAACGGAGTTACCTCAGTCTCATGGACCAGTACAAGTTGAATCGTCTCTACAACTGCTGCTACATTGGGAGGCCAGTCCCAGCCAATGAAGCTCAAGCTTTGTCTCGTGAGTCTTTTTAAGGACACTTCTTATTGCGCATGCGCTTAACAATCTCTTTGTTGTTGTTAAATTGCATGTATCAAAATTGCCTATTTAATAATTGGGACTCAAATTTCCTAAGGGAGCCTTACCCGCCGCAGGAGGTCACTCCCTTTGCATGGTCCGAGTTCAATCGCGAGACTCAAGTTAAGTCTATGTAAGGCAATATGCGTGCAGGAAAAAGAGTTTGCAGAACTAAGTCAACTCCAGGAACCACTCAAGCATTCTTCAAAATTCGTGGTCGACCAAAAAAAGGGTGCTGATCGCGACAAAGTGATTTGGACCAAGTGCAGTAAGAAAAACTTGTATTAAAATCCTTGGTACACATGTGCTTTGTGATATTGTAACCTTTATTATTTTTCAAATACGATTCAATTGCATATTTTGGGATACATTTTGTAGAGGCTTCAAAATGTCTCAAATTTGAAATTCAAAGGGGTTCAGACTCGGACAACGGGCACAAAAAAGGAACACGTGGAATGCCAGAGTTTCGAGATGAACCGATAATTTTGTTTCCTTTATGGGCTCGTGGCATAGTTAACTACGTGTTTGCTGACCATGTCAGTAAGTTTTTAAGATTTTTGTGAATGTCAGTTTTCAAAATTGGCGGGTTCCTTGTACAAGCAAATTTAAAACAATTGTCTTTGTTTAAAAAACGTAATGTGAAAACACCTATCTACCTCCTGGTTTGAACAGACTTAACTACAAGAAACAACCTAATGCTGGCAATGGAAGTGATCGAGGAAGCCTCCTGCATTCAATACCAACCAGGGATAGGCCCCGAAGGACACCATATCTACATTAGAACTAACGATATTGGTTGTTGGTGGGACTTTAATGCAACTACGAATAATACTCAAATCTCATTTAATGCAAACGAAAGATCTTGCAGCTCAAGAAAAACCTACGTCAGACTTTTTCTGGATATGATTGGATTACATCCTCCACATACCCGGCCGGACCGGGACCAATTTATCAAGATTTACTTTCAGAACATGCCTTCATGTGTGTCAATTTTTTTAAATGTTTAATATTATAGCTGTACAAATTTTGAAAGGGATCGTTCACAAATGCTGTATCTAAAAAATCATTATTTTTAAAAACCCTATATATGGCCTCTTTTTCATGAGTTTAACCATCTATATCTTTAACATGGCGGGAAAGGGGGGGGGGGGGTTAATGTTATCAGTAGTAAAATAGACACTACTGTTGACGTCATTTGTGAAAGATTACTAATCAGTATGAATGACATTTTTCGTTTTGATTGGCGCGAAGAAAAATATTTGAAATAGCAAAAGAGGCCATTTTGTTTCATTTAGTGAATGTCTTTTGTTTTGACAGATATCTATAGATACTATGAAAAATTGAATACTTCTGTTGAACCAGATTTGAATTACCACGGCTCCCCCTATGACTACTACTCAATTATGCATCCTCGTGAATTTGACTTTTCTAATAATGGACGGAGGGTATTGAAAGCCACATTTTATAACTTCCCACCCGGCTTTGTACTCGGATCATCAAATGAACTGTCCGCACAAGACAAGTTTCTAATCATGCACACGTACAGGTGCTGCCCCAAAATGAAATATTTTTAACCAGGCTCCTAATGTGCAAAGTGTGTTCACAAAATTTTTAAATTACACTATGTCTTATTAACAAATTTTAAAGTTGCAACATTTTCTAGTTATTTGATTTTAAAACTGGCAAAATGCTCTCGAACAAGGTTTTAAAAAAGTGCAAAATATTCTGTTTACATGATTTAAAAAAAGTTTAAAAATGTTCTTTCTGCATAGTTTCAAAAATTGTAAAATGTTCTGTGTACATGATTTTAAAAATTCCAAAATGTGTTAATTAGAATTATTTTAAAAATTGTAAAATGGTGTACTTAGAATAATTACATGCACATAATATGCTGTCATGCCACCTTTACATTTTTGCACCTATTACTACAGCTGTACAGAATTAGGACGCATTTGAAATTAATTACTGCAATTATTATTGTACACTGCCAAATATCTGTTGAATTAAAAACCCAACTGGTTGTTGATGTGCCTTCAAGATACTAGTTTGCAATTTATCAAGCGATTTGAAGTTGTCATTAAAACTCAATTGAGTCTTCTAGCGTTGATAAAAACTTATGTTAAAAACAAAAGTGTTGTTATGCATTGGCCGCACCGAAAGATAACTATGCTTGATGCTTTGCTAGTTGGGATAAGTGATTCCTTTCCGTTCGCCCTGTTAGAATTTGATTGCACTAAAAACAATGAGCAGCTACAAAATTAGTTTTTTAGAAATATTGCATATGGGATTGAATGAACACAACAAAAGAACAAACTTATTCTTTTGAACTGTACTAACATGTTGCTCTTGTAATTTTTAATAAATTTTAGAAACGTCTAAGTTTCCACATTTTGAACAAAACCAACATCAGGAAAGCTAATTTAAACTAAACAAAGTTTAAAAACAAAAATATAATCAAATAATTTGTGATGCCAGGAAACCAACTTAGCCCTGCCTACATGCCTTAAGGAAGCTATCCTGGCCACTAGATCACATGGGATGCTATAATTATTGATAATACTTACAACACTAACAAAGGAATGACGCCACATATGGCCGACCCAGAATTTTAAAAGACTTATTTGAAAAAACTAGGCTACTTAGCTACTTTTGAATAGCACATATTCATAGTAACTTGAGTTCATTTTTGGTTGTTTGCCCCGAATGGTGCGGCAAATTTTTAAATTTAAATTAAATTTAAAAACTTTGCCGCCCTGTAGTATTTACAGTTCTTAACCGATTTTATTGAAATTAAGTGTTTTCTGATTCTAAAGCTTTTATCTTAAAAAATCATTTCAGAATTTTTGAAAATATAAAAATTGTAATTTTGTCAGAAAAAATTTAAGAAACCCATATTTTTGAGGCCCAGTTTTTTAGACCGGATTGTTCATAATAGATTTCATTAAAATATCTCTATTTGTAGGACATGATGATTTTCTTTTCATGTACTTCAGCATTTCGTACATAGCTGTCGTTACCATAGAATGTGATCATTATTCAAGCAGAAAGTCAATAATGTTTTGCAAACCTTAAATAAATTATGTTTTAGACGGATATGACTTAAAAAGTGAGGGATAAAATTATTAAAATCAAACAACATCGACCATGTTGGCTGTAATTGTAATTTAAATATTTGGATTTATAGTTATTACAATCCAAAAGCGTTATGAGTACAAACACGCCTCTTTACGGTTACCGACCTGATAATTAAGTTTTATGCAAATCACCGATTCGGTGAATAACCGATAGCTAAACCGACGGTATTTCGCCGCCGGCATAAATAGCTGACTTTATTTTAGCACATTCCTACATTTATTGTTCTTTCTACATGTTTTGTAAATGTGTAAAAATGTTCTATCTACATGTTTTTTCAAAGCGTAAAAAAACTCTATCTACATGTTTATGAAAAGTGTAAAAATGTTCTATCTACATATTTTTTTAAAGTGTAAAAATACTCTATCTGCATGTTTATGAAAATTGTAAACATGTTCTATCTACATGTTTTTTTAAAGTGCAAAAATGTTCTATCTACATGTTTATGAAAAGTGTAAAAATGTTCTATCTACATATTTTTTCAAAGTGTAAAATTACTCTATCTACATGTTTATGAAAAGTGTAAAATTGTTCTATCTACATGTTTTTTTAAAGTGTAAAAAAACTCTATCTACATGTTTATGAAAAGTGTAAAAATGTTCTATCTACATATTTTTTTAAAGTGTAAAAATACTCTATCTGCATGTTTATGAAAATTGTAAACATGTTCTATCTACATGTTTTTTTTAAAGTGCAAAAATGTTCTATCTACATGTTTATGAAAAGTGTAAAAATGTTCTATCTACATATTTTTTTAAAGTGTAAAAATACTCTATCTGCATGTTTATGAAAATGTTAAACATGTTATATCTACATGTTTTTTTAAAGTGCAAAAATGTTCTATCTACATGTTTATGAAAAGTGTAAAAATGTTCTATCTACATATTTTTTTAAAGTGTAAAAATACTCTATCTGCATGTTTATGAAAATGTTAAACATGTTATATCTACATGTTTTTTTAAAGTGCAAAAATGTTCTATCTACATGTTTATGAAAAGTGTAAAAATGTTCTATCTACATATTTTTTTAAAGTGTAAAAATACTCTATCTGCATGTTTATGAAAATTGTAAACATGTTCTATCTACATGTTTTTTTAAAGTGCAAAAATGTTCTATCTACATGTTTATGAAAAGTGTAAAAATGTTCTATCTACATATTTTTTTAAAGTGTAAAAATACTCTATCTGCATGTTTATGAAAATGTTAAACATGTTATATCTACATGTTTTTTTAAAGTGCAAAAATGTTCTATCTACATGTTTATGAAAAGTGTAAAAATGTTCTATCTACATATTTTTTTAAAGTGTAAAAATACTCTATCTGCATGTTTATGAAAATTGTAAACATGTTCTATCTACATGTTTTTTTAAAGTGCAAAAATGTTCTATCTACATGTTTATGAAAAGTGTAAAAATGTTCTATCTACATATTTTTTTAAAGTGTAAAAATACTCTATCTGCATGTTTATGAATATGTTAAACATGTTCTATCTACATGTTTTTTTAAAGTGCAAAAATGTTCTATCTACATGTTTATGAAAAGTGTAAAAATGTTCTATCTACATATTTTTTCAAAGTGTAAAATTACTCTATCTACATGTTTATGAAAGGTGTAAAATTGTTCTATCTACATGTTTTTTTAAAGTGTAAAAATACTCTATCTGCATGTTTATGAAAATTGTAAACATGTTCTATCTACATGTTTTTTTAAAGTGCAAAAATGTTCTATCTACATGTTTATGAAAAGTGTAAAAATGTTCTATCTACATATTTTTTTAAAGTGTAAAAATACTCTATCTGCATGTTTATGAAAATGTTAAACATGTTCTATCTACATGTTTTTTTAAAGTGTAAAAATACTGTATCTGCATGTTTATGAAAATTGTAAACATGTTCTATCTACATGTTTTTTTAAAGTGCAAAAATGTTCTATCTACATGTTTTTGAAAAGTGCAAAATGTTCTTTTTAAAATTCAGCGGCAAAAAAGCCGGTGGTTGGCGCGGTGTTTCGGTTTGTATCGGCATGCCGGTGGAACGTAGGTTATTACATGTTCGTTCGGTGACCGCTTCACCGATGAAGAGGCGTGAGTGCAAACCGAACCGGAACAAAAAAACATATTTTATGCAACTAAATAATTATAGTTGAAAATGATTACCAAAAGGGAAATTCTGAGCCCACCATCAGTTCTTGTAGCAATCTGGATTCTAACTATGGCGAGAATAATCCGTATTCAAGTTCAATCGTACCCATGTAAGCAACTAGTATCATTTTGTTTCAGTTAATATTATTGTAGACATTAAGTATAAAACGAAAATTTAATAACGGGTACATACAATGATATAGATGGCAGCACAGCTAAGCGTTTTGAAGAGCCCGAGCTGAATTATAGGCCCATACTGGGGGGCTATCAAGTTGGTCATTTTATTTAACAAAGTTTTTGAATTTAATTTTTTTTTTACAATTTTAACTGTTTATTTGAAAAAACAATTGGATATTAAAAGTTTAATCATAAGGTTATTTTAAATTTTCTGAAATAATTTTCAAACAATTTTGTACCTCCGCAGACAAGATGTGATTAGTTGATTAGGCATGTTCCCAGGTGAGCTTATGGAATCCTCCGTCCGTCCGTCAATGAATTAGTACATAATTCGTATCTTAAAGAAGACAAGGAATCTTCTGAAGAAGAAGGACTGAGAACGAGAACCGGAAAGACGAGAAATACCAATCGCGTCGTCAATAATCCTGCTGGAAATTTAAATTATTCAATTTGGCCGAATAAAACAATGAAATTTCGCACCGTCTCATCAATGAGTAATAACATTCATTATCTGTAACTTTACTGTATTTACCAAACATGAACTTTCACGAAGAGGCTCGAACGGACAGAGAGTATTACCTTTAGGCTCCACCCAGAAGTCATTCATTAGGGTGATTGTGTCCACACTGTTAAATTAAATATGGGTTCAAATAACTATTACCAAATGACATATCTTTAGTGAAGAACCAAAATAAGTACCCTATATTCAATTTTAGCTACGAACAATATCCACTATCTACCAAAATACTAAAATAATGTCTGCTACGCATTTAAATTTAAATAGAACAATTTGCAATTTTTTAAACTTGTAAATGGAACATTTTACACTCTTCAAAGTCATGCAAATAGAACATCATAATTACACTTTTCAAAAACATGTTAACCCTACATTTTACACTTTACAAAAACATGGAAATAGAACATTTTACACTTTTCAAAAACATGCGAATAGAACATTTTACACATTTCAAAAACATGCGAATAGAACATTTTACACATTTCAAAAACATGCGAATAGAACATTTTACACATTTCAAAAACATGCAAATAGAACATTTTACACTTTTCAAAAACATGCGAATAGAACATTTTACACTTTACAAAAACATGCGAATAGAACATTTTACACATTTCAAAAACATGCGAATAGAACATTTTACACATTTCAAAAACATGCGAATAGAACATTTTACACTTTTCAAAAACATGCGAATAGAACATTTTACACATTTCAAAAACATGCGAATAGAACATTTTACACATTTCAAAAACATGCGAATAGAACATTTTACACATTTCAAAAACATGCAAATAGAACATTTTACACTTTTCAAAAACATGCGAATAGAACATTTTACACTTTACAAAAACATGCGAATAGAACATTTTACACTTTACAAAAACATGGAAATAGAACATTTTACACTTTTCAAAAACATGCGAATAGAACATTTTACACATTTCAAAAACATGCGAATAGAACATTTTACACATTTCAAAAACATGCGAATAGAACATTTTACACATTTCAAAAACATGCAAATAGAACATTTTACACTTTTCAAAAACATGCGAATAGAACATTTTACACTTTACAAAAACATGCGAATAGAACATTTTACACTTTACAAAAACATGGAAATAGAACATTTTACACTTTTCAAAAACATGCGAATAGAACATTTTACACATTTCAAAAACATGCGAATAGAACATTTTACACATTTCAAAAACATGCGAATACAACATTTTACACTTTTCAAAAACATGCGAATAGAACATTTTACACATTTCAAAAACATGCAAATAGAACATTTTACACATTTCAAAAACATGCGAATACAACATTTTACACTTTTCAAAAACATGCGAATACAACATTTTACACTTTTCAAAAGTATGCGAATAGAACATTTTACACTTTTCAAAAACATGGAAATAGAACATTTTACACTTTTAAAAAACATGCGAACAGAACATTTTACACTTTTCAAAAACATGCGAACAGAACATTTTACACTTTTCAAAAACATTCGAACAGAACATTTTACACTTTTCAAAAACATGGAAATAGAACATTTTACACTTTTCAAAAACATGCGAACAGAACATTTTACACTTTTCAAAAACATGCGAATAGAACATTTTACACTTTTCAAAAGTATGCAAATTGAATATTTTACACTTTCTAAAAAGATGCAAATTGAACATTCCACACGTTTGACAAAGTCCTAATTCACATGTCAACGAAGCTTTTCATTTTTTTTATAACATAGTTCATTTTGATTCCAGCTTAAATTGCACATGGGTCATTTTGGTTCTTTAGATACAATATTGCCCTGCAATAAAAAAAATAAAGCTTGTAAAGAAAGTTGACTATTTCTTTTTTTGCTTTTTAGACAAATTGGGCCACTACTGCACTGCACAAGGTGACTCCCCCCAAACGTTTGGTGCCTTTCACGACATGGACAGCATCATGCACTCGTTCAACACAACGTTTGTAGTGAACAACACGAAAAACTACACGACCTTTGAAGTCAAAAGAATGTCTCCATTCGATACAAATGTTCCACAGATTGGCCAAAGGTACTTTCTAAGTAAAATGGACCACTACAAGTTAAATCGTCTCTACAACTGCTGCTACATTGGGCGGCCAGTTCCATCCAATGAAGCTCTTCCTCTAAATCGTGGGACCTTAAAAAGCCACATCCCCTAGCGCATGCGCTTAAAATCTAGTTACCACTTCGCATTACATCTTTAGTATTGTTCTAGAAATCTAATTTAAATTGCCTATTCAATAATTGGGACCTATTTAAGGGAGAAGAAGGTCACTGCAGCCGCATAGCCTGAGCTCATTCGCGAGACTCAAGTTATAATTTGACTACTACTGCGTATGTTTTGACAAGTACTGCTTGTCAGTTATCGACATCGAATCGATCGACTCACGCTGACAATTTTCAAAAACGTCAAACATAAAAGTTGAACAAATTGAAACTCGGAAATTTATTTTTTTCATGAAATTGTAATTATCCATGACTGCGAACATGCTCATAAGTTCATTTGCGTTGCATATATCATTTATTCAGTATGTAACAAATTTTAGTAGTTTTACTTTCGTTTTCAAACAATGACAAATTTTATTCTGTGCTTTAATCCAGAATCTAGCAGACTTCCTATGCAGATTAATGTGGAAATAAAATGAGGATAACTTGTATAGAAAAGTTAAGTAAATTGTAGACAAGATTAAAGTTTGAAGAATGTGATTTTTTGCATAATTATTTTCTACCAGGAAAATGGATCTTTTGCATTCGTCCGGAGGTAAAATGTTCCTCTTGCACTGCATATAGAAAATAATACAAAACAAGGATTTCAAAGTTAGTGACAGGAGTTACACGCATACTGTCTCTGAAGAACCAAAATGACCAATATCCAATTTAAGCTAGAATCAAAATGAGCTATGTTCTAAAAACAAAATAAGAAACATATATGCGTTAAATGATAATTACGAGTATTTGAAAAGTGCAATACGTTCTAATTACTTGTTTTTTTAAATCGTAAAATGGTCTATTTGCATGTTTTTGTAAGGTGCAAAATGGTCTATTTACATGTTTTTTGAAAAGTGTAAAATGTTCTATTTGCATGTTTTTGAAAAGTGTAAAATGTTCTATTTGCATGTTTTTGAAAAGTGCAAAATGTTCTATTTACATGTTTATGAAAAGTGTAAAAATGTTCTATCTACATATTTTTTCAAAGTGTAAAATTACTCTATCTACATGTTTATGAAAGGTGTAAAATTGTTCTATCTACATGTTTTTTTAAAGTGTAAAAATACTCTATCTGCATGTTTATGAAAATTGTAAACATGTTCTATCTACATGTTTTTTTAAAGTGCAAAAATGTTCTATCTACATGTTTATGAAAAGTGTAAAAATGTTCTATCTACATATTTTTTTAAAGTGTAAAAATACTCTATCTGCATGTTTATGAAAATGTTAAACATGTTCTATCTACATGTTTTTTTAAAGTGTAAAAATACTGTATCTGCATGTTTATGAAAATTGTAAACATGTTCTATCTACATGTTTTTTTAAAGTGCAAAAATGTTCTATCTACATGTTTTTGAAAAGTGCAAAATGTTCTTTTTAAAATTCAGCGGCAAAAAAGCCGGTGGTTGGCGCGGTGTTTCGGTTTGTATCGGCATGCCGGTGGAACGTAGGTTATTACATGTTCGTTCGGTGACCGCTTCACCGATGAAGAGGCGTGAGTGCAAACCGAACCGGAACAAAAAAACATATTTTATGCAACTAAATAATTATAGTTGAAAATGATTACCAAAAGGGAAATTCTGAGCCCACCATCAGTTCTTGTAGCAATCTGGATTCTAACTATGGCGAGAATAATCCGTATTCAAGTTCAATCGTACCCATGTAAGCAACTAGTATCATTTTGTTTCAGTTAATATTATTGTAGACATTAAGTATAAAACGAAAATTTAATAACGGGTACATACAATGATATAGATGGCAGCACAGCTAAGCGTTTTGAAGAGCCCGAGCTGAATTATAGGCCCATACTGGGGGGCTATCAAGTTGGTCATTTTATTTAACAAAGTTTTTGAATTTAATTTTTTTTTTACAATTTTAACTGTTTATTTGAAAAAACAATTGGATATTAAAAGTTTAATCATAAGGTTATTTTAAATTTTCTGAAATAATTTTCAAACAATTTTGTACCTCCGCAGACAAGATGTGATTAGTTGATTAGGCATGTTCCCAGGTGAGCTTATGGAATCCTCCGTCCGTCCGTCAATGAATTAGTACATAATTCGTATCTTAAAGAAGACAAGGAATCTTCTGAAGAAGAAGGACTGAGAACGAGAACCGGAAAGACGAGAAATACCAATCGCGTCGTCAATAATCCTGCTGGAAATTTAAATTATTCAATTTGGCCGAATAAAACAATGAAATTTCGCACCGTCTCATCAATGAGTAATAACATTCATTATCTGTAACTTTACTGTATTTAACAAACATGAACTTTCACGAAGAGGCTCGAACAGACAGAGAGTATTACCTTTAGGCTCCACCCAGAAGTCATTCATTAAGGTGATTGTGTCCACACTGTTAAATTAAATATGGGTTCAAATAACTATTACCAAATGACATATCTTTAGTGAAGAACCAAAATACCCTATATTCAATTTTAGCTACGAACAATATCCACTATCTACCAAAATACTAAAATAATGTCTGCTACGCATTTAAATTTAAATAGAACAATTAGCAATTTTTTAAACTTGTAAATGGAACATTTTACACTCTTCAAAGTCATGCAAATAGAACATCATAATTACACTTTTCAAAAACATGTTAACCCTACATTTTTCACTTTACAAAAACATGGTAATAGAACATTTTACACTTTTCAAAAACATGTTAACCCTACATTTTACACTTTTCAAAAACATGCAAATGAAACATTTTACACTTTTCAAAAACATGCAAATGAAACATTTTACACTTTTCAAAAACATGCAAATGAAACATTTTACACTTTTCAAAAACATGCAAATGAAACATTTTACACATTTCAAAAACATGCGAATAGAACATTTTACACTTTTCAAAAACATGCAAATGAAACATTTTACACTTTTCAAAAACATGCAAATGAAACATTTTACACATTTCAAAAACATGCGAATAGAACATTTTACACTTTTCAAAAACATGCGAATAGAACATTTTACACTTTTCAAAAACATGCGAATAGAACATTTTACACTTTTCAAAAACATGCGAATAGAACATTTTACACTTTTCAAAAACATGCGAATAGAACATTTTACACTTTTCAAAAACATGCGAATAGAACATTTTACACTTTTCAAAAACATGCGAATAGAACATTTTACACTTTTCAAAAACATGGAAATAGAACATTTTACACTTTTCAAAAACATGCGAATAGAACATTTTACACTTTTCAAAAACATGCGAATAGAACATTTTACACTTTTCAAAAACATGCGAATAGAACATTTTACACTTTTCAAAAACATGCGAATAGAACATTTTACACTTTTCAAAAACATGCGAATAGAACATTTTACACTTTTCAAAAACATGGAAATAGAACATTTTACACTTTTCAAAAACATGCGAATAGAACATTTTACACTTTTCAAAAACATGCGAATAGAACATTTTACACTTTTCAAAAACATGCGAATAGAACATTTTACACTTTTCAAAAACATGCGAATAGAACATTTCACACCTTTTTAATACATGTAAATAGAACATTTTACACTTTTCAAAAACATGCGAATAGAACATTTTACACTTTTCAAAAACATGCGAATAGAACATTTTACACTTTTCAAAAACATGCGAATAGAACATTTTACACTTTTCAAAAACATGCGAATAGAACATTTTACACTTTTCAAAAACATGCGAATAGAACATTTTACACTTTTCAAAAGTATGCAAATTGAATATTTTACACTTTCTTAAAAGATGCAAATTGAACATTCCACACGTTTGACAAAGTCCTAATTCACATGTCAACGAAGCTTTTCATTTTTTTTATAACATAGTTCATTTTGATTCCAGCTTAAATTGTAATTATATAAGTCATTTTGGTACTTCAGATACAATATTGCCCTGCAATTAAAAAAAAAAGAAAGCTCATAAAGAAAGTTGACTAGTTTTTCTTTTTTCTGCTTTTCAGACAAATTGGACCACTACTGCACTGCACAAAGTGACCCCTCCCAAACGTTTGGTGGCTTTCACGACATGGACAGCATCATGCACTCGTCCAACACAACGTTCGTAGTGAACAACACAAAGAACTACACCACCTTCGAAGTGAAAAGAATGTCTCCATTCTATACAAATGCTCTACAGATTGGCCAAAGGTACTTTTTAAGTAAAATGGACCAGTACAAGTAAAATCCTCTCTACAACTGCTGCTACATTGGGAGGCCAGTTCCAGCGAATGAAGCTCTTCCTCTAAATCTTGAGTCATTTTCAAGCGACATTTCCTAGCGCATGCGTTTAAAATCTAGTTACCACTACGCATTACATCTTTAGTATTGTTCTAGAAATCTAATTTAAATTGCCTATTCAATAATTGGGACCTATTTAAGGGAGAAGAAGGTCACTGCAGCCGCATAGCCTGAGCTCATTCGCGAGACTCAAGTTATAATTTGACTACTACTGCGTATGTTTTGACAAGTACTGCTTGTCAGTTATCGACATCGAATCGATCGACTCACGCTGACAATTTTCAAAAACGTCAAACATAAAAGTTGAACAAATTGAAACTCGGAAATTTATTTTTTTCATGAAATTGTAATTATCCATGACTGCGAACATGCTCATTAGTTTATTTGCGTTGCATATATCATTTATTCAGTATGTAACAAATTTTAGTAGTTTTACTTTCGTTTTCAAACAATGATAAATTTTATTCTGGCCTTCAATCCAGACTTTCTATGCAGATTAATGTGGAAATAAAATGAGGATAACATTTATAGAAAAGGTAAGTAAATTGTAGACCAGATTAAAGTTTGAAGGATGTGGTTTTTTGCATAATTATTTTCTACCAGGAAAATGGATCTTTTGCATTCGTCCGGAGGTAAAATGTTCCTCTTGAACTGCATATAGAAAATAATACAAAACAAGGATTCCAAAGTTAGTGACAGGAGTTACACGCATATTGTCTGTGAAGAACCAAAATGACCAATATCCAATTTAAGCTAGAATCAAAATGAGCTATGTTCTAAAAACAAAATATGAAACATGCGTTAAATGTTAATAACGAGTATTTGAAAAGTACAATACTTTCTAATTACTTGTTTTTTAGAATCGTAAAATAATCTATTTGCATGTGTTCGAAAAGTGCAAAATATTCTATTTACATGTTTTTGAAAAGTGTAAAATATTCTATTCGCATGTTTTTGAAAAGTGTAAAATGTTCTATTTACATGTTTTTGTAAAGTATAAAATGTTCTATTCACATGTTTTTTGAAAAGTGTAAAATGTTCTATTTACATGTTTTTGTAAAGTATAAAATGTTCTATTCACATGTTTTTTGAAAAGTGTAAAACCTTCTATTTGCATGTTTTTCGAAAAGCAGAAATTTTTTTTTACATGCATATTGAAAAGTGTAAAATGTTCTATTTGCATGTTTTTGAAAAGTGTAAAATGTTCTATTTACATGTTTTTGTAAAGTATAAAATGTTCTATTCACATGTTTTTTGAAAAGTGTAAAACCTTCTATTTGCATGTTTTTCGAAAAGCAGAAATTTTTTCTTACATGCATATTGAAAAGTGTAAAATGTTCTATTTGCATGTTTTTGAAAAGTGTAAAATGTTCTATTTACATGTTTTTGTAAAGTATAAAATGTTCTATTCACATGTTTTTTGAAAAGTGTAAAACCTTCTATTTGCATGTTTTTCGAAAAGCAGAAATTTTTTTTTACATGCATATTGAAAAGTGTAAAATGTTCTATTTGCATGTTTTTGAAAAGTGTAAAATGTTCTATTTACATGTTTTTGTAAAGTATAAAATGTTCTATTCACATGTTTTTTGAAAAGTGTAAAACCTTCTATTTGCATGTTTTTCGAAAAGCAGAAATTTTTTTTTACATGCATATTGAAAAGTGTAAAATGTTCTATTTGCATGTTTTTGAAAAGTGTAAAATGTTCTATTTACATGTTTTTGTAAAGTATAAAATGTTCTATTCACATGTTTTTTGAAAAGTGTAAAACCTTCTATTTGCATGTTTTTCGAAAAGCAGAAATTTTTTTTTACATGCATATTGAAAAGTGTAAAATGTTCTATTTGCATGTTTTTGAAAAGTGTAAAATGTTCTATTTACATGTTTTTGTAAAGTATAAAATGTTCTATTCACATGTTTTTTGAAAAGTGTAAAACCGTCTATTTGCATGTTTTTCGAAAAGCAGAAATTTTTTTTTACATGCATATTGAAAAGTATAAATTGTTCTATATACATGTTTTTAAAAAATTGCAAAATGTTCTAATTCCATGTTTTAAAAAGTGCTAAACGTTCCATTCAAATGCCCTCAACACATTTTTGAATATTCCTGTAGATAGTTAAACAAATGGATATGGGTTATTTTGGTTCTTCATGGACGATAATGCAGTTAAATTACGGAAATCACATAATTGTCTACTTGTTAGCGTAGTTAATTTTGAGTTATTTTTACAACCTTTTTGACACGTGCTCTCCCATATGGGTCTTGTCATTATTAAAACACTTCCGCTGCTTGAAAAATTCCTCCCAACTTCCACATTTCCAGGATACAAAACCCTCTGGTTTATTTATAGACTCGAGCATGTAGTAGTTGGCTCGTTTGTGTTTGCACGTTCCTGCAATCAAAATGTTTCATTTACAAATTAAAAAGCTATACAATGGTTTTAAATATAAGTTATATTCAGCTTAGCTGATTTTTTTTGTAAAAGTTTCTACAAACAATAAAAAAAACTGTAAAATCCTACTATAGGAGGTTTTGATTTAAGGAAAAACAGCTGCAAGGGAGAAATTTAAAATATTTGGTTGGGCAGCTATATGCTTCCAATGTTAAAATTATCCGGATTTAAGGAAACCCATATAAGGGATATTCAGATTTAAGGAACTGTTTTTCTACGCTTTTAAAGAATTTTTAGGTTATTTATAATGGACATTGTAATAAACTGAGCCAAGTTGTAAACTAGTATTAGTTCTCGTGTAATTATTTAAAATGTACGCAAAATGTGAACTACTAATTTGTTTTTAAAATTGGCTAATGTTGTATTTACCAATTTATCTATACAAATTGCCAAAAAATAAGTTTGAGAAGTTTTTAGAATTGCTACAATTTCTAGTTGCATTATTGTTTATAAAAGTGCAACATATTCTATTTACATGATTTTTAAAAGCGCCAAATGTTGTATTTACATGTTTTTGAAAAGTGTAAAATATTGTATCTACATGATTTTGAAAAGTGCAAAATATTCTATTTACATATTTTAAAAAGTGCAAATAATTCCGTTCTACATATTTTGGAAAGTACAAAATGTTCTATTTGCATGTTTAAAAAAATTGCAAGACGTTTTATTTACATGTTTTTAAAAAGTGCAAAATTTTCTTTTTACATATTTTGAAAAGTGCAAAATGTTCTATTTGCATGTTTTGGAAAATTGCAAGACGTTTTATTTACATGTTTTTAAAAAGTGCAAAATTTTCTTTTTACATATTTTGGAAAGTGCAAAATGTTCTATTTGCATGTTTTGGAAAATTTGCAAAACATTTTATTCACACGATTTGAAAAAGTGCAAATTATGCCATTTAAATATTTTTGAAAAGTGCAAAATGTTCCTTTAACATGATGTTAAAACAAACAAGCAAACTCTTTTACAAACATGTTTGTAAAAAGAACAAGCTGTTCTATTCAAGTGTTTTTTTTAAGAATAAGCTATTTTATTCATCTGTTGAATGCATTTGATTTTTTACTAATTTAAATAATTTATAACTCTTTTGAAATACTTGACTGATTTGATCGAGTCATAGCTCATTTAAAGGCCCTTGAATAAAGTACAAAAACAACCCTTTTTATTTGTACTTCTAGCCTATACAAATTGTTTTATGACGATTCTTCAAAACAAAACACCGGTTTTTTTTTTAAATTCCAAAACTGTTAAAAAATCTCGCTAAACTCAAACATAATTAAATTGTGCTAATTATTGCAGTTCGAGTGATGTATCATTTGAGTAACCAGTGGATAAAGCAGGTATTATATGTATTTCTAAAATATGTTTGTTTAATAATTTAAAATTAGCTCGTTTTGATTCTTCACTCAGGATAACATATTATGCATGTAGAAAGATAGGCACTAATGTGTGTAGCTATACAAAACCATAGTTATATGTATTTGTTAATTTTAAAATTCCTGTTTATTTAAGTTACCAAGCCTGTCACTCCCACACCCAGGTTGACTTTCGCCCCCGTTCGGATAAAAGTCGACATGACCCTGTGGATCCTTCATTGACAAGAAACCCGCACCCGTGTGGATCACGTCTACAAACGCCGCGTCACTCGGATCTACAGGGATTTGAGCGGACGTAATTAGTTTTTTTAAATTCTTATAAATTACATTTTAAAATACAACATAATTAGTTAAAATTAACTAGTTTCTCCAAAATTATCTAATACTGTGATTACAATTTTTTCATACCAATTCTTTGACCAACTCCTACGGACTTAAAAATTGGGGATGCTGGGTCCAATGCTGTTATTAAAAAAATTCATGTATAAATTTTTTTAAATGATTAAAAAATGGACACTCCGTAGAAATTTTATTTATTGTTTGTTTACCGGTAATTCGTCCAATTTTCCCAGCGCCAATAAATCTCCCTGCAAAACCAGCCACATGAGCTCCTAAACTGTGGCCTTTGAAATAAAATAAAAAAGTTTTATTTTTAATGCTAAATAAATCTTAAAATTGAACACTCACTTAATAGCACATTAATTACAGAATTATATTTGAAATTGGTTAATGAACTCACCAATTAAATGTACATCGTCTAAATTGAGAACGCTCAAGTCAACGAGAAAACTAATAAACTGTCCAGTGGTTTGCCCAACAATTTTCGTATTTTTTGCAGCTCGATCGTACCATGGTTTTTTTGCCATTTTTTTCCAGTCAACTAGTACTACATTTACGCTTCTATTTCCACTAAGGTAAGCTGAAATAATAAGAGTAACTAATTTTAAAGCCGTTATTAGTTAGAAGCAAAGGTTTATTTCTGTAATATCGTCTGTGAAACACCAAAATGACCCATATCCATTTTTAGCCAAATATATCTACTATCTACAAAAATTATGAAATATATTTCCAAATACATGCGAATGAAACATATTTTGCACTTTTTAAAAACATAGAAATAGAATACTTTGCAATTTTCTAAAAAATATTTAAATACAATATTTTGCACTTTTCAAAAACATGGATATAGAATACTTTGCAATTTAAAAAAAAAGATGTAAATAGAACATTTTGCACTTTTTAAAAACATGAAAATAGAAAATTTTGCAATTTTCTAAAAAATATTTAAATAGAACATTTTGCACTTTTTAAAAACATGGAAATAAAACATTTTGCAATTTTCTAAAAAATATTTAAATACAACATTTTGCACATTTTAAAAACATAAAAATAGAATACTTTGCAATCTAAAAAAAAACATGTAAATACAACATTTTGCACTTTTTAAAAACATGGAAATAGTACATTTTGCAATTTTCTAAAAAATATTTAAATACAACAATTTGCACTTTTTAAAACCATGGAAATAGAACATTTTGCAATTTTCTAAAAAATATTTAAATAGAACATTTTGCACTTTTAAAAAACATGGAAATAAAACATTTTGCAATTTTCTAAAAAATATTTAAATACAACATTTTGCACTTTTTAAAAATGTGCGAATAGAACATTTTACGCTTCTTAAAAACTCTTAATTTAACATTTTACGCATCTTCATTATTTTGTATTTTTATAACGTATATAGCTTATTTTGATTCTAACTTAAATTGGACATAGGTCATTTTAGTTCTTCACAGACGATATGTATCTATTAGCTTATGAACAGTACTATCACGGTTAAGAAAAGATATATTTAGCATTTCCTTTGTAATTTACATACCATTTTTAAAGCGTTGACTATGTCCTTTCATAGCACTTTTGGCAAAGCCATGAACAATAATTTTCAATGTTGCATTCTTGACGTAGTGAGAGTTTTCTAAAAGTGCTTCTGAACCAACCATGAGCTCTTCGCCTGTAGTCGGATTTTCCCTGTAGTAAAAAAGGTAAGACTTTTTAAATTTTTAAAGTACAGACGAGACGATAATTTTAAAATTTCATTTTATACAGATAGCGTTATACGTTTTAATAGAGTTTTACTTCACGAAATAAATTATTGAACATATTACTCACGAAGTGAACAGGTGGAACCGGACACGGTTTGAAGTGGCAACTGGTGGCGGAGGTGGTACCGGCAATGACTGTGAATTCATTTCAGAAACCTCTGTTATATTTTTTAATAAACCAGTACCGGTCCCAGTACCGGTACTTGTCTCACTGCTGTTAGAATCCGTAACTGTCACCGAGCCTTGACCCGTCCTGCCATTGCCATTGAGTGTTGGCGGGACTGAACCAGTTTGAATGTGAAAGCACTTGGCTGGAATAATTCCCAACACGAGCACTAACGCAAATAAAGTTAGTCCAGTTTTCAGTGCAAGTTTTGCTAGCTTCATTGTTGTGTACGAGTAGCCACTACTGCCACTTGGCATTTAATTCAATGCTAACATGTAAGACCAACACGAACTGACGCTGCTGAGACAGAAACTAGAACTGAAAATTTACAAAACGCAACGCATAGGCAAAGGCAGGCGAATGGAAAAAAACGTCAAAGCACAGTCACTGTTATTATTTTTAACGTCTCAATTTTCGTTAATTCACAGCTCCAATTTAAATTGTAACCACTACCGCTTCCACACAGTTCCACAGTCTCACAATTAATTATTGTCAGAATTCTCCCACAAACCCGTCTCCTCGACGTCAGCCAGTTCTACAGAACAGAAAAAGTAATTCTGTAATGGTAACAAGGGGTCGTCCATACATAATGTCATCGAAATTTCCTCAGTTCTAGAATTTATTTCGAAAAACCATTGCTTAAATGGATGAATTTACTATACTATAGAATCAACATCCTAGCAGAAGCAGACCCATTGACCCGTCGAAATTACCATGACATCATTTATGGACGATCCCTAACTACAGAAGTATATAGCAAAGCTGCAGGAATAGATAGACAGTATATTGGTATAGGTGCCTCCAGATATGTAAATAATTATACGGCTCTCAAAAAACTTGATTTCTACTTACTGATATTTGACCTTCGCTTCAGTGTGCAGGCAACGTGCATAAATTACGTGGTACAAAAGATGGATATTTTGAAACCCAAACCCCTCTTTTTTGGTATGTACGCCAATGTAGAAGGATAGGAAACTTGAAACCCTACCCTCCCGCCCCCACTTGACCTACCACGTAATTTATGCACGCTCCCGTAGCTTACTAGGTAGTGGATGAGTGGAAGCGTGGAGGAAGGATTATCTAAATTATTGCTTAAATCCATAAAATAAACCATCTAAATTCACGACATGTTGATTGGTTTTTCTTCCATACGAAAATTCGTTGATGAGTTAAGTTGTAAGTAGTCATGTGTGTTATCGTTAGCATCTTATTTTTAATTCCAATTTTCACATGCAAAATAGTGCATGTATGACGTGTAATTAGTGTTATTACATTATTATAAAGTTTAGATAGCATTCTTTGAACTCTCGTAAACATTTTTCTGTAGATGCATTTAAGTACAAATGCAAAAAAAAGAGTAGATAGATGGTAGAGGAGACAGGGCCGGACGATGAGAAATTGGTTTTAGGAAGGAATTTTCTTCGATGCAAAAACTAACATTTTGATTTTGTTGATAGTTTTCTTTGGAAAATCAAAATGCTGTATTAAGATGTTTTAGAAAAGTGAAAAATATTCTAGTTACATGTTTTGAGAATAGCGCAAAATGTTCTATTTACATATTTTGAGAAAAGCGCGAAAAGTTCTATGTAGATGTTTTTCAAAAGCACAAAATGTTCGATTTAATTGATTTATAAAAGTGCTCATTGTTTTATTTACATGGTTATTTAAAAGTGTTAAATATTTCATTTTCATGTTTTTAAAATGTGCAAAAAATTTTAATTTCCTTCTTTTTGAAAATTCAAAGTATTCTATTTCCATAATTTTTAGAAAATGCAAATGTTCCATTTACATGTTTTTGGAAAATCCAGTCAGCTGGGGCTGGCTGCGCTTGCCGCATTTTCCGGCCCTGAGAGGAGAAATGGATGTATTTGGCTGGCATTATTAGTGGACTACCCCTGCATCGTAAAACTTCTATAGTATGCAAGTTAAAGTAGAGTGCAAAAACGGGGATTTAGGCTTTTAGATTCTATTGCCAAAGTAAACAAAGTTTTCCTTGTTTTGTAACATAATGAGAACGACGGTGATGAGGGTTCCTCATGGCGACGTATGGTTCACGTTAAAAGAGTTGAAAACGCAAATGTTCGGACGTATAAATATGTAATTATGTCACATAAAATGTACGTAATTTGTTTATCCGTCGTTTAGTTTCCCGACGTCTACAAAATACAAATAAAGCATGTTTTAAGGTTAAGTCTATTTTTGTAAATTAAACTTAACACTCAATACACTCCCTGTGCACGAGTCATTCCACTCTAACTGTTAAGTACATAGCACAGAATCACAGTCAATATCCGAGAACTGTTAATTATGTATTGCTAAAAATAAGCTAACGAGCAAGACCCGCCAAACCATCAGCATGATTTTCTACAAGATAATTTGTTTCAAAAAGAGCGTCCAAAAAAAATTAGAATTGCTTAACAAAATAGTTTTTCAAAAACATTTGAAGCACATGTTTTTGAATTGTGTGAAAAACAAACATTTGAAATTATTCAATATTTAAAAACAATTTTTACAATTTTTATTTTATTTAATTTTTTTCAAATCTTAAAACAATTTTAAAATTTAAAATTTTTTTAAAAATATTTGATTCAGTTTTTTTTTGAATTCCTAATATTTTAAAATAGTTTTCTAAACACAATTTTATTAAATTTTGCTTTAAGAATTTGATAAAACAACATTTTTGAGGCCTTTTTTGTTGTTTCAAAACAATATTTTATGGACCGAAATTCATTCCGCGCACGTGCACGATGTTGTAAAGCACTTTTAAATTATTTTTGGAAGCTCTTTTTGAAAAAAAAAATGTCTTATTGAAAATCGTGCTAATGGTCTGGCGGATGATGCTCGTTACCTAATTTAACAATAAGAAACATGTTGTGCTTTAAACTCTGCTTCTCATAGTCAGTTCAATACTCTTTCACTAAACACTGTCAACATGTACGAACAACGTGAGAAATTAAATTACTGACTGACATTCCTATATAATTATGGTTATATTTGAATGACGTCAATTATGGACGACCCCTATATGATCCCGATGCACTCAATATAAGAACAACCAACCCACCGCGCCGCCTTTAATTAAGAAATGTGAAGAAGTCAAGCATTACAAAGACTGTCTTACCAAAATCCTGAGTTCTATACTGTTACTGTTAAATAATTTACGTAAATAATAAACATAATAAAAACATGTAAATAGAACATTTTCCACTTTTCAAAAACATGTAAATGAAAATTTGTCCTTCTTTCAAAAACATGTAAATACAAGATTTTCGAATTTTCAAAAACATGTAAATAGAACATTTTGCACTTTTTAAAAACATGTAAATAGAACATTTTGCACTTTTTAAAAACATGTAAATAGAACAATTTGCACTTTTTAAAAACATGTAAATAGAACATTTTGCACTTTTTAAAAACATGTAAATAGAACATTTTGCACTTTTTAAAAACATGTAAATAGAACATTTTGCACTTTTTAAAAACATGTAAATAGAACATTTTGCACTTTTTAAAAACATGTAAATAGAACATTTTGCACTTTTTAAAAACATGTAAATAGAACATTTTGCACTTTTTAAAAACATGTAAATAGAACATTTTGCACTTTTTAAAAACATGTAAATAGAACATTTTGCACTTTTTAAAAACATGTAAATAGAACATTTTGCACTTTTTAAAAACATGTAAATAGAACATTTTGCACTTTTTAAAAACATGTAAATAGAACATTTTGCACTTTTTAAAAACATGTAAATAGAACATTTTGCACTTTTTAAAAACATGTAAATAGAACATTTTGCACTTTTTAAAAACATGTAAATAGAACATTTTGCACTTTTTAAAAACATGTAAATAGAACATTTTGCACTTTTTAAAAACATGTAAATAGAACATTTTGCACTTTTTAAAAACATGTAAATAGAACATTTTGCACTTTTTAAAAACATGTAAATAGAACATTTTGCACTTTTTAAAAACATGTGAATAGAACATTTTGCACTTTTTAAAAACATGTAAATAGAACATTTTGCACTTTTTAAAAACATGTAAATAGAACATTTTGCACTTTTTAAAAACATGTAAATAGAACATTTTGCACTTTTTAAAAACATGTAAATAGAACATTTTGCACTTTTTAAAAATATGTAAATAGAACATTTTCCAATTTTTAAAAACTCCTCATTAGCATTGTACGTTTATGTCTTATTTTGTTTTCATGACATAGCTCATTTTGATTCTAGTTTAAATTAATAATAATGGGTTATTTTGATCCTCCACTGACGATATTACACTGCTCTTTTAATGAATCTTATAGTAATATATTAGCAGACCCCAAACAATGCTGTGTAAATACCGTACGACCCTACCTTAATTGACCGTTTTCGTAGTATACGGATAAATTCAATTATATGATTGTAAATAAAGTTTCCTTATTATGTATAGTGAAATCCCTTGTATATTTAACTACAAATTTGGCTGAAAGGGGGCGGGGGGAAGTCGGTGCCTTATAGGGTTCCCGCCAATATTTTGATGGCTATATTTTTGAACGACCCTTTAATACAGAAAATGCCAGTAAATTATTTTATCTTTTTAAAATTCTACTTTATAAGCTATTATGACAATTACAATGTAATAAAATTCCTTGCTCAGCGGTGGCTTCTTGTTCGTTGATGTGTCAAAAAGCCAAAAATGTAATTTGTGAAAAGTCAATTTTGGAGAATAAATTACTTTTTAATTTTTAGTAATGCACAGTAGTTGCAGAAGGTCAATTTTCCAGGGGGGGGGACATGCCTACTTTAAGCATAGGCTCATAATTAAGTATGTAGCTATTTGTTAACATTAGGAATTTAAAATTTCAGGGGGAAGAAAAAATGGGACCCTGTCCCTACTAATGGTTCCACGGCCCCTATGGTAATGTTTGCCAAAAAATTTAAGTGTTGTAGGTGTGCGAGTTTCTAATGTCTTATAAAATTTTATTAAATTAAAATTATATTATGTTTTTATAATGTGCAAAATGTTTTTTTTGCATGTTTTCAAAAAGTGCAAAATTTTATATTTCCATGTTTTTAAAAAGTGCAAAATTTTATATTTCCATGTTTTTAAAAAGTGCTAAATGTTCTATTTCCACGTTTTTTTAATGTGAAAAATGTTTAATTTAAGTTTTAATGCAAAGTGCTACATGTTCAATTTACACATTTTTTTAAAATCCCAAAATGTTCTATTTACTCGTGTTTTTGCAAATTGCAAAATATTTTGTTCACAAGTTTAAAAAAGAGAAAAATATTTTAATCCTCTGTGAGAAGAGAGTAGGGGTGGGGAAGGGGGGAATTTACAAGTTTGTGAGTCATTAGGGATCTTCCATAAATGATGTCAACCCAAAATATCAACCCACAAATAAAGTCATCACACTAACACAACGGAAGTAGTTATCTTTAACATGACATTTCATACATGTGTAGTACTTGAACTACATAGTAAATACAAACAAAAACCTTTTTTAACCTGTAGTCAGTCAAATCTAAGCTAGTCACATGGTTACTATATTTCCTGCTCGATTAATTCTCTTCTTCAAAGCCGCACTCACTCACAATTCACAATGTCAATGTTATTCAGCCAGTTCAGCCGTGTCAAGTCACTGTCCATTTTTCCCACGTGTGATTTTTGTTTTTTCTTGATGTCACTTTACTCCACGTATTTTTTTAAAAATCTGAAATTATTGAAAGAGAAAAAACTGGGGAGTTATTACAAAAGGATTGCTGACGTGAATTAGTCAGATTAGGAGCTAAGTGGGTTTATCTCTTCTATCAAAGGCGACAGGTATCCATGTATATAGGGAGCGTGAGTAAATAACGTGGTACAAAAAGTTTGAAAACTTCAACCCCACCCCCCTACATCCCTTGATATTGGACATTGGACTATTGGACTTTGGATTGACTAGTGAGCTTCTATAATAATTGTATGTAGCAACCTGTGTGTAATTTAGCATTGATAAATAATGCTTTTCAAAATTACAAAATATTCTATTTCTGAGTTGATAAAAAGTGCAGTATATTTTATTTCCATGTTTTTTGAAAGTGTAAAATAAAAGTTCTATTCACATATGTTTTTGAAAATGCAAAACTTTTTTATTTACATGTTTTTTAAATTGCAAAAATGTTCTACTTAAGTAGGTATTTAAGTACATAGCATGTTTTTTAAAATTGCAAAAATGTTCTATTTACATTTTTTTTTAAATAAATGTTTTATTTGCACATATTTTTAGAAGATTTGATAAGTTATGCTCCATCCCGACTATGATAGGTATACGATTATAGTTAATTGAATTGAGGTTGGTTTGTCAATTGACTGTAACCTATTATCAATAACCCTCATAGGCAGTGTGGATAAGTTTCGCGCGTTTCAGTATAAAGTATAAACTCAATGACTATCATAGGTGCCTATGATCATAGTCTGGATGGAGCTTTAGCAATTTAGGTATTATTAGAGTTTTAGGTATAGATTTATAGATACCGTAAATCCTCTAATATATAACGCGGGTCTCTAATATAACGCGGGGGTTTTCCTATGCTTTAACATTGCGCATGTGGTTGAAAATGCAAAGTTTTCGATACAACGCGGGTCTCTAATATAACGCGGGGGGTACAAGTCGGAGTTTTAATACAAATACAACGCGGGTCGTTGTATTAGAGGATTTACGGTAGGTAAAAAAGTCTTGCAAAAGTTCCAGGCTTTCCCCACCGTGAATAGCGTCATTGAAATATTTGCATTTCTACTACCCCCCTCAATCAATGCGCAAATGACTTTGTTTAATTAGCATGACAGTTAATGAGTATTTAAATCCACTCCACACTTGACATCATTTGTGGACGATCCCCCACTCCACCCGGGTTTAATCATGTTTCCGTCCAGGGTAGGAACCAAGAAGGATAACTCATATTTGGAAATCAAAACTCCCCAGTCAGTCTCGCTAGTCACTGAGAACTAAGAGGACATTTGAAGGCTCTCTTCTCTCCTCGCCCCCATCCATTCATTAGTTGATTCTTTTTTCAAAAATATTTTTTTTTCATATTTTTCCAAAAAGACTCATCCAGCATTTTCCGGAATTTTGGCACATATTTTGCAAAAACTTTTTTCAACCACTATTTCGTCATTGGACTAGGGTTGTGTTTACTTGCCATCCGCGTAACCGTTACTTTCTCCCAAAAGATGCATCCTCCAATACCTCCGTCACTACCCACCCCACCCTCAACACACCCTACCAGTCACATGCACCGAAAAACGGGCTACAATTTTCACCCATTCATTTCCCATTTTCCTTGAACAGCAGGACAACTAGAAGACGCTAAACTTGGCTTCATTTTTCAATTTTTTCAAAATTTTGAAATAGATATGTGTTTGAACCTCCGTGCGGAAGCATCCATCTTACACAAGTATTTCATACCTCAGTCGGAATTTCACACATTCCAATATCTACACATGTCAATTTTGCGGGAAATTCAAAAAGCCCTCTACTTTTTCTCAAACTTTCACCCACAAGAAGAGTATCCCCATCCCCATCCCCAAGAAGTTCCAAGTTTGTTTTCTTCATAACTAAAAATAGCCGGCAAGTGTAAATAGCGCCAAACTTCAAAAAACTACTTATTAAAATTCAAATGTCTCTCAAAATCTATCACACTATCATTCATTTGATTTTAATCGACAAAATTACGGTGTATTGTACTTTAAGATTTAATAAACCAGTTTAAAAATATTCATCATAATTAGCAACCTCCTACCTTTTTGAGTAAACGAAAGCCGCAAAGTTATTCAAGTTAAAAATCTTCTTAATAACAAGATATACACTTCAAACTCAAATTAATTATATAATTATTATTTAATGCTTGTTTTATTTTGTAATAATTGATTCAACTTACTGACGAAGTAATAAATTAGCTTTATCATTTATAAGCTAATTAGTAATCAAAATTTTTGTGACATCTCTGGTTGCTAGAGAAACCAATATTCTAGGAGACAAATGACAAGTAACGCAAAAGTAAGTTTAAATTCACTAACAAAAAATCTGGAAATGTAAAATTGTGATAATATGTTGTTCTACTGGTCATGTTGTTTTCGATTTGGTTGGTTAATTTAATTTTTAAGTTAGTTAATTTTTAACTTTACAATTGTTGATTGAATTAAATATTTTACTTTTATTAGTTGACAATGTACTACAACAGGAAGTGGGGCGAAGCTTGTCTCCTCTGCGGCACTTCCACCTCCACCACTCAACTCCCAAATAAAGACCAAGTCAAATTGACCGAAGCCTTTTGTGAACTCTACGAAATCGACACTCAGCTCGAGGAAGTTTGGAACACGGTTCAATTCGCATTCTACTGTCCAAACTGTCGAGCGGAACTACTTTTCATTCATGAATTTCAAACTCTACGTCAGTCTGAAGAAGTTGGTGGGCAGGAAAATAAAAATGCTTCTACTGGAAAATTACAATCACGCCTAGAAATCATTCAGCTCCATCATGAGGTGACATTACGAAAGTTCATTGAAACTTTGACTTCAACCGGAACCGGTACCGGTATCGGAACTGAGACCCAAACCGGAGATCCAGAGGATGAGACTGATCACGACCTGATTTGGGAGGAGATTATAAAGCGGAAGCAGCTTTTATTATGTTAGACGGATTTCTTTTATAATTTTCAATTCTTTTCCATAATTTTCTTAATTTTGTAGCACATGTCACAAGGTAATTCAACACTTTATTGACTTTCAACTTTTAGCTTTTGTGAAAAATGGTATTGCCGAATTTTGTGATTGTGTCTTTCAACACGTAAATGAGATAAATTGAATTTAAAAAAATATTTTAGTGCTTCCTATCTTTAACTTAAACAGTTTTAAAAAATGGATTTTAGAATTATTTTTATTTTGTAAGGTATGGAGCTCTTCAACAAAAATGACCAAGACATCGAAGAATCTGTTACAAATTCTGTCGTTTCCGATGCGGATGCCGTTAATGCACCAAATTCTGCACTGAATTCAGATCAAAATTCTAGCTGGGAAGATATTTCAGACGAAGAGCAAGATGCAAGTTATCCAGCTGATCACGAGAATCACATCTCCAACTCGGAATTGGAGCTCGATGCCGATGCTGATTTCGACGTTGATGTCGATGTGAAGCCGGAAATTTCCCGAATTATTGACCCCGCGGGAGCTGCAGGTATGAAAATTATCGCCGTGGAAATAAGTCTGAACAATAATAAAAGTGCCGATGAGGGAGGATTTCCATGTACTTGGAAAGACTGTGCTGATGAATTTAAGACTGAAAAACGGCGTGTGCAACATGTTAGGAGATTTCATGAAGGTTAATTTTGAATGTTGAAGTTTTAATTTCAATTAATTCATTACTTATTTTCAGCAAATTCTTTAAAATTAGCATATTATTAAATATCGTGTATGAAATGAAGAACCAAAATGACCCATATCCAATTTAAGCTATAATCAAAATGAGCTATGTCAAAAAAACAAAATGAGAAAAATGCGTCAAATGTTAATTAGAAGTTTTTGAAAAGTGCAAAATGTTCTATTTTCATGTTTTGGAAAAGTGTAAAATGTTCTATTTTCATGTTTTTAAAACGTGTAAAATACTCTATTTTCATGTTTTGCAAAGGTGCAAAATGTTCTAATTCCATGTTTTTGAAAAGGTGCAAAATGTTTTATATCCTTGTTTTTAAAAAGTGTAAAATGGTCTATTTAAATGTTTACAAGACATGTCAGTATTTTTGTGAATAGTGGATATTGTTTCAACATGGAACATGGCATTTCATCACTACCTAATTAGACCCTCTTGCCCTACCGATGACATTATTTGAGGACGATCCCATTAGGACTGATTTTTGTTTTCTACTTCTACTGTTCCACTACTGCTGATATTTAAAAACTATTTTATTTGTGTATTGAATTTTTTCCAGGATTTGAAAAACCGTTTCCATGTGAAACATGCGGGAAGTCCACGCACACCTACAGCCGATACCTCGATCATCAAAATCTCCATCTCGGCCTCACCCCCTACGAGTGCCTGGTGCCCGGCTGCAAGAGATCTTTTCATACTTACGACCAACGTAGGGACCACATGCGAGGAGCCCAACATAAGACGGAACTTAGGATTAAGCAAACTCAGGCGCAGTCAAAAAATAAATCATCTCAAAGAAGCCACGAAAAAGCTCTTGAAACCCCCCAAAACTTTTCCGAACTGAAACGCCTTCACAATCTGAAGGAGTTAAAAATCCACCTTCGAAATATCAACATTAAACCCGAAGCCGAAAACTCGATTTCGATGCCGACGCCGACAAAAGAAAATGAGCAGCGGACTCGAAGCGGTCGCCTAGTTAAGAAAACTGTCAAGGCTCAAGAACTCATAACAGTAGCAGACGAGAAGCCGATCAAATCGAACAAAACTGTGGGCGATGGGGACGAATTATTTGACGGGGACGAAAGGGAAAACTATGGGGACTACCACTCTAACAATAGCGCGGTGAATTTCAATTCGGCTACAGACAGTGGATCAGACCCTCAAATTAGTTTGTCTATTTCTGACAGTGACTCTGACGATACCGTTTCCGATGCATACCAAGATGACGATGACGATGACGATGACGAAGAAACACGTGCTGAATTCGAGCGCTTGTACAGTTCGAATGAATTCACTATCAGTTACAAAATAGTTCCAGATTCCCCTTCAAAAAAAGCATTGATTTACAGCAGTACCAAAAATCCCTGCCTAATTGCACAAAATCGAACTGCTAAATGTCATGCTCAAAACCGAATGATAGCAGTTGAAAAAATTAGCAGTACAGGCGACAGTGACAGTAACAGTACCAGCACCAACAGCAGCATTGAAGGTCCCGATTCGGATTTGAATTCGGAATCGGGGACCGAATTGGAAACAAAACCTTCACTGAACCCAACAAAAAAACTGAAACTCCCGCCTCAATTCAAATACCCGTGTGTTTTATGCAACAAAACTTGCTCAAGTATGGATCTCCTAGATCAGCATCAGAATATTCACTCTGGTCTCAGACCGTTTTCCTGTCCCAAATCTAACTGCACTCACGCAAGCGCAACTGCAGCCGGATTACAAAAGCACGTCCAACGTTACCATGGTTTCCGCCGATTTCAGTGCGACACATGCGGGAAGCAATTCTACGATATTACAGCTTACAGAAAGCACAATGTAGCACATAAAGTTGCGCGGCTTAATGGAAACAGGGACAATAAAGTCAACGTTGGCGACCGTGACCAAGACGAAGTTAAGGACGGCGACGGAGACTTCTCAGAATTAAAATGTGCTATTTGCAGTAAGTACTTTGTGAGTCGCTACTGCTTAAAAAGGCACAAAGAAAATTCCAACTGCAACGAAGCCGGTCGCCCTTCATTCAACTGTGAACAGTGCAGCAAAACCTACACATCTGAATCTCACTTCAAAGAACACCAGCTCAACCACGACGAGTCCTACGTCAAAGAAAACTTGTCCTGCCCTACGTGTCAAAAGTTATTCCTAAACAAGCGCAATTTAAAATCTCACCAACAAGCAGCTCACACCAAGGAATTGAAGTTTAAATGCAAATTTAGTTATTGCACTTTTGGGACTAATAAACGCCCTAGGCTAAAAATTCACATGGATCACGTCCATTCGGATGCGAGACCCTTTAAATGTGACAGTTGCACCAAGTGTTTTAAATCCAGTGAGAGCCTCAAGCTTCACAAGAAGCAGGTTCACTCCGGTTCGAAGGACCACATTTGTTTTATTTGTGGCGTGGCCTTTGCAACTAAAGCAACATTAAAGCAACATGAGGATAGACATAATGACCAAAGTAAAGGACAAAATGAATTCTTTTCTGGTACGTGTGACTTCTGCGGAGCTGGATTTACTTCTCAAAAGGATTTACAATTACATCAGATTGGGCACTTTGGCGACCGTGACTGTACTTTCAACAAACCTATAGGCAACATCCCATTCTCTTGTTACTACTGCAATGAAAGTTTTACCTCCCGCTCCACAATGCAACTGCATCAGCAACGGATCCACTTTGAAAAGTTTGAATTTCAATGTAAGCTGTGCAACTACGGAGCCCCCTCCTCCTCAACAATGGAACAGCATAGAAGCTCCTCCCACTCAACCACCAGGCCCTTTAAGTGTCTCATCTGTGAGAATTGTTTTCGAACGCAGCACGATTTAACCAAGCACACGAGATCTACACATCCGGTTTCGAAGAACCACAATTGTTTCGAGTGTGGGATGGCGTTCAGTCGTAAATCCAAGCTAAATGTGCACGAGTTCAAGGCGCATAGGAAACCGTATCCAAAGAAATCATCCGTAACTGGTACTAACAAAAACACCGTAACTGAAGCTGGAAGTGCGAATCGCGTTAGATGCGAATTGTGCCAACAAAGTTTTTTGCACGAAACTAATTTAAGAAAACATTATTTGAAGGTTCACGGTCCAATCAAGAGCAGCGACGGGGACGGGTTCGACGAATATGAAACGGATGGGTACAAATGTGAGCATTGCCCGAGTAAGTTCACAATGAGACGAAATTTAGTTTCCCACATGAAATCTCACGACAAGAATTACGTTCGTAATTTCTTAACTTGCCAAACTTGCAGCCGTGTCTATACCACAAAGCAAGGATTAAGACGGCACAAGGATAAAGACAAGTGCAGTGTCAAGGATTATAAAGATTTAATAAATAGTTCAATAAAAAATTAAATTCTAAAAATGTGTGAATTTGTTTTTTATTATACATCTTTTTTATAAGTTATGGTTAAGCTAGAGACAGAACCAGTGTGGTTATAGGATCCTAAACATGTAGAGATTTTTTCATGACGTCCTTTGCGGACGATCCCTTTGGAACTTGTGTAATTAGTGTAATTACTTTGTCACAGCTATTTAAATAGATGGGAGACTCGTGTGAATTGGTTTGGTAATATAGCGGGAGCGGGATAAGCTCAGCAGTGAAATAAAATAAAATTTAAGCCCGCAAGCAACGTTATTGCATGTAAAAGTTTATGTTACAGAGTAAAGGAAACGCAAGGGAAGATCAGATGCAAATGCCTTGAGGAGGGTCCATAAATGATGTCACAAAACATTTCAATATTTTTGGGACCTCCGTGTAATCACCTTAACATTGCATCTTTAGCAGGACATGGTAGGAGTATCAATTAAACCCAACTATTTTTAACATCATTTATGGACGATCCCTTGTGTAGTAGGAGGAGAAGAGATGAAAATCAAAATAAACGAAGTGACTTGAAGCTGTGAAAGGCTGTGCAGTGTGGGAATTGTCTTACACAAGGTTCGACATTGATTTTATTTTATGGACCAAAATGTATGGGACTCCGACAAGTTTTTACTGTTAGACCGCATCGTATGTTTTAGCGTAGAGATGTTACTTGTCTGGTGTTATGCAAGAGAAGAATATAATATGCAAATTTGTATTGTGTCCGTCTTGTTTTGTGTGTGCATCTTGAATTTGTGCCTAAGAAGACTCCCACAATGTTGACTGTCGACTGTGGAGCCAAAGAGTCTGTGTTCTGTATCCTGCTTCATTAGTTGCATTATTCTATTTTAACGTAGATACATACGTCCGTCTGAATACATCTATGCTACATACATAAGGGGCCGTGAAGTTACCAATAAAACCAAAGCACACTTTACTATCACGCCTCTTCATCGGTGAAGCGGTCACCGAACGAACATGTAATAACCGACGTGCCACTGGCATACCGATAGAAACCGAAACACCGAGCCAACCACCGGCTTGTTTGCCGCTAAATTTTAAAAAGAACATTTTGTCCTTTTCAAAAACATGTAGATAGAACATTTTTGCACTTCAAAAAAACATGTAGATAGAACATTTTTACACTTTGTAAAAACATGTAGATATAACAATTTTACATTTTTAAAAACATGTAGATATAACAATTTTACATTTTTAAAAACATGTAGATAAAACATTTTTACACTTTGAAAAAACATGTAGATATAAAATTTTTGCATTTTTAAAAAACATGTAGATAGAAAATTTTTACAAATTTACAAAACATGTAGATAGAACAATAAATGTAGGAAAGTGCTAAAATAAAGTCAGCTATTTATGCCGACGGCGAAATACCGTCGGTTTAGCTGTCGGTTATTCACCGGATCGGTGGTTTGCATAAAACTTAATTATCAGGTCGGTAACCGTGGAGAGGCGTGTTTACTATATGACTAGTACAAAATCATGGTCGTATCATGATCCTGAATGCATATTACGTAAATAGAATATTTTACGATTTTAAAGATCCAAAAATATAACTTTTTGCACTTTTCAAAATTGTGTAAATACAACTTTCTGCACATTTCAAAAATGTGTGGATAAAACTTCTTGCACTTTTCAAAATTTGTTAAATACAACTTCATGCACTTTTTAAAAATGTGTAAATATAACCTTTTGCACTTTTAAAAACTGTGTAAATACAACTTTCTGCACCTTTCAAAAATGTGTGAATTAAGCGTTTTGCACTTTTAAAAATTGCGTACATACAACTTTTGCACTTTTTAAAAATGTGTGAAAATAAAACTTTTTGCACTTTTCAAAATTTGTTAAATACAACTTTCTGCACTTCTTAAAAATGTGTTCGTGAATAAAACTTTTTGCACTTTTAAAAATGTACATATACAATATTTGACACTTTTAAGGAGCATGTATGTAAATAGAATATTTTACACTTTTCGCGAATTCGCAATTAGCCTTTTAAGAATTAAAAAATATTTTAATTATTGTTTTCTTTCGCAATGTGGCTTAGGGATGGTCCGCAAATGACGTCATTCAAAAATGAGAACCTTTTTAAACCTATGAACCCCTGTCATCAGCTTAACTTTGATTAAGTGGCAATATCTTTAACATGGAATATCATGAGTCAGTGACAAATTAGATACGTGCACTGGACCTACTGAGGACGTCATTTATGGACAATCCGTTATTTGAATTCGAGCTAGAATTGGAAATGGGGTATTTTGAAACTTCAATTAGGATTTGTAAAATTATTCTTACAATATCAAATATTTACTATTCTTTGTTTTAGTGATAGTGTTGGTATGGCTATAGCTACAGTTACATAATCTTCCTTCCCAACAAGTGCATCATTTTTAGAGCATTGGCTTTAGTTGAATGAGCAGCTGTTGGAATGGTCAAGTGTGTGATTTGTGTGGCGGGCCGTCCATAAATGATGTTATGTAAATATTTACATTTCTAGGACCCTGTGATCAATTTAACCATTGCGCAAATGACTATCTGTAGCATAAGATTCTCGATTTGGTCTATATCGTAGTATACCTATTGTTGGCTGCTTCCGTGAAATAATTTATGGACGATCCCTAAAGTATATTACGTATGGGTTGGTCCACTGACTCTGTCTATGCATGTCGCCTTATTCTTATTTAGTTAGTTGGTGCTAATCAAATCGCACATAACAGTTTCTTGGTCTCATGTGTAAATATATACATAATAAAATTGTGTACTTTTGATATTTTCCCAAAGATGGTAATTGGCACGTAGGGCAGAAGGTATGTAACTTGACTTTATTTGCACTTGATTTCGTGTTCGAGTCGTCTGTGTATTTTTTACCGTAATCAAATCGGGATCAATAACACGTCCCACATCAAAATACAAGCGACGCGACTCAACATTGACTCAGACCACACGCCTTATTCCATCTTCATCTTTCATCTGCGCCTCATTACCCCGGCAACTCAAGTCACGAAAATACATAAATTAAAATTAAGGCCGCTACTCAAACTGGAATACGGAGCCCTGATCGTGTTATTTATTGAGGAGTCCAAATATCCTCAGTATAAAAGTCAAAAGCTAAAAGTTACACAATTTTCCATTTGCATGTTTTTGAAAAGTGCAAAATGTTTCGTTTGCATGCTTTTGAAAAGTGCAAAATGTTTTATTTTCATGTTTTTGCAAAGTGCAAAATGTTTTGTTTTCATGTTTTTCAAAAGTGCAAAATGTTTTACTTCCATGTTTTTGAAAAGTGCAAAAGATTTTATTTTCATGTTTTTTCAAAGTGGTAAATGTTTCATTTCCATGTTATTGCAAAGTGCAAGAAATGTTTTATTTGACTGTTTTTGAAAAGTGTAAAATGTTTCATTTTCATTTTTTTTAAGTGCCAAATATTTTATGTTCATATATATTTTTAAAAGTGCAAAATGTTTCATTTGCATGTTTCTGAAAAGTGTAAAATGATCTATTTGGATTTTTGCTCAAGTTGCAAAATGTGCTATTTATATAATTGTTTCTCAAAAGTGCAAAATATTTTAGTTACCTACATGCTTCTGAAAACCGGAAAATAATCTATTTGGATTTTTGCTCAAGTTTCAAAATGTGCTATTTAAATATTTTAGAATGATGACATTATATGTGCATTAGTGTAGGAATTTTGTTTCTTGCTAAAAATGGAAATGGATCGTATTGAGTCTTCACAGTCGATGTCGATATTTAACCAAACTGCAGAATGAAGTGCATGGATATGTTTGGAAATAATGACAAAAGGATTAGTGCCTGGAGGGAGTGTATCTTCTTCTGTATTTCTTGCACAGCTGATCTTCGAATCATACAATGTCCCTAAATCAGGGATCGTCCACAAATGGCGTCATTGGCTCGTTCAGCTCAGTGGGCATTATTAACCACTTATGACACTTTATGCTTAAGATCGGTCCTTAATCATTGGCTAATCTGATCACAGGCAGGGGTTTCTGAAAATGGTGTTGATATTTCCATAAAGTAATTTGTGGGCGACCCCTCATGTCTTGTGTTTATGTGTCGATCGTGGATGTGGTCTTCAAAGTGGAAGGAGGGCAGGGGAATTAATATTTCCTTTCGAGTCTCAAACTAGTTCTCACATTCTTGACTCTGACTTCTCTGTCAGATGCTCACCAACAATGTTATTGCATTGTGTTATGAGACGACCGACAGTCACAACAACAGTCAAGGGATGGTCCGTAAATCATGTTATAAAAATAATCTCTCTTTTAAGAGCCACCCCCCCCCCCCAATCTCATCTCTTCATATATCATCTACTATGCGACTGGAACCACTCCAACTTACCCTACAGATTACACCATTTATGGACGACCCCCAAGCAATAGTGCAGAATCAGGACAAGATGAACTGCGACAGAGACGGAGGATCGAGTGCTCTGTTTCTGTTTGTGTTGAGTCTGCAGTCAGTAGGACGGAGGACGTGGGACGGGATCCGCAAGCCACTTGCCACACAACTCGCTCTGCTCTTCCTGACACAGTTTTTGACACCGTCAATTTAGCTCCAACTCCAGATATTAAAGCAAACGCTTCGATTCCAGATCCAGGCACAGCCCAACGCTCACTTTGCTGCCTTGACCCTCACAAAAGTTTTTTTCACGGGTCTTCTTCCCAGTTTTTGGCAAATCTATTTGAGGAATCGGAGTGACAGTTTGTGCGAGTACAATAGTAAACAGGATGGGCCTTCTCTACCAAATCGTGTTGGTGGTCCTCATCATCAGCGAGTTCTACCCGTGGCTCGTCCTCACCGCGTCCCTCGTCCCCATCAACAAATGTCCCGGAAGTCACCTGTCCAATCGCCTCCACGTCCCTCCGTCCGCCGTCAACACGAACGAACCCCTCACATTTCGGTAAGAGCACACACAGTTGGACAATTTTATAGTTGAGACTTTCCATTTTGGCAACGGATTTAATTCTTAAGTTTGTCACAAGAATCTTTCTCAGAATGTTGACTGTGAATAAAAGATTTTTTTAGTTTGACAGATCCATTGCAATAGTGCATTTAATTAACTGAGAGGATGTTCAAAAATGACCTAGGTATAATATGTGGTGTATTTTCTGACCTGGACCCACAACTACTACCCACCCACCCCACATCACCAATGTTAAACAAACTTGTATGGGGCAAAGTGTAACATTTTTCACAAAACCTTTAGGCTCCGGCTGAGTCAAATGATGACGTCATTTGTGAACGTTCCTGCATTCAGTTGACTTTTGCTATTAAATTGTTTACTGTATTGCCTACCTACCTACCTACTTGCTTGAATTAAAGGAGGCAGCTATGCAACAATTCCTATGTATTTTTAGCTATATCGCCTTCTTCACCCTCGTATATATCATGTGTCAAGGACCCAAATGATCCATAATACATAATATCCAATTTACGCTAGAATTAAAATGAGCTACTTAATAAAAAATCACTAATTTAAATGTTAATTGTGTTTTTTAAATTGCAATATGTTGTATTTATACGTTTTTTAAAAACTTTAAAATGTTCTAATTGCACGTTTTCAAAAATAGTAAATTGTTCTAATTACATGTTTTCAAAAAGAGTAAATTCTGCTAATCTACAAGTTTTAAAAAAGTGTAAAATGTTGTAATTGCATGTTTTTTAAAGTGTAAAATGTTCTTAATACACATTCTTGAAAAGTGTAACATGTTCTAATTACGCTTTCTCAAAAAGTGTAAAATGTTCTAATCACTCGTTTTCAAATAGTGTAAAATGTTCTAATTACATGTTTTAAATGTGCAAAATGTTCTAAGTATACGTTTTTAAAAAGTTCTAATATGTTTTATTTACATATGCCTTAAGGACTACACGATATTCACATATTGTTTGTAAATAATAGAGTTCGTATTTAGTTAAGAATGGAGATGGATCATTTTGATTCATCGCAGGGGATGTATGTACATTCAATGCATTGATATTGACTTCCTGTTGTATGTGGATTCTATGGGGCAGGCTGAGAAATGAATTCAAGGCCTGCAAATACGAACACACAGTCACCGCCACGCTCTCAGTCCCTGAAGTGTCCAGCTGGACGAAGGAGGTGGGGCATGTGGGGCTCAAGTCCACGGTGAGCAGCCACTTCACAGCTGATGGTCAGTTCCGCCACGGGATGGAGTACTACTACCCTGAAGAATACTGCATTTCCGAGTATGTCACAAAATAGAACCCGCCGAATTACGAAATGAAATATGACGAACTCAATTTCTTAATAATAAATTGCGCTAATTAATCTGCCCATTATATAACCCGCACAGGCTGGTGGATGGAACGGTGAAGGCGACAGTCTGCAAGCCGTCCTGCACCCGGAATCGCCCCTGCATCCGGAAGTGTTGCCCACTTGGAGAAGTGGTGGACATGGAAGTGGCGGGGTGTCGTCCGGCGGGTTCCGAAAAATGGGCTCCGGTCCTCTACTCCAACGCCACACACATTCTCACTGACGAGGAAAACAGCCGCATCCGCCCCCATTTCATTAATTCCCCGCCCAACTGCAAATACGCGAATGGCTCCATGTCCGAAGAATATTCGTCCATCCCCCTGAGGTCACTTCGGGTCAACGAATTCCAGCTTGAAACAATCCCGTAAGTGTACTGATTGAAACTTCATCGTAGAAATTGGTTAGTAATTAACCGTAAATGTTCTATTAAACATACGTGGCTTAAATTGCATACAGAATGCGACTGCTCAGGAACGGAACTTTAATCTACTTCGCCATCACGGACACGTGGGAGGCGATCCCAAAGGATTTGTTTTGCATCGACGGAATGCAAAATTTCGGAGATGTCAAGTCCTACACAGGCCTCCCCTCGGACCAAATTGTTTTCTCATGCGTCGACTACTACAATTCTAATGTAAGCGATTTTGTGAAAAATTTGGGGTAAAATGATACAAACATGGACTGGTTAGTAATAAAACTTCTGATTACAAATTTTTCTTTTTTTCAGATGCGGTGATGAATTCCAATTCGAGATGGAAAATAAAAAGCGCTCTACTACTACAACTACTGTATATACATATAAGTTATTAAATTTATAGCGTGACATTTGACATGTGATATATTTTTGTGAGGAATGCAACTTCTTCAAGAAGCATCTCAGACTCTCGTCATGCAAATTTTGTTAATTACATTTTATACCTGGACATTTTTAAAAGTTAAGTGTTATAGTTGTACTTAAGTTACATGTAGAAATATTTATAAGTACTAAAAAATCATGTGTTTATTTTAATTTTTTTGTAAATACTACAAATTGTTGAACACTGTGGTCGGTACTGGTGCAGGTTCCTTTCTGCCACGCTCATTCAAAAACAATAAGAATTAATAAAAAGGAGTGATGTGGTGAATATTCACAGGTTGAAAGAATTTATTACGTTTTAAATACCATATATAACATGTTATTTTATTTGTTACTGCTTTTGTCGATAATTTGATCTAACTACGGACGGACGAAGGAATTGCTTTTAGGGAGAAATTTGTTTCCATACAAACACCATTATTTCGATTTTATTCATGGTCTTTGGTAAATCAAAATGTTCTATTTACATGTTTTTGAATAGCGCAAAATGTTCTTTTTACTTGATTTAGAAAAGTACGAAATGTTCTATTTGTATATGTTTTGAGAAGAGTGGAAAATGTTTTATTCCCATGTTTTTAAAATGTGCAAAAATATTTATTTTTCATGGTTTTGAAAAGTCAAAATTTAATATTGATGTTGCATATTTTTGGAAAGTCAGAATATTCTGTTTGTGTATTTTTGAAAGTTCAGATTTTGCAAATTGAAAAGTCAGAATATTCTTTTTTTGCATATTTTTGAAAAATGCAAAATGTTCCATTTTCATAATCCTTATATTATGAAAATTCAAGCAGCGGGGCCTGTCTGCGGTGGGAAAATTACCCGGCCCTAAATCAAACTGTTGAATTCCTATGTTGAATTTGTACAACTCAACATTATTAAAATAAAATAAAATAGTAATTTGGTAAATTAGTTTGGTAAAAAGTATTAAAAGTAAAAAGTCATCCAAAGTTAGTTGCAACTTTCCACTTTCTGGCTTCTGGCTTTCCCCAAGTTTATTTTATTCATAAAGTAAAATCAGCCGCCAAGTGTAAATGGCGCTAAACTTCAAAAAGCTACCTACTCATTCTCATTCTCATTCAATCAAATTCAATTAAATTTTCACATTTGGTATTTGTTTAGTTTAAGTTTAAATAATGGTTATGAAATTAAAATTCAACGATTAAATCATTCATTTGATTTTGACCGGCAGAATTGCTATGTATTGTAATTGAAAATTTAATAAACTAGTTTACAAATATCCATCATAATCATAGTTAGCTACCTCCTGCCTCCTACTTTGGAGTAAAAGTAAGCCTCAAAGCATAGGTGTCCGAACTCATTGAGTGGAGGGCGGAACTCAGAACTCAAAGCTGCACTCCACTCCACTCAAGAGTGGAGTGGAGCGCGAGTTCCAAGGTACCCTTGAGTTCCGAGTTCAACTTCCAAAAATTTATGAGTTCCAAAGTGAGCGGAGTGGAGTGCACTAACATGGAACTCAAAATCAAAACTGCACTCTCATCCTATTGAGGTTTGAGTGCAATTTTGATTTCCAAGACGAAACTCAAAACTAGTAGTGCGATGCATTTACGTAACCCAGCACCCTTATAACAGAACTTTTATAGTTAAATTACATACCTACTTTATTTCCTTTGATAAATAAGGTAGCATTCGGCGTACTATTCAAACTCAGGCTTCTCTTCCCCATGTACAATTAAAGATCCGCATAATATTCAAAATTGAAAACATCAGGCTTATTTGCAGTTAATCAATTTCTAAGAAAACTGCAAGAGTTCAGATTTATTACGGTATAGCAGTATTTACAAGTAGGTAAAACCATGCGTTAATTAAACAGCGATTGCGTAAATATGGGAGTTTTTGGGTCATACCCACGCATTCCATTAGAGACCCGCGTACAACTCAATATGAGACGCCTTTATCTTCTTGCGTACAATTGGAATTCGCAACTAGAGATAAACGTTGTATGGGAGAAAACAATGTATTATACTACTGTGTATCGAAACCATCACTAACAATGTTGATACTTACTACATAGAAGAAACTTGAAAGATAAAATTTAGTTGTCTAAAAACAGTTAGTTTTCCTGGAAGATATTTTTATTGCAACCGTAAATTAATGCAAACTTTAGTAGTAAAAGTAAAGTAAAGTAAATAGCTTTAACTTTACTTCCACACAGCGAATTCTCACTGATTTCCAGGAAAAGACACCTTTTTTACTACATTACTACTTACTATAAGAGATGAAATCTCAAATCCTTAGGGATTCTACCCAGATACGAAATATTATTATTATTATTATTATTACTATAGTCGATAGGTTCGATACAAATACGTTAAAAAGTTGCTGCCAAATATATAGTGAAAAATTAGAATTTGGTGATTAGAAAATTCAAAATTACATCAATAACTACCTGAATTTTGCTCGTATTGTTTGATAGTTTGAGTTAAAACCCTTAAAACCTAAAATTTTAATTTTAAGTTTTAAATATTACCGCTACTTATTCTACCCAAGGATGCCTAAAAATGAGTTCCAGTTTGAGTTCGAGTTCGAGCTCTAAAATTTTTTGAGTTCGGAATCTGAGTGGAGCGCGAGTTCCTAAAAAAACTAAGAATTTTTTGAGTTCCGAGGGGAGTTCCTAATATTAGAGGGGCATTTTTTTGAATTTGAGTGGAGTGGAGCGCGAGTTCTAAACTTTTAGCCAGCTATGCCTCAAAGTTGTTCACGTTGAAATTTCCCATCTCAATGAAAAGGTGCACGCTCAACGGTGCACTTCAAACTGTTCAAACTCAAATTATATAATTAAATTAATTAATACTTGTTGTATTTTGTAATATTCAATGTTAAGACTAATGTATTTGGAAATAATGGGTTTAACTGCCATCGAGTATTAATACGGTTTACTGACTAAATAAATAATAATTGACAATTGATTTTACTGGCTAATCAGTAATCAACATTCAACATTTGTGATATCTCTGGTTGCTGGTTGTTTGAGAAACCAATATTCTAGACAAATAACACCAAAGTAAGTTACTAAAACACACATTTTCAATTGTAAAACTGTGATACTGTGTTGTTCTGCTGGTCATGTTGGATGTTGTTTTCGAGTCGGTTGGTTAATTTAAGCTAAATTCTAACTTTAAAATTGTTGATTGTTATGTTGATTGAAATTAGTTAGCAATCAACAATGTCCTACAACAAGTGGGCCGAAGCTTGTCTCCTCTGTGGCACTTCTACCTCCACCACTCAACTCCCAAATAAAGATCAAGTCAAATTGACCGAAGCCTTTTGTGAACTCTACGAAATCGACATTCAGCTCGAGGAAGTTTGGAACACGGTTCAGCTCGCATTCTACTGTCCAAACTGTAGAGCGGAACTACTTTTCATTCACGAATTTCAAACTCTACGTCAGTCTGGACAGAAAAACAATGCTTCTATTGGAAAATTACGATCACGACTAGCAAGTATTCAGCTCCAGCAGCAGGAAAAATTACAAAAGTTCCTTGATACTTTGATTTCATCCGGAACGAAAACCGGAACAGGAAATCCAGAGGATGAGACTGATCACGATCAGATTTGGGAAGAGATTATGAAGCGCAAGCAGCTTTTGATATGTGAGCCGGATTTCTTTGTTAATTTTCAATTTATTTTCATGATTTTTTTTGTAGCATGTCCGAAAATTAGTCAACACTTAACCCGCCGATGAGATTAATTCAATTTTACACAATTTCTGAGTGCTGAATTTTAATTTTGGATAAAAAAAGTTGAATTTCTGAATTATTTTTATTTCATAAGGTATGGAGCTCCTACAAGACTTAGGGCCAGTGTCATCACCGGAGCCGGAGCCGGAACCCGAACCAGAACTGGAGCCTGAACCAGATCCAGAAAAAAATAATCCTGTTCCTAATGATACAGAGTCACTTCCATTTCCATCACATGCGCCTTTAAATTTAAATCCACCTCCTCGATCAGCGTCAATTTCCACTAAGGAACAAACATACATTACCAAAAATGACCAAGGCATCGAAGGCACTGCCACAAATTCATTCGTTGCCGATGCGGATGCCGTCAATGCACCAAATTCTGCACTAAATTCAGATCGAGAACCTAGTTGGGAAGATATTCCAGACGAAGGGCAAGATGCAAGTTATCACGACGATCACGACGATCACATCTCCAACTCGGAATTGGATCTCGATTTCGATGTGAAGCCAGAGATAGAAATTCCACCAGATTTTGACGTATCGGTAGATTCAGGTATGAAAATCATCGCAGTCGAAAGTTTGAAAAATCAAACTAATTCGGACGCACCTCACCCAAAATCAGCTACAGCCGATACCGAACTCGATGAAGAAAATAATACTTTGAAAGAATGGAAACGTCGGTTTAATTTAAAAGAATTTTCCATTAAAATTAAAAGAGTGCATTTTCCAATCGAAGAAGAAAAAGGTGCTGCAGCTGGATCTCAAAATGGGCCAGTAATTATGCCAGAACTGAATCCGAAGTCGACTGAAATACAAGACATGTACAGTTCCCTCTGTATATCTGTAGCTAATAAAAAGCGGGAAATTGCAGAGTCCGTATCGCCCGCATCTGCTCTGTCAAAATCGACTTCGAAATCAAAATCCAAATCCAAATCCAAATCGCCTTCGGTTAAAAGTGCTGTGCTTAAGCCTAATTGTGACAGTAATCGTTCTAGTTCTGATGCCCGAGCAAATTTTAAACAAACACTGGGGTCTAAGAAAATTGGCGCTATTCCGATTGCGAATAATGAAGAAGCCGAAGCCGAAGTTATCGAAACTGCAATATCAGATGACGGCGTGCCACTTCCCTGCACTTGGAAGGACTGTACTGAGGAATTCAAGACTGAAAAAAAGCGTGTGGAACACATTCGGAGAATTCATGAAGGTTAAATTTTGAATGTTGTAGTAGAACCAATAATAATTCTCCTAATGCTGCTTTAATGCGATTTTATAATTTTGTGTTGAAATCTTTTCAGGATTTAAGAAACCGTTTCCTTGTGAAACTTGCGGGAAGTCCACCCACTCCTACAACCGATACCTCGATCATCAGAATATCCATCTCGGCCTCACCCCCCACGAATGCCTAATGCCCGGCTGCAAGAGATCTTTTCATACTTCTGACCAACGTAAAGAACACATGCGAGGAGCCCAACATAAGACGGAACTTAGGATTAAGCAAAATCAGAAGCATTCAAAAAATACACAAAAATCTGGAATCAGCCACAAAAATGTTCCTCTGGAAATCCCCCAAAACTTTTCCGAATTAAAACGCCTTCACAACCTAAAGGAATTAAGAATCCACCTTCAAAATGTAAATCCTAAACCCGAGAACTCGACGCCAATGAAAGAAAAAGAACAGCGAACTCGCAGCGGTCGCCTAATTAAGAAAACTATAAAGGTGCAGGAAGTCATAACATTGGTAGACGAGGACGAGGAGCCGATTAAATCGAAGAAAATTGTAAGCGACGGGGACGAATTATTTGACGGGGACAAAACTGAAAACTATAGGGACTACTATTCCAACAATAGCGCTGTGGATTCAAGTTCGACTACGGACAGTGAATCAGACTTTGAAATAATAGACGCAAAAATGGACATTCTCCGAAAGAAAATTCGGAAACGAAAACAATTCAATTCGAAGAAACGGACGAAGGACTCGTTTAAAATTAAATTTGATCATCATTCAAAATCTGTTGAAACAAAATCAAAACGCGCATTCACGCGCAAAAATGTTTGTGACACCTGCAGCAGAGCTTTCCCAACCGCTAAAATCCTAGCAGACCATCAAAATACGCACAAGAACCTCACTCCCTACTACTGCCCCGAGCCGGGCTGCCCCTACAAAACTGCCATGGAGCGAAATTTGCTGGTCCACAGTCGAGTTCATCAGTCGCCTCAGTTCCAATGTGAAGTGACAGGCTGTGGAAGATATTTCAGGGACCGCAATTGCTTCAGAGATCACATGGCATCTCACAAAGCGGAAAGAGAACCATGTGCGGAAACTACAAAACAAGATCACGTATACAAATTGAGGCCACAGGAAGCCGGTGATTTCAAATGTGACCAGTGCCCACAGACTTTCACCGCCCAAGCAACTTACGCCCGACACATCCTCACCCACGATAAGGACTGCGTCCGCCTCAATTTAACGTGTCACAGTTGCGACAAAGTTTTTTCGGATAGGGAAACCGTTGATCAACACGAGCAGGACGTCCACCCCGATAAATGTATTTTCAAGTGTGAATATGCCAACTGCAAATTTTCAACCCCGAGAGCGACTAGACTGAGGTGGCACGTCTTCACTCACCCGGATTTCAATCGTCGGACCACGCGCGGCCCCCGCCAAACCCATTTCAAGTGTCCTATTGACAACTGCTACTACTCCTCCCGTACGGCAGGGGCACTCAAGGGACACATGGCCCGTCGCCACACGGAAGCCACTCCGTTTGAGTGCAAATTCTGCCATCGCAAGTTTAAAATGCTCGACTATCTCAAGGTTCACATTAAGATTGTCCATCTCGCGCCGCCCAAGGACCATGTTTGCAACGTGTGCGGGAAGACCTTCTCGCAGAGGCGCTATCTGACGAATCACGTGGAAACACACAAAGGGGTCAAGTCGATCATGTGCGACTTGTGCGGTCTGGGATTTAGTGCGCAGAGCGATCTCTTCAAGCATAAGCGGAAGGACCATCCCGATCCGGTTGCGGATGCGGGTAACGAGAGCAATAAGGATAATGACCCAAAAACAAAATCTAAACAAAACCTTGGGCCTCCCTCCCCGCGTAAATATAACTGTGAAAGCTGCTCCAGAAGTTTTTCCTCAGCTAAAAGCCTAGCAGACCATCAAAATAAGCACAAGAACCTCACTCCCTACCACTGCCCCGAGCCGGACTGCCCCTACAAAACTGCTTCGGAGCAGAAGTTGAAGGGCCACCGTCGAGTTCATAGGATGCCCAGGTACAAATGTAATGAGGCAGGCTGCAGAAAATATTTCAGGGGCCTCAAATGCTACACAGATCACATGGCCTCTCACAAACAGGAAACAGATGCGGATACCACGACACAAGACACCCCACGAGTGAAAGTCCCCCGAATGAAAGTCTCTCGAAAGAAAGTCTCCCGAAAAAAAGGCTCCCGAAAGAAAGTGCCCCGAATGAAAGACTCCCGAAAGAAAGTCCCCCGAGAGGAAGTCCCCCTGTCTGAGACGGTGACGGAGTACAAATGCCGGACATGTGGCCGTCGCTACCTGAGTCAGAAAAAGTTAAATGCACACCATAGAAATATTCACGTATACAAAATGAAACTTAAGGAAAAGGAAGCCCGTGATTTTAAATGTGACCAGTGCCCAAGGACTTTTACCGTCCAATCAAGTTACGCGCATCACATCCTAACCCACGATAAGGACTACGTCCGCGACAGTTTAACTTGTCATAGCTGCGAGAAAGTTTTCTCGCATAAAGAAACCTGTGAAGTTCACGAGCAGAAATTCCACCCCGAAAAATGTATTTTCAAGTGTGAACATGAAAACTGCAAATACTCCACTTCAAGAGAGACTAAGCTGAAGAGGCACGTAACCATGGCCCACCTTAGTTTGAATCCTCGGATCCCTCGGGGCCCCGCAAAAGGCCCCCGCCAAACTCAATTTAAGTGTCCCATAGACAACTGCCCCTACGTCACCCGCTGGGCTGGTCACCTCAATATCCACATCGCCCGTCGCCACACGGACGCCACTCCGTTCGAGTGCAAATTCTGCAATCGCAAGTACAAAACGCTCGACTATCTCAAGACCCACATCAAGTTTGTTCATGCCCCGACTAAGGACCATGTTTGTAGCGTGTGCGGAAAGGCCTTCTCGCACAGGCGCTATCTAACAAATCACGAGGAATCACACAAGGAGGTTAAGTCCATCATATGCGACTTGTGCGGGTTGGGATTTAGTTTGCGGAGCGGGCTCTTTAAGCACAAGCGGAGGTACCATCCGGCGGATCCTGACACGAACGAAAGTGACCTGCATTCAAAACCTGACATTGCTCAATCCTCTGAAACCCCAGGGAATTCACAGAAACCAAAGAAAGAGTCGTACCCCTGTAAATTCTGTACCAAAATATTTTCGACGGAGAGATTTCTAGCCCTCCATAAAAGACGGGAACATGCGGAGAAGCACAAATTTCAGTGCGAGCAGTGCACTTTCGGCTGCCTTCGTCTCGTTGCCCTTCAAAAGCACATCGTGGAGAAGCACACGGTGGGACGGCCATTCAAGTGCGACATCTGTGGGGTTGGTTTCAACAACCCCAAATTTGTAGTAGTCCACAAGAAGCAGGTCCATCCCCCTGAGCTCAAGTTCCACTGCACCACCTGTGGGAAGAAGTTTGCGAATAGAAGGTATTTAGAAGACCACCAGTTGTTCAAACACATGCAAGTGAAGGCGAAGGTACACCCTAGTGGACGTCCACGACGACAAGTTAAAAAAGAAAACTCCCCGGCTGAGACTGCTACTGGCAACGAAGACAGAAACGACCAAGGCACTAACAGTATTAATGAACACGTTGGGAGTAGTGACCACCCGTTACATTCATATGAGGTTAAGGCCCCTAAATATAAAATTAAAGCAAATACGTCCGCGGGCCGGAGCCCTTTGCTGAGAAAAAGGAAATCTAAACAGGTTGACGATGAAAACCAAGAGCCACCATTATTGGTCCGAGAAGCAGAATTCGAGAAACCTGATGATAGCCCGGAAATTGAAACCGTCGAAATGGCCCCCGACTTGGAAGCATATGACATATTTGTCGCTCCACAGGAAACGCCGCCAATTGGGATTCAAAATACGCCACAAAATATTTTTAGCGATCCGGTACCGGAACCAGAAGGATTTATGAATTTTGGATTTCAGTATAACTACGTTTGAGGCAATGCGTTGAAAATGTAATTTTTTTAAAGTTACTCTCCATTATGAATGACGTATGTAGCATGTACATATAAGATTTGTATTCATTTTTATTGTTTAATTTAATAAAAAATTAACTAACGAGCATAAGTTCTTGGATGTGACTACTGGGATAGTTACCGTTGTGGCTACTAGGTTGTGGCATAGGGGTGTTTTGGGGTTGGTGGGGAGTGATGGGGAGTGGGGAGTGAGAAAGGCAGAGTAGCTGGGAAGGTATGCGGGAAGGTATGGAGGCAAGAAACGGGCAGATATCATGAGATGCATTGGGTGACATGGACCGGCATTGTGTGCAGTAATTAATGCATTATACTATTAAATTAATCATAATATTATATGAATCCGTGTATCTTTGTAGGTGGGTAGGTACGTGGGTGATAGGTAGGTACTTACATAGGTAGCTCCCTATGAATGGGGATTTCCCTTGTGTTGTATGCTAGTTATAGGAATATAAGTAAAATGAACCAGGAGAAATGCAAATAAAGTCATTTAATTAAAGTATTTACATATTTACATTTTATTTTTTTTTGAAATTTTCTTGCTACACCGACACAATTTACATTGATATAAACATAATGGTTCTCAGTATTCTGAAATAAACTTAACCTTAAATAAATATTTACACAACGCAAATACAATATTTACACATATGTACATCTTACAATACATCCGTTTTACAATTAACTTATATTTTTTAAATTTGTATTTATAATATATTATTAGGCTAACATTAAATACATAGGGCTACTTATAATTAAACTAAAAACTACAGTTGTTTACACAAGTTTACACATACAATTATTATGTTTCTTAACTAAAGCTATTATTTACAAAGTTTGTTTTTACAATATTTACATATTTACAAGTTTTTGTTTTACGTATGTGATGTTGTAAACCAAGTTATGTCTTACGTAAATCAACATGACCAAAGGGCAAACTATAATTACAATTAGTTGGATCTGGAAATACTCGAGATAAATCCAAAGAGTTAAATGCTAATCTATTAAAGTTTACAATATACAAGTTATGGTCCTTAGACCTTACAGAATTCACATTTATCTTACAAGGTTTGTTTGTTTCCAACATTATTTTATACTTGTTGTGTTTACACTGCCTCATTGCAACTGCTGAAATTCCTGCACACTTTTGTTGTTGAGTGTCGTTTAAGTACAATGAACTATACATTTTTGGTTTTAAAATAATAAGTTCTTTTAAGTCTAAGCTTTGTATTCTTAACTTTCCGCTTTTGTCCTTATTTAGACTGTGCAAACCTGGGTACTGGTGCTCATACATTTTAAAAAACTCATGGTCGCGAGGAATTTTGCTGAAATCAAACTCCATCTTTGCTTTGAAGATATCGTCCCAAAATGTATTTAGCTCGTCAATTGTGTGCATTTCATATCCGTCGGTATCACTGTAATCCAGATGTGCCTTGTCGTAAAATATTTCACAAAGACGATCCCATTTTTTATAGAACAACACTTTTGCAGTATCTAAAATAGTGACTCCAGTTAATGGCGAGTTGGTAACGCGATATGTTTTCAATTCTTCTGTAAATATGCTGAGATCTTCTGACAATCCCTCAAAGTCTTTGCAACGAGGTGATGCTAATGATTTTTCAGCTTCTGCTGCACTTGTACAAATATGAGCATTTACAAATTCCAAGATATTTGTAATTGTTTTTCCGTAAATTACATTGTTATTTTTTTTAAGTGCTTTGTTTTCAAATTCGGTTTTGGCTGCTTTGCGTTTTTCTAAGTTAACATCAATGTATGGTTTAAAACAGCGTTGTTGTTTAAATCTTACGCCACAATGAACTTTTAGTAAAACTAATCCCTTAGACAAATAATACTGCAGAGCCTTGAAATGCACTGTATACTTGTACTTGTTATGAAGAGTTAACATCAATCGGGGGCGGGATACGTGCCGCTGCAAACTGGCAGTTGTAGTTTTATCCGGGCACATGATAGCAGCAACGTCTTGCAGATTTAATGTTCTCTTTTCCATTGCAAGTGGCAGGTTTTCGTCTCGCTTGTGTAAATGTGCAGGGTATTGTAAATCCACTACTAGTATATATCCGAAGCTACCCTCTTCATTGCCAAAATTAGAATCAGCCCAGTTGATATGTTTTAGGTCTTTGGCTTCCATGTACTCATAATCTGACACTGGCATTAGTTGTTTTAAGCTATATGCATACAAACTATTGATGTCTAGTGACAGCAATTGCTTGCGAGGTTTTGACTCGTCAAATCCTTCCGGACATCGCTCATGGTTGGCAACTACATGCTTCTGAGTGAACATGCACTGACCGCCGCGTATTCTGTTTGTCGCAATGTCTAATATTCTTTGATCTCTTATGTAATCAATTTCAGCGTCTGTGAATTTCAAAAAACACTCCCAAGAGAAGCTGGGCAGCGTCATGGAGTAAGTTGGGTCCAGTTGGTAGTTTTGAAGTCCAAGCTTTCTAAAGTTTTGCCATACTTCAGCAAGTAAAATTGTTTCTATTATGCACGAAACTCTAGTATAATCGCGCAATGTTGTAAGTTCAAATTGAGTACACACTTTTAGCACAAGTTCCCATTCTGCTTCAGAAATTGGCCCGTCGTCTAGTATTGATCGCTGAAATTCTTCTCTTAAAGTAAATTTCTTCAAAAATGCAGAACGATTGTTTAGTGCCTTGAATGGAAAGCACAGGGGCGTCTGTAATAGTTTAATACATTCTTCTTTATACTTCTTAGCTTCTGGGTTTGTTAATTTCATTTTACTTAGAGGAGCAAAATGCGGCACACACTGTGACACAAGTTTTAGATCTTGTTTGTTTTGCGATTTTAAAGATTCAACCAAATCTGTTAAACTTGTATCCATAAATAAACTCGAATCGATGAAACGAACTTTAACTTTTGAGTTGAATTTTTTTCCAGTATACTGTTCCCCAGTGTTGTCTTCTGACGGGTATTGGAGATGAAGATCTGGTAGCCAAGTATCATTTGAAGTTATTGTTATAGATTTTATATCACTAGCGGATTTTGCAATAACTTTGACATCCTTAGCTTTAAAGTTATTTGTTTTCATCGCACTTATTAATAGGTGGTAGTCAATTGTTCCTCCACAGTGTGAAATTATGGGTATTTCAAACTTGTACTTTATTTGTAGATTACATCGGCTGCATGCTGCAAACTCGAAGTTACCCTGGTGGTGGTTATGATGAAAATATTTAAATATCTTCTTATTGTTGTCAAATTCACGTTTGCACATGTGACAATGTGATGCTTTATCGAATTGTTTCTTTTCTTCCTCTGATGGCTGTACAAAGTTGTTGGTGTTTCTTATGTTGGACAATAACTTTTTTGCCCAAGTGAATATTCTTTTAAAGAAATGATTCATTAAATTTAGACCATCGAAATACTCCACTGCTATAACCTTATCGAAGTGTTTCATTTGACTTATAACAACAAACGAATATGCGGCTGGAAGAATTTCGGATTTGATACTTTCAGATGATTGTTTGTCGTGTTTGTATTCTGCATTTACGGCCATAGGTGGCGTTTTAACTGCATCCGATGCAGCTACATTGTTGCATGCTATTGCAAGTGCAGGAAGCACAAGCAGCACTGCAACGTATATGCGTATTGAAGGCATTGTTAATCGATGGAATAGAACGCTGTGAGTTGTTGTATGCAACTGGTGACAATTTAAAATTTGCAACTGTTTATATAAGTTTTTGCATTTAGCTCTGCAAGAATCGTTATGCACTTATATTACTCCGTTTTCGTTTGATGGGTCTTGAAATCATTTCTTCGTACTGAATCCAATCTTTTCGTTTTAGGGTTTTCTTGTGATTTTCTGGTTCATTGCCATTTTGTAAGTCTTGCAGTTGTGTATTGTCAAATTGGCTAAGAGGGGCGGGGGCAGCTGCTGTATTGGGTTTATAGGCGGGTTTATTAGTAGTCTGTTCTGCACGTATTTGCATAAGCTCAGCATACAGCTTTGGCTCAATTGCCTTCATAACTGTTGCCATTTTTGATTTGTTAACACGTAGAATACTAGTCACAAATTATGTCAGAGAATAAAGTTGTACGACAAATTTCACTTTTGTACACCTTGTAAAACACTGTAGCTAAAATTGCTTGAACAAGTTTATGATACTTGAGTAAAACTTTGCGCAGGCGTAGTATATCGTCACAAGTTAATCGCCTAATTAGCGTCTTTATTTGAGTATTGTATCCTTTCAGTGGATGTTTGCAGAACTTATGCACATTAAATATAGTTTCAGCCAAGGCATATAATTGTTCAGACGTTGCACTTGTTATAAGAGTTTTGTATTCCTTAGACTTGTAAAATGTTAAATTTGACAAAAACTTGTAGTTTTGTTCGAAACGACTGCCACTATTGTTTGTTTGAGCCATTGTTATTGTTGAGTTGGTACGTAAATGTCAGTTCCATTACACGGAAAAACGTTATTTCGCACATTTATTGTAGGATTGGGACACTTTGGATGCAAATCTAGCATTATGTAACTATGCTGGCGTAAACTGCATGCTTTTTCGTATGCTTCTTGCAGAAACTTGGGCCGTCCAGGGCAAACCTGTCTTGAAATTTGTCCAATAATGCTTCTATCTCTTGTTACGTCAAACAATATCATGTATTTCGTATTTAAGCTTGTGGTTCTCAACTCCTTGGTAAACGGGTTTTGTAGAACAAGTATAACACTAAAGTCCATATGATGGGACAACTCAGTAAATATTTTCTGAACTAAGAGTCTAGCCTTTGGGTTTGATTCAATAAAGTTTAAGTGGTCATCTAAAATCAATAGACACGGGCTGTTGATATCATCTAACAATGCTTCAATGTTGTTTATATCTGACACTAATGTTATTTCACTGTCCGATGCAAAATCAATGCCAGAAAACTGTTCTGGTTTTGTATGTACACTAACATATATTACTTTATTTATTTTTTCGCTAATAATTTGTTTTCGGTGCTTAACAATTTCTAGACAGAGAGTACTTTTTCCTGATGAACTAGATCCACATATCATAGCCGTAAAAGGGTGTATTAATCTAAAGTCGACAGTGGTTGCTGTTGACATTATAAAATCTAAACTGCTACTGACAAAAGTTTTTACATATACTGCTATTTATAATAAATTTGTGATACATTTTTCATAAAATTAGACTACACTTCTTACAAAATATTACAATAATAATTAATAGTACATTATTAAACTATGGCAAAACTCTGGACAGGAAACTTTAAATTTATTAGACTGTAGTTTAGGTGGTACGCTATACATATTTAGTATTACACTAGGAATCATTTTTATGAATTTTCTTACTTTTCTATCGTTAACTAATACAGAGCTTGTAAATATACTTAAAAAATCTTTATAACTAATTCCTAAGGCTCTACAGTAGAGATAATATATACAATACATTCCACACACTGTTGATCTGCCGCTTTGTAGAACTGTACAGTTTTCAGCCACCATATGGTTTCCTGGCAATTGCAAATTTTTATACCGTTGAATTGGATTTCCATACGAGTCAAAATATTCGAAGCTGTCCTTTGAAGTCACCCAGTAAGAAATCCAGTGCTTCCCAGGGCTTTCCAACTTGTCGGTATTTTGAATAATTGCAATAGGGTAAGTAATTCCATTGTTTCTTTTTTCTGCGTTGAGCAAAGTTGACCGCATTTGATCTGCTGCAATTACGTAGAACTTTACTTGAGTTTCTCCAAGTAAGATTTTGAGACATTGTTGTAATTCTCCAGTGTTCATAATGTGAACGTTGTTGTTTGTTCAACATCTGTAAAGGAACAAACAGACTTGTTATAGATACATTAACATATATACTCGCAGCTAAATTGTTGTTTTGTTTTTGCACAAACTTGTTTGGTACTTTACATTTTAACGGTTGATAATAACTTGTTTGTTGCGGTCAATCTCAATAATGTTTTGATATTGGCTATATAGTATAGCTGTCACTGACTTGGTTAGTGCAGTTCTAAACTTCAAACTGATTTGGACCTGTCCAGTTTTGTTCACGCTTAGAGCATTAGCTTGTGTAGGTACAAGTTCAAATGCAAATAAGACTCTTCCCTTTGTATAGTTGTTTCTATTTACCCCGTTACCAAGGCTTGGATTTGCTGCTGTTTTCTTGAGAGTGTTGAGAGCCAGCAAAAAGTTTTCTTCTCCTGATCCATCATCTTTCTTGAATTGTAAAGGCAAAGTCTTGTATTCAATTGCTTCTTGGTTCATTGAGACTGTAATTTCACTTAAATTGAAATGTTGAAAGTTGCAAAAGGATTTTGTAAGCTTTCCCAAATACGCTTCAGAATCCACAAGGCCGAACACAATAACTTGTGGTAATCTTCCGTTGATGCAGTTATCCAATGAATGTGAACTGACGCCAGATGGAATTACAAAGTTCTTGATTTCAGGTTCAATACACGGGTACTTAAGCGTACCATTAGTAAGGTTCAGTCGATGCTTTTCAATAGCCAACGGAGATACTGTCTGTCTTTTCAAGTACAGTACAGCATTTACAATGTCCACCCGAAAGGGACACCCTGAGTACCCGGTTCTTGTTTCAGTTTCTGCATCAATGCAAAAGGCAGGGTGAGATCTTCTCATAATTATTCGGATATCAGTTTCTCCTGGTAACATTCGAGTCTGTGTGAAGAATGGCGATTCTGGCCTTCCCATCATTGTAAACGGCTTTGATTCGCTCGCAATGTTATATCGAGCCATAAAGCCGTCGTCAGTTTTAGTAAAATTATCTGGCGTTGTGTTAGGTATGTACAACTGGTCTAACATGCTGTTTTTCTTTTCAATGGGATTTGATGAGAGTTCCTTTTTTAAGTAAGAACTGATGGCGTAATGATTTGAATTATCGGATATCAACTGTCCATTTAGATAGAACTCCATGTTACTGAATAAACCATAGAACAGCATTGAACACGGAGCGACCATATCAGTAGCAGCGATTGGCTTTCCATCTGCTAGCATTACACGGCATGTGAGATCTAAATAGGATCCGTCTAAGGCGTAATACTTGCCTGGAGATTTTAGTATATCAAAAATAACGGGATTTTCGTTATCTCGCGGGCTAAGTACGGGGTAGTATGGGTAATACTCGGGGGCATCTTCAACGCTGACGTTGGTTGGAGGTAACTTGTCCAAGATAAGGTTGTTTTGAATGGACTTTTGAGAACCCTCGTAAATTGTTGATTCGTCGTAAAATCCTGGCGTGGAATCCATGGTAAGACAGAGCTGCTTGTTCTTTGTAGATATTGCTTGGTTGTCAGCTAAGTGATGAATGAAGTGGAATCATACATACACAAGTTTATAAGTTATTTGCGTCTGTATGCTTTCCTTCGTCTTCCTGCTCCAGACTGAGCAGATGATCTGCCTCCTCCTCGTTGCTTAGTATGCGTAACTGGTTTACGTCTTAGGCGGCCACCAGTTTGAACACGCCGGCGAACAATGCGTTTTCTTGAGCCTCCAGACTGTGCCTTACGACGAGCTACACAACGGCCACCTGTCTGAATTTTTGGCATATTGCGTTTGACTACTTTTTTATTTCTTTTAGGGCAAATTGTACGGCAATGAGTAACGCGGCACTTGTAAGAAATTGCACGGCGTTTAGATGGCTGTCGCAATTTAAGTGGAACTAAATTTTGGGTATTTTCTAGGCCTATTTCACTGTTTGCGCTGCTGTTTAATGTGTTTTCAAGACCAACTCCTACGGTATCTTCTCCAGCCCCCATTTGTTTGTCGTTTTCAGTAGCAATGTTTTTAATGGGTTCAAGTGTACAGTATTTACCGAGTAAACTGTCTTTTAAAAGTTCTTCGTCCACAATTTGGAGTGTGTCACCAGCGTCAGATTCGTAAACGTTTTTACACACAATTTTACGCATGATTTACAACATGTTTGGTAATGTTGTAAATAAATTGAAGCACTGCGCTGTTTGTTCAAATAATTTGCAAGTAACTGGGCTGACGTTGTTGTTGTTTGAGAGTTGAATTAAGAATGATTCGCAAATGACAAACTGTGTCTTTTTATATTAAATAGGTTTTAAATTTTGCGAGGCTTAAACTACAATTCTATAATAGTTTGCGAGTTCTCAGGCAGTGTGACAAGGCTTCGGTATTCATCTTCTTTGTATTCATAAATATATTCTCGAACATTCTCTAAAACATTCAAGCATCGCCAAAACATGCAATAGTTGCATACTTTAATTTCTGGCATGTACTTGTAAATGTACACTGTTTCACCATACAAAGATATGCTGTGAATATACTCTGCATCGGGTTTGCCTCTGACTGACAAAACATCACCAGGATCGAATTTACACACGAAACAATCAATATTTTCAAAACTTCGGGTTACTTTACACCAATTGCTAACATTGTTGAAATCATCAAAGTCAATCCACTCATCGTACGGTGTATTTAAGCTGGCAAGTACTTGTTCATCTTTTTTCCTTTCTTGCATTTCACATCGCGTACAGTACTGTTTGTTTCTATACATGACAGTTTGCAAACTTGACGGCGTATAGTTCAACCAGCAGAACTGGCATACCTCACACAACAAACTTTCCAGAGTTAATGTATTCATGTTTTTCGCACAACAAACTTTACAATTTGCAATCTTGGGTTAAGAACAACACAAGGTTTTCAATTTCATCGTAGTTCAATTCAATTTGCGGACCCAACCATTCTCTGTATTTTTCAGACGTTTGCTGTGAAACTGGGCAGAAGTAAGAACTACAGAAGATCTACCACTTTGTGTATTGGATCGTCGTTGTACATGTAAGGCAATGCACTGCAAATTTATTTTTGAATTTGATTTATTAAGAAGCACTGTAAATAAAATGATGTTGTTGTTGTTTGAGAGTTGAATTAAGAATGATTCGCAAATAAAAAACTTTATCTTTTTATATTAAATATGTTTTAAACTTTGCGAGGCTTGAACTGCAATTCTATAATAGTTTGCGAATTCTCAGGCAGTGTGACAAGGCTTCGGTATTCGTTTAAAAGGGTAATCCGTATTACTTGCTGTTCCTGCTGTTTAAGTGGCAAATATAATATTAGCAAAAAGTTGTGCACTGTCTTTTTATTAAATTCGCTTGAGATATCAACTGAGCGCAGCAACGGTAGAGCATGGGTAGCATAGAGCTGGTTTTCGATCAAATTGCATGTTACAAGCATTCGCTTAGCTGGTTCAGTATGCTCAGGTTCTACATCTTCTTCAAATTCTTCATTTTCTTTCTCTTGTTCTTCTTCCTTTTCTAATTCCGGTTGCAAGTTGGCGACGACACCATTTTTAAATATGAAGTTATCATCAATCCCAAAGAATCTATTCACAAGTGGTGGGAGCTGTACAGTAATGTCTTCGCGCATGCCTGGTATACTTAGGTGTCCATCCGCATGTTCAAACTGTACTTGCGTATCAGCCCACAAATTTTTCATTAGAGTACGATTAATTTCATGCACCACGTGATCCAAATCGAGTTCTTCTGGTTCGTTCATTGGTATAAAGTTTGCATATTTTTTGAATAATCGCAAGTCCATATATTCATAGTCCACAATGTTATTGTATAACTCTTCGTCTAAATCAAATTCAGATTCGTAGACGCCATTATAAAACTTGTCGTGCTGCTGCAGTCCTAAGCACAATGCGATGGGTTCAGGCAAAACCACATACTCGTTCTCACTGCATTCAAATGTAAGCTTGCACTTTGTATTACTTTCATCTAACGGAAATTCAATCTTTAGATTTATATTATAAAACTCTTGGTCATTCATTTCAACGTTGAATCGTTCAAAGAATTTGCGAAAATCAGAGTCTCCGTGGTTATTCTCTCTTCTAAACATTAAAAAGTTCTCAAAGCCTTGGTATAGCTGTATAATGTTTTCCATATTTTGAATTTTCTCAGCTTCAAAATTAAAGTTTGCACCAATGGGAATACTTTCCATGTCAGTTTCAAGTACATTGGCATACGGATAATGGTTTCCTGACATAAATCTGGATCTATTTTGCTTGAAAAATGATGCAAGTGATTTGGGAATTTCAATAATGACACTATTTGATAGGGACAGGTTCTGGAGTAGCATATGTATATTGCCAGGGTCCAAGCTCAATGCTTTCTGTGCAACGTCAAATGGCACAGTGTCTTTATTTAGCCTTAGCTTGGTAGTGAGTCCACTCATAAATTCTTTCAAGGTCGTTTCTTGGTTTTGAAAGTTGACAAATGTCTTGATAGTTGGCTTGTAGTTTAGAAACAGTTTTTTAATAGGCTCGAGGTCAGAAACTTCAGCGCTACGTACGCTACGTATTGGGGTAGCTGGTACATGCTGAACTTTAGCTGGTTGTATGCTGCTTGTATATCTCAAACTCACTAGTCCGACGTCGTAATTTTTAAGGTCTAGAGGGGTAGGGAGGACAGCTACAAAGCTTGCTGGTGTGTTATCTGTATAAACACTATTTTGTTGGTCACTTGTAATCGTCATGTAGATATTTTCAGTACCTGCTGGGTCTCGATCTAATTGGGAACAGCAGTGTTTGTCTAATCTTCTGCGTTTGTTGTTGATATGCTGCTTGATAGCATTGGTAAAGTATGGAATAAACGGTGTAGAATTCATGTTGATTTTTCAACTCGGCTAAGTTCTTCCTTATAAAACGATCCAGTAATGCTGTTGTGATTTAAATCTTCCAAGTAGTATGTTATAGGTATGGTTTCCAAGTTTACGGACTTCACAATGAACCATTCTAAGCTAAAGCTTTGGTTGTAGCCTGGGTAAAGGATAAAAATACATTAACTCGATTGTTCGAAAGTCTCCCTATTTATACATGTTTTTTAATCTGTTATTCTAACTCACGTGATACGCTATATTATACTTAACTTTCTCAAATGTTAGTTTAGTACGACTAATTCGCACACGGTCGCCAGGCTTGAACACTGGTCTACGTTTCGTAGTGTCGTTAATAAGGTCTGAGTACATGGTTCTCCATACATCATTTTCATTCAAACTGTTCACGCTATTGGGCGACATCTGGATTGTTGAATGAAAAGTGTTGTTGTACGTTTTTACAAATGCAGGAAATATTTCAAGAATACGGTTTGTTTGCTTTTCTGTTATGTACCTGGCCACCTTCTCAAAAATTGTCCTAAATAAGCAAATAAACAATGAGTTAAAGCAAGTGCATGCACCTTATATTGAGTTTTGTATAATGAAATAAATTGTTGTTAAATGTGTATCTAAGCTGACCTTATGACTCTTTCTACTATACTTGATTTGGTCTCACTATATGTATTATAGTATTTTATTCCCTTGCTCTTTAAAAACCTGCGAAACGACTCGGCTCGGAATTCAGTACCTATAGGTAACAAAAATTGATATATATTAATATCGTTGTTAGTCCTATATATTATACCAAGATTAATTTGAAACGTTTGAATTGATTGTATGTTACCCTATTAGCTGTTTGCAGCTAACCTTGGTCTGTAAATAAATAAATTGGGGTTATTTTTGCTTCATGGAATATACCTTTCATTGCTTTAATTACTGTTTCTGGTCTTTTGTTCTTTATGAATCTACAAAAAAGCTTTTTCGTAAACGCGTCAATGCAAAAAAGTATGTTTTCATATCCGGAATTCGCTTTTGATAAGACTGACCCTAAGATTTTTAAATCACAGCAAAAAATTTCTCCTGCCATGTTCACAATGGTTCTCCTGCGCCTAAAATTCTTCCTAATAGGTCTGTGTAGACTAAATAAATTAAGTTGGCTCAGTTCTTTGTCAACTTTTTTCTTGTCGTAAAATGCTTATTGTTTTTTATAAAACCGCTTAGAGCCGAAAATGAGCCTTTTAGCCTTGAATTCAAGTATGATTTACGAATTTCTGCCATTGTATACATACAAATATTTGCGACTGTCACTGAGGTAGTTGCAAATAAGACTGCACGGTATTCTATGCAACAATACATTTTAAAACAATTTACAATTTACATATATACAGAAATTTATTTACTGTACAAGTTTATATTATTATTATATTACAAATATTACTAGCTATTGTTTTTTGTTGTAGTTTTTTTAACATAAATATTTCACTATTGTTATTTTTAAAAAACAATACTTATAACAGTTCGATTTTTACTTTGGAACAAAGCTTTTTACATAAACTTTTTAACTTGCAACTCAACATTAGCTTGGCGAGATTTTTTGCTACTAACTTCTGATTCTTTTAGACGTTTTTCTTCATTCCATCGCAATTGCATCTCATGTTGGTGCCGCACACTAAGAAGGCGTGAGGGTTGAATTCGTCTTTTATATTGCTGCCTTCATTTTTATTTTATTTTTTTTAATAGTTTTCGGCATTTTTATTTCTTTCTTATTTTTAACTGTGAAGCAGATATATAGTTATTTTGCAAATAAAGTCTAAGGTAATAATATAATAAAGTCTATTAAGGTTGACTGTCCATGCTTTTATATTTTCTAGGTTTTCACATACAAAGCATTTATTGTTTTTCACAGGTTTTTTACTTTACACCAGTTTTCAATATTTGTAAACTTCTTTAACTAAATCCATACATCGTATGGTGTATTTAAGCTGTAAGCAATTTCCAATTCTTTCAACTTTACTTGTTCTTCACAATCTATACAGTACGGTTTGTTGTTATACATTACGGTATGTAAACTTGATGGCATATAGTTCAACCAGCAAAACCGACACGACTGACACATCAAACTTTGTAGAGTATTCATTTTGTTTTCAACATAGATACCATCTGTTTTATTGCCATTGACAACTGCAATGCTACATATTCATCTTTTTTGTTTTCGCAAATGTATTTTTGTACAACTTCCATGTCTGTCACAATCATGCAGTATTCACACAATTTGATTTCAGGCATGTACTTGTATACGTATACTGTTTCTCCGTATAGCGAAACGATGCGAATATATTTTGGATTAGGGTCTTTTGTAGTGCCTTTTATACTAGGGTTTTTCTTGCATACAAAACAATCGATGTTTGACAAACTTCTTGTTACTTCACACCAATTTCTAATGTTTTCGAATCTACGAAAGTCAATCCATTTATCGTATGGTGTATTTAAATATTTTGCAACTCTTTCGTCTTTCTTTTTTTCGCAAGTTTTACATCTTGCACAGTACTGTTTGTTGTTATACTCGACAGTTTGCAAACTTGTCATACAGTTTCTGCTTTGCAAATGTGACGGCATATAGTTCAACCAGCAGAACTGGCATGTCTCGCACAACAAACTTTGCAGTGTATTCATATTGTTTTCAACATGAATTAAACTTGATCCATAGACAATTGCAATGCTTTATATTCATCTTTTTTGCACTTGCAAATATATTCGTGAGCATTCTTTAAAACTTTTGCAGAGCTTCGGCAAAGCATACAATAACCGCATACTTTAATTACTGGCATGTACTTGTATATGAACACAATTTCGCCATACAGAGACACGCCGTGAACAAATTCTGCATCTGGGCCTTCTGTCGATGATGGTTTATTATACGGATCGTATTTACACACAAAACAATCCGTTTTCTTTAAACGTCTGGTTACTTCACACCAATTGTTAATATTGTCAAACTTATCAAAGTTAATCCATTCATCATATGGTGTATTGAAGCAATCGGCCACTTTTTCATCTTTTTTCTTTTCTTGCACTTCACATCGCGCACAGTATTGTTTGTTTTTATACTCAATAGTTTGTAAACTTGATGGCATATAGTTCAACCAGCAAAACTGGCATGCCTCGCACAACAAACTCTGCCGTGTATTCATATTGTTTTCAACACGAATTACACTTGTTTCATTGCCATTGACAATTGCATTGCTTTATATTCGTCTTCTTTGTAGTTGCGAATATATTCTTGAACATTCTCCAAAACTCTCGAGCTTCGCCAAAACATACAGTAGTTACACACTTTAATTTCTGGCATGTACTTGTATATGTATACAGTTTCCCCATACAGAGATGCACTATGAATATATTCCACATTAGGTTCTCCTGTGGATGATGCGATATCATGAGGATTGTATTCACACACAAAACAATCTGTTTTGTCCAAAATTCTGGTTACTTCACACCAATTGTCAACAGAATCGAACTTCTCTAAGTCAATCCATTCATCGTATGGTGTATTTAAATATTTTGCAACTCTTTCGTCTTTCTTTTTTTCTTGCGCTTCACATCGCGCACAGTATTGTTCGTTTTTATACTCAATTAATTGCAGACTTGACGTCATATAGTTTATGCTTTGCAAATTTGACGGCATATAGTTCAACCAGCAGAACTGGCATGCGTCACACAACAAACTTTCCAGAGTTATTGTATTCATGTTTTTCGCACAGCAAACTTTACAATTTGCAATCTTGGGTTAAGAACAACACAAGGTTTTCAATTTCATCGTAGTTCAATTCAATTTGCGGACCCATCCATCCTCCGTATTTCACAGACGTTTGCTCTGGAACGAGGCAGTGCAGAACAAGCTTTGAATACTTCCCGTTATTGAAGTATGTGAGATTGTGGTTTTCAATGTTATCCTCTGGCGTTTGAATGTAAACGTTTTGTTTATGGGCATCTCCAACGAACTTCCGTAACAACTTGCCAGTGACAAGTGAAAATTCGACTGTTGCGCCCTTAGTCACGATTTGACAGTTATAATATATTGTTAATTGAAATTTGTTGAATAGGTATTGTCGTATTTACGGCGATATTCTTTCTGGAAATAAAAATAAGTTTTATTTTCCATCGCAGTAGTTGTAAGTAATAATAATAATTTTTATGTGTACGTCGTACAACTTGCATGCAGTACAAACTTGAGTATTAGGTATTGTACCCTGAGCTTTGAGAGTGGAAATTAAATAAAATGTATCATCCTTCCTCTCAGTAATTGTAAATAATATTATTTCTTTTTATTTGTACTCAGTGCATGTTGTAAACAGTACAAACTTGAGTTAGAGTTCTATATTGAGAATTGTGTTGAGTTTTGTGTATCAAACATCGAGCAAAGTCTGTATTTTGTAATAATATTGTAGGTATTTACGACAAGTCTGTTGTTACTACAAAAATAAATTGAATGCAGCCAGACTTTTAAATATATTTTGTTTATTCTGCTTTTCCAGTCTTGAGTTCTGCTTGTAACTTGAGGGAAATTACAATTTAAGCTGCAGCTGAAAGATGGCTAGACTTACATGGAGGTACTCTCAGCTTGAATCTTTGCTCACACTGAGCACATAATTTACCGTTCAATTCTTGTTTATACATTTCCTGTTACTATAAAGCATATAGGAGGCTGACGGGTGGATTTTGTATAATACATTGTATACATTCTAAATGACAAACGTTTCTACTCGGTACCTGTACACAGTGACTGGCTACAGGGTTGGACAATTTTCACCCTAGTTCCAGCCTATTGACCAATCACAGCTACGGCCCTCTTACTTAAGCCCAGCCCCGTCGACTGTTATGTAGACGGGCCCAAAACCCAGTGCTACAAGTACCCGAACCATCAACGTACCTACATGTATGCAATATGCCTATATAAAGGCTATTTATCCTTCACAGTCTGTGTCCCAAGCCTACAACACGATTAAATTATAATTTTTATCCGCAGCCAGCTGCACGGCCACCTGCCTTATTTTTCGCTCTCTCAATCCATTCTTTCCTCGCTTCCCAGTCTCAGCATACACGAGAAGGTAAAGTCCCATTTATAAGGAGCTACCTACTATCTATGTACGTGCATTTAAAAACTTCAGGGTCCAGATTGGTTTTAAGCTAGATATGTAAAATACTTTTTATTAATTACAAATATTATAAGAATAAACGCTGAAAAAATCCAACAAAAAAATCGAAACGGATAAACAAAATGAACTGCTTTAGATAGATATTCATGTATTTCAAATTTTTATACAACACACTAGTATTTAAGGTCGAATTGATTTAATAAGATTTACGTTTGACAGATACGTGCAAAAGTTTTGCTCATTTCACTCTAAAAAGAATTTAAAATATTAAATTCCATTAAAATTGAGATAAGTCATTTCGCAACTGAACAAATAAACTAGCAAAAGCTACTAGTAAAATTTAAAAAATATTGTAATACGAATGATTCAAAGGTATGAGTTAAAGCAGAGTAGTTTATCATGCAAGTTTTTGAAAAACAGGCATAAAAACCGAAAAATCCGAATTTACCCGGGTATTACATTTTAACCGGTGTCAGTATTCAACAGGCACGTAGCTACTGTTATTGCCTACCTTTAGCAAAAAACCGCATTGCGATACGTCAACTGGGTCTCGAGCTATTTAGATTGACGCTAAATAGAGTCTTTATCGGGTAGATCGGTTTGTCCGGCCTGTCCGATCCGGTTTTTATTTTTTCGAATTTTCGAATTCTGTTTTTGCAGATGGCAAGCCTACAAGCTTAAACCATCAATAAAAAATAGTCCGTACGAAAAAAAAATTTACATACCCTAAAATTGACCCTTGAAATAACCCTAAAAATTTTGCGCGAAAATCACAAAAACGACTGTGCCATATTATAGCCCATGCTGGATAACGTCTAAATATCGGGTTTAATATAAAAAGTTCGTTCAGCAACATTGATTTAACAAGCAGGTTTTAAAAAGTAGGGCTCAATAGGGTATACCCAAAATCTTTATTATTGCGTATTTTTGAAATGTTTTTTGATATTTAGGGTTACAAAAATCAGAGAAGAATATTAGCGTTGAAAAAATTAAATTTGCTTCACAAACAAAAAAGTGATTTTTTTCTAGAGCGAAAATGAAAAATTCGTTTTGCACGTAAGATAACCCATATTTTGTTGAGTCTAAATATCGCGGTGAAACTAAAAATTTCTAATGGCAACACAAAAAATTTTGAAACTTTTGGGAGCACGCTCCGTGCGTCTAATTACATAGCCCCGGGCGGATAAAAAGTCTAAAAGCTAAATTTCGTATTTTGGTAACTTTTGCATAAGATACAATAGCATGTACATATGTCTTACGAGATGATTGCTTTTGCGTGTTACTATGCCTATGTTACATAATACTAATAGGGTATTACTATTAGTTTGATATTTTTTTACATTATTATTTTCAATTCATCAATAATACTTTGATTTTATATTATATAAATGGGATGGTTTATCTTAAGTTTTATTTTTAGGTATAATATATTGTTGATTTAAATTTGTTGAGTGAGTATTGTCGTATTTACGATGATAGTCGGTTTGGAAATTAAAATTAGTTTTATTTTCTATCCCAGTAGTTGTAAATGATAATAATACTTTTTATTTGTACGTCGTACAACTTGCACGCAGTACAAACTTGAGTATTAGGTATCGTACCCTGAGCATCGAGAGTGGAATTGAAAATAAAATATATCATCCTCCCTCTCAGTAGACGTAAACAATATTATTTCTTTTTATTTGTACTCAGTGCATTTGTAAGCAGCACAAACTTGAATATTGTACCCTGAGCATCGAGAGTGGAAACGAAAATAAAATATATCCTCCCTCTCAGTAGACGTAAACAATATTATTTCTTTTTATTTGTACTCTGTTGAGAATTGTGTTGAGTTTTGTGTATCGAACATCGAGCAAAGTCTGTATTTTATAATATTATTGTAGGTATTTACGACAAGTCTGTTGTAAATACAAAAATAAATTGAATGCAGCCAGACTTTTAAATATATTTTCTGTATTATGCTCTTCCAGTCTTGAGTTCTGCTTGTAGCTTGACGGAAATTACAGTTCAAGCTGTAGCCGAAGGAAAGCTTGACTTAGGGGTAGGTACTCTCAGCTTGAATCTTCGCTCACACTGAGCACATAATTTACCGTTCAATTCTCGCTTATGCATTCCTATTACTATGAAGCATACAGGAGGTGGACGGGTGGATTTTTGTACAGTGCACTGTATACACTTCAAATACCAAAAACATTTTTACTCGGTACCTGTACACAGTGACTGGCTACAGGGTTGGACAATTTTCACCCTAGTTCCAGCCTATTGACCAATCACAGCTACGGCCGTTTTACTTAAGCCCAGCCCCGTCCACTGTTACGTAGACGGAGCCCAAGTCCCAGTGCCACAAGTACCCGAACCACCTACGTACCTACATGTATGCAATATGCCTATATAAAGGCAATATATCCCTCACAGTCCCTGTCCCTGTCCCTGTAACAATGCAGTACTGCAAGTCCCTATATACTTACTATACACTTGCCAAGCACCTACCAAGTACCTACTGCCTAATACTTTCATAATCTGTATTTTATTTATTTATTTTTTATATCATTTTTTTCCTCCCTTTGAGTCATTTATTTCTTCGCTTCCCATGCTCAGCATACAACGCAATGCGAATTCCCATTCAGTGGGAGCTACCTACCTACAACATACGTAGGTACCTACACACACACATACACACTTCAATAATAATATTATTATTACTATTATTTGCATGTCCATGCAAATGCAATGCAAATCTGCCGGGCTCCCAATGCATCTCATGATATCTGCCCGTTCCTTGCCTCCATACCTTCCCGCATACCTTCCCAACTACTCTGCCTTTCTCACTCCCCACTCCCCATCACTCCCCACCAACCCCAAAACACTCCTATGCCACAACCTAGTAGCCACAACGGTAACTATCCCAGTAGTGATGTGTACTCATACAGGGATGGTCCGTTGATGATGTCCTCCAAATTATTACTCATTTCAACATAAACCTCTAATCACCTTCCGTTCATCTTGCCCTCTCTCCAAATATTAGCACTGTGCGTGCCTGAAAGTGAGCAAAGATGAGGAATTGGAGCGGATCAAGAAACTTCAACGGAAGAAAGGGCATATCGCTTTAACTCAAAATGTGTTTTTTTTTCAACTATTTTTTAACATAAAAAATAATAATTCTTTATTTTCATTATTTGTTAAATTCGTTTTCTCCTGTTTGTTTTGGTGCAGATAAATGAGAATTATTAAAAACTTGATGTATGATAGACATGTAGTTTTTTACACTGTTTTTGTTTTTATTTGTGTTTTTCAACTTTGTTTTTTTTAATTGTGCGGTGCAGTAGTGAGTGAGTACACTTGACACTTTGCAGTATTTATTTTACAAACTTTGACGATGGAAATGTCTTGTAACATTAAAAGTAACGAATACATTTTTGTTACAAAGGTGCTAAGTACTGCAGAAAATTAGATTGTGATAGTTTTTTTAATTTTTAAAATATTATTGACATTATTTATGGCTGATCCTTTACAAAGTAACTTATTATATAAGAAATATTACATTTTAATTTTTTGTAACCAACCTACCTACCTACCTACATGTGTTAACATTTTTAATATATGTAAATTTATTCATCAAATAACTATAGTGAGTGCAGTTGTAGTTACGTAAGTTTTTATAGGTGTGTAGCATTACATTGAATTTAGCACTAAATACTAGACAAATTTACACAAGTCTATTTATTATCTTAAATAATACAATTTTTACATTTGACTAAACTGTACTATAGGAACATTAAATTTTCATTTTATTTAAAAGTGATTAACAGCGACAAAGCATTGACAGCCACAAAATCGATGAACAAAAGAGTGGACGTTCTTTCCATAACATTAAAATCACTTACTTGAATACCAGTATTTGGGATTGAGCGCAGCTTTAAGTACGTAAGCGCAATTAAATCATTCCTTTTCTGTGTCTCCCGAATGTACTTCATCCTCCCAATCAAATTCTCCAACTTGACTGTGGTACTACTCCCACCTAAAACTGAAACAACTGCAGCAATCTTTTGGACTTGTAATTTTTTTGCGGCTAAAATAATGGTTCGCTTGTAGCATTCAATCTGCCTTGGAATTTGGAACGCTTTTTCAAATATACAATTATAAAATACAATCGAGTTGAGTGCCATAAATAAATTGAATATTGCCACAGGAGCGTTTTGATTCAAAAAGCGAATAAAAAAAAACCAACAGCCGATACTTTCAGTCAAACAAAATATTTTAACAACAAAGTTAAGCTTTGCAATAGCTTGATTAAATATATGGACGTGGAGCTGAATGTGGCGGCAGAGGGTCACAGAATTCAGAATGGTGACCTCTGTCACTTTTCTCAAGTGTCTGTAATGCAAAAAAAAATACAATTACATTATTTTTTAGAAATTTAAAAAAAAAACAAAATTTTGAAACTGCTGTACCACAAAACACAAGAAAATTGTGTAATTTAAAAACAATTCAAATTAAAAATGTTAAAAGTAAAAATGAACAGAATTGAGTGACGTACGTGCGTTTCGCCATTGCTGCAATTTCTCGCTGTAGTGTGTTGTTGCAGTGCTCAAACATGTTGAGATAAATATTTGCAATAAACCAGCAAGTTGACGCGGTGTAACATGCAACAAGAATTTCAACGATGCTGTATATAGCAAAAACATTATTTGTTTTGTACTCTTCACTTAAAAATTGAAACATGAGTTGAGGTCTTCTGGAGTCACTCAAGAGGACACTCACGCTAAAAGTGGCGGTAAGCGGTAACTAATAACAGAGGAGACGCAAAAATTGTGAGCAACGTTTGCCTGGACATTCTAGTCAACTTTTTAAGATTTTTTAAGCCACAAATTTCCTTATTTATTTGGGATGAGCTTCTAGAAGATGCAGTAGTAGCTTCATTAGACTCGGTAAATAGTTCATTCCAGATCATTACAATTGGTTCGCCTTGTGTTTGCAGAGTAAATGCGATGTTGAGAGCAAATAAATTGTCCAGTAAATAAATAAAGTGGATTGAGAAATGGTTTAAGTTTAAGGACCAATAATTTGTGGACCAAATTTCCCACAAGAAAGTTAGGATAATGTTTGAAGTAGATATTAACATCACAAGGGTGTACAACCTCCAGGCGACGATTTTAATTTTGTTTTTCAGTTTTTTTAGTTGCCCCGTTGCTGGATCAAATTCAAAGGGGAGCAAGCCAATCGATAAAAGAAGCCTGGCTGTGAATGTATTCACGAAATATTGACTCGTAGGTTCCATTTTTGAATTGTTAGAATGACTCCCGCAGATTAAACGATTAAATTTTCGCTGAAATACTCTACACTTGACTTTATAAAACTTTGAATCTAACCTTGAAAATGAAACTACGAAAAGAAATGAAGGACATAGAGATTAGTTATTTTTGTGATTTTGCAAAATAATGTATCTTGCAAAGTGGCAAACAATTCATACAAGGGCTTTGTAATATAATATTAGAACAAAAATAAAATAATTAGCCTATATAATTATCTCATGAATATGGAATAATAATGAAGTTAATAACTGTATAGTTTGCTATGTATTTAACTGACGAGCAACACGCAGCAACGTATTCTCACGGATTTTCCCCCTATATTTTTTTTTGAAAAGAGCATCCAAAATAACTTAGATTTGCTTAACAACATGATGCGCTTCATGAGTTTTTTTTCGATAAAATTATTTTTCGAAAAAACGAAAAAGGCCTTAAATTGCATATGTAATGGTTTTTTCATCCACGTTAATAACTTTTATTCAAAATTTTGAAACTATCATTTTGAAATTTTTGTACAAAAAACCATTTTAAAGTGTACGAAATATAAAAAAAACTGAAATTTTGAAAATTTTAGTAATTTCGGCTTTTCATAAATTCTAGAGCACGTTACAATCGTTACATCGACAAAAACTTTAAAAAAAACCAAATTTTTAAAATTTTAGTTTTTTTGTATTTCTTACACTTTGAAATGGTTTTTTGTACACAAATTTCAAAATGATAGTTTCAAAATTTTGAATAGAAATTATTAACGTGGATGAAAAAACCATTACATATGCAATTTAAGGCCTTTTTCGCTTTTTAGAAAAATAATTTTATCGAAAAAAACTCATAAAGCGCACCATGTTGTTAAGCAAATCTAAGTTATTTTGGTTGGATGCTCTTTTCAAAAAAAATATAGCGGGAAAATCCGTGAGGATACGTTGGCGCGTGTTGCTCGTGAGCGTGATAAAGCTTACAAAAGAAATACATAAATTGTTATACATAAATTGTTTTAAATGTATTAAATTTAGTATTAGGAGTTCTAATAATGCCACTTAAAATTTAATTATATTTTAATGGTTTCATTACGTATATAATTGTAGGTCTCGATGTCGTATCTAATATAACTAGCTTATGCTACTTTACATGTAATTCAAGAAAATAACGATGCTTAATATATATTGATTAATAACAACTAATTTATTATTTAGCTACTTTGAAATTACTGGAAATGAGCACGTGCAAAAATTATTTACTTGCCAAATACGAATTTATAACCATATAAGGTGCTTCTAAATTAAATAATGTGTTGCTAGCAAACCCGCGCAGTACTAGAAGATATACGGTACTGATGATTGGTTTATCCATATGGCTGAGTATCCGAATTCCGAATAATAATAATTATGATTTTATGATCTTGACTGAAGTAATTATATAAACTAGAAATAGAACCAGCCGCCAAGTATAATTGGCGCCAAGCTTCAAAAAGCCACTCATTCAATCAAATTATCAAATAAATTCAAAATTCAAAAATTCAAATGCTTTGGCTTTGATTTTTAATGTTAGTAGTGTTAGTTGTAAACTTGTAAACTTCAAATTACATCATTCATTTGATTTTAATCGACAAAATTGATAGTCATAGTTAAGTAAGATGTATTTAATTAATTTGAAATACTACTCATAAGTAGCTACCCCCTAATTTGAAGTAAAAGTTGAAAGTAAGAAGTCGCAAAGTTATTCAAGCTAGAATTTGCACCTCCCCATTCACAATTTCAAAAGCTAAAGCAGTTAGCACAAATTCAAAAACATTGTTATGGTCAGTAGTATTGGTATGTAGTATTGTAATATTATTCATTATTTTGTTGATTGATGTGTTTTGAAACAATGAATTGGTTTCCCCTTGAGTATTGATACCGCTGACTAACAAGTTAATTAATTTTATTAGTAAATGAGTAATGAACATTCAACATTATTCAACATATAACATTTCATCAAATGGTATGTCATCTCTGGCTGCCAGTTGCTGTAGAAACCAACATTATAGACAATTCCAACGCAAATAAAAGTTGAAAGTTACTTTCACTTGTCACTTTTAAAAAATCTTCAATTGTCAATTGTGAAATTGTGATCCTGTTGCCTGTTGCCTGTCTGTGTTGCTCTGCTAGTCACGCTGTTGGCTGTCTTCGATTTTGGTTGCTCTACTAGTTGGTTAATTTAAGTTAGTTCAATTTTACCTTTGAAATCGTTGATTTGGGTAAAGATAAATTTATTAGTTAACAATGAACCACAGCAAATGGGCCGAAGCTTGTCTCCTGTGTGGTACACTTAAATCCACCACTCAACTCCCAAATAATGACCAAGTCAAATTGACCGAGGCTTTTTGTGAACTCTATGAAATCGACACTCAACTGGATGAAGTTTGGAACACGGTTCAATTTGCATTTTACTGTCCCAACTGTCGAGGAGAACTACTTTTCATTAAGGAATTTCAAACTCAACGTCAGTCTGGGTCTCAAGTTCGTGGACAGGAAAACAATGCTTCTATTGGGAAATCACGATCACTAGAATCCGTTCAGCACCAGCAGGAGGTGAAATTACGAAAGTTTATTGATACTTTGATTCCATCCGGAAGCGGAGATCAGGAGGATGACACTGATCACGATCTAATTTGGGAGGAGATTATGAAGCGAAAGCAACTTTTGATATGTAAGGCGAATTACTTGATACTGATACATTGTAATAGTTTTAGTAGAATTTTTTGAGCTTAGTTTCATGTTCATATAATAACATTTTAAAATATTTGTATTTTATAAGGTATGGAGATCCTGTCCGATTTAAGATCGGTCCCATCATCAGAACCAGAACCGGAATCAGAATCAGAACCAGAAAAAGATAATCCTGTTCCAAATGAAACAGAGTCGCTCCCATCCCCATCACATGCGCCTTTAAATTTAAATCCACGTCCCCCGTCAGCTCCAATTTCAACCCAGGAACGAAAATACCTTAATAAAAATGACCAAGACACCGATGGCACCCCTACACATTCTGTCGTTTCCGATGCGGAGGCCGTCAATCCACTAAATTCTGCACAAAATTCAGATCCAGATTCTATTTGGGAAGATATTCCAGACGAAGGGCAGGATGGAATTTATCCAGCTGATCACGACGATCACATCTCCAACTCGGAAAAGGAGCTTGATGCTGATGTCGATGTCAATGTCGATTTCGACGTGAAGCCAGAAATTCAACAAGATTTTGACTCAGTAGCAGAAGCAGGTATGCAAATTATCGCAGTGGAAAGTCTCAATAATAAAATTAATTTTGACAAAGCCCACTTTCGTCTTCACCAAAAATCGACCACAGCCGCAGACACTGTCAAAGAAAAGAATGTTTTAAAGGAATGGAGACGTCGGTTTAATTTAAAGGAATTTTCGATTAACATTACAAGAGTGCATTTTCCAATTAAAGAAGAAGGATCTGAAACTGGATCAGTGATTAGGCCAGAACTGAATCCGAATCCGAATGAAGTCCAAAACTTGTACAGTACACTCTGTAAATCCGTAGTTAATAGGAAGCGGAAACTTGGGGAATCTGCATCGTCAAAATCGACATCGAAATCTATATCAAAATCAATGACCAAATCCAAATCGAAATCTCCTTTGGTTAAAAGTGCAGTGCTTCAAAATAATTGCGACAGTAATTCTGATGCCCGAACCAGTGTCGGTGTCGGTGTCATTGCCAGATGCAGGGGTAGGAGAGCAAAATATTACAAATTGACAGAGGAGGCTGAGAAAATCTACGCAATTCCAATGGCAATTATTGAAGAAGTCAAAGCGGTGGAATCCTCAGTAGCAAATGCAGGTCTGGCACTTCCCTGTACTTGGACGGACTGTAATAAAAAATTCAAGACTAAAAAGGAACGTGTAGAACACATTCGGAGAATTCATGAAGGTTGGTGTTTAATGTTGTAGTTTCAATTCTAGATAATGTCACCATTTCACGCATTCTTGAGAATAATCCTTTATTGTTCATTTTACCAGTATTTTTGTCTCCTAATTACATTTGTACTAATAATATCGTGAGTTAAGAACCAAAATGACCCATACCTAATTTAGGCTGGAATCAAAATGACCTATGTCATTAATTCTAAATGAGAAACATGTGTAATGTGTTAATTAAAGAGTTTTTGAGAAGCGTAAAATGTTGTATTCACATGTTTTGGAAAAGTGTAAAATGTTCTATTTGCATATTTTTGAAAAGCGTAAAATGTTCTATTTAAATATTTTTTAAGAGTGCAAAATATGCTATTTAAATGGTTTCAAGACATGGTTTAATGTTTGTAGATAGTTGATATTTTTTCTAGCTAAGAATGGATATGGTTCATTTTGATTCTTCATACACCATATTTGAATGCAATGTTCTAATTTTGTGTTGAATTTTTTCTTAGGATTTACATATCCGTTTCCATGTGAAACATGCGGGCAGTCCACCCACTCCTACAATCGATACCTGGATCATCAAAATTACCATCTGGGTCTCACCCCGTACAAATGTCTACTGCCCGGCTGTCCGAAAAGTTTTTATACTTACGATCAACGTAGGGACCACCTGCGTAAAGCCAAACATAACATCAAACTTGGGACTGAGCAAAATCAGAAGCATTCAAAAAATACTCGAAAATCTGCAAGAAGCCACGAACTTTCTCCTGAAATCCCCCAAAACTTTTCCGAACTGAAACGCCTTCACAACCTAAAGGGTTTAAGTATCCACCTTGAAAATGTCAACATTAAATCCGAAGCGGAAAACCCAATGCCGATGCCGATGCCGATGCCAACGCCGACGAAAGAAAAAGAACAGCGAACTCGCAGCGGTCGCCTCGTTAAGAAACCTTTAAAGGCGCAAAAAGTCATAGCAGTGGCAGACGAAAAGCCGATTGAATCGGACAAAACTGTAGGTGACGGGGACGAATTATTTGACGGGGACGAATCTGAAAGCTTCGGGGACTACCATTCTAACAATAGCGCTGCAAATTCCAATTTAGCTTCAGACAGTGATGGATCAGACCCTGAAATAATGGAGATAAAAATGGACATTCTCCGAAGTAAAATTCGGAGACGAAAACAATTCAATTCGGAAAAACGGACAAAGGACTCCTTTAAAATTAAATTTGACCACCAATACCATCACCATCCAAATCCGAAACCGAAACCAAAACCACAATCAAAACTAAAATCGGAACGGTCACCCCGCCCTCCCCGCCCGCGCAAAAATGTTTGTGACACCTGCTCACGAGTTTTCCCCTCCGCCAGAATCCTTGCAGACCATGTAAATACGCACAACAATCTCACTCCGTACCACTGCCCTGAACAGGACTGCCCCTACAAAACTGCCATGGAGCGGAATTTAGTGCTCCACCTTCGAGTTCATCAGTCGCCCCGGTTCAGATGTGAAGAGGCAGACTGCGGAAAGTATTTCAAGGACCGCAAGTGCTACAGAGATCACATGGCCTCTCACAAAACGGAAGCAGATGCGGGTACCACGAAAGAAGAAGAAGGCACCCCCCGAGTGAAAGTCCCCCGGCCTGTGACGGTGACGGACTACAGATGCCGGACGTGTGGTCGCTACTACGTGAGTCAGATTCAGTTGAATAGACACCACCGAAATATGCACGTGTACAGAGCGAGGCGGAAGGAATCCAAGGACTTTAAATGTGACCAATGCTCCAAGACTTTCACCGTCCAAGCAACTTACACCCGACACGTCCTCACCCACGATAAGGAATACGTCCGCCAAAATTTAACGTGTCACATCTGCGAGAAAGTTTTTGCAAATAGGGAAACATTTGACCATCACGAGCAGGAATTCCACCCCGAAAAGTGTATTTTCAAATGTGAACACGTCAACTGCAAATTCTCCGCTTCGAGAGCGACTAAGCTGAGGAAGCACGTGGCCTTGGTCCACCTTAGTTTGAATCCCCGGACCCCGAGGGGCCCCGCAAATGGCCCTCGCCAAACCCAATTCAAATGTCCCATGGACAACTGCCGCTTCGTCTCCCGCACAGCAGGCTCACTCAAGGGCCACCTTGTCCATCGCCACACGGACGCCACTCCGTTTGAGTGCAAATTCTGCACTCGCAACTTCAAAACGCTCGACTATCTCAAGACTCACATCAGAATTGTCCACTCCGCGACGAAAAACTATGTTTGTAGCGAGTGCGGCAAGGCCTTCTCGCACAAGCGCTATCTGGCGGATCACGAGGAAACACACAAGGAGGTCAAGTCCATTATGTGCGACTTGTGCGGGCTGGGATTTAGTGCGAGGGGCGGGCTCATCAAGCACAAGCGGAGGCACCATCCGGACCCAGACCCGGATCAGGGAGCCGGGAACAATAACGACAACGACTCAAACGCAAAAGCTGCCGTTGTTCAATACTCCGAAACCCCGCGAAATATACAGAGACGGAAGAAAGAGTCGTACCCCTGTAAATTTTGTAAATTAATATTTCCAAAGGAACGCGCGCTGGCCCTCCATAAAAGGCGGGAACATGCGGACAAGTACAAATTTCAGTGCAAGCAGTGCACCTTCGGCTCCCCGCGGCTCATCCCCCTTCAGAAGCACATCCAGGAAAAGCACACGGTGGGGCGGCCTTTTAAGTGCGACATCTGCGCCTCTGATTTCAACAACCCAAAATATTTAATCCGACACAAGGAACTTGTCCATCCTCCCGAGTTCAAGTTCTCCTGCTCCACCTGTGGGAAGAGGTTTCCCAATAAACGCTATTTACTCGACCATCAAATGTTCAAACACTGTCACAAAAACTCTGCTACTTCCACGGACCGGTGCCCTTCGCTGAAGCCGGAAGAAAACAAATCTACACAAAAAATGGTCAAGAACCAAGAAGAGTCACCATTGCTGGACGACGAAGAAACTGTATTTGAGACGATAGAAAATAGCACAGGAATTGAAACTATGGAAATAGATGATAATAATTTGGAAACTTGTGAAGTGACTGTCTCTCCAGAGGAAACGCCGCCGCCGGCGTCGGCGCCGCCTGGGATTTTAAATCCACCGCAGAATATTTTTAACGATCCGGATCCGGAACCAGAAGGATTTATCAATTTTGGATTCCAATACAATTACGTTTGATGAGGCAATTTGTTGAGAAAATGTAATTTATTCAAAAGAGTTACGTTTAATTATGAACGACGTAGCACTTATTTTTTTTTAAACAATGATTTTAACTTAAGGCGTATGTTAATTAATTGGGAGTATTGGGACTGACATTATTGCTTCATAAACTGTGTGTATATCCATTTATTTTATTGAACAAGTTTTCATAATTCGTGTAGTTAACTCCCGTAGTATCGCACATTTATGTTAAATACATATCGTGAGTAAAGGAACAAAATGACCCATAGCCATTTTTAGCTAAAAACAATACTAGCTATTTACAAAAATATTTAAATGTCTTGAAAGCATTTTAATAGAATATTTTGCAATTTTCAAACATATGGAATTATAAATATTTGCAAATTTTACAAACATCGAATTATAAATTTTTGCAAAGTCAAAACATGGAATTGGAAATTTTTGCACATTTTTAAAAACAGAATTGGAAAATGCGAATTTTCAAAAACATGGAATTAGAACATTTTGCACCTTTTCAAGAACATGAAATTGGAACATTTTGCACCTTATAAAAACATGAAATTAGAACATTTTACGCTTTTAAAAAACATGGAATTAGAACATTCTGCTCCTTTTCAAGAACATGGAATTGGAAAATTTTGCACGCTTTTAAAAACATGGAAATAGAACATTTTACACTTTTTAAAAACTCCTAATTACCATTCGACGCATGTTTCTCATTTTGTTTTTATGACATTGCTCATTTTGATTTCAGCTCAAATTGGATATAGGTCATTTTGGTTCTTCGCACACTGTATGTACCTTATTATTACCTACGTGTAAATAGTAACTGAAGCTGGAACTTGAAGTGTGACGGACATTTTATAAAACACAAAGAATGATTATAACTTAAAGTGTATGTTAATTAAATGGGACTGACTTTACTGCATCATAAACTGTGTATATGTGTGTATCCATTTATTGAACAAGTTTTCATAATTCGTGTAGGTAATTCCCGTAGTATCGCACATTATAATATTTAAATACATATTAAGCATGAAGCAATCATCAGCAAATAGTTTATATCGATTCAACCACTACACATCAATCAGTAACAGAATGAATGGAATTTAAATGGGAAAACAGATAAAGAGGAAAGAAGGCCCTTCAGCTAAATAAGGGATCGTCCATAAATGATGTCATCGCTCATCGGTTGGGTCAGTAGGCCTATTTCTATTTGGATATTGATGAAATCCCCCCAAAATGTTTCAGTTGGTCAAGGATGAAGGAGAGGTTCACAGGGAATACAGATATTTTGATGACATCATTTATGGACGATTCCTAACTAACGAATAATTATTTAACCCTAGCGATCGATTTAGATTAATCATTTTTAGAAATCTAAACTACAAAAAAAAAATACTTTACATTTTTTTCCAAATTGTTTTTAAGTAATTCATAAAATTATGTGAAAAATACTTGACGACTTTTTATATCATTTTACATGTCCACGATCTGGAATCCAAAAGCGAGGTCAAACTCATGACAGGGAATTGCCAACTGATGCTGTGGTATGAGACTGGGGATGCCTTGGTCTTGGTTCGAAACCGAAACCGAAAAGTCGGACTGTTCTTCAACACACGCTTCCGTTTCGGGCTCCGCCTCCGGCTCCATCTGAACCGGCATCGGGTCCATGTTATTTACTTGTGAAAAATCTACTGTAGCAGAAGAAGTGGCTCCTGTTTCATCTCCTGCATCATTTTTAAGCATTTCCTCAGCAGCATGAACAAGTGGATTGAGCTCATCATCATCACCTTTTTCGGAGGTAATCGGATTCGGATTCGGATAGTTCCCCGTTTCTTCCCCGGGATTCGGAGCAACGAGTTTGACAGATGACAGTTTTTTGTGCTCAGCTGGATGGACGACACGTGTATGTTTTTTGAGGTGTTGCGACGTTTTGAACGTGTTCCCGCAGATGGGACACTCAAAAGGTCTGTCCAAGGAGTGGACGGAGTAGATGTGTTCCTCGAGCGGCGGGAGGCTTGGGGCGCCGAAGGGGCAGTGTGCGCATTGGTACTGGTAATTCTCTGGATGTTCCTGTCGCTTATGAAGCGCCAAAGTCCGGGCGCTCGGACATGATTTCTTGCAGTATTTACACGGGTAGGTGGTTGTGGTTGCTGTTTTTGAAGGGGACCCATTGTTAGTACCGTTACCGTTTTCTAAGATTTCCTCCGCATTCCCATTCCTAGAACCATTTCCCTTCTTATTCTTTATATTCCGGGAGTGAATATTCCGCTCATGTTTGAAAAGCCCACTTTGCGAAGCAAACCCGGCGCCGCACAAGCTGCACACATTCCGCCCGCGTCCCTCTTTATGCGTCTCCTCGTGCGCCGTTAAATAGCTTCGTTGAGCAAAGGGCTTACCACAAGTAGAGCAAACGTAGAACTGTTCTTGACGGTGAACTTTGTTAGTGTGCTTTTTCAAATTATTGAAACTGTCAAAACGCTTGGGACAAGTGAGACACTCAAAGGGCCTCGCTTTCTCGTGGGCGTGTTCCAGATGAAGTCGGAGTTGAGCTTCGCTCCGGGCACTGTACGTGCAGTCTTGTATTTGACACTCAACGGGCGTTCCATTTTTCGGCTGTGGCTCCTCGCGAGCGTGTACAAATTGGTCGTGTTCCTCAAGCCTCTTAAGCGTCCGGGCACGGTAAGTGCAGTCTGGGAACTCGCACTTGAAAGGACACCGGTCCGGGTGATCTGCCTGCTCGTGGATTTGTAAATTAGTCTTTGAGAAGAAGATGTGGTTGCAGTCGACGCAGGTCAGATTTTCCCGGACGTAGGCTTCATCGTGGGATTTCTCGTGTCGGACAAGGTAGTCTTTCCGGGGGAATGTTTTGGTGCAGGAGGAACATTTGAATTGGGGGGTGGTGGTGGTGGAAGTGCCTTTTTGTTTAGGGCCGTGGATGTTTTGTCTGTGTTTAGTGAGTGAGCTTCTGGAAGCGTAGTTTTTGTGGCAAGATGGGCATTTGAATTTGCGCAAAAGTGGGTGGTCGTCTTTCTTCTGGCGGAGAAGGTTTTCTCTTTGGTGGAGGTGAATGTGGGTTTTGTAGGACTTGGGATCCCGGAAACCCTTCCCACACGTTTCACAGACACGACTTAAGGGGCCATGAACATTTTTGAGATGCTCCTTTAGCCGAAGCTCAGTAGCGGATTTGTAGGTACAATGCTGCTCAGTGCAGTGGAATGGTGTGAGTCCCTTGTGCACATTCTGATGATCTTTCACGTCTTTTAACGAAAAAAATTGACGCTTGCAGGTTCCACAGGGGAATTTACGCTTCCGTCTCGGTCTTGGTCCGCCGTACTTCTCCTTCAGTCCTGTTCCTGATTTTTTCTTCGGTTTTTCTTTAACGGTTTTGACGGCGGAGGTGGGCCCCTCAATGACTATTACGCCATCGTCCTTTCGTTCTTCTACAGCTGCATCCACTGATTTTGTTCGACTCTGTTTTCGACTCCGACTCTGAGATTTCGATTCGTCTTTTATTTGTTCTGCTGAATTTGTTGTGCTGCTGGCGCTGGCGCTGCTTTCAAATGTTCGCGCTTTGAATGTTTTCTTGACGACACGACCACTTCGCGTCCGCTCTCCCTTATTTCCATGCGCTGGGGGGGCCTCCTCGGTGTAATCAATTTGGGTCCTGTGAAGAACGATGCTGAATTCTTTCAAGTTGTACTTCCGTCTGTAGTCGGCCAAGATTTTATTTTCGGCTTCGGCGTCGACGGATTGACCTTGGCTTTGGTTTTGATTTTGGGCTGGAGACTTGACCCGTGGATTCAGCCTGCTGGAATTCCTTTTAGGCCCAAATGAAGCTGATGCTTTTTCCTTTAAATCCAAATTTAACCCCAAATCCAAATTCATTGGTTTAATAGCATTTTGCTTTTTTGAATTTTTCGTGCTAGGAATTTTAGCACTACGTTCAGTTTCAGGTGGAGACAAAGATGTGGACTTTGAGCGAATAGACTGGCGGATCAAAGAATAGACGCTGGTCATTTGAATTCCACCTGTTTTTGCTTTAACAGATTTTTGTCTTGTTTTCATTGTAGGTTGACGTTGACGGTTTGGTTTTGGTGGATCGGTAATGTTTTCAACTTTAGAAGCGTCATCGTTATTCTTTGCTGCTGGTGTTTCGGTAATTTTAATTCTTTTAGAATCCACTTTCGATTTAGATTTGTGCCCACGTTTCAATTCAACGGCAGTATTTTTTGTGTCAGTTGCTTCTGTTTCAGTGTCGGTAACATCGTTCTTTGAAGATTTTGGAGCTGGTGGTTTTTTTTGAGATCGTAATCGTGTAGATGAGTGGCCGTCCTGTAACTGTATTTGAGGGGTTTGTTTCGACTTGGGTTTCAGTTTAGACTTCTTGGCTGAGGATTTTGATGCAGTACTGGTAGGTAACAATTTTGGAGTAGATTTAGATTTTAATGTTGAGTTTATTTCAGGTTCGGAAATATTTGGATTTTGATTTGAAGAAATATTTTTCGTTGAAGGAATTTGGATCTCGGGACTCACATGGTTTGAAGGAGCGGATTTTGAGCTGTAATTTGATTCAGAATCTGATTCGACAGGTGTGCTGAGTTTATTTGGAAACGGATCCGGATTCGAAATAACACTTTTAGGTGAAGTTTGCACATCTGCATCGGCAGCGGTATCGACGTCGATGTCGATGTCTTCAATATCGGAGACACTTTGGAGCTCTACGTTGCTATCGGTATCGGTATCGGTATCTAATTCCGATTCTAGTTCTGGTTCTGGAACTTCACCTATATTTTGTGAGTCATCTTCCTTGATTTCATTCCAGTTGGAATCCAAATTTGGTGGATCACTTGTTGTTTGAACCGGGATCGGGTCCGGGTCCGGGACTGGTTCCGGATCGCAGTCGGTATCTGAGTCGCTCACAAGGTCAACTTGTTCAGGTTCCGATTCGGATTCCGGATCCATGGAAGATTGAGCCGGATTCGGAACCGAATCCGGTGAAGGTGATTTAATAGTAACAATGACAGGCTCAGTTGCATCTGCAACACCGTGACGCAGCTCCATACCTGGATAAATAGAATTAATTAATCAATAGAACTTATTTAATATTTATTAGATTTTAATTAAAAATGTAAAATATAAAATGTAAATTGTATTTTTATTTTAAATATATTTACTTACACATTAGAAGCTGCTGCCGCTTGACAATCTCCTCCCAGAACAGAAACTCATCCTCGTCCTCATCCACATCTTGGGATGCCATCAAATTGTCAATACATTTTCGTAGTTTGATTTTATGATCCAACTGAAGCTTCCGTAATTTTTTGAGATCCTCAGAATCTTCATCCTTCCCAGTCTGAATCTGATGACGATAGTTGTATTCAGAAATGAATTCCATATCATCCATACATTTTGGACAGTAGAATCCAAATTGAATTGCATTCCAAACTTCATCTAGTTGATTGTCAATTTCATATAATTCACAAAATTCCTCGGTCACTTTCAATTGAGCTGTGCTCGAAATTTGTGAGGTGGACTCAATGGAGCCACAAATTAAACATGTTTCGTCAAAATCACTGTACAATGCCATTTTTAGTTGGTTATTTTATTGAAAAATTCAACTGGTGACTGCAGAAAAATCACCACCGTTTAACATTTGACAGTTCACAGTTCACAGTTGATTTTTGACGGACATCATCATTAATTAAATGCATCGGTTCTTCATGTGTCCGTTTGGCGGATCTTCTATGTTAACTATCACTGTACTGTCAACTGTAAAAGACAAAAGAAGATATTAATTGTTAATAACTTTGTAAAAAACCAAATAGATGCTGAATGGGCGTAGCCCAAATCGACAAAATGAATAAATTATTATCATACATCATATTATTAATTGAAAGTTAATTGCATTTAGCAGTAAATATTTACATTGTCACACTTTGGTCGATTTTGAAATCTAGCGGACGGGCAAAAACCAAACTACTACACAGACAGAACAGATCAGAGAAAAACAACTTCAAAACTAAGTTCATAAAAATTAGAAACAAATTATGTCACACTTACTTATAACAGCTCCAAGTTTTGACTTTACAGTCCAGTAACTTCAACATGTCGTTTGCTGTATTGCAATAGTAAATTTCGAAATATGCGTGTTCTTATGTTAAATAATTGTTGATTGTAGGCAGTGCCTACTATTTAGTAGTTAGTAGTTAGCGTTGGCAGTTGGATTCTAATTCTAATGCTCAAAAAACTCAAAATAAGTATTACACACACAATTGCATTAGATTTTATTGAATTGAAAATTCTGAAAATTGAAATCGAATATGTGATTCTGGTTTTGAAACTTAGCGCGTTTTTTGTGAGACTCGAAGAAAATTTTCCCACACTCAGATCTAGATCTGACAGGTATTAAAATCTATGTTAAACTGAACTAAACAGAAAGTGAATGAAACCGTCCAAAAATGACGTCACTTAAAAATCACCAATTTTCGGACCCCATAATATAATAATAATAATTTATTCATTGAGTCGATTTGGTCGCAGCCCATACAACATTGGTTATTTACATGTTTGACTTTACCCCATAATATGACCCTCCTGTTTAACAACTGCGTAAAAGGTTAACTTTAACATGGCATGTCATTAGCATAACTACATCATCCAAGCAGACCCATAGACCCTATACCGTTGACGTAATTAATGGACGATCCTTTACATGAGGAAATAAATTCAGTCCGAGCATAACTTTACAAAATTATTACAAGCTATTAACTATTTTAAGTTCCCAAAATCAATTTATTTACATTTATTTTACAATAATGCAAACCACCATTAATTATTAAAAGATTTTTATGAATTAAATTAAATTCCCAGTCAAGGATTTACAACAGTACCAAAACTGGCCAGAACAAAAGACGAATTAAACATACATTACTTAGGTAACTTACTTACAAGTTATTGAAATTAATGGTAATGATGAGAGAATCAAATATTTAATGATACCTATGCGTAGTTAATAAATAAATCTAAATTCAAATAGCTGCTACTATAATAAAATTTACTAAGCTATAATAAAGGATTTTCTATAATGTGATTTAACGTATCAAGTCATAGTGCCGATCCAACAGGGGATTCCTTAAAGAATGTGTTAGTATTTCTCTTAGAAATGCTTCGGCAGACCCAATTATCTACTTACGCTAACGATTAACCTGACATGTGATATACTTACAGCTAATGTACAAAATAATTTACTATAAATACATCTACACATTGTTAACTTTTCGAATATTTTCTACAGTTCATTACGTGTTGCTTAGTTAACACAAAAGTCACGTAAGTTTGCTATAAATATCTGTAATATATTCATTTGCTTATTTTAATTATTTTTAGCCTCGCGTTTTCCATTTCCTTGGTGATGTTGTTGCCTTCTGTAAGAAATCGTGTAGGTCAGTATTCTAGTTTCATTTGACTTCTTTAATACGAGTTCACAATACATAATTAATTCCAACTGGTAACACATTGAGTCAGTCAGCAGTCCTGCCTGACAGTACGGTCAAAGGCAAAACCAAAAGTGTAAGTCGTTGGTGAAGAATCAAAATAGCCCATTAGCAATTTTAGCTACAATTAAAATATTTAGGTTAGGTCAAAACAGACATTAAATAATAGGAACAATGCAAAGCGTAGAAGGTTAATTCATTTTAAGCGAGTTTTTAAACAGTGCAGATATGTTCAATTTTTAGTTTTTCGAAAGGTCAAAATGTTCAATTTTACATGTTTTCGAAAAGTGCAAAATTTTCGATTTGCATGTTTTCAAAACGTGCAAAATATTCGATTCACAGGCTTTCGAAAAGAGCAAAATGTTCAATTTGCATGTTTTCGAAAAGTGCAAACTGTGCAATTCACAGGCTTTCGAAAAGTGCAAAATGTTCAATTTACGCAGGTTTTTGAAAACTTCAGAATGCTCAATTTTCATATATTTTTAAAATTCTAAATATTTATTTGCTGAATTTTGTTTGAAAAGTGCAAAATGCTAAATTTTGCATTTTTATCGAACGGTGCATAATATTTTATTTTCATGTTTTTGAGAAGTGAAAAAAGTTCTAATTTACATGTGGTTTCTTGGTCGCGATATTTAACTACTTTTTTAAAAAACTAGACAGTGCATTTTGATTTTCTTCAAAACTAAATGTGGGTCATTTTGAGTCTTTTCACCAATGAAATTATCCTTAAAGTTACGGTTACTATCTGTATACAAGGTTGTAGGAAAAAGTCCCCCTGGACATTGTCCCCCCGGACATTTTACCCCCGACCATTGTCCCCCCGGTCATTTTCCCCCCGGACACTTTCCCCCCAATAAGCAACAGCGGACGTTTTCCTCCTAAACTCTTATTTAGGTTACTGAAGTTCACGGTGTTGTAAGGTTATAGGAGATGGTTATGAAATGCAGGTTAATAAAAATATGTGCTTTTATTTGATTCTCGTTGAATGTATATTATCTCAGCTTTGGAGTGAATGAAAATATGGAAAATAGATTTAAATTGAAGTGTAGGAGATATAGGTAAGTAGTTTACGTACTTATATATCATATCATTGCTTAACTATGCCTAGTTATAGGATGGAAAAAGTAAAAAATAAAAAGAAAGTAACTAAAAATAATTTATGCACACAGTAATTCACCCTACTACACTAAAAAAGAAACTTCTCACAAGGAATACTAATGAAAATATACATAAAATCTAAAATTCTAAAAATTAAACCTGATAGTGTGACCCAAACTGATAGTTTTAACCGAAACGCATTTGTGTATTCCCATCTTGCCGACCCGATAACCAAACGTGGTAAACACAAGTACCCAAATTTACGGAGATTTGTAGATTGTGGACATTACAATTTTCGTTGTAATCAGTAGGCAAATCATAGCAAATTACCTAATATCCATACCTCCTAGTCTAGCTGACAACATTTGCGTGATTTCATCCGAGTTCATACCTTCACACGATAGTGAACTACAACATAACTTGAATTTTATGTCTGGGTGGAAAACGTCCGCTGTTGCTTATTGGGGGGAAAGTGTCCGGGGGGAAAAAGACCGGAGGGACAATGGTCGGGGGCAAAATGTCCGGGGGGACTTTGTCCATATACCGTATACAAATATAAATACCCATGAAACTTAAACTATTAATAATTAATTGCAACCATTAGAATTCCAATAAATATTTCAAAATAAAACATTAGTGTAATTTTAGCAAAACCGAAACAGATCACGTTTTTAGGAAAATAGGTAAATCTAATTATTACGATTTTCATTTTTGCAATGCAATTATTCTATAATATGCTTTCTTAAATATAGAGAAAAAAAAACTCACTTCCCAAATTTCTATTTAACCACATACTTTTATCATTACATTTTGGAATGAATGTCCATATGGCGTTTCAATCCTTGCTCCGACTTGAGAATCTGACTGCAAACAGAGCACGTTAAACAATCCCGGATGTACGTCTCGTCGTGGAATTTCATGTGATACACTAAATTCCTTTTAAGTGTGTAAATGCTATCGCAGAGGGGACATGGGAATTGGTTCTGGTTGACGCCGCCTTCCCCGTCATCGTACACCTCCTCCATCCGCTCCCCATGTGCCCGCATATTGTGTCTCTTGAGAGAAATCTCACTCAAAAATTTTCGATTGCACAGTTGACACTTGATTGGAATCCTACAAGAATTTGGGTCACCATCTGCCGTCATCGTGTCATCAGCTTGACCTTTTCCCTTGTCGGCCGCCGCCTTCTGCTTAGGCCGGGAAGACTCCTGTAGCTTATTATGAGCAATGAGCGAATGCTCCTTAAGTCCATGGGGATAAACAAAGGCGGCTCCACACTCGGAACAAACATGGTCCTTCGAAACCGGATGTCGACTCGTCACGTGTTTATTAAGATCCCGCGGAGTTTTAAAAGTATTCCCACAAATGTCACATTTAAAGTCCCGGGAGGTGGCATGTTTTGAAAGCATGTGGTGCTCCATCGTGGGGAGGGTAGGGGTTCCATAGTTACAGTACTCGCACTGAAATTTAAATTTTTCAAAGTGTGCCACCCGCTTGTGAGACTTGAGCTGACCGATGTACGGGAAACTGAGGCCGCAGTGTTGGCAGACGAAACTTTTCTCCGGGTTCGGCTTGGGCACGGGAGGCGGGAGAATTGGAGCCGCGGTCCCGGTTACGGTTCCAGTATCGGGCCCGTTGACAACATCCTTAGATCCAAGATTTCGACAGTGAACGAGTCTCATATGTCTTTTAATAGAACCCTTATGACGAAGAACTGCTCCACAGAGATCACACAAAACTGTGAGAGCCGCATTTTGTGCATCTCTCTCAGCCTGAAGATGTCTTTTCTCGTGGTCCTGCCGATAGCGCTTCGTCCCAAATTCCTTTCCGCAAATGAAACAAATGTGCTCCTTTGTAGCAGAGCTCACGTGCGCCTCCCGCGCATGTCTTGTAAGGCCCTCCTTCGTCTTGAAACGGCGGGAGCAAACTTCACAGAGGAATGGGCGCTCATCCGTGTGAACGTTGGTCATGTGCCGGGTGAGGGAGCGGGCTTCCACTGCACTAAATTTACAGTTTAGTACTTCACATTTGAATGGAAAGTCACGTGGACCGCTTGTGTGGATGAGGGCTACATGCGCTTTGAGCCTCTGCTCCGATGAGAGGATCTTTCCACAGGTGGGGCACGTAATGTTCTGCTTCACGAACGTCTCGTCGTGAGTTTTCTCGTGTCGGTCACATTGGAATTTTGTTGAGTAGGATTTGTCACATTCGGAACATTGGAACTTTTGCTTGAGGGGTTTTTCCGAGGATATTGGTGTCGGTCTCGATTTCGATTTCGGTCTTGATTTTGATGATTTAGATTTCTTAGACCGTTTTACTAGATTTTTTTTGCTAGACTGTGGGGCATCTTCTGCGGATGACACTAACGTTGTTGCAGAATCCGAGTTTGAATTTGAACTTGAACCAGAGCCAGAGCCAGAATCTGAATCCGAGTCCGAATCGGAGTCAGACGCTGACGATACTTCCGAGCCGGAAAGCTGTTTAACGCTGATGGTGAATTCATGTGCGTTGAAACGACGGTTCAATTCTGTGTATGTTTCCGTGTCTAGGAATTGACTGGCTTTTCCATGGCCTTGACTTTGGTCTTGTTTTGAGGGGTGAAATTTCAAACTTGCTTTGGTTGATTTTGTAGGTGCTGGTGTTGATGTGTGTTTTACTGACAGATTTGTATTTCCAACTTTGACCTTTTCAAGATCGATGTAACATTCTTTGATGTTGTATCGGCGTTTTAATTCTAAATAGGTTTTACTTTCAGTTTCTGTTTCTTCAGTCTGGTTATTTTCTCCGACAAACTGAATTATTTGATTTTCGGTTTGAAAAGAATTTGGGATTTTGTTGAATTTGACAGTTGGAGAAGTTGATATTTTGGGGAATTTTAATTTGACTGTTAAACGGTTCTTTGAAGGACGAGAGAATGTGGCTGATGGTACTGGCACTGGTTCTTCTCCTGTTCCTGATTCGGATTTTGGTGGAATCGTAGTTAAACTTAGCGGATCTTGTTCTTCTTCTTCCATATTTATGACGGGCTTTATATCCAAATCCAAATCCACATCCATGTCACAGTACGGGGACATATTTCCATGTTCGATATTATTTTGTGAGTTCATTTCCGAGTTGTAAATCATTTGATTCATTTTCATTTTAGTCTCCATTTAAAAATGAGTGCTGTTCCAGTAAGTAGGTCAAGGGTCCAAATTTCTCTCTGCACCCGCAGGTATGTGAACAACGGACAACGGAGAAAAAAAAACAAAACACTTTTTACATCCTTTTGTAGTTAATACTTAATAATGAAACACTAAATTGAATACTTGAAAACTAGAACGAGATACTCGTAAAGGAATTAAGAAAGTACGTGTAGAAAATTCAAAATTAATTGTAAAATTTAAATATTACTAATTAGGCACACATAGTTGATAGTTACACTTACACAAGCAAGTAAACAAGTTTTTGCTACATAACCAAATCACACTACTTCTCACACTTACGGTTTAAATTTTCAAAATTTTCTATTGTATTTCTTTCTACGGAATAACTGGAACTGATGCCAGAATGTAAATTTACAATGATTACTTTCCTCGGCTGATGCTTTCTACTTTCTACAGGTTTGCATTTGACACATTTTACAATTTCAATTTTTTTACTCATATAACCAAACGCAAATATGTATCTAATCTAATCAAACACTTCCATACTTTCACACATCACTTTAACTAGCTAATTTTTTCGAAAATCAACTTAGATTTATGTTGTATGTTGTAATTAGTTCTGGTGGAAGGTGACTCGTAAGAAATTCAATTGAAACTTTAACAGGCAGGAAAAAGTTTTTAGAGAAAACTGGAAAAACTAGAGAGATGTGGAAATTGGAAAAGGGAAAGAAAATTACAAATTGGATTTAAGTTTAAAAGTTGGCGCGGGTTTTTCTTTTCTTCCTTGCCCACCTTCGTGCACACAACACAAGTGACTCAAAAATTGAGAGAAAAAATTCACAGAAATTAAATTCTCATTCAAGTTTTTAAAAATTACAGATGTACTAAAAACTAAATATAAATGACGATTGAATACTTTAATTTTAGAAAGAATAAATACTTGATAGTAGGATTAAAAATCATAAATATTACAAAATGAATGCAATTTAACGTCAAAATAAAAAATAAACTTGAAGAGCCAGAAGCAGATTAGCAGATAAGCAGAATGCAGAAACCGGAGGAATACGCTCAACTGGTAGTTGGCACTGGCTTAAGCTCAATGTCTCAATGCCTCAATCAAACAATTAACAATAATACAAAAATGATAACAAATAACAAAATGCAAAGATAGGATTGATTATTCCTAAATTCAAATGGGTAACAATTATGCATTGTATGTAAGAACATACACGAGAATTAAGCGTTTTGATTCTTCTGACTCCTACTCCTACGTGAGTAAAATGTAATTTACTTAATTGGGACACTGGGACAAATAATTTCGTACTGCGATTGATGTAAACAGCCATTATTTTATATATCGTGTGTGGGAATAACCAAAATGACCCATATCACATTTAAGCTACAATCAAAATGTGCTATGTCATAAAAACAAAATTTGAGAAACATGCGTCAAATGAGTTTTTCAATAGTGTAAAATGTTGTATTTACATGTTTTTAAACAGTGTGAACTGTTATATTTACATGTTTTTAAAAAGTGTAAAATGTTATATTTACATGTTTTTGAAAAGTGTAAAATAGTTTGTTTACATGTTTTTGAAAGTGTAAAATGTTCCAATTCCATGTTTTTCAATAGATGCAAAATGTTCAGTTTGCATGTTTCTGAAAATTGTAAAAATTTTCTAATTCCATGTTTTAAAAAAGTGCAAAATGTTCTAATTCTATGTTTTTGAAAAGGTGCCAAACGTTCTTTTTACATGTTTTTTAAAAGTGTAAAAATTTTCTAATTAAATGTTTTTGAAAAGATGCAAAATGTTCTATTTACATGTCTTTGAAAAGTACAAAAGTTTCTAATTTCGTGTTTTTAAAAAGGTCTTCAATGTTCTATTTACTTAAGGGGTTTCTTCGGTAAGTCATGCCCAGGCCGGTAAGTCATGCCCCATTTCACTTCGGTAAGTCATGCCCCACTTCGGTAAGTCATGCCCCATTTCACTTCGGTAAGTCATGCCCCACTTCGGTAAGTCATGCCCCATTTCACTTCGGTAAGTCATGCCCCACTTCGGTAAGTCATGCCCCACTTCGGTAAGTCATGCCCCATTTCACTTCGGTAAGTCATGCCCCACTTCGGTAAGTCATGCCCCACTTCGGTAAGTCATGCCCCATTTCACTTCGGTAAGTCATGCCCCACTTCGGTAAGTCATGCTCCATTATTTTTCGGTAATAATTTTGCTCTTTTTAAAATCACTTACAAACGAACCACTAAGCACTGGAAGTGGTACACCCAGAGTTTAAAATCATCCATTCTATATAATCAGGCAAATCAGGCTACTTTTAAATAGTACAGAACTAAAGCTACTCGACTGCATTTTGCATTTTTTTGTCACAGTGGCCCGCCAAAGTTTAAAAAAATTCAAACGTTTGGAAGTTTGATTTGTATACGCGGCTCTAAAATTGTACGCAAGCTTGAGATGGGCATGAAATAGAATAGTATTTGGTTAAAAATAATACTAAAGGAGTGAACGTGGGACAAGTACATGTAGAGGTGCTTATTCCTAGGATCCAGAGTAAATAAATACAATGTGAAATATTTTTAAAAAGTATTTTTACTAGTTATATTCATTGTTAGACTACCTAAAAAATTACTAATTTCACTTAAACTAGAATAAATATATATTTTTGTTTCGATGAATTTGTGGGATTAAAAAAGTACAACTTTTCAGTGTCTACAAATATTTTGATTTGGTATTGTCACTAAGGTTTTGATTAATTTCTTTGACGTATAGTATTATTGCAGAATCACCACATACAAACAAAAATGACACTGCTTAAAATCAACATGAATAGCAAAATATTCAATAAAAGTTTGCGGATAATTTGTGCTAAAATTCTTAGAGCCACAATCAATCAACAATGGCCATTAGTTTGCTGTTTTTTTTAAAGTATTATTTGAATATTGTGGGTTCTTTTTTGAAAGAGCGAGAAGATTTAAATTATATATTTTTTTCTCGTTGAGCATTTCAAATGATATGTAAAGGGACATTGTGTATAGAGAGGTAGAAATAAAGTTATGCATTTAAATTATGGTGTATTTGATTTTATTTATTGCATATCATATAATTACATTTTTGAAGCTGTATTTTGCCTAATTCTACACACACCCTTGAGTGAATATAATAAAGCGCAATAATGTTAAAATTCTACTAGCGACTACATATGGGCCCAACACAAATAATTATATCATCTTCATCCTATCATCGTCTGTCAAGAATCAAAATGACGCATCTCCAATTTTCGCTATAATTACAATAAGCTATTTCAAAACATAATATAAAATAAATATAGGATATAGGATATAGTAGTTGCTAGTTTCTATATATACATATGGCTTTTAAAAAACGTCAAAATGTTTTATTTAAAGCGTTGTTAAAAAGTGGTAAATGTCCTATTTACACATTTTTTGAAAAAGTAAAACTTTTTAATATACAAGTGTATTTTGAAAGCGTCAAATGTTGTATTTACATGCTTTTTAAAAAGGTGAAAATGTTTTATTTACACAGATTTTTACAAGTGTAAAATATCCTTTTCACATTTTTAATGAAAAGGTAAAAATTTAAAATTCAACATGTTTTTTAAAACTGTAAAATGTCGTATTTACCTGTTTTTTTGAAAAGGTGAAACTTGTCTTAAATAAAGTTTGTTTAAAATTGTAAAATACGCTATTTACATGTTTTTTGAAACAGTGAAAATGTTCTCTTTATGTTTTTTAAAAGTGCTAATTTTTCTATTTGCATATATGCTTCAATGAACATAATTAATTTTGATTTTTACTGTGTAATTACAGTACTTTTTTTTGTTTTGAACTAAAAATGGATATGGGTCATTTTGTTTCCTCACATACCCCATCAATTTAAAACTCCTTTGTCATACCCTGGACCTACTTTTTTGTTTTAATAATAATTATACCGTTCATATGGTAACATTTAAACTATGTTGTATGGGCTACGCAGCCACAACGACTACATGCATAATATTTGGAGTTGAGATAGGAACGTCAATATAATGCATAATTTACATTAGATCTACATTTTTGTCTTTCATGACATGACTACGTACCTTCGACTAACTTGTGTTTTTTTTAAATGAGCAGAAATATTATACATTTACAAATTGTATTTGGTCTTAGACTGTTTTAGGTGCCGTAAGTCACAACAAAATTAACTGTATAATTTAGGAGGAATTGTAGCATCGTTAGGATCATGTCCCTATCAATATCATAAACGCCAGCGGCAGTGATTGAAAAATACCTCAATGATCGAAGATATTGTTTCATACATTTTTGTTGCAGTTTGTTTAGCTGCATATTCTGATGCTCACCGCCTCTCTGCAGTGCTATTGTGGCCTCAGCTCCTCGAACATTCCATTCATCCAGATACTTTTCACTTTTCTCTTTAACCATAGAGAGACAGCGATAAAACAATATTGTGAGGACGAGGATACTCACGGCCAGAAAGCCGAAAGCATATCTCCAATTATCCTTGCAGGTGATAGCGCCAAATGTGGCGACTACAATAAACGCTAGAAGGAGTACTTTCCCTCCAACAATGGTCATATTGAAGGCCTCATCTATGAGGCGCACTGATATTTCGCAACATCTCCAAATGTGGAGTTTTGTTCTTGGCTCCCTCAGCTTCTGGCTTGTGAAGCCATTGTTCTTGTAGCTGTTAATATTTAAATCAATAATAAAAGAGTGAATAATATACGTTATGTATCGTCTACAAAGAACTAATATAACCTATTTCCGTTATTAACCAAAACAAATAACCACTAATTACGCTTTAGTAATGTAATCAGGGGCAAATCATTATTTTGGTTTAAATTGGATCACTGTCAAAAAAAGATTTTCATGTAATGATGACTGCGCACATTGTGAGCGAAACGCTTGAGTGGTTTTGTGGCATAGTCGACGAACGGCTAGAGTGAATTTTGGATGCAGTGGGATTTGGCTTTATATAGCGAGTTAGGATTTGGGTAAAGTGGGCCGTGGCTAAAGTGGGTTGCGGCTGAAGTGGACTTTGGCTTTAAAGTTTGCGGGAATTTGTGTGGCGCAGGCTGGAATAAAAATAATTATTAAATATAATTAATTATAAC